>CM076852.1:21574367-22174367 GCA_039519185.1 Astragalus membranaceus
AGCTTCATCGTCGTCAAAACTTGCCAGATGATTGGATTTTCAGACCTCCCTCTTCTCTCCGACGTGCTGTCGCGCAAGATCGTCGCCTAAGGACCATGTCTAATCTCTAATTCTAGCGAGGTGGGATTGTTGTTGCTGAGAGGTTTGTTGTTTGTTCGACGGATCTCTGCATCTTCGCATTTGCTGCTTTTCTCATCTTCAGCGTCTTAGGTTTTGCGATTTGGGGGTGTTTTTCTATTTTGTTTCTCAGCGTGTTGCTCTGCTTGTTTTCTTTGCGCTGTTTTTTCTTTTTGCCGTATTATCCTCCTTGTTTGTTGGGCCTTCTTGTTGTTGGGCCGGGTGACTGATCCGCCTTTGTGTTTTTTCTTTGTTCTTAGGCTACTTATTGTTGTATTTGGTTTGGGCTTTGCCCTTTTTAAATCAAGTATAATTTGGACCAAAAAAAAGAGGGTTGAGGTGAAGAGAAAACCGAATTCGGGTAAGTTAGAAAAGGCTTCCAGAGACTTGGCAGAGGTTTCGTATTGTTCTTTGCCTGAAGCTTTGATGGAGCAACCTTAGAATATCACAAGGGTCAATTCTTAATCTCTGTTTTCCACAGGAACAGTATTGTGTGGAGGTTCCATTTCCAGCAATGACATTGCTATGTGCAATAACAAATTTTGGGCATTGCAAGGAAAATCAGTAGCAAGGAAGGTTTGGGAGTCAGCCAAACGTTTGGGTGTGGAGGGAAATTTACCAGATGACAGGTACATTGAGATGATTGAGGATGGGGAACGTAGAGATGAAGCCGAGTGCAGTAGGAGGGCGAACAACATCAGGGTTCCATGAATTTGCTTTCTTTGAGCATTAGAGGGTGGGGCGATCGTAGTAAACGTCGCCAACTGGTTTCACTCATCAACTCAGGTAATTTTGATTTTGTTTGTATTCAAGAGACTAAGAGGGAGGTGATAGTTGAGAGCGAGATTGGTATGCTTCGGATAATCGTGCTTTTCAATGGTTGCATCAACCTTCCCGAGGTTTATCAGGAGGTATTCTGTGCTCGTGGATTAAAGGGGTATGTATGGTTAATTCACATTTTTCTTGTGTTGGATTCCTTGGTGTGAGTACTGTCATTCAGAATACCGTGGTTCACATTGTCAACATTTATGCTCCTTGTTCTACTTTAGCGAAAAGAGGTGTTTGGGCTGAGTTGTTGGTGCTTAAACAGAGTTTGGCGGAAGGCGAGTGGTGATTAGTTGGTGATTTTAATGCTGTTACTTGTGCAGCTGAAAGAAAAGGGAGGAGCGGAGCTAGTTATGCGGTAGAGATGGCTGATTTAAATAATTTTAATGTTGATATGGATTTGATTGATGTTCAGGTGAATGGTAAGAAGTTTTCTTAATTTTGCTCTGATGGTGTCTCTATGAGTAGACTGGATAGGTTTTGGATTTTAGAAGGGCTGATTGCTTTGTGGGGTATTTCAGGTCAGTGGATTGGCAGCCAGGACATTTTTGACCATTGCCCTATCTGGCTTCTCCGCTCAGTGAAAGATTGGGGCCCTAAGCCGTTCCGTATCTTTAACGCTTGGTTGGAACATCCTGATTTTTTGTCTTTTGTTCAGCAATGCTGGGATAATTTCATTGTCACAGGTCACAAAGCTTTCGTAATTAAGGAGAAATTGAAGTTGCTTAAAGGTAGCCTAAGAGGGTGGAACAGAGAGGTCTTTGGTAAAATGGACCTGAATATTGATTCTCTTGTTCGGGATTTGAATTTTCAGGACAATGTTTTGTGTGATGGGTGGGATAGTGGAGTGGCAGCAAATAGAAGAGAAGTTTCCGCTAATTTATGGAAGGAAATCCATTTGAAGGAGTCTTTGTTGGCTCAAAAATCTAGAGCAAGGTGGATAAAGGAAGGGGATATGAACTCTAAATACTTCCACTCTCTTATGAAGTATAGAAGAAGGAGGTGTAATATAGTGATTCTTAGAGAGAGTGGGGAAATGGTGGAGGACGTAGAAGAGGTTAAGCTTTGCGTTAAGCAGCATTTTGAGAAGGGATTTTCGGAGGTGTGTTATAATCGTCCCACTTCAGGAGGTCTTCATTTTAAGAAAATATCGAGCGCCGATTCCGATTTCTTGTTGGAGCCGTTTCCCGGGGAGGAGATAAGGATGGAGGTGTAGAATTGTGATGGAGATAAAAGTCTGAGGCCAGATGGGTTTAATCTCAGTTTTATAAAGCTTTGTTGGAACATGTTGAAAGAGGAAGTCGTGGGTTTCTTTAATGAGTTTCATGAGAGGGCCTTCATTCCAAAAGCTATATCAGCATCTTTCATTGCTTTAATCCCCAAGAATGACAACCCTAAAAGCCTGGGCGAATATAGGCCTATATGTTTGATAGGTTGTTTGTACAAAATTTTGGCGAAGGTGTTGGCTAGTAGGGTGAAGAGGGTGTTGCCTAATATTATCTCTAATTGTCAATCAACCTTTCTTGGTGGTAGACAGATTCTGGATGGGGCGGTGGTTGTTAATGAGTTGGTGGATTATGCGAAGAGAAATAAGGATGAGTGTTTGTTGTTTAAGGTTGACATTGAGAAGGCTTATGACTCAGTTTTGTGGGACCTCTTGCTTTACATGTTGTCTAGAATGGGTTTTCCGCATCGATGGATTTCTTGGATGACGTCGTGCATCTGTACTAGTTCTATGTCGGTTCTTATGAATGGCAGCCCAACTCAAGATTTTAAAGTTCAAAGAGGGTTGATGTAACACCCCTTTTCTACCCGGTAATTTGTTTAATAAAAATATCAGAGTTTTCAAAATTTATTTACACCACAAGGGATGTCACACTTACTTCGCTAAAACGTCACACTTCAAATAACTCGCTTTTCAAAAACAGTCTTATAATAACTTCAAAACGTCATTATCAGTTAAAATACAACTTCACATCGAAAATTCAACAGTTTAATCATAAAAGGCATTACAACTATGCCAGACTTGCAATACTAAAATCCAATAACCACAATAGTCATAAATGACTTAAACAACATTCATTCCCCTCTCTAGTGTTACATATCAGAGCAGACGACCCGACTCAGCTAGTGAAGGTACCTAAGCCTTCACTCAAGGATCACCTGCACGTTACCGCATAGGGGTAACATTCAAACAGAAGGGGTGAGTTCATCTAACAATATAATAAAGCGTATGATGAGCACTATGCTAGAGCCAAGACACTATTTCAACCACATCACGAACATCAAGTCAATCATCAAGGATAAGCAGTCGATTACATCATCAAGGGTAAAACAGTCAATTACATCATCAAGGGTAAAACAGTCAATTACATCATCAAGGGTAAAACAGTCAATTACATCATCAAGTTACTCGGCACAACGAGTCGTCACAATGTAATGCAGGAGTATGAAATGCAACCCACTCGCGGGCATATGCATGAGGTACCTTTTCACAAACGTCGCTTAGCCCTTAAGGCCTCATCGTCACTTAGCCACTCAGGCCCCAAAACGTCACTGGGTTTATGCATATGGGCATGAGACACTATGACATGCACCACTCACAACACACAAACACACAATTACTCAAATCATAGTCAACTATGTGACCCGTCACTTACCGGTTTTTGCTCGCAAGAGCACAGCACCTGTCAAATTCACAATCAGCACACAACGTCACTGGCCATTTAGACCTTAACATCACTTAGCCCTTCGGGCCTCAAACGTCACTGGGTTTTCATCGTCACATAAATATCAATCAACTCAAACAATAGCCACTGAGGGCAAAAACGTCATTTGCACGTCACTATAAATAATAGTAGCCACTAAGGGCAAAACAGTCATTTACACATCACTATAATTAACAATAGCCACTAAGGGCAAAACGGTCATTTACACGTCCTTATAAGTACTAATAGCCACTAAGGGCAAAACAGTCTTTTACACGTCACAATAGATAATAATAGCCACCAAGGGCATCATCGTCATTTACACATCATTACCATCAACTTTGGCCACTAGGGGCAAAACAGTCATTTGACTAGCCACCAAGGGCATCCTCGTCATTTACACATCATTACCATCAACTTTGGCCACTAGGGGCAAAACAGTCATTTTAGACCACAACAGCACATAGGGACCAAAACAGCACGCTAAACAGAGGAAAAATGTTGCACAGGGCTCCGGAGCCCTGTGCCCAGGCAACACACCTAGACACACCTAGACACACCTAGACGCACCTAGACGCACCTAGACATCACCGGGACAACTCACAAACGACACGGGATAAAATGAAATCGCTCTAGCCAAAACGTTCACAATAAAAAGTTGCTCGGTCAATACAAAATTTGGCTAGGGAAAAAGTGCTCAGAAAATCGAGTTTTCCACAAAAAACCATTTTTTAACAGTCTTGACAGCAACACTGCACAGTGGCAGCAACACTGTCACTGTGCAACACACACATAAACCAAAACTTGCGCACATCTCCCAAATGGTGAGTGCTACAGAAAATCCGCTCGAGCCAAAACGTTCACAATAAAAAGTTGCTCGGTCAATACAAAATTTGGCTAGGGAAAAAGTGGTTAGAAAATCGAGTTTTTGACGAAAAACACATTTGTCACTGTTCTGCCAGCAACACTGCAGCAGAACAGCAACACAGCAAGCAACACACAGCAACTGTGCAGATTTTTCCTGCAGCAGTGCGCCTACTTCGGCGAATTAATTAAAATAGTAAACGATAACGGATTTCAACAAAAGACCACTCATTGGAAAGCTCTTTGAGTGTAGTTTCAGCCTGTGATTTTCATTTTTCAAAATAACTATCCAACTGGTACAGTTTTTCAAATTACTACAGAGAGGTACCAATTCGGACAGAATTTTGTGACCCGACTTTGGAGACTTATAACTTGAGCTACACAACTCCGATTTAAACGAAACCAGTGCCAAAACGACCGGCGTTAAGTCTACTTTCTAACGAAATCAGCCACCAATTTTTTGAGTCTACCAAACAGTGCCAGTTTACGAAAACACGAAACAGTGTTCAGAAAATACACAACACGACACATCAATTTTTGACCCTGAAACTTGTCACGCTCCCAATTCGGGTTTAAGGCCACGTCATGCCACGCGAATACCAACATAAACTCCAAAATATAAGGCGTCCCGATTCGGGTTTAAGGCCACGTCATGCCACGCCAATGACCGCAACAATTATGACATTGAGACATAGACACCTTATGTTCAAATCACCAATTCAACACCAATTCATGAATAATCATTGTCACCAATCACCAATTAAATTCATGTCTCAATCACACATATCAACAAACATCAATTATTCATCATAATTCACATACTTTCTCATTGAGTCAACATATCAAACATTCTAGAGGCAAACATAGTCACATAATCAATTTTTTTGACACCAAGACACCATAAATCACCCAATTCAAAATATTATCACAACAATCATGAAATTAATTACACAATCAATTTAACAATTAACTTAGAACCTTACCCAAACATAAAAACCCATCATAATTCCCAATTATAGAGAAGATGAGACCCACCCTTACCTTAGATTATGACGAACACGATAACTCCATACGTAAGCTCCAAAGAACCCGCAACACGACCCTTCTCCTTTTTCTCCTTGAGATTGGCGCACTTCACCTCTCCTCCTCTCCTCATGGGCGCCGCGCCCTCCTTCCCTTCCCACTCTCTCTATTCGCATTTTTCCTTTCTTTTTCTCAAAATGAACCAAAACCTTAAAATCTCAGCTTTTATATGCGCTTAGGTTGTCGGGCTTGGATTGCGGGCTTCCCCGCAGCTTAAGCCCAATTTAATTACAACACCTTATCCGATTACAATACTGCTCCTTATTTTATTTAAAACACCTTATACTCATTTTAATAAATAATAATAATTATATTATTATTTCTACCACTCAATTTCTTTTAACTAATTAAATAAATTAATCTGTTATTTTTGGGGTGTTACAACTCTCCCCCACTTAAAGGAATTTCGTCCTCGAAATCCACCTGTCAACGCCAACACTCTTCCACTAAGGCCACCTAGACAACTAGTGCTATCATTCATGCTGATTACTATTGCTCTGATTACCGGCGGTAAGTGCTTGGGCGGCCGTCCCTCCTACTTGTTCAGCCAGGTAACTTCAAGCAGTAATAATCAGACTCACTCTCTACTCCGCTGCGCTACTCTGATAAACTAGCTCGCATCCTACCCCACTCATCTACCCATAAGGATAACAAAATACTTCAATCATCGTAACATCACAACGAAATTCACAGGGTGCATAACAGTCGTACAACAAGTCTCATAATTTTAGTAACACGACAACAACATCCACAAACAACTCTGCCACTCAGGCGACATCAACAATTACAACTGCCACTCAGGCGACATCAACAACTACAATTGCCACTCAGGCGACATCAACAACTACAATTGCCACTCAGGCGACATCAACAACTACAATTGCCACTCAGGCGACATCAACAACTACAATTGCCACTCAGGCGACGTCAACAACTACAAACCAACAACAGAGTAACATCACCAACAACAACGATATTAGCAACTCAGTCACACAATCGGGCACTAAGGCACCGGCAACGGTTAACAATCGAATTAGGCACAACTCATAAAAATAGGGGCAGCGCATCAGTTAGGAACAGTAACAGTACTTTTCAGAAAACAGTAACATTTATTCTCCTAAAAAACAGCCAATATAGTTTTCGGAGAAACAGTAGCAATATTTTTCAGAAAACAGCCTCAATAATTTCCAGAAAAACAGCAACGAAAGCAAAACAACGACAACAATAGTTTTTCAGGAAGTGACAACAATAATCCTCACAAAAACAGTAACAATAGTTTTTCAGAAAAAACTGCAACAATAATTTTCAATGCTACTATCAGTATCCAACCATAAAATTGTCTATGAGTCGTTCAAAAACAATTTTCAAAATCTCTTCATCCTTTAGACTCCAAACCACCAATAGGGCAACTCATAAAAATAGAGACAGTCAACAACCCAAAAACAGGCACAACTCGTAAAATAGCAGCAGTGTACAAAAGTAGAGACAGTAACAGTTATTCTTGAAAGCACTGACAGCGGCCTTAGGAAGCAGCAACAACAACTTTTTAAAAAGGTAGCAACAATCATTTTCAGCAATAGTCATTTTGCAGAAAACCATAACATTTATCCGAATAAAACAGCAACATTATTTTCTGAAAACAGCAATGATCATTTTTCAGAAACAGCAACAATTATTTAAATAAAACAGCAACAGCAGTTTAAACAAAACAGCAGTAGCATTCGACTTTTTAAAACAGCATGGCATTTATCATTCAAACAGCAATAGCAAATAGCTCAGGATAACCCACGAAACATTATCAACTACGTACACAGGAACACGGTTAACATTTAAAACCTTATTGCAACTAGTCAGCCCAAAAGAATAGTTACATTAACATTTACAGTAATTAGTTAATTCGGCCCAAGTGCACAAGCGTCCAAAATGCACATTTTTAAATCTTAAGATTTTTAAAACCACGTAACGCATATCGCAAGAGTGCAACTGCTAAAACAAAATCCGAATCGTTTATAAAAGTGATTTTCAATGCTAATCTCGGCATCCAGCCGTAAAAGTGTTTAATGGATGTTCAAAAACAATTTCGGAACTTCCATTATTTTTCGGATTATAAAACTCTATAGCGCAATTCAAGAAGTAACGACCAAAAAGATTCTGTCATAAAACTCAAGCATACAAGACTCCACCTTGAGGAAAATTAGGCAAGTCAAAATAGCAATCACATGAGACGGTAGTCCTCGGCTAAAATTGTTACATCAAATTGCGGTCTTTTCCAAAAAGAGCTGGGGTCAAAATTATAGCACTCAATGAAGATATTTTTCGTTTGTAATGATTAAAACGCTACGACAGTTATTAGTGCAGCAATAACTTGAAATAGTCCACAAAATAATTTTACAACGCGTTCAGTTTTCAAACATCAAACGTATTCACAGGATTTTTTGTAAAAGCTCAGCGTCGACCTCTTAAAATAGTTCGGACATATCAACATAAGAAGGTACATGCGACTTAACATTCCACAGCAACAGCAATTAATTCGACATTTTATGTAAAACACACAGAGCTCAATATCAACTAAAACACATGTGAACATTTAAACAACATGACAATTCATTTAGAAGCACGCAGCAATAAGGTCAACAACAAGGATCACAACAGCAAAACACAGTTCTCACACTAAATACACAATAGGGCACACAGCACTAGTAGGGAAATCTCCCCCACTAGTTCACTTACCAATAGAAACTTTCCGGTGTACCTGCAACACAAACAACGGTCAGCACTGAACAGACAACAGTTGGTCACTATCTGACACAACGACTCGACGACTCGGCCGGACAGACCAACCATTGCTCTGATACCACTAATGTAACACCCCTTTTCTACCCGGTAATTTGTTTAATAAAAATATCAGAGTTTTCAAAATTTATTTACACCACAAGGGATGTCACACTTACTTCGCTAAAACGTCACACTTCAAATAACTCGCTTTTCAAAAACAGTCTTATAATAACTTCAAAACGTCATTATCAGTTAAAATACAACTTCACATCGAAAATTCAACAGTTTAATCATAAAAGGCATTACAACTATGCCAGACTTGCAATACTAAAATCCAATAACCACAATAGTCATAAATGACTTAAACAACATTCATTCCCCTCTCTAGTGTTACATATCAGAGCAGACGACCCGACTCAGCTAGTGAAGGTACCTAAGCCTTCACTCAAGGATCACCTGCACGTTACCGCATAGGGGTAACATTCAAACAGAAGGGGTGAGTTCATCTAACAATATAATAAAGCGTATGATGAGCACTATGCTAGAGCCAAGACACTATTTCAACCACATCACGAACATCAAGTCAATCATCAAGGATAAGCAGTCGATTACATCATCAAGGGTAAAACAGTCAATTACATCATCAAGGGTAAAACAGTCAATTACATCATCAAGGGTAAAACAGTCAATTACATCATCAAGTTACTCGGCACAACGAGTCGTCACAATGTCATGCAGGAGTATGAAATGCAACCCACTCGCGGGCATATGCATGAGGTACCTTTTCACAAACGTCGCTTAGCCCTTAAGGCCTCATCGTCACTTAGCCACTCAGGCCCCAAAACGTCACTGGGTTTATGCATATGGGCATGAGACACTATGACATGCACCACTCACAACACACAAACACACAATTACTCAAATCATAGTCAACTATGTGACCCGTCACTTACCGGTTTTTGCTCGCAAGAGCACAGCACCTGTCAAATTCACAATCAGCACACAACGTCACTGGCCATTTAGACCTTAACATCACTTAGCCCTTCGGGCCTCAAACGTCACTGGGTTTTCATCGTCACATAAATATCAATCAACTCAAACAATAGCCACTGAGGGCAAAAACGTCATTTGCACGTCACTATAAATAATAGTAGCCACTAAGGGCAAAACAGTCATTTACACATCACTATAATTAACAATAGCCACTAAGGGCAAAACGGTCATTTACACGTCCTTATAAGTACTAATAGCCACTAAGGGCAAAACAGTCTTTTACACGTCACAATAGATAATAATAGCCACCAAGGGCATCATCGTCATTTACACATCATTACCATCAACTTTGGCCACTAGGGGCAAAACAGTCATTTGACTAGCCACCAAGGGCATCCTCGTCATTTACACATCATTACCATCAACTTTGGCCACTAGGGGCAAAACAGTCATTTTAGACCACAACAGCACATAGGGACCAAAACAGCACGCTAAACAGAGGAAAAATGTTGCACAGGGCTCCGGAGCCCTGTGCCCAGGCAACACACCTAGACACACCTAGACACACCTAGACGCACCTAGACGCACCTAGACATCACCGGGACAACTCACAAACGACACGGGATAAAATGAAATCGCTCTAGCCAAAACGTTCACAATAAAAAGTTGCTCGGTCAATACAAAATTTGGCTAGGGAAAAAGTGCTCAGAAAATCGAGTTTTCCACAAAAAACCATTTTTTAACAGTCTTGACAGCAACACTGCACAGTGGCAGCAACACTGTCACTGTGCAACACACACATAAACCAAAACTTGCGCACATCTCCCAAATGGTGAGTGCTACAGAAAATCCGCTCGAGCCAAAACGTTCACAATAAAAAGTTGCTCGGTCAATACAAAATTTGGCTAGGGAAAAAGTGGTTAGAAAATCGAGTTTTCGACGAAAAACACATTTGTCACTGTTCTGCCAGCAACACTGCAGCAGAACAGCAACACAGCAAGCAACACACAGCAACTGTGCAGATTTTTCCTGCAGCAGTGCGCCTACTTCGGCGAATTAATTAAAATAGTAAACGATAACGGATTTCAACAAAAGACCACTCATTGGAAAGCTCTTTGAGTGTAGTTTCAGCCTGTGATTTTCATTTTTCAAAATAAGTATCCAACTGGTACAGTTTTTCAAATTACTACAGAGAGGTACCAATTCGGACAGAATTTTGTGACCCGACTTTGGAGACTTATAACTTGAGCTACACAACTCCGATTTAAACGAAACCAGTGCCAAAACGACCGGCGTTAAGTCTACTTTCTAACGAAATCAGCCACCAATTTTTTGAGTCTACCAAACAGTGCCAGTTTACGAAAACACGAAACAGTGTTCAGAAAATACACAACACGACACATCAATTTTTGACCCTGAAACTTGTCACGCTCCCAATTCGGGTTTAAGGCCACGTCATGCCACGCGAATACCAACATAAACTCCAAAATATAAGGCGTCCCGATTCGGGTTTAAGGCCACGTCATGCCACGCCAATGACCGCAACAATTATGACATTGAGACATAGACACCTTATGTTCAAATCACCAATTCAACACCAATTCATGAATAATCATTGTCACCAATCACCAATTAAATTCATGTCTCAATCACACATATCAACAAACATCAATTATTCATCATAATTCACATACTTTCTCATTGAGTCAACATATCAAACATTCTAGAGGCAAACATAGTCACATAATCAATTTTTTTGACACCAAGACACCATAAATCACCCAATTCAAAATATTATCACAACAATCATGAAATTAATTACACAATCAATTTAACAATTAACTTAGAACCTTACCCAAACATAAAAACCCATCATAATTCCCAATTATAGAGAAGATGAGACCCACCCTTACCTTAGATTATGACGAACACGATAACTCCATACGTAAGCTCCAAAGAACCCGCAACACGACCCTTCTCCTTTTTCTCCTTGAGATTGGCGCACTTCACCTCTCCTCCTCTCCTCATGGGCGCCGCGCCCTCCTTCCCTTCCCACTCTCTCTATTCGCATTTTTCCTTTCTTTTTCTCAAAATGAACCAAAACCTTAAAATCTCAGCTTTTATATGCGCTTAGGTTGTCGGGCTTGGATTGCGGGCTTCCCCGCAGCTTAAGCCCAATTTAATTACAACACCTTATCCGATTACAATACTGCTCCTTATTTTATTTAAAACACCTTATACTCATTTTAATAAATAATAATAATTATATTATTATTTCTACCACTCCTTTCTTTCTTTTAATTTCTTTCCTCTCCTCTCACATGCACACACGTATACACAAATATATTTATTTAGTATATTTGTTGTAACGCGGTCAATTTACCATATTGATCGAAATCTCCTATTTCGATTCCAAAACTTCCTTGGTCCGTATTATCCGGTTAACGATTCGATGACAACCGATAAATAATTTTAGCACTCAATAAATTTACCAGTCGAGTACTAAATTAGCTTAATTGGGTTAACATCCAAATAATTCCATTAATTATTTTGGGAATGTTACATCATCAATGACGTAATTTTTTATGTCGGGTGACGTGTCATGCTTATGTGTGTGCTTCATGGTTTATTATTATTAAGATTAAGATTAAGATTAAGATTGTGATCTTCTTTACATTATTATTTTCCTGTATCATATTAATTACCAAAAGCAGTTTCTGTGACAATTTTTATCTATATTATTTATATATTTATATCTTTGATTTATTTTATCTTGTGCTATTTGTGATGATTTAATCCCAAAAATTCTATTGCTAGAAAGGAGACCAAAGGATTTGAGTGATTGACCATGCTTTTACATCTTTTTCTATTTCGATCACAACTAATCTTAACTCCAGGTTCTCATGTCATGAAGTCCTCATAACTTTTATTTTAGAAAAACTAATGTTTCTCCCCTCTATTTCAGGAGAGCAAAAACGTTTTTTTTTCTGTGGTGAATGTAAGGGCTTAAAGCCCCAAAATGCCTAAAAATGAAACTGGGTAGAAATTCTTATCCCAAGGCACACTCTGTCTTCGTCACTTTTTATGTGCCTAATGTAAATAAGTCCTTTTTTTGCCTTTTGATTTGTCTATAGGATGGACTGTATTAGGGGTGCTTCGACTTATTAAATTAGGGGCTCTCTATTATTGCCTTTATTTTAATTTGCCAAGGGTATTGATCTATTTCTCTTTGGGCTCTCTTTCTTCCTCTTTCTCTTTTATCTTTTTTTAATAAAATCATAAGATGTGTTTATGATGCCTAACATAATAGTCTCTTCAAAAAAATGACAATCAACCTCTATGAATTTAGCCTCTCATCAAAGATTAAATTTGGAGAGAGGTTAGGAGTTAGTTAACTGACATTTGTCCTTCTTTATGACAATTTGTCCTTCTTAATGACAATTGTCCCTTACATTGGAGGTAAATGTTTGCTAGTGTAGGATAAGACTCACATCCCAATTATTCCTAACAAATAAAATGAATTAGTTTCATTGAAAAATGAATTCTTAGAGGTATATCTAGCTAAGTTTCATAAGTTAAGGAACTCATTCCTTATTTTTGTTACCCATTGGAGGACCATAAGATTTCCACAAGATAATATGTTACATAAAAGATTTTAATAAAAAATGGGATTGTTGTTTTCTTTTATTCTTTTTTTTTTTGCAAAATTGTTGCCACTTTGATTAAGCATTTTATTTCTTCTTTTAAAATCCATTTACTAATAATGATATCCTCAACTACGTACTTTTGTGCACTTCTGAATGGGCCAGAGATATTAATTAATTTTTCTAAAACACAATATCCAATTAAAGAACTTATTTTCTAAGTTTAGAAGTTATGGGTACTTTATTACATGAAAACCTAGAGTTTAAGATTGGTTCTTATCTAAATAGGAAAAGTTGCACATGCATTGTAGGCCACTCATATCTTTTCATCTGCTTTCATTTAAGATACAACCACCGGTTAAGAAAAAAATGGAATTTTGGGATTAAATCATCACAAATAAACAAGATGATATAAGTAGAAGATACAAATACATGAACAGTATGGATAGGAATTATCTTACAATATTTCATTCTATGTTTGCAATATTTTTAATTTTACCAGAAAATTGAGTTTCTGTTCCTCTTTTCACTTATCATATCGTGATTTTCTTTACATTATTTTTTCCCTCTATCATATTAATTACGAAGAGCAGTTTCTACGACAATTTTTATCTATATTCTTTATATATTTGTACCTTCGATTTATTTTATAGTGTGCTATTTGTGATGATTTAATCTCAAAAATTCTATTTGTTAGAAAGGAGATCTACAGATTTGGGTGATTGACCATGCTTTTACATCTTTTTCTATTTTGACCACAATTGATCTTAAACTCCAGGTTTTCCGGTCATGAAGTGCTCATAACTACTATGCTGAAAAATAAAGTTCTTTCATTGGATATTGCATTTTAGAAAAACTAATGTTTCTCGCCCCTATTTCAGGAGAGAAGAAAAGTTTTTTTTGTGTGGTGAATGTACAGGGCTCAAAGCCCGAAAATGCCCAAAACAGAAATTGGGTAGAAATTCCTATTTCAAGGCAAATTCTATCTTCGTCTCTTTTTATGTGCCTAATGTAAATAAGTCCTTTTTTTGCCTTTTAATTTGTCTCTAGGATGGATTGTATCAGAGGTTCTTCGACTTATTAAGTTAGGGGCTCCCCGTGTTATTGCTTTTATTTTAATTTGCCAAGGATATTTGTCTAGTCCATTTGGGCTCTCTTCCGTCCTCTTTCTCTTTTATCAAAAGGCTTAATATTAGAAGTCATAGACAAATACCATTGAATTCAAGATAAGGGTATTTGTAGACAATTACCCTTATAATATTAAGAACATCAAACTCACCATTGCCTTATAATATTAAGTCATAGATATTGCTGAAGACCACGCCGTTTTAATATTAAGAACATCAAACTCACCAAAGTCTGTTGTAGTACTACACATGCGTTTCACTACGCCAAAAGCTAAAAAAAAGAGCGCACCCTTTAGTAGCGCTTTTAAAAAAGCGCTCCTTATTTAACAACAACAGTAGCGCTTTATGGAAAGCGCTCCTCATTCTTGATCAGGCCAAAACATCAGTAGCGCTTTCCAAAAAAGCGCTCCTCATTCAAAAATCTCGCATACCCCATAAGGAGCGCTTTTTAAAAAAGCGCTCCTTATTCTTGATCTCGCATACCCCATCAGGAGCGCTTTCTAAAAAGCGCTCCTCATTCAAAATCTCGCATACCCATCAAGAGCGCTACCTATGCTTAATTTTCTAAAATATTATTTCCTCGCGCGTTGTATCTCCTCCCGTTGCAGAAACCCAAAAGCCCTCCTTCCAGTACACAGTACCCTCCACGACCCTTCTTCCCAAAACGCTCCACGGCCCTTCTTCCCAAAACGCTCCACGACCCTTCTTCCCAAAACGTTCCAAACCCTTCTTCGCTCCACGACCCTCGCCTCCTCCACCCTGCGCCGCCGCCTTAGACCACACTCTCCTTCGACCACGCCGTCCAAAAGCCCTCCTTCCAGTACACCGTACCCTCCTTCTTCGCAAAACGTTCCAAACGCAGAAACGCTCCACGACCCTCGCCTCCTCCACCTTGTGCCGCTGCCTTAGACCACGCTCTCCTTCGACCACGCCTCCACCCTCGCCTCTCCTCCCTCCGCCGCGTACGCTCTGCACCCTCCGTCGTCCTTCCGCGTTTGCTGCGACCACGCCGTCCTTCCATTCAACTTCAACGCCGTCATGTGGGTTAGTTTTTTTCTTGCTCTTCTTTTTCTTCCATTTTTAAGCATTACGATGTTTTGCTGTACATGGAGTATACATATTTTTTTTCTTAGTGGAAACTGAATGAATAACACATAGCTGAGAAGCAACCCTTTGGTTTGTTTCTTTCTGTTTGTTTGGTGCTCTTCCATAAGTTTATCTACACTAGCTCTCTAGATTACCTAGATCGAAACCCTTTGGTTTGTTGCTTTCCTGTTTGTTTGGTGCTCTTCAAAACATGTTTTATTAAATGATTCAAACTTCTGGTATGTCACTTTCAGTTACTCTATAACTTGACTATTAAATAGGTTAACTAATAGGGCATTAGCAACTGAACATTTGGCTTTAAGGTTTGTAGTCTTTTTATTGTTTAATACTGAGAATTTTCCAATAGCCTGAAATTTTTTTAACAATTGTAAGAATTTCTAAGTTACATATATATTTTTGGCAATTGTAAGAATTTGAAAATATCACAATCCATGACCAGATTTTGAATGCATTGCACTTCTAAGCTCCAATATCCTGTATGGTGCTTTTTGACATGGATTAGGGTGCATTTGGATAAGCTAAATTTGTGGATTTTGACATTTGTATTTGAGACCTATCTATGCTAACAAGGTCACTTCATGTTGCACAAGTTCTTGTAAATCTGTTTGTCTATAAGCAAATGCAATTGGTACAATGCCACTATCCTTCACTTGATTAATCACCTGCCCAAAATCGATTTCTTATTTTCCATGGCATTACATTTTCCTTCACTATCTTATTATACATGGTTGTTGTTCCTGTCTTGACTTCCCATTCTTTGTTTGAATTTATTTCCACGTGTTCCTACTTCCTAGTCATAGTTTTGGCCTTCTGGTTCTCTTAGTTTTGGCCTTGAAAATGCTGTACATAAATTTTTAAATATGCAATATCATTGATTTACTTTATTTTTCCCTGTTTGACTGTTTGTGTTTGTGTTGGATGATTCTATTGCTAATAAGCTTCCTTGGATGTGCTTGCTATAGGGAAGCAAGTGGCCTTAATTTTTACCCTCAAGTGCAAACTGTCATCTTAATTTGCAAGAGAGACTTGTTGAAGGTCAGGGAAATAATTTCCTACATTCTTTTTTTTCCAACAAGGAATTACAAGTATTGCAGCCCCATCCAACCCCATCAGCTGTGAAGCATTTCAAGCCAGTTTGATTGCTATGTGCTGTTCATGAACATCTCTGGCATATGAACCAGTTTATAATAGTGACCAGCAAGCAAGGTAGACATAATTTTATAATCTCCTTTTATTTTCTATGCAGCTATATGTTGTTATTGTTTGTTGCTGGTTTATGTTGCAGTTTGTTAGATTAAATCTTGGATGCACTATTAAAATTCTTCATGCTGAGTTTATCTAGTTATCTGTAATAGGAAGAAGCTGTACATAGATTGACAGAGGTTTTAAGAGAGGAAATAAAGATTGCACGCCTTGTCGCAAACCCTGGTTGTTATCCAACTTCCATTCCGTTTCCTCTTGTCCCACTTATAAAGGTTAGCAATCACTATGCTTTATAAAATACAAATTTAGAATAACTCAATTTTGTTGGCTGGCTGGTTATGATGCATTAGTATTATACATTGATGTTGTGTTCCAATAATTCTGTGACTGTAACTTGTGAGCTAGTTGAAACTTAAGCAACATGTATTTTCATTTTGATCTTATTTGAGAAACAAGTTCAGGGTATTTATTAAGAACTAGATTTTAACTAGTGAGTTGTGCGTACTGGTGATGATGAGAAATATCATCTTTTGATTATTTTAATAATATGATTTCTACAAGAAATGTGATAAGTGTATGCGTTGCAGGGCTTATTGAACTCTCATCTTTTTCATAGTTCCTATTTATTATCAATTTTGGTTAAATATGGATCGAAAGTGGATGTCTGCAAATCGTCTTTCGAAGGAATATGTCGACGGAGTAGAATATTTTGTTAACTTTGTTGTTCGACGATTGGGAGCTTCTTGTAAATTCAAATGTCCTTGTTTACAGTGTTGTTATGTAAACCTAGTTACTGCAGTTGAGCTGGAAGGACATTTAAAGGCCTACGGAATCGATCAAAGTTATACTTGTTGGACAATGCACGGTGAGGTGAGAGGCGAATATTCAAATATGAATAATAGTACTGAGAGATGTGCGCCGGTTGACACCGAAAAATATACATTTGATGGCGACCAATTTGAAGAGATGACAAAGGCTGTTGAAGATGATCTTAATGATTGTCCTCAAAGGTTTGAGAAGTTGATAACCGACGCGGAGACACCGTTGTATGCGGGTTGTACCGAGTTCACAAAATTATTGGCTGTGATAAAGTTGTATAACTTGAAAACTTGTCACGGATGGACGGATAAGAGCTTTACGGAATTACTCGCACTATTGAAAGATATGTTGCCAAAGGATAATGTGCTCCCTTCTCAGACGTATGATGCAAAACAAATGCTAGGCACCATTGGCTTGAACTATGAGAAGATACACGCTTGTCCCAATGATTGCATATTATTTCGGAATGAACATGCATTGTTAAAGTCGTGTCCAAAATGTAATACATCGCAGTATAAGAAGAAAGAATCTGCTCCAGAAAAGGTGTTGTGGTATTTTCCTTTAATTCCTCGATTTAGGCGCATGTACCGTAGTTCAGAAGATGCAAAACACTTGACTTGGCATGAGGATGAAAGGATTAAAGATGGCTTGCTACGACAACCGGCGGATTCTCCGCAATGGAAAAAAATTGATATTGATTATCCTGATTTCGGGGGGGAATCAAGAAACCCTCGACTTGCATTGTCTGCTGATAGATTTAACCCGCACGGTATCCAGAGTAGCTCCCACAGTAAATGGCCCGTGATTTTGGCGATTTATAACTTACCTCCATGGCTTTGTATGAAACGCAAGTATATGATGTTGTCTTTGTTAATTTCCGGTCCCAAACAACCGGGAAATGATATTGATGTATACTTGGCTCCTTTGATTGAAGACTTGAAGCTACTGTGGGAGACTGGCGTAGAGGTGTATGATGGGTTCAGAGAAGAGAGTTTCACCCTAAGGGCTATGATTTTTGGCACAATTAATGACTTTCCAGCATATGGCAATTTATCTGGGTACAGTAACAAAGGTCAGTGTGCATGCCCTATATGTGAAGATAATACAGATTGGATGTGGTTAGAACATGGTAAGAAGAATATCTACCTTGGTCATCGTAGATTTTTGCTTCCAACTCATCAGTATCGACTGTGGAGAAAGGCATTCAATGGGAATTCAGAAACCCGTAAAGCTCCACCGCCTTTGACAGGTGAACAACTATTTGAAAAGGTGAAAGATTTGAATATTAAATTTGGGAAGCCTTTTGCAGGAGAGCTTGCCAAAAGAGGGTGGAAGAAAAAGTCGATTTTCTTTGAGTTGCCATACTGGAAGTCATTACATGTAAGGCATTTCATTGATGTGATGCATGTGGAAAAAAAATGTCTTCGAAAGTGTTATTGGTACCTTACTCAATATGCCGGGAAAGACTAAAGATACCATCAATGCAAGGTTGGACTTGGTTAGTATGGGGTTGAGACCCGAATTGGGTCCGATAAAGAAGGGTACACGTACATATCTACCTCCGGCTGCTCATACTCTATCTAAAAAGGAGAAAATTGTCTTTTTTAAGTTTCTTCATGGAGTTAAAGTTCCAGAGGGGTACTCTTCAAATGTTACGAACCTTGTATCGATGAAAGACCTCAAGTTGAAGTCTCTAAAGTCCCATGATTGTCATGTTCTCATGGAGAATTTGTTACCCATTGGTATACGATCAATTTTGCCCAACAAAGTGCGTCAGGCCATAACTAAACTTTGTTTCTTCTTTAAGGTGATTTGTAGTAGAGTGATTGACCCTGGAAAGTTGCCAGCATTGCAAAGATCAATTACTGTCACATTATGTGAGCTTGAGATGTTTTTCCCACCTTCATTCTTTGACATAATGATTCATCTAATAGTTCATCTGGTTAGAGAGACACAGTTGTGTGGCCCATGTTACATGAGATGGATGTACCCGTTTGAGCGTTACATGAAGATATTAAAAGGATATGTTAAAAATCGATCTTGGCCCGAGGGTTGTATTGCTGAGCGCTATATAGTTGAAGAAGCTATT
Organism: Astragalus membranaceus; assembly: GCA_039519185.1. NCBI lineage: Eukaryota > Viridiplantae > Streptophyta > Magnoliopsida > Fabales > Fabaceae > Astragalus > Astragalus membranaceus. The sequence continues at coordinate 21,593,722 of CM076852.1, forward strand.
GAGTTCTGCACCGACTATCTATCTAGTGTTGAACATACTGTGGGGCTGCCAAGGGAGCGTCACACAGGAAGCATTGGTAAAGGGATGACAGGAAGCAAACTAGCGATGGTATAAAGGAAAGAACTAGAGCAAGCACACTTATATGTTCTGCACAATGACAATGAGGTTGGTTCATATGTTGCGAAGCACATGGACATGCTTAAGAGTGATTACCCAAGTAAGGGTCAAGTTTGATTAAGAAAAGAACACAATAGGAGTTTCATAGTGTGGCTAAGAAATCACATTTCTTTAGAGTTTGCTTTGAATCCTACCTTGATTTCTGATAGATTGAGATGGTTAGCAAAAGGTCCAAATATACATGTTTTCTCTTACACCAGCTATCTACAAAACGGGTACACGTTCTATACAAAAAACCATGATGATCGGAGTAAAATGCAAAATAGTGGGGTGACTCTTGTAGCTCAATCTATGCATACATCAAGTGCCAAAGACAGAAATCCCATTTACGCTAATATGTCATACTTTGGAGTCATTGAACACATATGGGAGTTGGATTACAATTTTTTTCGTGAGCCTGTGTTCCAATGTAAGTGGGTTGACAAAAATAATGGTGTACAGATGGATGAGTCGGGGTTCATGCGGGTGAATTTCAACAAGTCTGGGTATAAAGATGAGCCTTTTATTTTAGCCTCGCAAGCTCAACAAGTGTTTTATGTCACTGATCCAGTTGATATCAATTGGTCCATTGTTCTATTGACAAACAAATAACTATTGGTTAATGACATTGGTGATAAAGCACCCGAAGATGTTGATATTGAGGATGACCCTTTCTTCGGGACATCACAACCAATACTAGGGAAAAGTACTTGTAAAGAGGATGTTGTGTATATTAGAAATGATCATAGCGATGGAATTACGTTTCGTCGAAAACAAAGTACCTAGAAGTGAAGAGGAAAAAGTACGAATAAGCAAATTGTAAATAAAATTGTATTGAGGAAAAGGAAAAGGTAATCTAAACTTACTTTTAGGCATTTTTTGCTTGTCTCTTCTTTATTCATCTTTTAGGTAATCTAAACTGTATAAATATAACAATAACACTGATTATGTTTTATTACAGGTCAGATGACATCGCATAGTCATGATAGTGGGCATGATAGTGCTCATGAGAGTGATCATGAGCCCCAAAAAAAGGCCTCTCGCCGTGGAATGGCTGTTAAAAAGAATATAATCAATCGGGCGAGTAAAAGACTTCCTAAACTTCAAGTAAGATACTTACTAATTAACTAAATTTATTACTTAGTTTAAATTGTTTGTTATATCTAATTTACATAAGTAATAATGCAGGTCCAATGGAATGTTAAAGGCCAACCATTTGGTCCAAATGGTAAACAGCTGACTAGCTTCATTGGTACTAAAGTGAAGCAAACGATACCGATTACAATAACTAGATGGCATGATATTATTATTATTGATGTTATTATTATTATTATTATTATTATTATTATTATTTTAATTTGTATACATTTTAATTAAAGGTATTTGTACTATGAGATATTGGTCCCAATGGATCAAACACAACGATTTGTGTTCTTATGCCCCGAAAGTACTTTTCTACTGAATATCCCCCTGGATAAAACAATGTCAAAAGTTCATATAGAAAAATGCAAGGAACAAATGGAAAGACGCAAGATAGAGGTTAAAGACAATATCGATCGGCGTTTGGCACTAGCACATCAATTAAGTTGTGATACTTTGTTTTTGGCACCCATCAACTTAGGGTGAGTGTTCAAAAATTATACTTGCTGATTATTTACTCTGTCTTTTAAACCTCAAAGCTTGATTAATTTGATTATTCAAAAATTTTATAGGACCCATTGGATATTGTTGGCAATTGATCCCAAAAGAGATGTGATTTTCTATTTGGATTCACTGCTAGGTCATTACAACAACTACCCAAAGTTGGTGAGAGTATTTAATAGGTGTGTATTTAGATCTCTCGTATATTTCATAATATAAATTATGTATATTTCAATTAATATAGTTATATATATATATATATATGATGTTGTTTCAGTGCTTTGGCAACTTATTGGGGATTGCGTGATGTCAGGACTACGTACAGAAAATCATCATCCTCTACAAAATGGATAGCAATAAGGGTAAGTTTATAATCAATATTCTTATGCATATGTAATTAATTATATTTAATAACTAAGTAATCTTTTGTTTTATAGGGTCCCAAACAACCAAACTTCGATGATTGCGGGTACTATGTAATGAAGTTTATGAAGGACATCAGCACTCACAACCAAATGGAAATCCCAATCCATGTATGTAATTTGATAGTTTGTATTTTGACAAGTAATTCAAAATCTAATTGATATTGATATAATTCTAAGTTCATTTTATTTTATTTTTTCAGTATTTTCCTGAATATGTGTGTGGAGCTCAATTTTCTGATGAGGAACTTACTCAGCTGAAAGGAGAGTGGTGTCATGTTGCCGGTTTGATTAATGCAAATCGAACTTGATGTAATTTTTTTTGGATATCCTATTTTTGTAGTACCTCATATTGGATATGTTGTAATTTTTGTTGATCTTTTGGTACATGAGGATTTATGTAATTTTTGTTGATCTTTTGGTACATGAAGATTTATATGTTGGCACATTTTTGTTGGCACATATGTTGATTGGTACATGAGGATGTATAATTAGTTGGAAATTGATTTGAAATTGGTTATTGATTTGGAATTTTATTTGGAACTTTGTTGCTGGTTGTTGGTTTCTGATTGTTGCTGGTTTCTGATTGCAGGGAGCTGAGAATTGGTAATATAGAATAAACAGGCAAAACTTTCTTAAAAAAAAATTAGGCATTGGTAGCGCTTTCTGTAAAAAGCGCTACCTATTGTCTTAGCGCGCCTAGGAATAAGGAGCGCTTATAATAAAAAGCGCTCCCTTTTCTTAAGACCATGGGGAGCGCTTTTTATTACAAGCGCTCCTTATTGTCTTAGCGCGCCTAGGAATAAGGAGCGCTTATAATAAAAAGCGCTCCCTTTGCTTAAGACCATGAGGAGCGCTTTTTTACTGTAAGCGCTCCTTATTGTCTTAGCGCGCCTAGGAATAAGGAGCGCTTATAATAAAAAGCGCTCACTTTGCTTAAGACCATAAGGAGCGCTTTTTACTGTAAGCGCTCCTTATTATCTTAGCGCGCCTAAGAATAAGGAGCGCTTGTAATAAAAAGCGCTCTTGCCTGTTTTTTGGGAGCGCTTTCCGAGCGCTACCGTTGGGTGATTTGCAACAGGAGCGCTAGCTTTAGAGCGCCCGAAAGCGCTCCCTATGGCCTAAAAAAAGCGCTCCTAATGCTTAAATCTGTTGTAGTTTGATATTATAGAAGTCCACATTGTCCTCTCAGCGACTTTCATTGCAACTACTGACCAATTGGGGCGGCAACGTGTAGTAATGATCTTACCATGGCTATCACTCACCATGTTAAATGTCATCCTCGAACTCTCATCATATTTGAAAAACACGAAGTCTCCAAGAGTGACGGAAAAATTGAGTACAATTTGCATCCATCCTTGATCAAAGTACATTCTACCATGACATGTTCCCCAATGTATTGTCCACTTGGAGTGGTCTATAGCAACCAACGTCAATGGATTTGGTACCATTGCTCCAAAGTATTTGGTAAAATACTTGATTTTTTCAAGGAGGCTTTGCAGCTCCTTCTTTGTCCTTGGTGGACTAGCTTCTAGAATAGCTTAGGCTTTGTTTTTATCCGTTACAATTCCCTGGTTATGAACCAAGAATCCCAAGAAATTACCTACCGAGACACCAAACATGCATTTCATAGGATTCATTTTCAGATTGTTGAGTCTCATCCGCTTCATAGCTTGTTCAACCTTTTTTTGTCTGATGATATGATATACCTAATAATAATAATAATAATAATAATAATAATAATAATAATAATAATAATAATAATAATAATAATAATAAGGTTTAAATATGTTTGTAGTCCCTGCAAATATAGCTGGTTTTTAAATAAGTCCCTGCAATTTTTTTTTGTTTTAAATATGTCCTTTTGTTAACTCTTTTTTTATAAGCAATGTCAGTGGGGGTGGGGGAATGTTAGTTTCCGGGAGTTGAACCCAGGACCTCCTTCTTGCACTCATTTGTTGCACTCATTCGGTATCCTTAGCTCATCTGCTAACGTGGCCAACAGAGATTTGATGTGTCATTTTTTTCTTATTTCTAATTTTTTTTAAATCTTATTTTCATGCCACATCATCATCTTCTTTGTCATGATTCTTCATTCCTCTTTCATATCTTCTTCTCCACCAATTTCTGGTTATACTTCACTCTTTCCATCTCACTCATCTTCCTCTTCACCACACCCACGTCATCGAACTCCACCTCCCCGCTGTCGCACTCTCCGGCCAATTCCCCACCAGCATCTTCTCCGACCTCCCCAACCTCCACACTCTCAGTCTCCGTTTCAACGCTCTCTCCGGTCCCCTCCCTTCCGACCTCGCCGCCTGCACTTCCCTCCGTAACCTCTATCTCCAACAAAACCTCTTCTCAGTTAACTCGTTCAATTCCTGAGTTAACTTGTGGTGAACTCGTTCAATTGCAAACCGTGAAACTAACATCTAATTGCAAATCTAAATGAAACTGAATCTCAGATCTCGCCGTCAAACAATGGTCGATGGGGAACTCGCTCCAGCAAACAGTAGTGAAGATGATGAATCTTAGATCTCGTCGTCGATTTACCCTCTCTATTCTTCTCCTCATCATCTTCCCAAACTCCTATAATCTCATCCCTAAAAGACATTGTTGGTGAAATTCGAAAATGGAAAGTTGAGGGGAAATCATAATCACAATGAATGAATGTAATGTAGCTTCTGGGTGTTTGATTTTTTTTATTTGGAATTCATCCTCCTCCCTTGTGTTTGTTATTTTTTTAGAGAGGGATCTGATTTAATGCCGAGCAAGCTTCGTGCTTTTCATTCTTGCATTGCGATGGCCACAACCCCCCTCCACCGTTTGTGCAGAATTTGCGCTGTGCGGAAACAATAGAAATTGGGATTGAATTTGGGGATTTAGGGGTGCGGAGGAAGATTACTCAGATTTTAAAATTTAATGCAAATAAAAAATAATGATGTGTTAAAGCCATATGGGCTAAAATTTGTCAAATCATAATTCTGTTATCAGCTATTTTGTAATGTCTCACTAACAGGCATATTTAAAAAAAAAGTTATTTTGAAGGGACCTATTTAAAAAAAAGTCTTTTGCAGAGACTTATTTGAAAAGCAATTATATTTACGGGGACGAAAAATATATTTAAACCTAATAATAATAATAATCAGGGGCGGTTCTTCTCATGGGCTGGGCAGGGCCATGGCCCGCACAGAAGAAAAAAAATTTCATATGCTGGAAATTACAAGAATACCCTTAATGAAAAATTAAAATTACACACAAGCCAAACCAATGAGAAGAAATTTCTATTTGGATTCACTGCTCCTCCTCACTTCACTTCCTCTTTCTCTCCCGCTCACGTTTCATCTTCCACGGTTCCACCTAACGCACGCTACCGCTCACGCCTCACGCATCCTCCATTTTCACGCTAGCTGCTCATCTACTTCCTCTTTCTCTCTCGGTTCCATCTCTCTCGGTTCCATCTACTTCCCCTGCGTCTGCGTTGTTGCCGTTCGTCGACGTCGACGTGTTTCTTCCATTAACAAGTAAAGATAGTGATTTATTACTTACTCTATTTTATTGCTTTGTTGTTTTATTGATGTTATTGCTGTTTCTTCCATTCCATTAACGCGTTTTTATTGCTTTTCTTATCGCTGTTGTTGTTTTATTGCTTTTGGCTTCCTGTTCTTGGTTCCATTCCAAAAGGACTTGATGATTTTGCCATTTTGGCTTCCTGTTCTTGCTGATTTTGGTTTGTTGTTGCTGGTTTTGTTGGTGATTTTGGATTGCTTGATTCTTTACACAATTGTCATACCCCAATTTTGTCCGGCCTAGGTCAAAAACCCTAATTTTCAATCAAAAATAAATCAAGTCTTAGCATTCGTCCTAGAGGTTAGGAAGAGCATCATGCTTGCATCTTAGAAGTTTCAGAATGCATTTTAGGGTTAGAAAAGCATTGCATGGCATTTTAGAGCACTTTAGAGCATTTCTAGGGTTTCTAGGGTTTTTCCTAGTTCGAAGGGTATTTTGGTAATTTCGCCAAAAAGACTTATTTTCTCATCATGCATGCATTTCTAGAGTTTTAGAGTCATCCAAAGGGTCTCAGGATCATTGTTAGAGTGGAAATGAAGTTTGGAGCAAAATTAGGGTTTTTGGGACCAAAAGGGCATTTTGGTCATTTCACTAAAATAAATAATTTCTCGGTAAAAACCATTATGCATCCCTTGAGGAATTTATGTGAGTCCAAGTGAGTGGAATTGTGTATTTTTTTTGTGCATCATGGGAATATTTTTGGCATGAAATTCGGTTTTTGAACAAAAGGGCAAAATGGTCATTTCCTTTGAGGTGGGGTCAACAAATCAATTTTGGGATTGGTGAGATCATAAAATTCAGAGCCCAATCATTGAATCATGGGACATGGCCCAAAATGGCAAGAATTTAGAAGAATTATCTTGAAAGGAATAAGGAATATCCCTTTGAATTTTGAAAGGCCAAGTGTAGTACAATAGTACAAGTTGCTATTCCACTCACTCTCTTTCCTTTGGCTGCGAATTCCAACCCCTTTTTCCCCATTTTTGGTTTATTTTATTGATTGCAAATTGTGTTTAAATCATGGCCTTCCATTCAAGTGTTAAATGCAATCCTCACCCTTCATTTGAATTAAAATGGCACTCTTGTAATATGCTTCATGAGAAAATACATTTTTGTAATTAAACTTATCCTTCACTCACCTCCTTAAGCTACACCCCTCAGCCCTCTCTCTCCTCACTTTGTGCTTTCTAATTGCCCCTAATCCATGTGACATTTGATCTTGACCCTTGGTTCAAAATTTAGATGCAATCCTAGAGCACAATGGAAATCAAAATGACCTAGAAGCCCTTAATGATAAGTGAGCACTATATATATCTTCATATGATCAACCCACACATCTTCTTAGCCTCACTCTCCATTCAAAAACCCTAGAACACCAACTCCTCTCCTCCCTTCTCCCCTTGGCCGTAGCCCCCTCACCCCTCCTCCTCCATTTTCTTTTCAACTTCCATCCACCAAATCACCTCAAACTCACTCCATATTCATATATCTTCTTTCTTTCATCCTTAATCCCACATTTACATCATCAAAGGGGTGGTTTCTTCAAGGTTGCGTGGCTGTTTGTTGATGACTTGTGAAGATTGTTGGTGATTTTATTACTCTTGATCTTCATTTCTACTCTTGCTTAGTTTGGAACTAAGGTATAACCTAAAACCCTTTGCATTTTCATCCATTTTCTTGCATCAAAATCAGTTTTCAACTTATATTTGCATCTCATAACATCATTCAAATGTAGATTAGGGGCTGTTGTGGGTGAGAGTTGACATCTCACCCACCAAATAAATTGTTCTTGCGACTATGTGTTGATTATATGTTGTTCTTGTGATTTGCTCTTTGTTCATGTGATTTTCACCAAAATAAAAACATGTTTCTTCTTGCTTTAGCCTTGGGCCTAATTCATGATCCTTGTGTTGTTATTGTTCATTGGATGATTTGAAGTTGAATAATGCATGACTAATTGTGCTAATTTTGTGAAGTAATGATGAACTATGCTTGTTGTTGAATCTTGATGTTTTGGACTTGAATTTTGGGGAATGAGGCTTCGGTTTGGGGCTCCAATGTTAGGGTTCTTGCTTGTTTCTTGTTGTTTATCATGTATTCATGCTCATCTATGTGATTGGGTCAATTGTGATGAAAGAATTGAATGATTTTGGGGCAAGTAAGGCCTCGGGTTCAAGCCAATTTTTAGGGTTTTGTTGTTTTTTTTTTACCTTTGATTTTTGCATGAAATAAATGTGGATTTGAGTTGTAGTATGCTTGGGCCTTGTGGCCCTTTATGCATGTTTAATGTGTTTGAATCACAAAAAATATTTGTTGCCAAGTCTTGTAAAAATAAAAGTTGTTTCAAGGTTGCTTTGACTTGTGTTAGGTTTTGTTATTTTATGTGAAACCGAAATGGTAGATGATTCAAAAATGACTTTCTCAAGTTGTTTACTATGTTTAGCTTGCAATATGTTGTTTGGTTGATGATTGGCAAGGTGAATCCCACTTGTGCCTAGTGCACATGCTTGATAGTGTGGAGGATTTGTCTAATATGATTCAACCTACTTTGAGGTGCAAATTTTTTTAAATTGTTGATGATGTGCAAAGTGACTCTCACTTGTGCTTTGAGCACTAAAGCCCTAAGTGATGAAGATTGTTTCAAGTGATTCGACTTATATCTAATGAATAAATGCAAGTTTGTGTTTATGTTTGTTAATGATAACTTGTGAATGCTTACGCTTTGCCATTTTGAAGCTTGCAAATGTAATAGTTGCTTAGGTTGCAAATTGTTTAATTGTTGATGATTTAGTGAAATGAGTCAACATGAACTTTCGAGTTCCATTTTAGATGTTGATGATTGCTTTAAAGTGATTCAACCTATGCCTATGCTTTCATGTTGATTTGGTAAAGTGACTAGACGTTTATGCCTTGTGCATTGTTAATAAATGTCAAAGATTACCAATTGTTTCATTTATATCCGATTCGGTCCTAAGACCTAAGGCTTGAACTAAATTTTGCACATCTTTCTTTGCTGGCCTTCCCTTGCAACTTCCTTGTTTGCTCTCGATTTCATGTACTCATGTCATCAATTATTCGTGATTCAATATCATTTTTGTGTAAAGTTTTTGTAAAAGGTAATGAGTATGTTTGTGTATTAATTGTTGATTACTGTGCTTGCAAATTAATGAGCATTATATTTCGGTTTTGGCTTGAGAATTTGGTTGAAATGTCCTACCTATTTTCCAAAATCTTTTCCCAAATCAAACTCTTTCTTAAACCATTTTCCAAATCAAGAATCAAATGTTTTTCCAAACAAAAAACTTAAGGCATTTTTCTTAAATAAATCATTAGCCATCACTCGAAGCCTTTGCTTGTTTGATCGCTAATGAGGAGTTATTAGTGGTAGTCACTCGAAGCCTTTGCTTGTTTGACTACTATGAAAGCTCCCACACTTTAACTAAACACGAATAAAGCAAATTTCAAAAACAACATGAGCTATTAGTGATAATTATCACCGATGCTCGCCCTTTTTTTCAAAACGCTTTCAAAAAGATAATAAAACGTTGTTACTTGTAATCACTCGAAGCCTTTGCTTGCTTGATTACCGGTTCCAACTCTTTTCTTTCGAGTTAGTAATGAACGCCACTCGAAGCCATTGCTTGTTTGGTATTCGTGAACACTTGAGTCTTATTTCAAAAACTCAAAAGCACTTTCAAAACCAAAATCCTAGAACTACGTAGCTTTGATCCCTCTTCCAGAGAGGGTACGTAGGAGCGGGTCGTAACCCGTCAAGCACCCTTTTAAAAATCTTTGTTTCGTTCCGCTTTTCAAAGATACCAAAAATATTTTTCTTCTCAATAAAATTGTTTCTCAAACGAAATAAAAAGAAAGGAAGTAGAACAAAAATCATTTCAAGTCAACTTTTTCTAAGCCAGACATCAAAGTTAATGGTTCCCTTTCGGTAGAAAGGAGGAACGGGGTGCTAATACCTTCCCCGTACCTAACCGACCCCCGAACCTACATCTCTAGTTTTCGAAAGGCCACCCGCCTTGTAAAAAAGACCTTTTTTCAATGTTTTGGTCTTTAAATTAAAATATTGGTGGCGGCTCCACAACTTTTTCCACGTTGTACATCGAGAAGTCCAAACCGGATTTTTCGGGGTGCAACAGCTGGCGACTCCACTGGGGAGCCTTTTTCAAAAAGGCGAGGGTCAAGCCTAGTTAACTTGATGTGTGGCTTAAAGTGTTTAACTTGAAAACTTTGTTCTACCTTTTCCTCTTCTTCCTTTTCTTCTCTTATCATGCATTCCTCAATTCCCATGTCCCCTATTCTCTGCTCCCTTTCTTAAGGTAAAAGCATGCATTCCCCCTTTCTTTATGATCCCTCCTTCTTCGCTCCCTTTCTTGAGGTAAGCTATACATGTTTGTTGTTGATACCTTAGGTTAGTTTATTTTGTTTTGAAATGATATTAAACCCTAGGGTAGACAACTTGATATTGCTTGCTTTTATCTGGGCTGTGCTGGTTTTCCTTGCAGGTGGGGATGGGTAGATTTTAGGAAGTATGTCCTCAATCACACACTTTCACACCTTATGAATTGTATGCTATGAGTGGGCTCCTATACCCGGATCCAACAAATACTTAGGGGAGTGGAGACGATTAGTGACTGTCATTCGAGACCTTTGTCTGTCTGATACTCATGAAAGTCTCAACCAGAGTACGCTTTTTTATGACGCCCCACACTTGGTAGTATTCTACATTTGTGGTGTCGGCATGAGGATTCTATAGCTCTGGCAGCCATTGTGAGGGTGTGAATTAGAACTACATAGGAGGAACCTTTGAAGTTGCCCTAGAACTTAGGATTCCCACCTTGGTAGGACACGAGGGCATACGAATTGTATGTTGCATTGTAGTTTAGGCATGTCTTTACTATAATAAAAAGAGAAATTCTCAAAAAAAAAAAAAAAAAAAAAGAGGAAAGGGTTGCCGTTGTAGTCTTCTCTTTTGCCGGTCCGTACGAAGTGACATATGGCCCACTTCATTTTCAAAAAAAAAAGAGAAAGAGTTACCGCTGTAGCCTTTCTCGTACCGGTCCACATGGAATGACGTACGGTCCTCGTTTTCAAATAATAATATATTTTCCTTCTTCAAATAAACCACTGCGTGAGGCGGCACGTAGTGTGTCTCCTAAATTTCTGAACTTCCGTCCACACGTAGTGCATTTATTTTTTTTTCCACGCGCATCATTCACATCATAGTCACATCATGCCGCATTCATTTACTTGCATCCATATAACATCTCATTTGCATTTGCTTGCCGGGGATCACTGAACAATGTACCGTTTTGTCATAGGTGCATCAGAACGGAATCAAATAGCAAGGCTTCACTTGCTTCTCGCTTCCCAGTTTTGAAGAAGGTTGATTTGCTATTTCGATTCCTCGTTTTTTCTTCACTTCTTAAAATCAAAAAAAAAAAAAAATCAAAAAAAAAGAGTTTAGGCGCTTATGACAAGATAGGGCATACCTTGGTTCCCGGCACCAAGCAAACATTACATTCATACATCCATTCATACATTCATCTTAATTCTTACGTAATAAAATTTAAACAAACAGAAAAGGCAAGCTGGTTCGTCCACATCGTTAATTCACCCGTTTGCAAGCGAAACTGATGGCGTCCAACGAAGACAGTCTGGGTCAAGATGAAATGGTGATAGAGATCCTTAATCCTGAACAGCTGGCTCAGGAGAACCAGGCTCTGAAAGCTAAGGTGGAGGCCACGGAAGCTCAGAGGGCCGAGATAATGAATATGCTGCAAAATCTGAGAAGTGGGACCGCTGCTGGGGCCGCCGCTGTCGTGAATCCAGAAGGGGTCGTTACCTTTGTTTCTCCTCCTGTATCAGCTGAAATCATAGCTGTTCATCCCCTTCCCAGGCCAGAAGTTAGTCAATCTCCGGGGACAAACAGTCAAAGACAACCAAATGCACAAATATACCCTTGGGGGATGGCCATGAATTATACACCATCCACTGCTGAAGCCATTCCTTTGGTGACAAGTTAGCCTGCTGTGGTTATTTCTGTTGGAACTACGGGTGTGCCGCACATTCACATCCCAAGTCCCAGTGTTGTACCTCCAAGAAGTTTTCCTGCTCTTGCTCCGGAGATTGCTGTGAATCTCCCAAGTGCTGCTTACCAATTGGGAAACTCCGCTCAGTAAGGGGGTTACTACTTCAGTCCAGGGAGCTATCCTCAGGGCCAGATGATTGAAAGCTCACAGCCAAGAGGCAGATATCACTTGCTAGAAGAACGATTGAAGGCAATGGAGGCCCAGATACATGAGATGATGGTCATATTGCAGAGCTTAAAGAGTGGGGCAGCTGCTAAAGGTGTCACCGTCGTGGGTCCAGTTGGTGTCACTTCTTTCATTCCTCCTCCACCACAAACTGTTCCATTCTCTGCTCCTGTGCCATCCCAGCCAGGCGGTGACAGTCACAAGGCTCAGGGTTATCAGTACAAGAGACGCACCAGTTTTGATCCAATACCGATGACATGCACTGAATTGTTTAATCACCTGACTTCCAAGAACCTGATCAACACTCGGCCAATGAAGGCCCTTCAGCCGCCATTCTCCCGAAGTCACAATGCAAGTGCTACCTGCAGTTTCCACGAAAATGGGGTTGGTCATACTGTGGAGGAGTGCAGAGCCTTCAAGCATGCAGTGCAAGACCTGATAGATCGGTGCGTGGTTCAGATAGGGACCCATGATATTGAAGATGAAAAAGAAATCAATGAGGAAGTAATAGCGGTGCCTATGAAAGAGAGATGTTGGGATACACTAGGGGAGCCCAGTGGAAAGTTTGATTACTTGGTCAGGTATGACGTTCCCGAGAGTGCTCAAATCCGAATGGAAAACATCCAGCCCACAGGATGGGATGAGGAAGAGGAACAATACGACCAAATTGCTGTCATCAATAATGGTCCTAAGTCAGAAGAGGGATGTTGGGATACCCTAGGGGAGCCCAGTGGAAAGTTTGATTACTTGGTCAGGTATGACGTTCCCGAGAGTGCTCAAATCCGAATGAAAGACATCCAGCCTACAGGATGGGATGAGGAAGAGGAACAATACGACCAAATTGCTGTCATCAATAATGGTCCTAAGTCAGAAGAGGGTGGTGCAAACCTGGTTTGTCGCTGCAGTGCTGGTGAAAGAATTAAAGAATTGAAAGATTGTTGATCCTCCTGGGACCTTTGACTTAAAGTAGTCATTTGTAATGCAACCCTGTGGCTCTGCCCAAGGACACAGGACCAGTTGTTAGGGGCGCACATGTTTTTATTTTCTAAATCATCGTCATCAATAAAAACGTTGTTTTTGAATTTCAATCAGTAAAAATCAATTCCTTTTCATTTCGTGTGTCTTTTTCTTGCATTATTATTGCTTTTTTGTTTGTTTCGCCTTTCATTCTGCTTTTTCGCCTCAGTAAAAAGCGGATCCACAGCAATTGTCTCTCAAAATAACAGTGCCAACAGTCCATATTTTGACTTTGATCACCGTATCAATCAAGCAGAGTGGGACGTTGAGAAAGACCGGGAAAATCCTCCAGAAGGTTAATGAAGCAAGGAAAAAGGGTTATTCAGCATCACGGGGAATCAATTGAAGTGATCAATTTAGGTACAGCAGAGGACAGCAAGAAAAGAGATCAAGATGGGTACTTCAATAAAGGAAAATTAGAGCACAGAAAGAAATAAAAATAAGTAAATTATTGTCTTTGAGTTAATTTTTGAGAAAACGAGCAATCATGATTTGAAATGAAGTTGGACCATCCCTCCATACCCTCAAAAACCTAAAATCCCAGAAAATCCATTTCCTACCCACCTTAAGCCAAGAAAATCCCAAAGAGAAAAACAAAATCCTTTCCGACCCATCTTAAGCCAAGAAAAAGCCAAAAATCCAAAAGTCACCTTAGACAAGGATCACCAAAAAAAAAAAAAAAAAAAAACAGTGCATCGTTCTTTATCAGTTCACCCAAGCTCAAAAAAAAAAAAATTCAAAAAGGGAAAATCCCAAAATCAAAAGAAAAATACAACGGAAATGTAAGTAGTGAGTTGATACGTGTTACCACAAAACCCAAGAGCTCCTCGTCTCAATAAACCTTCAAACACTGTATCATTCCTATACCTCTCATAAACCGCAAACACTCTCCTTTTGACCACGATAACCCGCCCTCCACAGACCCTTAGCCAGGAATAAAACTTCCTAATATCTCATCAAGCCAGTTAACCATCATAAACCATCGATCAACAACCAACACCGAATAAAAACCATCCTGCCATTAGCCCCAAATACTTCATTAAGCTTACTCATCTCTCCTCCACAAAACACCACAATCCCGAAAGGTCCATTCTGATCAATGATCGATTGCTGTTGTTTTCTCAAAGTTTTAACTCTAGGACAAATAAATTTGTTTATAATATGCCAAGTGGGGCAATCCTGTCGCTCTTCACCCCTCCTACAACTGGGGAAATTGACCCTACACCTATCTCATCCCTTGTCACACTCACATTCATGAAATCATACAGGGGAAACCTTTTTTTTTTCTCTAGTGTATAGGTCAGAAGCAGTTCTTCTCATCAAGGTTGAAATACCCTCTCCACGAGTAGTCATGGAGGCCAAGTTAGAAGAAGCAAAAGAGGTCCAAGCTCGTCTAGATCAACTGAATCTCATTAGAGAGAAAAGAATTGCTGCCCTGCGCCATGGCCAGTTGTACCAACAAAAGATGAAGGCAGCTTTCGGCAGGAAAGTCCGTCTTCGAGAATTCGGCGAAGGAGACCTTGTACTCAAAAAGATCCTACCTATCCAGACTGACTCCGTGGGAAGTTGATACCCATTTATGACGGTCCATATGAAGTCAAGAAAGCTTTTTCCAGAGGAGCGCCGATACTCATAAACATAGACGGCGAAGATCTCAGAAATCCAGTCAATTCAGATCAAGTGAAGAAGTATTATGCCTAAAAGAAATAGATGAAAAAAGAGAAAGACAAGCCAAGTAAGAATTAGCTCGCTAGGTTGAAAACCCGCAAAGGGCGGCCTAGGCAAAATCAGAGCGACCCGGTGGATTGAAAACCCGCAAAGGGCGATCCAGGCAAAAATTAGGGTCTGAAAACTTAGGCATGAAAAGTAAAGAAAGGCATACAACTCTCCTACAAGCTTGGATGAGGGAGTGATCAAGGTCAAGGACATAGATGTTTGGCACTCTTCCACAGAGACGGACAGTCAGAAATTGGCTCCTTTCCTTTTTCGTGTTTTTTTTACAGTTTAAACTTTCAAGTGTAATAAATAATCGGCGTAACTTCTTGTGCGACCGGTTTCCACATTAATAAAGTTCAAATTTCTCGTATCTGTTCACTCTTTTATTTTCTGCTTTTTCTGCTCAAAATAAACGTTTTATGATGATGATGGTCCTGAACTGTAAAACATGTGCATAAATCATGGAGCATTACAATGATTACGAAGTTCTTAAGAGTCATGAGAGAAAGCACATCCTCAAAATCAGTCAATCATGCAAGAGAGAGCAACTACATCCACGATTGCTTCAAACCAACAAAGTCAAGACCAACATGCACTCGGCCCATGAACCCCGCAAGTCCAACAGGTTCCTCAGTCTCGTGTCATGAGTGTCGCGGGTTGGCTGAACCAGCAAAAATAAAAAATAAGCAAAAAAAAAGGCAATAAACAAACACAGTCATGCATTACATTCATCATGCATAAAATCATGCATTTATGAGACATAAAAATAATGATAATAAAGTAAAGAAAAAGAGAAATTCAGGCATTTGCATTCATCATAAGAGAAAGAAAAAGAAAATAGCAATCATGGCATTTGCATCATGCATCTCATAGAAAAAACAAAACGAAGCCTTCCATTGCATACACTGGCATCCCATGCGGTCAAACCAGACCTTTGTGTCCTTAAACCAGATCATTATGATCCATAAACCAGACCTTTGTGTCCTTAAATCAGACCTTTAGGGTCCATAAATCAGACCAATATGCAGACACATATTGCTCCATAACTCAGGCATGTCGGCCCTTAAACCAGATCAACATTGCTCCTTAAATTTGACCAATATTGCTCCTTAAACTTGACCAATATTGCTCCTTAAACTTGACCAATGTTGCTCCTTAAACCAGACCTTTAGGGCCCATAAATCAGACCAATATGCAGACACATATTGCTCCATAAACCAGGCTTGTCGGCCCATAAACCAGACTCGTTGTGGTCCTTAAATCAGACTAATGTCAAGTCCATAATTTAGCATTCCATCAAATAAACCAAGGCATTTCACAACTCTCAAGCATTGCATTTGCATACCCGCACTTCATAAATAAAAAAAGCAACCATCAAGGAAAGCCAAAAGAGAATATCAAAAGCGTCCAGCATTGCATGCATCAGCGTCACATGCATCCACGTAGCATACATCTGCATTACATTTGCATAACCGCATCTTGTGCATTCATCACATTCATCATTACACCAAAATCATAGCATTGCATGCACATGCATAACATGCCCTTGCATAACATGCACTCATACTCCATGCACTATTCCTTGCATCAACTGACGTATGCAGGTACCTCAATCCAGTGCGGCAGCATTGGTCATTTCAATCAATCAATCAACAGGATTCGTGAATCCCTTCAGGACCCAAGTGTCCCTTCAAAAGCAGACTTCACCTCGTATTCGAGCTGCAGGTAAGTCCTTCAGACCCCAAGTGGTCCTTCAGACTAGTTGTGTCAGCCTAAGACACAGCGGACGTCCTTCATGGTCAACATATCAGTTCCGGATCTGATCTTGACCCATCATGGCCGCTCGGAAAAGGCCACCCCCCCAAGCAGACCGTTTTACTAGTACCATTGCTAGTTTGCGCTCCATCAGACCCATTGGTCCATCAGGCTTAGGCATGCCCTTCAGACCTCGTTGGTCCTTCAGTTTAACTCCAATCAATGCGCCGGGCATCGACTGCGAATTAGACCTTCAGAGCCTTAGTGCTCCTTCAGACCCTAAGTGGTCCTTCAGAGCCTTAATGCTCCTTCAGACCCTGAGTGGTCCTTCAGAGCCTTAGTGCTCCTTCAGACCCTGAGTGGTCCTTCAGAGCCTTAGCGCTCCTTCAGACCCTGAGTGGTCCTTCAGAGCCTTAGTGCTCCTTCTGATCCCGAGTGGTCCATCATTTTCTCTCTCGGTTAATACGCCAAGTGTTAACCGTTCCCCGTTTGTTCTCAAGCCCATCTATTCAAAAAAAAAAAAAGAGGAAAATTCGGGTTTCCCTAAGTAGACAAAATTGGTATAATTTCTGAATTCTTTATTTCTATTTTGCCTCGGAATATGCTTCGGCCAATTCATATTCCTTATCAAAATCTAAATAAAGAGGGGCAGCTGTCATACCCCAATTTTGTCCGGCCTAGGTCAAAAACCCTAATTTTCAATCAAAAATAAATCAAGTCTTAGCATTCGTCCTAGAGGTTAGGAAGAGCATCATGCTTGCATCTTAGAAGTTTCAGAATGCATTTTAGGGTTAGAAAAGCATTGCATGGCATTTTAGAGCACTTTAGAGCATTTCTAGGGTTTCTAGGGTTTTTCCTAGTTCAAAGGGTATTTTGGTAATTTCGCCAAAAAGACTTATTTTCTCATCATGCATGCATTTCTAGAGTTTTAGAGTCATCCAAAGGGTCTCAGGATCATTGTTAGAGTGGAAATGAAGTTTGGAGCAAAATTAGGGTTTTTGGGACCAAAAGGGCATTTTGGTCATTTCACTAAAATAAATAATTTCTCGGTAAAAACCATTATGCATCTCTTGAGGAATTTATGTGAGTCCAAGTGAGTGGAGTTGTGTATTTTTTTTGTGCATCATGGGAATATTTTTGGCATGAAATTCGGTTTTTGAACAAAAGGGCAAAATGGTCATTTCCTTTGAGGTGGGGTCAACAAATCAATTTTGGGATTGGTGAGATCATAAAATTCAGAGCCCAATCATTGAATCATGGGACATGGCCCAAAATGGCAAGAATTTAGAAGAATTATCTTGAAAGGAATAAGGAATATCCCTTTGAATTTTGAAAGGTCAAGTGTAGTACAATAGTACAAGTTGCTATTCCACTCACTCTCTTTCCTTTGGCTGCGAATTCCAGCCCCTTTTTCCCCATTTTTGGTTTATTTTATTGATTGCAAATTGTGTTTAAATCATGGCCTTCCATTCAAGTGTTAAATGCAATCCTCACCCTTCATTTGAATTAAAATGGCACTCTTGTAATATGCTTCATGAGAAAATACATTTTTGTAATTAAACTTATCCTTCACTCACCTCCTTAAGCTACACCCCTCAGCCCTCTCTCTCCTCACTTTGTGCTTTCTAATTGCCCCTAATCCATGTGACATTTGATCTTGACCCTTGGTTCAAAATTTAGATGCAATCCTAGAGCACAATGGAAATCAAAATGACCTAGAAGCCCTTAATGATAAGTGAGCACTATATATATATATATCTTCATATGATCAACCCACACATCTTCTTAGCCTCACTCTCCATTCAAAAACCCTAGCACACCAACTCCTCTCCTCCCTTCTCCCCTTGGCCGTAGCCCCCTCACCCCTCCTCCTCCATTTTCTTTTCAACTTCCATCCACCAAATCACCTCAAACTCACTCCATATTCATATATCTTCTTTCTTTCATCCTTAATCCCACATTTACATCATCAAAGGGGTGGTTTCTTCAAGGTTGCGTGGCTGTTTGTTGATGACTTGTGAAGATTGTTGGTGATTTTATTACTCTTGATCTTCATTTCTACTCTTGCTTAGTTTGGAACTAAGGTATAACCTAAAACCCTTTGCATTTTCATCCATTTTCTTGCATCAAAATCAGTTTTCAACTTATATTTGCATCTCATAACATCATTCAAATGTAGATTAGGGGCTGTTGTGGGTGAGAGTTGGCATCTCACCCACCAAATAAATTGTTCTTGCGACTATGTGTTGATTATATGTTGTTCTTGTGATTTGCTCTTTGTTCATGTGATTTTCACCAAAATAAAAACACGTTTCTTCTTGCTTTAGCCTTGGGCCTAATTCATGATCCTTGTGTTGTTATTGTTCATTGGATGATTTGAAGTTGAATAATGCATGACTAATTGTGCTAATTTTGTGAAGTAATGATGAACTATGCTTGTTGTTGAATCTTGATGTTTTGGACTTGAATTTTGGGGAATGAGGCTTCGGTTTGGGGCTCCAATGTTAGGGTTCTTGCTTGTTTCTTGTTGTTTATCATGTATTCATGCTCATCTATGTGATTGGGTCAATTGTGATGAAAGAATTGAATGATTTTGGGGCAAGTAAGGCCTCGGGTTCAAGCCAATTTTTAGGGTTTTGTTGTTTTTTTTTCCCTTTGATTTTTGCATGAAATAAATGTGGATTTGAGTTGTAGTATGCTTGGGCCTTGTGGCCCTTTATGCATGTTTAATGTGTTTGAATCACAAAAAATATTTGTTGCCAAGTCTTGTAAAAATAAAAGTTGTTTCAAGGTTGCTTTGACTTGTGTTAGGTTTTGTTATTTTATGTGAAACCGA
Source organism: Astragalus membranaceus (assembly GCA_039519185.1). Classification (NCBI taxonomy): domain Eukaryota; kingdom Viridiplantae; phylum Streptophyta; class Magnoliopsida; order Fabales; family Fabaceae; genus Astragalus; species Astragalus membranaceus. The sequence continues at coordinate 21,613,104 of CM076852.1, forward strand.
AATGGTAGATGATTCAAAAATGACTTTCTCAAGTTGTTTACTATGTTTAGCTTGCAATATGTTGTTTGGTTGATGATTGGCAAGGTGAATCCCACTTGTGCCTAGTGCACATGCTTGATAGTGTGGAGGATTTGTCTAATATGATTCAACCTACTTTGAGGTGCAAATTTTTTTAAATTGTTGATGATGTGCAAAGTGACTCTCACTTGTGCTTTGAGCACTAAAGCCCTAAGTGATGAAGATTGTTTCAAGTGATTCGACTTATATCTAATGAATAAATGCAAGTTTGAGTTTATGTTTGTTAATGATAACTTGTGAATGCTTACGCTTTGCCATTTTGAAGCTTGCAAATGTAATAGTTGCTTAGGTTGCAAATTGTTTAATTGTTGATGATTTAGTGAAATGAGTCTACATGAACTTTCGAGTTCCATTTTAGATGTTGATGATTGCTTTAAAGTGATTCAACCTATGCCTATGCTTTCATGTTGATTTGGTAAAGTGACTAGACGTTTATGCCTTGTGCATTGTTAATAAATGTCAAAGATTACCAATTGTTTCATTTATATCCGATTCGGTCCTAAGACCTAAGGCTTGAACTAAATTTTGCACATCTTTCTTTGCTGGCCTTCCCTTGCAACTTCCTTGTTTGCTCTCGATTTCATGTACTCATGTCATCAATTATTCGTGATTCAATATCATTCTTGTGTAAAGTTTTTGTAAAAGGTAATGAGTATGTTTGTGTATTAATTGTTGATTACTGTGCTTGCAAATTAATGAGCATTATATTTCGGTTTTGGCTTGAGAATTTGGTTGAAATGTCCTACCTATTTTCCAAAATCTTTTCCCAAATCAAACTCTTTCTTAAACCATTTTCCAAATCAAGAATCAAATGTTTTTCCAAACAAAAAACTTAAGGCATTTTTCTTAAATAAATCATTAGCCATCACTCGAAGCCTTTGCTTGTTTGATCGCTAATGAGGAGTTATTAGTGGTAGTCACTCGAAGCCTTTGCTTGTTTGACTACTATGAAAGCTCCCACACTTTAACTAAACACGAATAAAGCAAATTTCAAAAACAACATGAGCTATTAGTGATAATTATCACCGATGCTCGCCCTTTTTTTCAAAACGCTTTCAAAAAGATAATAAAACGTTGTTACTTGTAATCACTCGAAGCCTTTGCTTGCTTGATTACTGGTTCCAACTCTTTTCTTTCGAGTTAGTAATGAACGCCACTCGAAGCCATTGCTTGTTTGGTATTCGTGAACACTTGAGTCTTATTTCAAAAACTCAAAAGCACTTTCAAAACCAAAATCCTAGAACTACGTAGCTTTGATCCCTCTTCCAGAGAGGGTACGTAGGAGCGGGTCGTAACCCGTCAAGCACCCTTTTAAAAATCTTTGTTTCGTTCCGCTTTTCAAAGGTACCAAAAATATTTTTCTTCTCAATAAAACCGTTTCTCAAACGAAATAAAAAGAAAGGAAGTAGAACAAAAATCATTTCAAGTCAACTTTTTCTAAGCCACACATCAAAGTTAATGGTTCCCTTTCGGTAGAAAGGAGGAACGGGGTGCTAATACCTTCCCCGTACCTAACCGACCCCCAAACCTACATCTCTAGTTTTCGAAAGGCCACCCGCCTTGTAAAAAAGACCTTTTTTCAATGTTTTGGTCTTTAAATTAAATTATTGGTGGCGGCTCCACAACTTTTTCCACGTTGTACATCGAGAAGTCCAAACCGGATTTTTCGGGGTGCAACAACAATTTAATTTGATTTTGTTTGTTGCTTGTTTCTTTTAATAATTTAATTTGATTTTTGATTATTGTTGGATTGTGAACAATTGATTATTGTTGATTTTAGATTTCTAAAGATGAAGAGTACTCACTAATGGAAAAAAGACATTTAGCATCGGTTAAATTGGACATTTAGCGTCGGTTACCGCCCGACGCTAAATCGACCGACGCTAAATGTTAGACATTTAGCGTCGCTTATTTAACCGACGCTAAATGTCACTCAACGTCAACAGAAATGACATTTAGCGTCGGTTGTTTTAAATAATCGACGCTAAATGTCTCCAAAACGTCATTTAAAAATGACATTTAGCGTCGGTTATTTGAAACAACCGACGCTAAATGTCTCTAAACGTCATTTAAAAATGACATTTAGCGTCGGTTATTTGAAACAACCGACGCTAAATGTATCAAAGGGGACATTTAGCGTCGGTTATTTGAAACAACCGACGCTAAATGTATCAAAGGGGACATTTAGCGTCAGTTATTTGAAACAACCGACGCTAAATGTCTCTAAACGTCATTTAAAAATGACATTTAGCGTCGGTTATTTGAAACAACCGACGCTAAATGTCTCTAAACGTCAGTTAAAAATGACATTTAGCGTCGGTTTTTTGAAACAACCGACGCTAAATGTCTCTCAAAGTCAGCAGAAATGACATTTAGCGTCGGTTTTTTGAAACAACCGACGCTAAATGTCATTTTACACATTTTAGTTTCATTCATTTTTTATCCTTACGAAACCTGTTGTATCCCAGAAATGACCAATTCCCAGAAACAACCATTTCCAAAACAGTCCAATTCACAGACCAATTCCAAAACAGACAAATTCATTCTAAAACCATTCCATTCTATAGTTGTACACAGACAGACAAATTCATTCTAAAACCATTCCATTCTATAGTTGTATCCCAGAAATGACCAATTCCCAGAAACGACCATTTCCAAAACAGTCCAATTCACAGACCAATTCCAAAACAGACAAATTCATTCTACAAATTACACAGACAGCAATTCCAAAACAGACCAATTCACAGACAGCAATTCCAAAACAGACCAATTCACAGATTGCAATCCCAAAACTGACCACTTCACAGACAGCAACTAACACATGCAAAATAACATGGCTCGCAGCTTGAAAGTTTCATTAGAATACCCGTCAAACACATCCACACCTTCATCCCACATTTTTCTCAAGTCTTCAATCAATGGACTAAGGTAAACATCTATGTCATTACCAGGTTGTCTCGGGCCAGAAATCATCATGGATAGCATCACATATTTGCGCTTCATGCACAACCATGGAGATAGATTGTAAATTAAAAGGAGAACAGGCCATGAGCTATGATTCGTACTTAAGTTACCATATGGATTTATCCCATCTGAAGCAAGTGCGAGCCTAAGATTTCTTGACTCAGTGCCAAAATCTGAATACAAATTATCAATTTTCTTCCATTGCAAAGAATCAGCCGGATGGCGAAGCTGCCCGTCACATTTCCTCTCATCTGCATGCCATCTAATGCTCTTCGCGTCATTTGCATTAGCAAACAAGCGTTTGAACCTAGGTATTATTGGAAGATACCATAAAACCTTCGCAGGGGAACCCTTTGTGTTGTTGTCGTCATAATTAGATTCACCCGACTTCACTTTGTAGCGCGAACAACCACACGTAGGACAGTTATGCAACTTCTCAAAGTCTTTCCGATACAATATGCAGTCTTTGGGACATGCATGTATTTTCTGATACTCCACACCCATCGGACACAATATCTTCTTTGCATCATACGTTCGTTTTGGCAATGTGTTACCAATGGGAAGCATGTCTTCCAACAGCTCAAGCAATTCAGTGAATCCCTTATCAGTCCACCCATTTATCGCCTTCAGATTGATCAATTTTAACGATGCAGACAACCGGGTGTATTTTGTGCAACCCAATACAAAGGTTGATCTGTGTCTTTGCACAAATTATCATATTCATGCGCCCGCTTAAAAGATTCAGGACCAATGTCACGTATCATGTCCTCCATTCGATCATCCATATCTTCATCGACTTTCTCACTTTTGGACACACTTGGGTTGCCGCTTGATTCACCATGCCATATCCATGTGGTATAACTGGGTAAGATCCCATGAACAAAGAGATGATCCCGTATTACACTTGGTGGTTGTGGGGTTCGATTCACACAATTACAACAAGGACATGAATAAGTTACAGCAATTTCGGGAACATTAGTTTTGGGAGCATCAGTTTTGCGAAGATTTGCTTGAGCAAAGTTTATAAACTCTTCGACTCCTTTCGCATACTCATCACTCAGACGATTACAATGTATCCAACTACGATCCATCGCTACGCTCCAAAGATAGTAAAAATAAATTCATAAATCAAAATCAAACTGTCACATCAAACCAAGATAGTAAAAATAAATTCATAAATCAAAACAAGTAAAAATATAAATGTATAACATCAAACCAACATAGTAAACTTAAAGCTTCATTAATAAGGTTCTTTTTTATAGCATGATTCTTCATAGAAACATGAGCAACAACTCCACATACTAATATGCTCTAGTGCAACAATAAAATCAGCCCACAAAACACAACGGACAAGTGTTTAATCATGTTACTATTGTTACTAGTATTTAATAATATTAACATAATTTTGATCAGGGAATGAACTTAAATGATTAATCTAGACAAGAAATTGAATAAGTAATATACCGAGAAGCAGATGCAAGAGTGAGAAGCGGGTTTGACAGTGAACTTCCCGGGTTGACCCGTCCGAGCAACGGCGATTTCCGGTTCGCGCTATTCGTATACCACTGTACTCAGCTTTCCACTTCTAGAAATCCAATTTGATCTAAAAAATCACTTGGAATATCAGTTGCAACTTACCTGCATGAAAATTATGAATATTGGATAAATTAATAGTACTACAAAATGATATTATGAAATGATTAAGGACTTTAACACCTTCAAAGAATACTACAAATTATGCAGTTAACAAATTCAAAGTTCCCTTAAGGAATCACAATCCAAAACAAGAATTAAAGTTCCCTTAAGAAATCACAATCCAAAACTAGTTTAATTACAATGAAATCAGTCAAGAACCCCCAAATGTCATCTTCACAATCCAAAACTAGTTTAATTACAATCCAAAACTAGTTCAATCACAATAAACAAACAGATTTGTATAGTTGCTAATTGTCAAAATCATGTCTTCAAAATCAGCAAAGCAACACACATGTAACATGTGTATCCTAACCTAAGAGATGTCCTTAAGAAATAATGACCACCAAGCAAAACTATTGACCAAGAGGGATTTGGACACTTGTCCTCATAAAACACATGTAACTATGCTAATGAAGGATATGCTAATTGGACTTACCAAAAGGGTGATATTTAATATCAAAGTAGTTTTTCAGTACCACCAGCTTCTCTTTCAATATCAAAGTCTTTGAGTACCAATTTCCCCTTAATTTTAGTACATAACAATATATTCCATCTAGCTTTTCAGTACCACCAGCTTCTGCAACAAAGAGTGATATTTAAGGTTAAATACTAAAGCTAATACCAAAGACCTTATTTTACAGAACATTCCTCAGAAAGCAAAATCTGGAAAGATAGACACTATGTTTCAAGAACAACATCTTATTGTTTAACCACAGATGAAGAGTAGCTCTCGACAAGATTTCTGGAAAATTAACAAAAAATTGTTATAGTGATAAGTGATAACTGATAACTAACACTCATTCAGCAAAACTAGAACTCAAAGCTAGTTGATAACTGATAACTAACACCCAAATCAGAAGCAACAATCAGAAAATAAACAATTAAACAATCAAATTAAACACCCAAATCAGAAATAACAATCAGGGATTCCAAATTTAAAAAATCAGAAATTAGGGTTTTCAATTCACGCAGAAATTGAACAATTTTCCCCAAATCAAACAATCATCAAAGAAGAGGAGAAGAAATCTAACCTGATAAGAAGAATAACTGAAGAAGAAAGCTCGCGATTCACTAAGAAATTGGGGACTGATACATTGTTTTCGCGACTGAGAGAGGGAAGCGAGAGAGGGAAGATGAAAACCCTAAACCGTCACAGAGGGTGGAGTGGTGGCGACGAGTTCGCGAACGGAGTGCACGGCGAGGCGGGGCGGAGAACGGAGTTCGCGAATGGAGCGCCGCTTGTGTGAGGAAGAGAAGGGTTTCTGTGAGGAAGCGAGAGAGGGAAGATGAAAACCCTAAACCGTCACAGAGGGTGGAGTGGTGGCGACGAGTTCGCGAACGGAGTGCACGGCAAGGCGGGGAGGAGAACGGTGTGAGGAAGAGAAGGGTTTCTGTGAGCGAGGAAGAGAAGAGTGTGTTTTGTGCGGAAGAGACGTGTTTCTGTGAGGATGAGAAGAGCGTTTTTTGTGCGAAAAATTAAAACTGGGACATTTAGTGACGGGTGTTTAAACAACCGACACTAAATGTACTTGCTTTGGACATTTAGTGACGGGTGTTTAAACAACTGACACTAAATGTACTTGCTTTGGACATTTAGTGACGGGTGTGTAAACAACCGACACTAAATGTCCAAAGCAAATACTTTTAGCGTCGGTTGTTTAAACACCCGTCACTAAAGGTAGGCGCGAAAAATGGAATCTTCAATTTAATTACAAAAATGCCACCGGTCACACATTTAGTGCCGGGTTTTCAAACACCCGACACTAAATGATGCTTAATAATGTCATTTTTCCACTAGTGACTAGAACAATTGATTATTTTTTTAAGAGGAAAGTTTGTGAGGATGAAAGAGATGAACAAGGGATAGCTTCTACATCCGAACCGGTTAAAGTTCCAAGAATTGAAGAAGTCATAACTTCCACGCATCAACCTGTTGAAGTTGCGAGAGTTGAAGAAGTGATAACTTCTACTCCTCAACCCGTTGAAGTTCCAAGAATTGAAAAATTGAATAGCACAAATGATTTTTTGAATTCTTTAGAACGTGATCCTGGAAAGCGTTCTCCAATTTGGACATATCCACCAAATCAAGTCGATGAAATACGAAGAGCTTATCTGAATTGGGGTCCGTATCAAATTCATCTAGAATAATATCCTTTGTCTGGTAATGAGAAACATCCAAGACGGTTTCAAGAAACATGGTTTAGTCTCTTTCCTGCATGGCTAGAATATTCACCTTCAAAGGATGCTGCATTTTGCTTACCATGTTATCTTTTTAACAAAGGAGCAAGTGGACGTTCTGGACTAGATGCCTTCGTTACTGTAGGTTTTAAAGCTTGGAAGAGAGTGAGAGATGGAAGACATTGTGCTTTTCTTAAGCACATTGGGAAGGATCCTTGCTCACAACACAACAATTCAATGGAAGCTTGGAATGACTTGATGAATCGACTACGTCTCACGACTTCAATTGATAGTGTTCGTTGTTTAACACTTCAAGCTTGTGCTTTTAGAGGTCATGATGAAACTAGTGAGTCAAAAAACCAAGGTAATTTCCTTCGTTTGATAAAACTCTTGGCATCTTATAATGATGAAGTTGCAAAAGTTGTGTTGGATAATGCTCCATATAATTCCAAATATACTTCACATAAAATTCAAAAAGAGCTCTTGAGTATTCTTGCTAGTAGGGTGAAAAAGCATATTCGTGAAGAAATTGGTGATTCCAAGTTTTGTATCGTTGTAGATGAAGCTCGTGATGAGTCAAAAAAAGAACAAATGTCTCTTGTGTTAAGATTTGTTGATAAAGCTGGTTTAATACAAGAGCGATTTTTTGATGTGGCACATGTTAGAGACACTGCAGCTTTAACTCTTAAGGAAGCGGTGTGTGATATACTTTCTCGACATAACCTTGATGTTTCTAATCTTCGTGGTCAAGGGTATGATGGTGCAAGAAATATGAGAGGAGAATGGAATGGTTTACAAGCATTGTTTATGAAGGATTGTCCTTATGCATACTATGTTCATTGTTTTGCTCATCGATTGCAACTTGCCTTGGTTACTGCATCAAGAGAAGTCACTCCGGTTCATAAGTTCTTTGAAAAGTTGACTTTTGTTGTCAATGTTGTTTGTTCTTCTTCTAAGCGCCATGATGAGTTACAAGCTTCCCAATTAGAAGAAATTGAACATTTATTGGAGATTGATGAAATTGTAAGTGGTAAAGGTCAAAATCAAATTGGTACTTTGAAGCGAGCTGGGGATACTCGTTGGGGATCACATTTCAATTCTATTTGTAGCTTGATAAAAATGTATGAAGCAACTTGTCATGTTTTAAAAAAAATTGCAAAGGAAAAAGGAACAAGTTATTCTTCACGCGGGGATGCTGATAGTGCTTACAATTACTTGAAGTCATTTGATTTTATTTTTATCTTGCATTTGATGAAAGAAATGATGGGGATAACAGATGTGCTTTGTCAAGCCTTACAATTACAATCTCAAGACGTAGTTAATGCTATGTGTTTGGTTCGTAGCACAAAAGCTCTTATTCAAGAATTGAGAGAAGATGGTTGGGATAATTTGTTTACTAATGTGATGTCTTTTTGTTCAAAACATGGTGTTGAGATTCCTGATCTTGATGATGTTCATTCAGCAACAAGATTTGGACGCTCTCGTCTTGAAGAGAATCAGGTAACAATAAAGCATTACTTTAGAGTTGAAATAATTTTTACTACCATAGACAAGCAATTGCAAGAGTTGAATAGCAGGTTTAGTGAGCAAGCAATGGATTTGTTAACTCTAAGTTGTGCTTTGGCTCCTAAGGATAATTATAAAGCTTTTAATATTGATACTATTTGCAATTTGGTTGAAAAGTATTATCCCATGGATTTCAATGAGCAAGACAAGAATAATTTCCCTTTTGAACTTCGGCAATTTGTCCTTCGTGCCCGCCAAGAATCAAGTTTGAAGAATTTGTCAACTATTCAAGAATTATGTTCGTGTTTGGCTGAAACTAACGAGAAGAAAATATACTTCATGCTTGATAGACTGCTCCGCCTTATCATGACTCTTCCGGTTTCTACGGCCACAACTGAGAGGTCTTTTTCAGCAATGAAAATTATCAAAACTAGGTTGAGAAACAAGATGGAAGGTGGATTTTTAGCTGATAGCATGACAGTTTACATTGAAAGGGAAATTAGTGAAAACATTAGTTCCGAGTCTATTATTGAAGATTTCAAGTCACTTGGATCGCGTAGAGCATTACTTTAAGGTACACAGTTTAATGTTTTGATGATCAACTTTGTGCTTAATATGAACAGCGTATTTAATTTCATATTATAATAGTTTTTTTAACGGCCCTCCCTAGGTTTTTTTTGAAGATCCGCCACTGATAATAATATCCTTCCTTTTAAGCGGATACTACTTGGAGCCAGATTTGACGCAAAACCTTCAGGGGTATTTTTGAAAATTTGACACTAACTTTTAATGCACACCTGCCCTTCGTTTCCTGATCCATCACACCACGTTTCTCTCCTTTTGTCTCCCTTTCTTCTCTCTTCCCTCCTCACTTCTCCCTCGTCTCTAATTCTCCCTCCTCCCTTGACCAAATGAATCCCTAATAGCTGCAAGACATGAGAGACAAACAATGGCAGAAATAAAGAGAAGAAGAAAAAGAAGGAGAAATAGAGATTGCGAGAGATGAGGGAAAAGAGCGAAAACCATAGTGGCGGAAACAGCGACGATGCACAGGGTGAAAGGGAGTGAAGAAGAGAGGACAAGACGGCTGTGAAGACAAGGTTGGTGATGAGGGCTAGAGTGGAAAAGTGATTGCCATGGTGGGAGAAGAATGGAAGATGCAGAGCCATAGACATGCGGGGAGAGAAAGAATGGAATCACGAAAATAACACAGCGCGCGGAATGCGAGAGAGAAGATGTGGCGATCTGAACGGAGAGAAGCAGACAAAGGAGATAGAGCAGCGCAACATGGTGGTGGTGGTGGTGTGGCATCCAAAAGCGGCGGAAGGAAAAGGCTTGCGGTGATGGGTGGAGCTCGCGGCGGTAAAGACCATTGTGGGTGGTGGTACGAATGGAGAAGGCTCACGGTAATTCTCTCCTATTTTTTCTCCAAATATTTTTTTTTGCTTCTTTTTTTGTTTCTGCTTCTCCCTTTTTTCAGATTCCATTTTTTCCTCCTATTTTCTTTTAATTCATTTTCAGTGTAATCTTTTCTTTTAATTTTTGTGTTCTGTCCCTCCCCATTCTTTCTCTGCTGTATCAAGGTATTTGATTTTTTAGGCACTCAACCTCCTATAAAAGTATATTTGATTTTTTAATTAATTTATTGAATAGCTCAAATTTTACTGTCCTAAACAGATGGATGCTACTACACGTAAAGTAATCCAAGGCTAGGTATGAGAAAATGATGTAGGAAGTGTCCTCCTACTTGAAGGAGGTGCATTTTTGCTCTCTCTTACTTTTGCTTTCTTTCATTACATTTGCTTTATCACATAACACATTACATGGAGATTGTATAATTTATGTTAGAAAGAAATTACAAACATGTATTTGAGTTTCAAATTGAGGTCTTTCATTGTGGAGTTTTTGGCTGCCTTACATCATATATATCTATGAATTGAAGAACCTTGATGATGGTTGAAAAAAAGGGTTTTCAACTTGCCCATGTTATGTTTTACCCAATTCTATTAATCTAATCTTCTTTGTTTCCTTTTTGAACAGGTCCAAATGGTCTCAAGTACAGAATCTTTGTTTTGAATTTGAAAGGTTTTACAACATGGAGAGATTTTCCAAAATATGTAATGTTTTCCTCTTCATTCCTATTTGTTTATGGATGCAGATGTATATGATGGTAAAAGGCAAAAATTAGTTGGCTGGGTAATAGCATTCATTTGCTTAGGAGGGGGGTGTCATAGAACCTGTAGACAAGAACTTTAGACATCTTCACCTACAACAATACTAAATGTTTCTCCCATTATATAGTTCATGGAGAGCCACTACAAGAATAATTAGTTTTACCGGCCAGGACTTTCCGGCGGATTTTTATCCGTCGGAAACTTTTCGGCGGATTATAGGGCTTACCGGCAGATTGTATCCGCCGTAAACTTACCGGCAGACTTTTGGACTTTCCGGCGGATTTATCCGCCGCAAACATTTCCGGCGGATTTTCGAGGTATTTTCGGCGGATCTGGTTTACGAATTTTTTTAAAAAAAATAAAAATAAAAATCCGCCGAAAATGCCTCTCTGTAACACCCATTTCTACCCAGCAATTTAATAGTAAAAATCAGAGTTTTCAAAAATTTCGACAATTAAACGGATGCTACATTTTCGGACTAAAATCCACAAATGAGCATAACTAGGTCATTTATAACATCAGATACCTAGCACATAAAATAGGAGGAATCAATAAACGAAAAAAATCTACTTTCAATTACTACGCAGCGGATTCAAACAGGTTTTAACTCGAAATCAGACAATCGGATAACAAAATAAAATAGTAATAATATGCGTTCATCCCCCCGAGTGCTACGTATCAGAGCGACGACACCGACCCGAACTAATGAAGGTAAAAGCCTTCATTCGTGGTTACCTGCACGTTACCAACATCGGGGTAACATTCAAACAGAAGGGGTGAGATATCGAACCATATAATAAGATGAATGAAAAACAATATATATAGAATCAGGACATCTAAATACATTACTTCACATAAATCAGGTAATCTCAATCATCAAGAGTCAACAACATAACCACTCAAATTTGCAATATCGTATGTAATGCGGAATGCGACTCAATACTATGCACATGCATGCGGTACCGTTTGGAGCAGAACTCCCGACTAAAAAATCTGCCAATAAATAGAGGCATCAACGACTAAAATTTGCCAATCCAGGCCGACGTATGAGACAAAGCTCCAGGGCCATCAGCCCTCGACAAAAATGCAAATGCCATGCGACGCGATGATAAATGCTCAAACTATCAATAACAATGGTTACATAGCAGCACGACAACAACGACAACAGGAAGCGACAATTGGCCATAGGCCTACGACATAGTATCCTTGCCAATAAATAGAGGCAATCCAACGACGAAAAGGAAACAACATTGGCCATAGGCCTACAACAGAATATATTGCCAATGAATAGGGGCAATTCGACTAGGGCAACATTACCAACAAATCAACAACTGAGCTACAATTTAGCAACTTAACAAGGTAACAGTTTAACAACTTTAACGACTCGACCGACAATTAGCCAACCATGGGCCTATTGCGCCTAATGCGCCCAACTCTTAACAACTCAACCAATTTAACCTTTGACCAACAATTATCAATTAGCCACTTTTAACAACTTAACTAACTAACAATTACCAAATAAACAACTTTAATAACCAACAATTATCAATTTACCAGTTTCAACAACTTTAACAACCAACAAATATCAATTGGCAAATTTTAACAACTTTCCCCAAAAATTTAGGGCAGCCACACATGGCGCCCAAGAGACAGCAGGAAATGGCGCCCCACTATGCGCCCACGAAAACAACAGGAATTGGCACCCTACTAGGTGCCCTATGCGTCCAGCACAGGAAACAGCGCCCTACGATGCGCCCAGACATCAGGAAATGGCACCCATGGCGCCCAGTGCACCAGCGCACAACAGGGACAGTAGGAAACGGCGCCCAGGGCACCCAGTGCCACGGAACAGAAAACGGCGCCCAGGATGGCGCCCAGTAAAACACAGGAACTGAACACGGCGCCCAGGATGGCGCCCAGCAACATCAGGGGCAGCCACACTTGGCGCCCTTGGCGCCCAAGGCGCCCAGCAACAGAACAGAGCAGCCAACATGGCGCCCAGTGCGCCAGAACAACGACAGGGCAGCCAGACTTGGCGCCCATGGCGCTCAGTGCGCCAGAACAGCAACAGGGCAGCCAGACATTGGCGCCCAGTGCGCCAGAACAGCAACAGGGCAGCCAGGCATTGGCGCCCTTGGCGCCCAGTACGCCAGAACAGCAAGAGGGCAGCCAGACATTGGCGCCCTTGGCGCCCAGTGCGCCAGAACAGCAACAACATCAAAACGGCGCCCATGGCGCCCAGTGCACCAGCGCCCAGCAACAACCACAATCGGCGCCCATGGCGCCCAGGACCAGCGAACAACAAAGTGGCGCCCAGGACGGCGCCCAGCAACCTACGAACAACAAGATGGCGCCCAGGAGGGCGCCCAGGACAGATTTTTGGTTCTCAATCATCAACAAACATGTTCACACATCATCAATAGGTAACAAACATCATCAATAGGATTCAATATCAACATTTAGGGTTCAATATCTACAACTAGGGTTTTCAAGAATTAACAACACCTAGGGTTCCTTAATCTTCCTACATAAAGCCCTTCATATACCCGATTATAGAGTTAGAACCCCACCCTTACCTTGGTTTGAAGTTGAAACTCTTTGATTTTCCTCTCCTTAGCCGTCGCCTCTCCTTAAGCTCTCTTCTAATCCTTATTTCTTTTTCTCTTCTATTGAGCAAACCCTAACCTACTATCACTTACTTACAATGCTTCATAAAATTCGACTAGATCATGGGCTTCTCTCCACACCCCCAATTTTACTAATTCTCACCTTAACACAAGCCCATATAAAGTAATATATTAATACCCTAATATTTTTCTACCACTTAATTCCTAATAATTAATTAAATAATTGGGGCGTTACAACTCTCCCCCACTTAGAATATTTTTGTAACATCCCTAATTTTTAAAGACTCGTATTATGACGCCTAGGACCGATTAATTATTTGTGGGAATAATTAGTCTTGTCGCGATGAATTACTATTCGAGAGAAAAGACCAAAGAAGCCCTATTCATTTATTAATTATGGCTTAGTCATGATTAATTAAAGTATTTAAGCTGGAGGGCAAAATGGTAATTTTACACCCCTCATATAAATACATATATTTTGAAGCCTCCTAGCCACATCTCCTTCATTCAGCAAATTCTGGAAAAAACAGAAGGGAGAAGGGAAGGGGAGGGGCGCGAGTGTAGGAGGAAGAAGGGGGTGGAGCTTCATCAAAATCTGTTGCATGTAAGTGTTCCAACCTGATCCCCAGTCCATTTTCGTTTTCCTTCTCAATGGTATATGTTTCAGAGGCTGATTCTCACTCTATTTCTCATCTCCATTTCTGACCTTGAAGCTCCAATGGTGGGAATGGTGAAGTCTTGAGCTGTTTCCATCCTTGCATGCTCATTGGAAGCTTCTAAGAAGAAGACTTCAGACTTGCATGGTTGAGTGAAGGAAGGATTTGAGTAGTGGTGCTGCTGGGTTCGGGTTGGGACAGAAGAGAGTTGCTGTCTTGGGATCGATTGAAGCAGCTTCGGGAATTTCCGTGTTCGGTTCGGTGATTTCGTTTTTCGGTTCAACTCTCGGATTTCGTCAACGGGTGAGTTCTACTCACGATAGGGCATTTTGATATTCTGAACTTGTTTTCGATATGGAATCCCTTGGTCACATTTTCTGTTTACGAAAGACTTAGAACTGAAAAGCGTTTTTGAGTCGAAACGGTGTTTTACGGTTTAAATGAGATTTTGATTTAAATCGTTGAAATGAAATGCATTGTGTACTACTGGAAATATATTCTGGGAATTTTCTGAGTTTCAGGTGATTGAAATTAGAAATCGAATCGGACGAGAATGGAGAGCGAAAATGAGAAAAGTGCGAAATTCTGGTAACAGACACAGGTCGCACGGACCGTGCGCCCCTGGGCACGGGTCGTGCGCCTGCTTCGGGTTGGAAGGATTGGAAACAGAACGGGACGCACGGGTCGTGCGCCCCTGGGCACGGATCGTGCGATTCCTTCTGGTAGATGGGTCCTGAGTAGTGCACCACGCACGGGTCGTGCGCCCCTGGGCACGGGTCGTGCGTGTAGTTCTGTTACCGGCTTCCGCTTTCTCGTTTTGTTGCTCCGTTTGATCCCGAACCCTTTCTAATTTCTTTCTCAACCATTTAAAAAGGGATTGCCTCACTAAAAACCTTATTTTGAACTTGTTCAACTCATGGTTTTGAAAAAGAGCTTTGAAAGCCTATTTGATCGAAAAACCGAAACCCTAGTATACGTGTGGGTACACCGTCTGATGGATAGAATGTATATGTATATTTATATATATATATCAATTGTATATGATTATAATGCCGGATGTCTATAGGTTCATCAAAACGGGTTATAAGTCAACAATACATTACAATATGATTATGATGCCGGATGATTATAAATTCATCAAAACGGGTTATAGATCAATAAGATATAAATTATCTAAAAAGATATTGTGATTGATCCATTTGGTGATCGAAAAGATATAAATTATCTAACTCTCGAGAACTTGATGCGTATTGTCATACGTATTGCGTTGGGTGACGACCCGACAAGTAGCATACTAGGAAGGGAAGTCATGAGCCCTCACCCTAGGCCCTGAATGTGTTTTGGCGTGGTCAACTCACGGGTTACCGGGATTAGCAGGCGTTGTGCGGCCGGTTTGTGCTAAGTAATTCACGAATTGCCGGGATTAGCAGTCGTTGTGCGGTCGGCATTCGAATAATAAGTAATTCACGAATAGCCGGGATTAGCAGTCGTTGTGCGGTCGGCATTCGATTAATGAATAAGACATTGTTATGTCAGTTCTTGTTATAACGGTTTATTAAATCAAACCGAGTGTCAGTGAGGGGGCACGGTAGGACTCACTGAGATAATGTTATCTCACCCTATCCATATTTGTTGTTTTTCAGAAAAGCAGGGAAAAAGGAAGACTATTGTGCACGAGTAGTTGGTCTACTCTTGGAGGTGCCGAAGACTTAGTCATTTGATCCCTTGTACTTTTGTTATCCTTATTGGTTGTATAAACTTGTATTGATTATGAGTTATATGAACCATTTTATGTTTCTGTTTGGTATTTGGACTTGGTTATTGTAATCCATTCGGTATGAAACCGATAAACTTCTATTTTATGAAGTAATGTTATTTCCGATTATGTTTTGTCTCGGAAAAAGTTTGTATGTCCAAAACTTAAACAGGAACTGTGTCCTCTGAAAATTCCGCATCTGTGCACTTTCAGTGTCTCTACATGTTAGAAATACTGGGGTGTTACATTTGGTATCAGAGCGGTTCGACCTAGTCGGACTTAGATGTTAAGAGTCTTTTGCGTCTTCTAAGTCTGATTTTTCTTAGTATGCTATTAGACATTGAGCCTGATCAACTTAATACTTTGTGCATACTTCGCAGAATCATGGCTGGAAGAGGTAGGAGAAACCCACCTATTGATCCTCATCAAGAATGGATGCAGAATGTCATCGAAACTCAGCAGAAGATGATGAATGACATGATGCTTATGCAACAGCAACAGATGGCTCAAATGGCTCAAATGCAGCAGATGCATCAGATGCCTCAACCACAACCAGCTGAGCCAGTCAATATGCCAACACCTGAGGATCCCAACAGGATGTATTTTCGGTTTCTGAAGATGAAACCCCCAACCTTCAAAGGAGGATCTGAGGCAATGAAAGCCCATTTCTGGGTAGATGCCATGGAACGGATCTTTGATACTTTGCAATGCAATGAAGGAGAAAAGGTAATTTGTGCTGCTAACGCTCTGGACGAGGATGCTCACACTTGGTGGGTTAACGCTCGTAGAATGCTTCAAAATCAAGGAACTCCTCTTGAATGGGATAACTTCAAGGAGTTGTTTTTGGGTCATTATTTTCCCGACTCCCAAAGACTTGACAAGCAGATGGAATTTCTGAGTTTGAAACAGGGAGAGATGACAGTTGGGGAATATGCTGCCAGATTTGAGAGGTTGTCACAATTCTATGAATTGGGGACCACCGCTACTGATGATAGGTGGAAAATGGTAATGTTCAGACAAGGTCTCAGAGGAGATGTGAATCAAGGTCTCAGTTCTTACTCCATGACCACTTATCCTGCTTTGGTTCAACAAGCTCATTCAGCTGAGAGCGATCTTAAAAGAATGTATGCTGAGAGGAAAGAATTCTGGAAGGATAAGAAGAAGGGTAATGAGCCAACTTCTTCAAACCCTAGATATAGAGGGAATAGGGATAAAGGGAAACAAATCCAATCAAGTGACTCTGCCAGGCCTAACAGGTGCGACGTCTGCAAGAGATTTCATAGAGGCAAATGTCAGGTGGGACCGAACCAATGCTACCTTTGCAAAGAAGTGGGCCATTATGCTAATAATTGTCCGTCAAGGAAAGCTTTCTTGGAGTCTCCTGATGCTCCGAGACAGGCTCGAGTCAACACTCTGGATGCTAAGACCATCAAGCCAGCTGATAATCTTATAAGGGGTACAGGTTCTATCCTTCATCAAACTGTTAATATTCTGTATGACTCTGGTGCTACTCATTGTTTTATCTCTGAAGCATGTGCGGAACGGCTAGGATTAATAGTATCTCCTATATCCGAACCAATATCTATCCTTACTGCGGCAAAGGGTCGTGTGCGAACCCAATCATTATGTCTTAACTGTCTGCTCACCATAGGAGGCAGGGACTTTGTTGTTGATTTTATCTGTCTGCCTATGAGAGGAATGGAGATCGTGTTGGGAATGAATTGGATGACTTCCAATCACATTACGATTGATTGTTTCAATCGTGCAATTAATTTTCCTTCTGAAGTAGCGGAACCTTCATTACCTGCAGATAATGGTGTTATTTCGTTCACTTCAGCCAGCCAGTCTCTATTCCAAGGTGCGGAAGCTTTTGTTATTATTTTGTCTGCATCAACTGAAGCTGATTTGGATTTATCATCTACCCAAGTTGTTAATGAATTCTTAGATGTTTTTCCCGAGGAAGTTTCCTCTTTACCTCCAGAACGAGAGGTGGAATTCTCTATAGATTTGGCGCCTGGCACAGGGCCAATATCCATAGCACCTTATAGGATGTCTCCTCTCGAACTGAAAGAATTGAAGTCCCAACTTGAGGAATTAATTTCCAAGAAGTTTATTCGACCGAGTGCTTCTCCATGGGGTGCTCCGGTATTGCTAGTCAAGAAGAAGGACGGAAGCATGAGGTTATGCATAGACTACCGTCAGCTGAATAAAATCACTATCAAGAACAAGTATCCATTGCCAAGGATAGATGATCTACTTGACCAACTTCGAGGTGCTAAAGTTTTCTCCAAAATTGATCTGAGGTCAGGGTACCATCAAATTAGGGTAAGAACCTTAGACATTCCGAAGACTGCCTTTCGTACGAGGTACGGACACTACGAGTTTGTAGTAATGCCTTTCGGATTAACTAACGCTCCAGCCGTATTCATGGATTATATGAATAGAGTATTTCATTCTTACCTAGATCAGTTTGTGGTCGTCTTTATTGATGATATCTTGATTTACTCCAAGTCAGTTGAGGAGCATGCTCAGCATCTCCGATTTGTCCTAGGAGTACTCCGAGAGAAGAAACTCTACGCTAAACCATCAAAGTGTGACTTTTGGATGCCTGAAGTAAAATTCTTGGGTCATGTAATTTCCCAAGAAGGGGTTGCAGTGGATCCTAGCAAGGTGGAAGCTGTGTTGAATTGGGAACGGCCAACGTCAGTGACTGAGATCAGAAGCTTTCTGGGTTTAGCTGGTTACTATAGAAGATTCATTGAAGGTTTTTCGCAAATGGTACTTCCGCTTACTCGATTGACTCGCAAGGGTCAACCGTTTACGTGGGATGCCGATTGTGAAGAGTGCTTCCTTGGATTGAAGGAAAAGTTAACTTCTGCTCCGATCCTAATTCTTCCGGATCCGTCATTGGGATTTCAGATTTACAGTGATGCATCTGGGAAGGGTTTAGGATGCGTTCTCATGCAGAATCAACATGTTGTGGCCTATGCATCGAGGCAATTGAAGACGCATGAACGCAATTACCCAACTCATGACTTAGAGTTGGCGGCTATTGTGTTTGCACTGAAAATTTGGAGACATTACCTTTATGGTTCTCGTTTCGAAGTTTTTAGTGATCACAAGAGCTTGAAGTATCTGTTCGACCAAAAGGAGTTGAATAACAGACAGAGGAGGTGGACTGAATTTTTGAAGGACTATGATTTCGAATTGAAATATCACCCTGGGAAAGCCAATGTGGTAGCAGATGCTCTGAGCAGGAAGTCTATCCACACGGCAAGGTTAATGGTTCACGAGATGGCCTTGTTGGAGTCGTTCAGAGACTTGAAACTCAAGGTGGTAAGAAAAAGGGATCGCGTAGTGCTGCGGCATATACGGATAGCCAGTGTGCTAAGGGAACAAATCCGCGTAGCTCAAGGAGCTGATATAAAGTTGCAGTCTCAGAAGGGATCGCCAGATTTCACTGAGGATAGTGATGGCATAATTTGCTTTAATGGGAAGATTTGTGTTCCCGACAATGATGATATCAAAAGACAAGTATTGGAAGAAGCTCATAGGAGTCAGTACTCCGTACATCCGGGATCCACCAAGATGTACCGAGACTTGAAGTTGATGTATTGGTGGCCTGGGATGAAGGTCGAGATTGCAGAATTTGTTTCTCGGTGCTTAACTTGTCAGAAGGTTAAGGCGGAACACCGAAGACCGGGCGGTCAGTTACAACCGCTAGATGTACCAGTTTGGAAGTGGGAAGACATCTCAATGGACTTCGTTATGGGTTTGCCGAAGTCACAGGCCGGCAATGATTCTCTTTGGGTAATAGTGGACCGATTGACTAAATCCGCTCACTTTATTCCCGTTCGCTCGACTTATAAGGTTTCCAAGTTAGCAGATGAATATGTGAAGAACATTATCAGATTGCATGGAGTTCCAACGAGCATTGTGTCAGACCGAGATCCCAAGTTTACTTCCAGATTCTGGAGAGCATTGAATGAAGCTTTGGGAACAAGGGTGCTGGTTAGCACTGCTTATCATCCTCAGACTGATGGTCAAACGGAGAGGACTATCCAGACTCTTGAGGACATGCTTCGGGCTTGTGTGCTCGATAGCGGGAGAAAATGGGAGGACCATATTCCATTAGTCGAATTCTCCTACAACAACAGTTACCACTCCAGCATTGGAATGGCACCGTTTGAGGCACTTTATGGTAGAAAGTGTAGGACTCCGTTGTGTTGGTGGGAGATTGGCGAAGATAAGTTTTTGGGACCCGATATGGTTCGCGAGACCACTGAGAAGATCAAGTCAATTCGAGAGAGGATGAAGGTTGCTCAGAGTCGGCAAAAGAGCTACGCTGACAACCGAAGGAGACCGTTGGAGTTTGAAGTTGGTGATCATGTGTTCTTGAAAGTTTCTCCAACCATAGGCACTGGAAGAGCCTTGCGAGCGAAGAAGCTCAGTCCTCGATATGTTGGACCTTTCCAAATCATCGAGCGGATTGGGCCAGTCGCCTATCGCCTCGCATTGTCTCCGGCCCTATCAAATCTCCACGATGTGTTCCACGTGTCTCAGTTGAGGAAGTATATTCCCGATCCGCATCAACCATTGAGTGTTGATACCATTGACCTACAACCGGATTTGTCATTTCAACCTTATCCTAGCTACATCTTGGAGCGTGGCGAGAAGACGCTACGGTCAAGGACTATCCCTATTCTCAAAGTGGTCTGGGATGGATTCTCAATCGAAGAGGCTACCTGGGAACTGGAAGATGACATGCGCGCTCGATATCCATCTCTCTTTCAGTAAGGTACGTTTCATCAATTTTGAGGACAAAATTTTTAAAAGTTGGGGAGATTGTAACATCCCTAATTTTTAAAGACTCGTATTATGACGCCTAGGACCGATTAATTATTTGTGGGAATAATTAGTCTTGTCGCGATGAATTACTATTCGAGAGAAAAGACCAAAGAAGCCCTATTCATTTATTAATTATGGCTTAGTCATGATTAATTAAAGTATTTAAGCTGGAGGGCAAAATGGTAATTTTACACCCCTCATATAAATACATATATTTTGAAGCCTCCTAGCCACATCTCCTTCATTCAGCAAATTCTGGAAAAAACAGAAGGGAGAAGGGAAGGGGAGGGGCGCGAGTGTAGGAGGAAGAAGGGGGTGGAGCTTCATCAAAATCTGTTGCATGTAAGTGTTCCAACCTGATCCCCAGTCCATTTTCGTTTTCCTTCTCAATGGTATATGTTTCAGAGGCTGATTCTCACTCTATTTCTCATCTCCATTTCTGACCTTGAAGCTCCAATGGTGGGAATGGTGAAGTCTTGAGCTGTTTCCATCCTTGCATGCTCATTGGAAGCTTCTAAGAAGAAGACTTCAGACTTGCATGGTTGAGTGAAGGAAGGATTTGAGTAGTGGTGCTGCTGGGTTCGGGTTGGGACAGAAGAGAGTTGCTGTCTTGGGATCGATTGAAGCAGCTTCGGGAATTTCCGTGTTCGGTTCGGTGATTTCGTTTTTCGGTTCAACTCTCGGATTTCGTCAACGGGTGAGTTCTACTCACGATAGGGCATTTTGATATTCTGAACTTGTTTTCGATATGGAATCCCTTGGTCACATTTTCTGTTTACGAAAGACTTAGAACTGAAAAGCGTTTTTGAGTCGAAACGGTGTTTTACGGTTTAAATGAGATTTTGATTTAAATCGTTGAAATGAAATGCATTGTGTACTACTGGAAATATATTCTGGGAATTTTCTGAGTTTCAGGTGATTGAAATTAGAAATCGAATCGGACGAGAATGGAGAGCGAAAATGAGAAAAGTGCGAAATTCTGGTAACAGACACAGGTCGCACGGACCGTGCGCCCCTGGGCACGGGTCGTGCGCCTGCTTCGGGTTGGAAGGATTGGAAACAGAACGGGACGCACGGGTCGTGCGCCCCTGGGCACGGATCGTGCGATTCCTTCTGGTAGATGGGTCCTGAGTAGTGCACCACGCACGGGTCGTGCGCCCCTGGGCACGGGTCGTGCGTGTAGTTCTGTTACCGGCTTCCGCTTTCTCGTTTTGTTGCTCCGTTTGATCCCGAACCCTTTCTAATTTCTTTCTCAACCATTTAAAAAGGGATTGCCTCACTAAAAACCTTATTTTGAACTTGTTCAACTCATGGTTTTGAAAAAGAGCTTTGAAAGCCTATTTGATCGAAAAACCGAAACCCTAGTATACGTGTGGGTACACCGTCTGATGGATAGAATGTATATGTATATTTATATATATATATATCAATTGTATATGATTATAATGCCGGATGTCTATAGGTTCATCAAAACGGGTTATAAGTCAACAATACATTACAATATGATTATGATGCCGGATGATTATAAATTCATCAAAACGGGTTATAGATCAATAAGATATAAATTATCTAAAAAGATATTGTGATTGATCCATTTGGTGATCGAAAAGATATAAATTATCTAACTCTCGAGAACTTGATGCGTATTGTCATACGTATTGCGTTGGGTGACGACCCGACAAGTAGCATACTAGGAAGGGAAGTCATGAGCCCTCACCCTAGGCCCTGAATGTGTTTTGGCGTGGTCAACTCACGGGTTACCGGGATTAGCAGGCGTTGTGCGGCCGGTTTGTGCTAAGTAATTCACGAATTGCCGGGATTAGCAGTCGTTGTGCGGTCGGCATTCGAATAATAAGTAATTCACGAATAGCCGGGATTAGCAGTCGTTGTGCGGTCGGCATTCGATTAATGAATAAGACATTGTTATGTCAGTTCTTGTTATAACGGTTTATTAAATCAAACCGAGTGTCAGTGAGGGGGCACGGTAGGACTCACTGAGATAATGTTATCTCACCCTATCCATATTTGTTGTTTTTCAGAAAAGCAGGGAAAAAGGAAGACTATTGTGCACGAGTAGTTGGTCTACTCTTGGAGGTGCCGAAGACTTAGTCATTTGATCCCTTGTACTTTTGTTATCCTTATTGGTTGTATAAACTTGTATTGATTATGAGTTATATGAACCATTTTATGTTTCTGTTTGGTATTTGGACTTGGTTATTGTAATCCATTCGGTATGAAACCGATAAACTTCTATTTTATGAAGTAATGTTATTTCCGATTATGTTTTGTCTCGGAAAAAGTTTGTATGTCCAAAACTTAAACAGGAACTGTGTCCTCTGAAAATTCCGCATCTGTGCACTTTCAGTGTCTCTACATGTTAGAAATACTGGGGTGTTACAATTTTCGTTCTCGAAAATTTACATAAGCCTCAAGGATAAAATAAATAGAATGAATACATCAAGATTTCACCACATGAAAGAGGAATCAAAGATTGTCAAACTCAGGGAAATTAAAAACGACTATCATGGGAAGGAACGAAGGTATCAAAAAAAATAAGGCACAAAATTGCACACTTAACAAACCATAGTAAAATCAGTGAAAATAATAGTAGCATAAAAACACCGTCCAGAGTTAAAATCATTACACGTGATCGCGATTATAAATAAAACAATAATTACAGCGTGTAAACAAGTAAAATATTACTTATAGAGATCAAAATAGTTCGCACATTAGCAAGGAAGTAACACCTCTAAAAATCATTAGCTGAACAAATTCACAAAGCACTTCCTCTAGATCATCAATATAAAACTAAAATACACTATAGCAAAGATTTTATACAAAACTTAGTATCCACTGATTAAAATAAGTTTAGTGCCTATGGGAGCACCCAAAAATAAAACTAAAACTAGTGTAAGAGAAATTAGTCAACAGTCAAGGGGAAAACTAGTATAACAACTCTAGCTCCTCGATAGAAAACAATTATAAGTCAAAGAAGGAAAAATTAAAATATTTGAGCAAAGACATCATTACTTACAATGATCAAAACATTACACGTTGTTGCAATTATAAAATAGGAGAAAACAATAGTTGTAGCTTTTAAACAAGAAATTTATCACTCATAGTAGTCAAGACAATGAAGCACCTTAACATAAGTAGCAAGACTAGTCCACAAGGCACTTAGTATACAACATCAATATGAAATCAAGAACATGCTGCAGTAAAAACATTATACAAGGTTAGTATTCATTTATTAAAAATAAATTTAATACCAATATTAGTATCCAACCATAAAATTGTTTAATAGAGGTTCACAAACAACCTCAGAAATTACTTTATTTTTAGATTACAAAACCACACAGGACAAATCAAGAAGTAACAACCAAAATCATGTCATAAAACTCAAGTGTACAAGATCAAACTTCACGTAGCATAGAATTATGAAGCAATTCACAAAGACCCAAAATTCGCAACACTGCATGTCAAGAACAATTAGGGACACATCATAAAGAAAAATAAAACAACAAACATCAAACATAGTTGACATCTCAAAATCATTGTGTTTAATTGTACTCACAAGGTAAAAGGAACCAATAATTGTAGCATTTAGCAAAGAATGACCACTTATAGCCATTAATACATCATAGCACCTTAAAATAATTAGTGAAATAATTTCACAGAACACTTAGATTAGAGTCTCAACACA
This sequence comes from Astragalus membranaceus, assembly GCA_039519185.1. Taxonomy (NCBI): domain Eukaryota; kingdom Viridiplantae; phylum Streptophyta; class Magnoliopsida; order Fabales; family Fabaceae; genus Astragalus; species Astragalus membranaceus. The sequence continues at coordinate 21,637,289 of CM076852.1, forward strand.
AGAAATAAAACATGTTATAGAAATTGATTTTATACAAGACTAAATTTTAATTTAACCAAATTATAGAACTTAGACTATCTTAATAAAAGTTCACATAACAAGAAAGTCTCAAACAATAAAGCAATAGATATACATTGCACACAAGGAAGAGATAATAGACACACCATGAACAGACTATAGAATAGACAAGGGTCTGTGAAAAATTCTCTTTAAGGAAAAAGAGTCGATCAATTAAAACAATTTAAGCAAATCAAAAACATATATGAGTATCAAACAACAAAGAAACTTACTAGAAGCATACAAGCACACCAAGTACACATTTGAATCTTAGAACGCCAAATCACAGTGTAAATCATTGGGATAGGATTCCCGCATCTTGCTTTCCAGCCATCATAACTTAATACTACAACACAAACAATGGTTAGAACTTAAATGACAATACTAGATCGTCGAATGACACAGCAACTAGACAACTTGGTCGGACAGACCGAAACAGCTCTGATACCACTATGTAACACCCATTTCTACCCGGCAATTTAATAGTAAAAATCAGAGTTTTCAAAAATTTCGACAATTAAACGGATGCTACATTTTCCGACTAAAATCCACAAATGAGCATAACTAGGTCATTTATAACATCAGATACCTAGCACATAAAATAGGAGGAATCAATAAACGAAACAAGTCAACTTTCAATTACTACGCAGCGGATTCAAACAGGTTTTAACTCGAAATCAGACAATAGGATAACAAAATAAAATAGTAATAATATGCGTTCATCCCCCCGAGTGCTACGTATCAGAGCGACGACACCGACCCGAACTAATGAAGCTAAAAGCCTTCATTCGTGGTTACCTGCACGTTACCAACATCAGGGTAACATTCAAACAAAAGGGGTGAGATATCGAACCATATAATAAGATGTATGAAAAACAATATATATAGAATCAGGACATCTAAATACATTACTTCACATCAATCAGGTAATCTCAATCATCAAGAGTCAACAACATAACCACTCAAATATGCAATACGGTATGTAATGCGGAATGCGACTCAATACTATGCACATGCATGTGGTACCGTTTGGAGCAGAACTCCCGACGAAAAAATCTGCCAATAAATAGAGGCATCAACGACTAAAATTTGCCAATCCAGGCCGACGTGTGAGACAAAGCTCCAGGGCCATCAACCCTCGACAAAAATGCAAATGCCATGCGACGCGATGATAAATGCTCAAACTATCAATAACAGTGGTTACATAGCAGCACGACAACAACGACAATGGAAGCGACAATTGGCCATAGGCCTACGACATAGTATCCTTGCCAATAAATAGAGGCAATCCAACGACAAAAAGGAAACAACATTGGCCATAGGCCTACAACAGAATATATTTCCAATGAATAGGGGCAATTCGACTAGGGCAACATTACCAACAAATCAACAACTGAGCTACAATTTAGCAACTTAACAAGGTAACAGTTTAACAACTTTAACGACTCGATCGACAATTAGCCAACCATGGGCCTATTGCACCTAATGCGCCCAACTCTTAACAACTCAACCAATTTAGCCTTTGACCAACAATTATCAATTAGCCACTTTTAACAACTTAACCAACTAACAATTACCAAATAAACAACTTTAATAACCAACCCGCTTCTTTTTGACCGCCGGAAACACCCTAAATCCGCCGGAAATTACATTGCCGGCGGATTCGCCTTTTGACCGTTGATTTTCGTTTCCTCTATATAAATCTCTTCTCCGCTTCTTTTTCTTCACACCTCTACCGATACTCTCATTCTCTTCAAAGAAACAGAGACAAATGCCACTCTCTTAAGCATTGTCGGCAGCGGCTCCAAGAGAGTGGCGTATGTCTCCATTTCTTTGTAAAGAAACTTCCACCTTGTCATTAACATTGTAACACCCCGAATGTTTAATTAATTATTTAATTGAATTATTTAGGAAATTAAGTTGTAAGAAAATATTAGAGTAAAAATTTATTTTCGCATGTGGGCCTATTGTTGGTGTTAGGAGTAGTAAAATAATGGGGTGTAAAGGAGGCCCATGAAGCTAAAGTCGCATAAGTGTATGAGAAAGCCCATAAGACTAAATAAATTATAAATAGGTGTTATTTTAGGGTTTGCTCATTTTAGAAGAAAACAATAAGAATTTGGGGAGAAGAGCAAGGAGGGGCGGCGAAGAGAGAGCTAGGGCAAGGACCAAGGAGAGTTTCAACTTCAATCCAAGGTAAGGGTGGGGTTCTAACTATATAATCGGGTATATGAAGGGCTTTATGTAGGAAGGTTAAGGAACCCTAGGTGTTGTTAATTCTTGAAAGCCCTAGTTGTAGATATTGAACCCTAAATGTTGATATTGAATCCTATTGATGATGTTTGTTACCTATTAATGATGTGTGAACATGTTTGTTGATGATTGGGAACCAAAAATCTGTCCTGGGCGCCCTCCTGGGCGCCATCTTGTTGTTCAAAGGTTGCTGGGCGCCGTCCTAGGCGCCACTTTGTTGTTCGCTGGTCCTGGGCGCCTGTTGTGTTGTTCTGGCGCACTGGGCGCCAAGGGCGCCAATGTTGTGGCTGCCCTGTGTTGTTCTGGCGCACTGGGCGCCAAGGGCGCCAATGTTGTGGCTGCCTTGTGTTGTTCTGGCGCACTGGGCGCCAAGGGCGCCAATGTTGTGGCTGCCCTGTGTTGTTCTGGCGCACTGGGCGCCAAGGGCGCCAATGTTGTGGCTGCCCTGTGTTGTTCTGGCACACTGGGCGCCTAGGGCGCCAATGTCTGGCTGCCCGTTGCTGTTTTTGGCGCACTGGGCGCCATGGGCGCCAAGTCTGGCTGCCCTGTTGCTGATGTTCTGGCGCACTGGGCGCCATGGGCGCCATGTTGGCTGCCCTATTCTGTTGCTGGGCGCCTTGGGCGCCAAGGGCGCCAATGTTTTGGCTGCCCTGTGTTGCTGCTGGGCGCTGTGGGCGCCAAGGGCGCCAAGTGTGGCTGCCTTGTGTTGTGCTGGGCGCAGTGGGCGCCAAGTGTGGCTACCCAAGGGTGAATCCTATGGTTGTTGCTTGAAACGAATTGTTGATGTTGAATATATATTTAGGCCCACGGTTGTTAAATTGTTGATAAGTTGCTAAATTGTTGATAAGTTGCTAAGTTGTTGAATTGTTGTTGATAAGTTGTTAACCGTTGGTTGAACTGTTGATAATGTTGCACCTAGTTGGATTTGCCTCTATTTATTGGCAGGTGTTATGTTGTAGGCCTATGGCCAACGTTGAGATCCCGTTGTTGTTGTGCTGCTATGTAACCATTGTTATTGACTGCCTGAGTATTTATCATCGCGTCGCATGCATAGCACCCCACGTTGGCCTGGACTGGCAAATCATGTTGAATTTACATTGAGGGCTTATGCCTTGTTGATGCCTCTATTTATTGGCAGATTTTTACGTTGGGAGTTCTGCTCCGATGGTACCACATGCATGTGCATAGTATTGAGTCGCATTCATATTGCACCCTTAAGTGACTATGTTGATAACTTGTGATTGATCGAAGTTGACTGTTGGCTGAGAAGTGGTTAATTTAGATTCTCTGATTCTAATATATTGTTTTTCATATGTCCTATTATATGGTTTGATATCTCACCCTTTCTGTTTGAATGTTGCCCCTCTGTCGGTAACGTGCAGGTAATCACGAATGAAGGCCGCTTACCTTCGTTTGATCGAGTCGGTGTCGTCGCTCTGATACGTAACACTCGGGGGGGTGAACACATGTTTTCGTTATTGTTTGCTATGTTATTTTGTTGTTGGAACTTTAAGTTGTTACTTTGGTGTTTTTGATCTGTCTTAAGTTGGTTAAAGACGCCACGTTTATTTGAATTGATTTTGTTGCGAATCCGCTGCGTAGTAATGAAGATGATTTATTTTTAAAGACTAAAAGGTTGTTTATCGGTTCATCCAAAAGTAAGTGTTATGTATCCGTTTTCACAGGCGAATCAACCTATTCGTTGTTTTTACGAAGCAAGTGTGGTACTCCATTATATGTTGGAAATTTTTATAAACTCTGATTTTCGTATTATTTTACCGGGCAGAATGGGGTGTTACAATAGTGGTATCAAAGCTGTTTCGCTCTGTCCGGCCAAGTTGTCCCGTTCTTGTGTCAGTTGGCGATCGAGTATTGTCATTTGGTTCTAACTATCGTTTGTGTTGTAGTCATAAGTTAAGATGGCTGGAAGGAATGATGCTGCTATCGCTGCTGCTTTGGCGGCTATGGCTCAGGCTGTGGAGGGTCGGCAGAACGTTGGTGAAAATGTTGGGTCTCGTAGTTTGGCGACCTTTCAAAGGGAGAATCCGCCTACTTTCAAAGGCAAGTATAATCCTGATGGAGCGTTGGCTTGGCTGAAGGAGCTGGAAAGGATCTTCCGTGTGATGGAGTGCACTCCAGCGCAGAAGGTTTGTTATGGTACTCATATGTTGGCAGAAGAGGCTGATGACTGGTGGCTAGAGACTAGTCAGAGATTGGTAGCTGCAGGAGAGATCACTTGGGTTGTGTTCCGTAGGGAATTTATGAGGAAGTATTACCCTGAGGATGTCCGGGGCAAGAAGGAAATTGAATTCCTTGTGCTGAAGCAGGGAAACCTGTCAGTTACTGAGTATGCTGCTAAGTTTGTGGAGTTAGACAAGTTTTATCCGCACTATACTGAAGCCACTGCTGAATTCTCGAAGTGCATCAAGTTTGAGAACGGGTTGCGACCAGAGATCAAGAAGGCAATTGGGTATCAGAAAATCCGTGTCTTCTCTGATTTGATTGATAGCTGCAGGATCTATGAAGAGAATAACAATGTTCATTATAAGATTATTAATGAGAAGAGGGGCAAGCATCTGAATCGTGGTAAGCCGTATGATGCTCCTGCAGGTAAAGGTAAACCGAAAGCCGCTGATGGTAAGAGAACTAGTGGGGGAGATGCTCCTGCTGGTATCGTGTGCTTCAAATGTGGCAAAGCTGGTCATAAGAGTAACGTGTGCAAGGCTGAGGCAAAGAGGTGTTTCCGTTGTGGTAAAACCGGGCATGAAATATCTGGGTGCGAGCATAAGGAGATGATTTGCTTCAACTGTGGCGAAGGAGGACACATTAGTAGTCAGTGTCAAAAACCGAAGAAAGAGCGAGCCAGTGGAAAAGTGTTCGCTTTGGCAGGGACAGAGACTTCTGAAGAAGATGGACTTATTAGAGGTACATGCTTCATTAATAATATTCCTCTAACTTCTATTGTTGATACCGGTGCCACTCATTGTTTTATTGCTGCTGATTGTGTTAAAAGATTGGGTCTTGCGTTGTCTTCTATGAATGGAGAGATGGTTGTCGACACTCCGGCTAAGGGGTCGGTGACTACTTCTCTTGTGTGTTCTCAATGTCCTTTGTCGATTTTCGACAGAGACTTTGTTGTTGACTTGATTTGTTTGCCGTTAAGTGGATTGGATGTGATCTTGGGTATGAACTGGTTAGAGTATAACCATGTGCATATTAACAGTCGTAGTAAGTCTGTGAGTTTTTCTACCCCTGAAGAGGAGGAAGCTAGTTTGTTGTCTGCTAAACAGTTGCGGAAGTTGATGCAGGAGGAAGTCCAGTTATTCTCGCTGATGGCATCAATGTCTGTCGAGAACCGAGCCGTAATTGAGGAGCTGCAGGTAGTGTGTGAATTTCCTGAAGTCTTCCCTGATGAGATTCCAGGTGTGCCGCCAGAGAGAGAAGTGGAATTCGCTATTGATCTTGTACCTGGTACCAGACCTGTTTCCATGGCACCGTACAGGATGTCAGCATCTGAATTGTCCGAATTGAAGAAGCAACTGGAAGATTTGCTCGAAAAGAAGTTTGTGAGACCAAGTGTGTCGCAGTGGGAAGCCCCGAAGTCGGCTACCGAGATTAGAAGCTTTTTGGGGTTAGTTGGTTATTATAGAAGGTTCATCGAGGGTTTTTCTAAGCTAGCACTTCCGTTAACTCAGCTGACTTGCAAAGGTAAAGCCTTTATATGGGACACTCGTTGTGAAGAAAGTTTCACCGAATTGAAGAAGAGATTGACGACGTCTCCTATTTTGACGTTGCCCAATCTGAGAGAGTCTTTTGTGGTGTACTATGATGCTTCCAAGATGGGTTTAGGAGGTGTGCTTATGCAGAATGGAAAGGTAGTTGCTTATGCGTCGAGGCAGTTGAGTACTCATGAAAAGAATTATCCTACGCATGACTTAGAGCTTGCTGCGGTTGTTTTTGTGCTAAAGATTTGGAGGCGTTATCTTTATGGTTCTAGATTTGAAGTATTTAGTGACCATAAGAGTTTGAAGTATTTATTTGATCAGAAGGAATTGAATATGAGGCAACGACGGTGGTTGGAGTTATTAAAGGATTATGATTTCGGATTGAATTATCATCCAGGAAAAGCTAATGCCGTGGCTGATGCGTTAAGTCGAAAGACCTTACACATGTCAGCAATGATGGTTAAGGAGTTGGAATTAATTGAGCAGTTCAGAGATATGAGTTTGGTCTGTGAAGTGACACCGCAGAGTGTCAGGTTGGGAATGTTAAAGATTAATAATGACTTTTTGGACAGTATCAGAGAAGCTCAGAAGTTGGATGTTAAACTGGTGGATTCGATGGTTGGAATCGATCAGTCTGTGAATAATGATTTCAAGCTGGATGCGCAAGGTGTGTTGAGGTTCCGTAATAGAATTTGTATTCCTGATGACGCAGAGATGAAGAAAGCGATTCTTGAAGAAAGTCAAAGGAGTAAGTTGAGTATTCATCTGAAAGCTACTAAGATGTATCAGGACTTGAAGAATTTGTTTTGGTGGCATGGGATGAAGCGTGATGTAGCGCAGTTTGTGTATGCATGTTTAACTTGTGAGAAGTCAAAAGTTGAACATCAGAAGCCTGCAGGGTTGATGCAACCGTTAGAAATTCCAGAATGGAAATGGGATAGTATTTCAATGGACTTTGTGACGGGATTGCCTAATACTGCAAGAGGGTATGATGCGATTTGGGTGATTGTTGACAGGCTAACGAAATCGGCTCATTTTGTTCCTATTAACATCACATATCCAGTATCGAAGCTGGCAGAGATTTATATCCGAGAGATTGTGAAGCTGCATGGTGTTCCTATGTGTATCGTTTCGGATAGAGATCCGAGGTTCACTTCTGATTTTTGGAAGAGCTTGCAAGGAAAGTTGGGTTCTAAGTTGAGATTGAGTTCGGCGTATCACCCTCAGACGGATGGTCAGTCGGAGAGGACTATTCAGTCGTTGGAGGATTTGTTGAGAGCGTGTGTTCTGGAGCAAGGAGGTTCGTGGGATTCCTATCTTCCATTGATAGAGTTCACTTATAACAATAGTTACCATTCTAGTATTGGGATGGCACCTTTTAAAGCGTTGTATGGTCGGAAGTGTAGAACTCCTTTGGGTTGGTATGAATCCGGAGAAAGTGTAGTACTTGGACCGGAAATTGTCCGAGGGACTACTGAGAAGGTGAAGTTGATTCGGGAGAAGATGAAAGCTTCGGAGAGTAGACAGAAGAGTTATCATGATAAGCGAAGGAAAGATCTAGAATTTCAAGCAGGTGAGCATGTGTTTTTGAGAGTCACTCCGGTGACCGGTGTTGGACGCGCTTTGAAGTCTAAGAAGCTCACGCCTCGTTTTATCGGTCCGTATCAGATTTCGGAAAGAGTTGGAAATGTTGCTTATAGGGTGGCCTTACCGCCTAATCTTTCGAATTTACACGATGTGTTTCATGTGTCGCAACTTCGAAAGTATATTTCAGATCCATCTCATGTAATTCATATGGATGATGTGCAAGTACGGGATAATCTCACTATGGAGACGATGCCTGTACGAATCAAGGATCATGAGGTGAAGACTCTAAGAGGCAAGGAGATCGCTTTGGTGAAAGTAGTCTGGTTGGGAGCTGCCGGAGAAAGCATGACGTGGGAGCTGGAAAGCAAGATGCGGGAATCTTATCCCGAGTTGTTCAAGCAGGTAACTTTTCGAGGACGAAAATATTATAAGTGGGGGAGAGTTGTAACGCCCCGAATGTTTAATTAATTATTTAAATAAATTATTTAGGAAATTAAGTTGTAATAAAATATTAGAGTAAAAATATATTTTCGCATGTGGGCCTATTGTTTGTGTTAGGAGTAGTAAAATAAGGGGGTGTAAAGGAGGCCCATGAAGCTAAAGTCGCATAAGTGTATGAGAAAGCCCATATAACTAAATAAATTATAAATAGGTGTTATTTTAGGGTTTGCTCATTTTAGAAGAAAAAAATAAGAATTTGGAGAGAAGAGCAAGGAGGGGGCGGCGAAGAGAGAGCTAGGACAAGGACCAAGGAGAGTTTCAACTTCAATCCAAGGTAAGGGTGGGGTTCTAACTCTATAATCGGGTATATGAAGGGATTTATGTAGGAAGGTTAAGGAACCCTAGGTGTTGTTAATTCTTGAGAACCCTAGTTGTAGATATTGACCCCTAAATGTTGATATTGAATCCTATTGATGATGTTTGTTACCTATTGATGATGTGTGAACATGTTTGTTGATGATTGGGAACCAAAAATCTGTCCTGGGCGCCATCTTGTTGTTCGTAGGTTGCTGGGCGCCGTCCTGGGCGCCACTTTGTTGTTCGCAGGTCCTGGGCGCTTGTTGTGTTGTTCTGGCGCACTGGGCGCCAAGGGCGCCAATGTTGTGGCTGCCCTGTGTTGTTCTGGCGCACTGGGCACCAAGGGCGCCAATGTTGTGGCTGCCCTGTGTTGTTCTGGCGCACTGGGCGCCAAGGGTGCCAATGTCTGGCTGCCCGTTGCTGTTTCTGGCGCACTGGGCGCCATGGGCGCCAAGTCTGGCTGCCCTGTTGCTGATGTTCTGGCGCACTGGGCGCCATGTTGGCTGCCCTGTTCTATTGCTGCGCGCCTTGGGCGCCAAGGGCGCCAATGTTGTGGCTGGGCGCTGTGGGCGCCAAGGGCGCCAAGTGTGGCTGCCCTGTGTTGTGCTGGGCGCAGTGGGCCCCAAGGGCGCCAAGTGTGGCTGCCCAAGGGTGAATCCTATGGTTGTTGCTTGAAACGAATTGTTGATGTTGAATATATATTTAGGCCCACGGTTGCTAAATGATAAGTTGCTAAATTGTTGATAAGTTGCTAAATTGTTGATAAGTTGCTAAGTTGTTGAATTGTTGTTGATAAGTTGTTAACCGTTGGTTGAACTGTTGATAATGTTGCACCTAGTTGGATTTGCCTCTATTTATTGGCAGGTGTTATGTTGTAGGCATGTGGCCAACGTTGAGATCCCATTGTTGTTGGCTGCTATGTAACCATTGTTATTGACTGCCTGAGTATTTATCATCGCGTCGCATGCATAGCACCCCACGTTGGCCTGGACTGGTAAATCATGTTGAATTTACGTTGAAGGCTTATGCCTTGTTGATGCCTCTATTTATTGGCAGATTTTTACGTTGGGAGTTCTGCTCCGATGGTACCACATGCATGTGCATAGTATTGAGTCGCATTCATATTGCACCCTTAAGTGACTATGTTGATAACTTGTGATTGATCGAAGTTGACTGTTGGCTGAGAAGTGGTTAATTTAGATCCTCTGATTCTAATATATTGTTTTTCATATGTCCTATTATATGGTTTGATATCTCACCCCTTCTGTTTGAATGTTGCCCCTCTGTCGGTAACGTGCAGGTAATCACGAATGAAGGCCGCTTACCTTCGTTTGATCGAGTCGGTGTCGTCGCTCTGATACGTAATACTCGGGGGGGTGAACACATGTTTTCGTTATTGTTTGCTATGTTATTTTGTTGTTGGAACTTTAAGTTGTTACTTTGCCGTTTTTGAGCTGTCTTAAGTTGGTTAAATACGCCACGTTTATTTGAATTGATTTTGTTGCGAATCCGCTGCGTAGTAATGAAGATGATTTATTTTTAAAGACAAAAAGGTTGTTTATCGGTTCATCCAAAAGTAAGTGTTATGTATCCGTTTTCACAGGCGAATCAACCTGTTTGTTGTTTTTACGAAGCAAGTGTGGCACTCCATTGTATGTTGGAAATTTTTATAAACTCTGATTTTTGTATTATTTTACCGGGTAGAATGGGGTGTTACAAACATCCCCTTCATCTATTTCGTTAAAAGTAACATTGTCATGAACCTCCCCTACGAATTCCTCTCTTGTTAAGTTAGGGGATGATACGAAGCGCTTGATGAGTGTAGACATTTACACACATCAAACGCTTCGTATCATCCTCCAACTTAACAAGAGGTCTTTCAAGTTCCTCAAACTTTCTATTTAAAGCAAGGCAATCAAATTTGGGCCGGACATTGAACCGAAAGAGGTAGCGGTTCAGGGGTTCTTGGGTTCAACCGGTTGAATCGGTTGTAAGGATATTTATTTAAATTAATCATTAATTTTCATTTCTAATTTTTATTTTTTTATCAATTATCAAATTTTTAAATAAAATAATCAATTTAAGTTTTTAATAAAATAATAATAATTTTTTAAATAAAATGATTTTTAAAAAATAATATTTATTTTTTAAAAATAATTAATTTTTTTAAAAAAAAAACGGTTTTTCCGGCGGATTTGTGGATTTTCCGGCGGATAAACCTTACAGTTTTCCGGCGGATTTGTGGACTTTCCGGCGGATAAAAAGATGTGAATTTCCCTGGGGTTTTTCGGTGCCACAAAATCCGCCGGAAAGTTCCGACAGATAATCAGCCGGAAACCTTTTGCCACGAGCTGTCTACCGGCGCCAAAAATCCGCCGGAAAGCCCAACAAATCTGCCGGAAAGTCCATATTTTTGGCGGATTTGCGGATTTTCAGGCGGATTTGGTCCACCGAAAAGTCCAAGTTTTCTTGTAGTGAGTGTAATACCCCCAATTTTGTCCACCCAAGTCAAAAAAACATTTTTCAGAAAAATAGAAACAATAAGGTAATTCATAATGTATGGAAAATAGTGGATTGGTGCATTTATGTGTATTCGTCCCCTATTTCGCATTTTTTATTTGAATTACGCGCGCGCGCCAGTAGTCACTGCGTGAGCTGCCCTGTGCCCTCGTCATTTGGCACGTGTCTGTATTTTCATCAAAAAGTCCATTTATTGATCATTATTAATTTTTGGCACCCAAAAACATTTTTCTTAATTTTTAGGAATTTTAGAAAATAAAATAGTGCATATTTTTGCATTTTTGGGCATTTAAATAAAAGCTAATTAATTATTTTTGGACCAAGACCAGGCCAAGGACGTGGCATACATGTTCCCCATTTTTAGTGCATAAAAAAACCCAAAAAAGACCATTAAATATTCCCCAATTACTAAATGACAATTTTTATTGCCTAGAATAATTAGAGGGAATATTTTATGGTGCTCAAAAATATGTGACACTTTTTAATAGGTGCACCTTCACTTCCATGCCCAAAATTCAAAAACTCAAAAAGAATGAAGTGTCCTCAATAAGACAAAAGATCAAAAACAAGTTTTTTTTCCTCTCTCTCTCCCCCCCCCCCCCCACAATTTCGAAATTCTCTCTCTCTCTCCCCCCCACAATTTAGAAATTCCCCCCCTCTCTCTCTCTCTCTCTCTCTCCACAATTTCTTCCACACTCTTCTATTCCTTATTCCTTAAGAATATGCTTTGTACTATCCTTAACTTTTCCCTTTTGGTGACCATCACTCACTCCCACATAGATTTATGCCCTCTTTTGTAAATTACCCCACCCTCTCACACTCACCTCTTCACAAGAAAATACAAAATCCTCTTTGGTAACATTCCATCTCAATTATACCTTTAACCCTATTTTTACCTCACATCACATATGAGCCTCCATTCCCAAAATAGGACAAGCTCTCCCTCCCTCTCTCCTCTCATATGCGAATCCTCCTCCCCTCCCATTCACTCCCTCATTTGTGTTTTCTCACTACCCACAATCCAAGTGATCTCTAATCCTAGCCCTTCATTCAAATTTAAAACCCAATCCTAGAGCACAACTAGAATGCAAGGACCGAAACACCCTCAACCCTAATTTAAATACCCTCTCATTCCCACACATGAAAAAAATCTTTGGCCTCTCATTCCTCACTCACACAACCCTCACACAACCTTCCTCTCCTCCAAAGACCCCCTAGGCCGTAGCCTACCCCCCCAATTCCTCCTCCATTCTTTTTCAGCTCACTCCCACTTTCTATCTCAAATCCACTCCTACTTCACATATCATCCTTCTCTTCTACTAAAACCTAATTGTTCATCTTCTAACCTCAAGAATCAAGGCAAGGGGCGCAAGTTTCATTGAGGTTTGTGGAGGATTTAGTTGATTTGTGGTCTTGTTCTTCATATCACTCCCTTCATAGCTTGGATTCAAGGTAAAACTTCAAAACTCTTGCATTTTCTTCATTTTTGCATAATCTCTCTTCTCCTCATCTCAACTCCTTCATATATTGTTGTTGTTGCTTTGAGGAGCCATCTCAAACACTATTAACAAGCACTTAGGGAGGCTTGGGTGTTTGAGGTGGCTCCTTTGCTTTGAAGGAGTTGTTCTTGTGTTTTCTCATATTTCCTTGCATATTCACTCTTGTTTGCATAGTTTTCACAAAATAAGAAACCTATTTCATGCTTGATTGACATTCGGCCATGAGCTCATTTTTAGAGTTCTTGTGTGTTCTTGTTTATTTCATGATTTGGGGATGAATAATGGTTGATTTAGGGTATGTATGTTCCTAGGTTTTAACATCAAGAATTAGGGTTCATACTCCTCTTTTGCAATCTTTGATTTAGTGTGAATAAAAGCATGAGTTAATTGAGGTTTTACCTTAGGAATATGCATGATAGATTAGGTTTTACCTTGTTTTGTTCTATGTGTTAGTTGTCAAGATTTGCATGAAATAAGTTAATGATTCAATCCACAATTGCATTCGGCCATGACTAGGGTTTTTGCCCTTTTGATTGCTTGAAAATTGTCATTTTGATTATGTTTGAGTAAATGCAAGTTGTGCAATTGTGTTTGTTCACTTTTTACCATTTTACTTTACCACTTCATTAACTTTTTACCAAAAAAACATAAAAACATTTTACCACTTTGGTTTTTACCATTTCACTTAGTTTCTACCAAAACATTTTCATCTCATCTCATAAAACATTTTTACCTTCATTCAAAACATTTTACCACTTGCATCTTTGCATAAAAACCCCAAAACATTTTCTCACTTGCATTTCAAACTTTTTCAACTTTATAAAATAAACCCCAAAATACTTTTACCACTTTCAAGACCAAAAACATTTCATCTCATTTCCAAAACACCAAAACCCAAAAACATTTTACCACTTTCTTACCTAAACCTTTTACCAAAACATTTCGCATACTTCATGCATCCTCTTACTTATTCTTCCATATTCATTTCTAACTTACATATTCACATGTCCATGCATACTCAAATTTTCATACCTTACACAATAATTATGCTCATGCATTCATAGTCTAGTATGCTCAATCTTTCATTCATGCATAGTCTTATATGCTTACTCATTCATACATTCATTCTTGTATGCTCATGCATTCACATGCTTGCCTAATCATGCCTCATTGCTCACATGTTCATTCACCTAACCTAGAATACTCTATGCCTATGATCAAGTGTATTCCTTTTGTTCTTGATGCCATTTGAATGTCTTGACTTAATTGTGCACAAACCCTTCTACACAATCATGTGCCCTTATAAGACTACCAACATGTGTAGCATAGAGGCATATGTGCCCCTCTTGAGATTGCTTCCAACTTGTGTAGCAATTCTCCTTCACACACAAACACAATTGTGTTGAGAATTTTGTCTTGCATCTTTGACAATTGAATTCTTTGATTATATTGGCATGCTTAATCTCAGTTAGTGATCTACATGTTTATGACTGTTTGATTGTTGAGTGTGTTTGAGCTTCATTCATTCATTTTACATTTGGTTTTGGACATAGAATTCGATTGAAAAGGATTTACCTATTTTCTAAAACTCTTTTCCAAACCAATTAATTTTAAAAGCATTTTCGATAAACCAAAAATGAGCAAGTAGTGGAGGTCACCCATAACCTTTGTTAGTTTGATCTCTATGAACGCTCTTCAAATTCACATGAGCACTTAGCGATGATTACCCATAACCATTGTTAGTTTGATCTCTATGAACGCTCTTCAAATTCACATGAGCACTTAGCGATGATTACCCATAACCATTGTTAGTTTAATCATTCGCTAATGCTCGTCCTACTTCGAAAACCTTTTCGAAAATATAATAAAAGCAAGTTGTTACTAATAGTCAGTCAGAGCCTTTGTTCGTCTGACTAGAGGTAACAACTCTTTTTCAGTATTTAGTAGTGATTACCCATAGCCTTTGTTAGTTTAATCACTCGCTAATGCTCGTCCTATTGCGAAAACTCACCAAAAGATAAAAAAAACAAAAGCCTTTCAGAAAAAGACAAAGGAGAACTACGTAAGCTTTGAGTTCTCCATCGCACCGGGAGATACGTAGGAGCGGGTCACATCCCGTCAAGCATAACAAATAAAAATCATTTTCACAATAAGTTTTCAAACAATTATTTTCAAAAGCACCTAGAACTACGTCGCCTTTGATCCTCCACCCGGAGATACGTAGGAGCAGGGCCACGCCCCTGTCAAGCGCAAAAATAAACAATTTCTAAAATTAAAAAATATACAAACACATCTCTTTCATTTCAAAAGTCAAAAAATCTTATTTTCAAAGTAGGGGATTAAGTCGGTCGTACGGCCGGGTTAGTCATCGTTTTAGGATAAGTGAACTGTGGTCCTTTAGAGCCCCAGCGCTCCTTCAGCCCTCAGCGGCCCTCCAGACCCCCATTGGTCCTTCAACACAGATCACACAATCCTAAAACCCCTATATTAAAAAACACCAACCAACAAACGTTTTCTAAAGGAGAACTACGTAAGCTTTGAGTTCTCCATCGCACCGGGAGATACGTATGAGCGGGTCGTAACCCCCGTCAAGCACTTTTTCTCTAAAAAACCCTTTTTTTTTACTCCTTTCTTTCACATAAATAAGATTTTCACCAAGTCTCTTTCAATGCATTTTTTTTTCTAATGAGAAGTAGGGAGGCAAGATTAAAGTATTTTCAAACCAACACACTAAAACCACACTTTTAATTAAAGGTTCCCTCTCAGTAGAGAGGATGTGTGGGGTGCTCGTACCTTCCCCACGCATAACGGACCCCCGAACCCAAATCTTCAGCTTTCAAAGGCCAATCGCTTTCCAAAAAAGGTTTTCCTAATATTTTCCTAAATAAATATTGGTGGCGACTCCGTTGTTTTAAAGAAAGTTGTAAACGAGAACAGTTCTCTCCCAAGGACTTTTTCGGGCGCAACAGCTGACGACTCCACTGGGGATTTTCATGAGAGAGACTGGGGCTCTGATGACCTTTGTGAGGGTGCGAATAGAGCCACATGAAAATTACCTCTAAAGTGCCCTAGATCGTAGGTTCTTCCCCCTTTTAGGTCACAAGGGCTTTCCAAATTGTGTGCTGCATTGTTGCATTCAGTTCAACCAATTTTTCCTCAAAAATTTTCGAAAATCAAAAAAGATATGCTTTTCCATTTCAATAAACGTCTATATGAGGTGGCATATAGTGTGAAAATTTTCAAATCACCACCTGTAAATATCCTTTCTGCAAAAACACAAAAAAAAAAAGCATCATTGCATCATTGCATCATTTGCATTGCATAAAATTCCAATTTTGAAAAAAAACCATTCATCTTGCATTCCCTTTCATTACATAAAGATAAAACAAAAAAACAATTATCATCTGCATAGCATAAGCATTTCATTTATAATCATGCAAAAAATCCTCGTCAAGTTCATCCAAGACGAGGCATTCATGCATAAGCATTATTTCAAAAAAAAGACACAGTAGAACTACGTAAGCTTTGATTCCTCATTACAATGGGGATACGTAGGAGCGGGTCATACCCCGTCAAGCACATTTTTCTAAAACCTTTTTTTTCCAATAAATCATTTGCATCTCCAAATAATTTTCAAAATCATGTTCCAAAACTAAAAATGAAAAAAAATGAAAAGTTTCCAATGCATGCATCTTCTCTAAACAAAGAAAAAAATAGAAAAGCTCTTCATGTAAAAGCTCAATGAGTAAAAGTGCACCTTCGAATGACGAAGGGTAATATCTCAAATTTGTTTGTGCACTACAAATTTGAGATGTTACTCTACGATATCGGGGCACTTTGACCCTATCAAGTGAGGTTTGTTTTCAAATAAGAGAATAAGTTTGAGTTAACCAAATGTCGAAGCATTTCAGTATATTGCGTGAAGTATTGAGTCAGGATCCACTCAATGTTTCATGCAAGTTACTCAGAGTAACGACAATTGGTTGCCTCACGTCATCATTTTTACAAAAAAAAAAGGGGGGCCATCGACATTTCATATCTCGTCTTGCCTCTAAAGAATAAAAACCATTTTGAAAATATCATTCTTGCATGCCTAGGAATTTCATTTTTCATCTTGCATCAAAAACACTCAAAAATCTTTTAAAACAATTCCACTTCCCAAGTGGTCATTTTCCTTGCATTTTCATCATGTTTGCATCCATGCATTGCGTTCAATAAAAAAGGTTGTGATGAGAGACGAGACGCTTTTACAAAATAATCTTTCTAGAAAAGTTCACTCCTATTTATTTGCAAACTCAAGGTGTTCCAAGGCACTCAGTTTTTCACATCAATAGCTCATTTGTATTTCCTTTAAAAAAAAGCATTACATCTCATCCATTCCATGATAAAAGACTGAAACAGTTCATCAAAAAAGTTTTTATATCATGTTTTAACCAATGCTAACTCTCTGTGAAGCGTTCTTCTAGTAAGCATGCATGCCACGTGCAGTTTCTCTTGTTTGAGTCAGTCAATTTCCTTCATTCTCTTGTTTGAGTCAGTCAATTTCCTTCATTTATCATCATTCCCCATCCAAGTCTAATCCCGCCCCGTCCACCCATAAAGCGCATGTTCTCTCCCATCAGTGCATAATTGACTTTTTGGTTCATTCTCACTAACACTTTAAGTCCTCCATGCTGGGGCAATTCTGTGATCACTAATTTTCCTTGTCAGTATCATATTCCTTTAGTGCAAGTCTTTCTAAAAAATACATAATAAATAAAAAAGATAAAATAAGCTCGCTAGGTTGAAAACCCGCAAAGGGAGGCCTAGGCAAAAAAGAGCGCCCGGTGGATTGAAAACTCGCAAAGAGCGGTCCAGGCAAAAATTAGGGCACAAAAAAAAGGGGGGAAAAGAAAAGAGCAAACACATGAAGATAGATAAAGTATTGTCCTAAAGTTAAGTATTACAGAAATAAGTAATCGGGATTTGATATGAAGTTTGGCTATTTCCCCATACCCTCAAAAATCCAAAATCCCAAAAATACCCTTTCCTACCCACCTTAAGCCAAGAAAATCCCAAGATATCTCCATCAGCTCACCTCAAGTCCAAGGCAAAGAGGAAGCCAAAAGGAAAAGAATGCAATCAAACAAAAAGAGTCAAAAATGAAAATCCCAAAAAAAAAACAAGAAAAAAACAAAGAAAAAGAGAGACAAAAAAAAGTATAAATTGTGAGCTGGTACGTTTTTCCATAAGACATAAGAGGTCCTTGTCTCGATAAGCCATCCCTTCTTCCCCAAATCCTCAAACACTTCACCATCTTTCCTCTCATAAAACCCACAAACATTTCCTCTGGCCTCAACATCAAACCCTCCCGTCATTCTACCATGAAACCCAAACTTGTCCTAATAAAAACCCCAAACGTTTCATCAAGCCCAATAACTATTCCCTTCATAAACCATTGACCATCGGCCAACGCTGAATAAGACCCATCCTCCCATCAACCCCAAATACTCCGATAAGCCCAATCATCCCTTCTCCACAAAACATCACAATCCTGCAAAGTCCATTCCGATCAATGACCGGTTGCTTTCGTTTTCTCAAATTTTAATCTTAGGACAAATAAGTTTATCTGTTTACAATGTGTTTGCTTAAAAAGAAAAACAAACGATCAGAAAAAAGAAAGCTGATCAAGAAAAATAAACCCTCAAAAAAAGAGAACTGAGGAAACAAAAACAAACAGTCAGAAAAAAGAAAGCTGACAAAACAAAAAAAGACTTGCACTCCCAAAAATGCATTCAAGTTGCCTTAAAACAAGGTTTAGTGATCACCAAGTGAGGCTTCTCTTCATTACCAAAAGTCAAGGCATTCACAGAGAACCAAAGATTTACACAGATAACACCACTCAGATCTAAAAGTTGGGGCATTCTCTTCACCACCCACCCACCCTAGTCTTGGGAAAGCCTGTTCAGCGTCCATCCTATGTCATTCATCCTTTCACCAGGTGTTATCCATGACGCCAGTTCTCGCATATCTGCCCTTTCACTCCAATTGTCAATATCACCAAACAGGGGCAAGCCTTTCATTCATAGTCACCAAGCCTGGATTGGGGCAGTCTGGCAAAAGCCATTGCCTTTCATCCCTTCACCTGCCATATATGTCCATATCTCAAACACCTATCTGACATTTGCACTCTTTTGCATGCTTACTAGACAATGCTTCAAAGAGAGAGAACACAAGTTGATTAGGTGAAATCTAAAATTCAGTCATCATGGAAAGGAAGAGAAAGAATAAATGAGCTGGTTGATAAATAAAAACCTTGAGAACACCGGGGCTTGAATTAAACTCAAATGTTTCAAAAGAATAATCAAAATTCACCTTCACTTTTTGCATCCAAAGTCTCGCATTTATCATCACAAAAATGTTCACAAAAATGTTATTTTTGCCTCATGCATCTAGGCATCTCATTTTTTCCATAACATCAAGGCATTGCATTCGCACTTGCATTTCATAGTAGAAGCAATAAAGAAAAAGCAAAAAGGAGAGAGTGAAGAAAAAAAGAGAGCAAAAATCCTTTCATGTCATTGCATTTGCATCATATTTCAGAAAAGGAAAAAAACAAAAGTTTCCCATTTCATTCATCATTCCATTCAAGTTAAGAAACGAACAAAAAGTAGAACAAGAGCATTCCATTCAATAAATCACTACATACATTTGCATACCAAGACAATCCACCATTGCATAAATCACTTGCATGACCTGCACCATTCAAATGCATTGTTAAGTGAATGCGGATAAGCACCAGATGTTGGTCCCCATGCTTGATACCCAAAAGTTCAAAAAAAAAAAAATTATTGCAGAATCAGAAAGCTTGGACCCGCTGGTCCCCAGAATTTAATTTTCAAAGAATTTTCAGAATCATTTGCTTTGGACCCGCTAGTCCCCAGAATTTCATTTTCCAAAGAATTTTCAGAACCAATTGCTTTGGACCTGTTGGTCCCCAGATCCTAGAGCTTATATGCTCGTCCTATACTTATAGAGCTTATATGCTCGTCCGATACTTATAGAGCTTATATGCTCGTCCTATACTTATAGAGCTTATATGCTCGCCCTATATTTATAGAGCTTATATGCTCGTCCTATACTTATAAAGCTTGCATGCTCGCCCAGAATCTGCTCCTCCTCATAGAGAGAAAAAGAAGAAGAGCAAAGAAGAGAAAGTTTTCCTTTGCATGTCATTCCATTAAAATACATGAGCATTCCATGTCATCAAACACCAAAGCTTTGCATTCGCATACCCATGATTCTTAAAAGAGCAAAAAAAGAGAAGCCAAAAGAGAGAAAAGAGAAGAGCCAAGAGAGCAACAAAAAGAAAAGAAAAGAAAGAAAAAGAAAGAAGAGAAGCTAGAGAAAGAGAAAAAGACATATAAGAACAGGAGAAAATCATGCATTCATCAGACATAAACAAAAGAAAAAGAAAATCATGCATTACATACAGACAAGAGAAGAAAAAGCAAACACCAAAATCAATCATTGCATTCATGTGCACCCAAATACCCAAGTGCATGCATTTCATGCACCATCCAAGAGAAAAGTTACTTCGGACCAGAGAGTCCCAAAAATCTCTTTTTTAGGAAATCACCATGACACTGAGTTAGTAAACTCCATCAACCCCGAGTTAGTAACCTCCATCAGCACTGAGTTAGTAAACTCCATCAACCCCGAGTTAGTAAACTCCATCAGCACAGAGTTAGTGAACTCCCACCGAGTTAGTGAACTCCTTCCATAGATCACAACATCGTGTACGAGCGCGCGATGGATCCATCCGACTTCGTTAAGTCCTTCGGATTAGTTGTGTCAGCCTAAGGCATAGCGTAAATCCATTGATCGAATCAGTTCCGGACCTGATGTTGATCGGCCGCTCGAAAAGGCCACCCCCAGAGCTCGGACTCGGCAAGAGACCGTTAGAAGGTTTTAGGCAGCCTCCGAATTCCCAATTTACCGCTTTTCCCAATTTACTGCTTTCCCGTTAATGTGACAAGTGTTAACCCCTTTCTCAAAAGGAAAATAACAAAAAGAAAATTTGAACTTTTCTGAAGTGGACAAAATTAGTATTATTTCTATATCTTTATTTCCATTTCACCAACAAATATGAAAAGGCCAATTCATATTTCTTGGCGAAATGTGAAATAAAGAGGGGCAGCTGTAATACCCCAATTTTGCCGCCCAAGTCAAAAAAACATTTTTCAGAAAAATAGAAACAATAAGGTAATTCATAATGTGTGGAAAATAGTGGATTGGTGCATTTAAGTGTGTTCGTCCCCTATTTCGCATTTTTTATTTGAATTACGCGCGCGCGCCAGTAGTAACTGCGTGAGGTGCCCTGTGCCCTCGTCATTTGGCACGTGTCTGTATTTTCATCAAAAAGCCCATTTATTGATCATTATTAATTTTTGGCACCCAAAAACATTTTTCTTAATTTTTAGGAATTTTAGAAAATAAAATAGTGCATATTTTTGCATTTTTGGGCATTTAAATAAAAGCTAATTAATTATTTTTGGACCAAGACCAGGCCAAGGACGTGGCATACATGTTACTCTACCAAGGGTAATTTTTGTATAATTTTTGGAAAGAAAGTCCTAGTCCAAAATAATTAAAAATGCATTTTCCCCATTTTTAGTGCATAAAAAAACCCAAAAAAGACCATTAAATATTCCCCAATTACTAAATGACAATTTTTATTGCCTAGAATAATTAGAGGGAATATTTTATGGTGCTCAAAAATATGTGACACTTTTTAATAGGTGCACCTTCACTTCCATGCCCAAAATTCGAAAACTCAAAAAGAAGGAAGTGTCCTCAATAAGACAAAAGACCAAAAACAAGTTTTTTATCCTCCCCCCATAATTTCGAAATTCCCCCTCTCTCTCTCTCTCTCCACAATTTCTTCCACACTCTTCTATTTCTTATTCCTTAAGAATATGCTTTGTACTATCCTTAACTTTTCCCTTTTGGTGACCATCACTCACTCCCACATAGATTTATGCCCTCTTTTGTAAATTACCCCACCCTCTCACACTCACCTCTTCACAAGAAAATACAAAATCCTCTTTGGTAACTTCACATATCATCCTTCTCTTCTACTAAAACCTAATTGTTCATCATCTAACCTCAAGAATCAAGGCAAGGGGCGCAAGTTTCATTGAGGTTTGTGGAGGATTTAGTTGATTTGTGGTCTTGTTCTTCATATCACTCCCTTCATAGCTTGGATTCAAGGTAAAACTTCAAAACTCTTGCATTTTCTTCATTTTTGCAAAATCTGTCTTCTCCTCATCTCAACTCCTTCATATATTGTTGTTGTTGCTTTGAGGAGCCATCTCAAACACTATTCACAAGCACTTAGGGAGGCTTGGGTGTTTGAGGTGGCTCCTTGGCTTTGAAGGAGTTGTTCTTGTGTTTTCTCATATTTCCTTGCATATTCACTCTTGTTTGCATAGTTTTCACAAAATAAGAAACCTATTTCATGCTTGATTGACATTCGGCCATGAGCTCATTTTTAGAGTTCTTGTGTATTCTTGTTTATTTCATGATTTGGGGATGAATAATGGTTGATTTAGGGTATGTATGTTCCTAGGTTTTAACATCAAGAATTAGGGTTCATACTCCTCTTTTGCAATCTTTGATTTAGTGTGAATAAAAGCATGAGTTAATTGAGGTTTTACCTTAGGAATATGCATGATAGATTAGGTTTTACCTTGTTTTGTTCTATGTGTTAGTTGTCAAGATTTGCATGAAATAAGTTGATGATTCAATGCACAATTACATTCGGCCATGACTAGGGTTTTTGCCCTTTTGATTGCTTGAAAATTGTCATTTTGATTATGTTTGAGTAAATGCAAGTTGTGCAATTGTGTTTGTTCACTTTTTACCATTTTACTTTACCACTTCATTAACTTTTTACCAAAAAAACATAAAAACATTTTACCACTTTGGTTTTTACCATTTCACTTAGTTTCTACCAAAACATTTTCATCTCATCTCATAAAACATTTTTACCTTCATTCAAAACATTTTACCACTTGCATCTTTGCATAAAAACCCCAAAACATTTTCTCACTTGCATTTCAAACTTTTTCAACTTTATAAAATAAACCCCAAAATACTTTTACCACTTTCAAGACCAAAAACATTTCATCTCATTTCCAAAACACCAAAACCCAAAAACATTTTACCACTTTCTTACCTAAACCTTTTTCCAAAACAGTTCGCATACTTCATGCATCCTCTTACTTATTCTTCCATATTCATTTCTAACTTACATATTCACGTGTCCATGCATACTCAAATGTTCATACCTTACACAATAATTATGCTCATGCATTCCTAGTCTAGTATGCTCAATCTTTCATTCATACATTCATTCTTGTATGCTCATGCATTCACATGCTTGCCTAATCATGCCTCATTGCTCACATGTTCATTCACCTAACCTAGAATACTCTATGCCTATGATCAATTGTATTCCTTTTGTTCTTGATGCCATTTGAATGTCTTGACTTAATTGTGCACAAACCCTTCTACACAATCATGTGCCCTTATAAGACTACCAACATGTGTAGCATAGAGGCATATGTGCCCCTCTTGAGATTGCTTCCAACTTGTGTAGCAATTCTCCTTCACACACAAACACAATTGTGTTGAGAATTTTGTCTTGCATCTTTGACAATTGAATTCTTTGATTATATTGGCATGCTTAATCTCAGTTAGTGATCTACATGTTTATGACTGTTTGATTGTTGAGTGTGTTTGAGCTTCATTCATTCATTTTGCATTTGGTTTTGGACATAGAATTCGATTGAAAATGATTTACCTATTTTCTAAAACTCTTTTCCAAACCAATTAATTTTCAAAGCATTTTCAATAAACCAAAATTGAGCAAGTAGTGGAGGTCACCCATAACCTTTGTTAGTTTGATCTCTATGAACGCTCTTCAAATTCACATGAGTACTTAGCGATGATTACCCATAACCATTGTTAGTTTAATCATTCGCTAATGCTCGTCCTACTTCGAAAACCTTTTCGAAAATATAATAAAAGCAAGTTGTTACTAATAGTCAATCAGAGCCTTTGTTCGTCTGACTAGAGGTAACAACTCTTTTTGAGTATTTAGTAGTGATTACGCATAGCCTTTGTTAGTTTAATCACTCGCTAATGCTCGTCCTATTGCGAAAACTCACCAAAAGATAAAAAAACAAAAGCCTTTCAGAAAAAGACAAAGGAGAACTACGTAAGCTTTGAATTCTCCATCACACCGGGAGATACGTAGGAGCGGGTCACATTCCATCAAGCATAACAAATAAAAATCATTTTCACAATAAGTTTTCAAACAATTATTTTCAAAAGCACCTAGAACTACGTCGCCTTTGATCCTCCACCCGAAGATACGTAGGAGCAGGGCCACGCCCCTGTCAAGCGCAAAAATAAACAATTTCTAAAATTTAAAAATATACAAACACATCTCTTTCATTTCAAAAGTCAAAAAATCTTATTTTCAAAGTAGGGGATTAAGTCGGTCGTACGGCCGGGTTAGTCATCGTTTTAGGATAAGTGAACTGTGGTTCTTCAGAGCCTCAGCGTTCCTTCAGCCCTCAGCGGCCCTCCAGACCCCCAGTGGTCCTTCAACACAGATCACACGATCCTAAAACCCCTATATTAAAAAACACCAACCAACAAACGTTTCTAAAGGAGAACTACGTAAGCTTTAAGTTCTCCATCACACCGGGAGATACGTAGGAGCGGGTCGTAACCCCCGTCAAGCACTTTTTCTCTAAAAAAACCCTTTTATTTTTCTCCTTTCTTTCACATAAATAAGATTTTCACCAAGTCTCTTTCAATGCATTTTTTTTTCTAATGAGAAGTAGGGAGGCAAGATTAAAGTATTTTCAAACCAACACACTAAAACCACACTTTTAATTAAAGGTTCCCTCTCAGTAGAGAGGATGTGTGGGGTGCTCGTACATTCCCCACGCATAACGGACCCCCGAACCCAAATCTTCAGTTTTCAAAGGCCAATCGCTTTCCAAAAAAGGTTTTCCTAATATTTTCCTAAATAAATATTGGTGGCGACTCCGTTGTTTTAAAGAAAGTTGTAAACGAGAACAGTTCTCTCCCAAGGACTTTTTCGGGCGCAACAGTGAGCATGACAGTTCTATTGTTATTATCCTTGGTTTTTTTGTTTACTTTAGATAAAGCCTCAAACATGTCTCTAAATCCCAAAGGCAACATGGGTGAGACCATGAAATATGGAAGAATGGCATAAAAAATTTATGATGCCGAGGACAAAGCCAGTGACGCTAACGATGAAGCTATGAATAAAGTGAGTTCATGGCTTCAGGTATGCTAATAAGAGATTGTTATTAGTATATTATTTGCATATGGAATTGCCGCAGATCGGTGGTTAGTATTTGCGTATGAAAGGATTAACTTAATCAATACTAGCATGAACTCACTTTAGTAT
Organism: Astragalus membranaceus; assembly: GCA_039519185.1. NCBI lineage: Eukaryota > Viridiplantae > Streptophyta > Magnoliopsida > Fabales > Fabaceae > Astragalus > Astragalus membranaceus. The sequence continues at coordinate 21,662,221 of CM076852.1, forward strand.
AATTTCTAAAACTAAATTATGTAAGTTTTATTGCTTTGATAGATATGAACTGAAAGGAGGTTTTGAGCATCAAGGAGCGAAAGATGGAATTCATCAAGTTCAAGGGGTAAACGCATTTTTTGGTCCGTTGTTCTTGAATTTTAATATTGTTTTTGGTTTGTTGTATTTTCTTCTGGGATAAAGCTACTGGTAATCTAAAAACATCCTCTCTCTCTAAACATACAATGAATAAAATATATGAGTTCTTTACTGATCTTGGACCTTTGAAGGCCATTTTTCATTCTGATGTCAGCTACTACATGAGATTATTAATTTTTTTCAGTGCATCATAATGGTTTCAATTCAAGTAAAAGATATTAATGCCAGACTGGCTGTAAGGATTTTAAACCAAAAGTTCACTCTATTTCATGTGGTTAATTATATCAAGTCAACTCATTCAACAATTGTAACATTTTACAGTTTAATAGATCGAGTGACATAACCAGTGTATATGGATTTGCTGCTAGAGTTTGGTTTTTTAGAAAGGGGAAGGGAGATATATGATTTATTATTTAGTATAATTGAAGGGACATAAACAATTGAATAGTTGCAGGAATATTACTATATGCAAATGCTCTTATTGCTAAGCTCCATGAATTTGGAAGGACAAGACACATTAGATATAGAGATCTTGCTGGTTATATATACGGTATGTATTATGTATTATGTAAGACCAACAATTGATAGTTAATACTTTCCTCTCTTCAATCTGCATCATGTTATGTTTATGTTCATTTTCATTGCAGGTAAAAAGGCCTATTCTCTCACATGGGTTCTGCAGTATATCAATATTTTCATGATAAATACCGGTTACATAATTTTGGCTGGTTCAGCCTTGAAAGTAAGCATATCTGTTCCAGCCATTCAATCAAAATTGCACTATTCTACTTGATAATAAGTGACAGTACTTCTGAAATGAGTCTCATAGGGACAATCAGCACATTTCCTCTTACATTTATTCTTGCAAATCATATGTACCTAGTGGCAAAGAAGAAAGAACTAATTAACTAGCTCACAAAAGTTCTGCAATCATAATGTACTTTTAGTATTTCATGCTTCATCTTAGGAAGTGTTATTAGACTAAAGAGTTAGTTATTTTGATTGAAATTTATATCTGTTATATGGTTGGGCCTTAGTTAACATCTAATTAATTTTTTTACCATATTTTTTTTAGTTTTTTAGTATACGGTGGATATCTTTTTTTTTACTGCAGACATTTTTAAGATCCTTTCATCACAATAATAATAATAAAGTCTGGTTCATATAATCATGTATGCATATATCACTCACAAATAGTAATACTAACTCGTGCATCACGGGTTCTTGCAGCATGACCCAAGGTAGTAAGGGTGTGAGATTGTGTATGATTAATGATTTTCTTATGTTTTTAAGATTGTTGATACAAGGATGATCTCAATGAGTTTGGAGACTATAATGGTAATGATGATCGTCCAGCCCACCAGCTTTTGCTTGATCCTTCCAACTATTCATCAATTGAAAGTGAACTCATTTTTGTTGGCTTGGTTGGGTTGAGGGTAAATTTTGACCTTGCATTTTGCATTTTTTATTTTTTATTTTTTATTTGAAAGTGAACTATTCATCAATTTTTATTTTTTATTCAAAACCGCCGGTAAAACACCAAAACCGCCGGAAACTTTTAGACGAATTTTTTAAAAAACCGCCGGTAACTAAGTTATTCCGCCGGAAAAAATATTAGTTTTTTATTAACAGAACCGCCGGTAATACCCAAAACCGCCGGAAAAATTTTCTGAAATTTTTTTAAAAACACTGCAAATTTTAATATTAAATTAATATTTAAAACCGAAAAATATTAAATAAATATTTAAACAATAATATTAAATAAATACTGAAAAAAATAAATATTTCAAATCCGAAAAATGTTTTTTTTTTAAAAACACTGAAAATTAAATATTTAAATTATTAAATAAAAGGGCTACTTGATGGCTACTTGATGTAGGAGCTTCTACTTCAACCGAAACATTAACTGCATGAACATTAACCGCCGGAGCAGGTACCCCAGGTGCTACTTCGCCGTGATGACTCCATATCCAATAATTTGGCCTAAACCCATTATTGTACAAATCAAGTTTCACTTCTTCTTCATTTTTTATAAAACGAAATCTACAGTTCGAGCACGGACATCGAATTCCACCTTGTCGCCCAAATTCTTCTCGACTTTTAGCAAAAAAAACAAACTCTTCGACTCCCAGTACAAAACGTCGCTTTAAACCAGCTCTTCCAGGAAACATTCGATCGTACATCCAACTACGATCCATTTTTTGGGGATCTATGTACTACTACAATATATATGTAAAACATTAATAACCAACATATTTTTTTATATCTAATAACAAATATTTTTTTATAATGTGATATATTTTTTATCTTTTATAATAAATGCACTCATATAAAATTACAACATAAATATTAACATGTATCTTAGTACAATATATATGTAAAAAATAAATATTATTTTTAGCATGTTTTATTAAATAAACATAATTTTTTTAACATGTTTTACTAAATAAACTTAATTTATCACTATCTAAACATATATCTCATTACAATATCTATTTATTAACATGTTTTACTAAATAAACATAATTTTTTACTATCCAAACATATATATTATTAACATGTCACTACAATATCTAATAACAAACAACTTAATAACTAACCAGAACTGAAGATGGGTCTCTGATTGATCCAAATTATATTCTCAGTGTCCCTCCAACCAAAGTCCCTCCAACAAAAATATCTTCAAGCTCCTCCAACCGAATCCTAAACAAATAAAGTTAGTAATGTTAAATTAAGTACATATATGATATTAATATAAAATAAAACTTATAACTAATATTTGTTTAAAAACATACCGTGAAAAACCGCCGGAATATGAGAGTTAATAAGTGTATGAAATAGAATGGGTGAATGGGGATTAAGAAATTTGGAATGGGTAAGATGAAGGAATTGGGAGAATGAAAATGAGTGAATGAAATGAAGAAATTCGGAATAGGGGAAGATGAATGATGAGTGAATGAAATGAAGAAATTCGGAATAGGGGAAGATGAATGAATGGAGAAGATGAAAGATGAGGGAATGGAGTTGAAGAATTTTGGAATGGGGAAGATGAATGAATGGGGAAGATGAAGGAGTGGGAACAGGAGTTAGCCTATTTATATATTCGGAATTTACCAACGGCTATTTACAAAAACCGCCGCTAAAACCATTACCGGCGGAACGAGTTTGAAATTCGAATATTTTCCCACCAACGGATAACCATTACCGGCGGAAAGTTTAAATTCCGGCGGATTTGACCAACGGCTAAATGTTTCGGGCGGTTTTGTAACAGTTTCCAGCGGTTTCATTCAAATTTTCGAATTTCCCTCATCTCCACAAAACCGCCGGTAATTGCGCAGTTCCGGCGGTTTATTTGGTCCTTCATTTGCGGCGGTTTTGTTAACATTTCCGGCGGAAAGTTTAAATTTCGAATTTCCCTCTCCTCCCAAAAACCGCCGGTAATTTCACAGTTCCGGCGGTTTATTTAGTCCATTATTTCCGGCGGTTTTATCAAATGTTCCGGCGGAATTGTCAAAATTTGAATTTCCCTCTCCTCCAAAAAACCGCCGGTAATATGCTTTACCGTCGGTTTTTTGTTTTCGTTTTTCTGAAACACCGTTGCGACGGAATATTACGCCGGAAACTCCCCATATTCCGCCGGAACGCTTTCGTGGGAAAAATGTCGCCACTAACTACTTAATATCCGCCGGAACAGTACAGGCGGATTAATTCCGCCGGAAACGAACCGCCAGTAAATCAAGTAATTCTTGTAGCGACTAATAAGTCAAATACGTTAGGTTAAGGATCAAAATTAACATTGGTTTTTTTTATCTGGTGACTCATCCCTTTCATTTTGTGCTAAATCCAATCGAGGTAGCAAAGGAAGCTTCAAATATCTTCTATTGGTGAAGGTAGATCTATCAACAATAACATGAAGGCTTTTATCAGGTGAATCCTTACGATAAGCTCTTACTCCACATAAACCAATGCTGTAAATAAAGGATATAATTTGATACATTGCTTTCGGTTCCAATCTTCGTTTAGTTTATCGTCTAAAAATAGGAAAATGCTCTTGATATTGAGCATTTTCTTCCCCTTCATCTTTGCTGTGTAACTATTCAGAAGTAATGAGGCCATGAGATATGCTTTGTTGTGTGTGTTCCTAGGAAAATCTAAAAAACAAAACCATAAAGGAAAGTATGGAAAATAAGATATGAAGCATCCTGAAAATTAATGACAGGGGCAGAATGTCTATTCTATGAGATTGGGAAATTCTGTATTCTCATTTTTCAATCTCCGCCTTTAAATGGATTTTATAACCATGGTCCATCTATTTTTTTTAGTCCCTGGCTTTTATAAGTAGCTTATATTGATAACCTCCACATAATGAATCACCCGCAACTTGGATCAATTTGTTGTTAATCTACAGATTCATGAACCAGTTCATAAGCATACATTTCAGCTACTTTAAATGCGAAATTGTATTTCAACTCTATGCATTCTGATGGGTTGTAAGTCGAGGGGTTGAAAGTGTGGTTGGGATTTACTTAATGAGCCATTGTCAAGTGTATTCATATATGCTCAGTTAATTAGTTTGTTCAGTTAACCACCTTAATCAGTTAATTAACTGTTAGTTGTATAGTTAACTATTAGTTAGACTATAGTTATTTGACATATATGCTGAGATATGTATTGTACTGAACAGAACTTCATTCTGACTGCACTTGAATATACTAGATGCCTTCTATTTCTTCTCTCTGTGTTTGGATACCAAGATTAGTAACTTATAATTCCATTGTATATGTTCTTTTCATATGTATTTCTGCACAGCTTTTTCTTGCATTAGTGTTAGTAGGGTCTGAAACATCATCACAAAAGGAAGAGGTATAGACATGTTCAACTTCTTTCTCCCTCAAGCTTGAAAAAAAATTGCCACTACTTTTGCTCTCCTTATAATTCCAGATATTCTTTCTTTTTCAATTGGGAGTATAGGTTACAAGGTATACCTTCATTTCTTTTACATATATTTGTATACCTCTGACCCAAGTTTTAATAGTTTTTCTATATTTTTGTCCCATAATCAAGGATTTGCTTTTGAATTTGGAGAGCCTTGAAGAGGCAATTGTTATGCATAGAATTAAGATGAATCCCAAGCATGTATGTTGCCGTTTCCATGGTGTACACTTTTCTAACATTACACAAGCATCACCAACTCTTTCTACAGACAGAGAAGAAAAGGATTGGGATGAGTTACCATTTTGGGTCCAATAATGATTGTGAAGCAATACATTTGGATGGTGTGGAGAGTTGGGAGTGGATTATTTTTGTTGTATTTTGTTTAGTAAATAATATATGAACATGTCATACGAGGCTTTAGTTCTTTTGTTGTTGTTTTTGTGTTTTTCTCTCCAATTTCTACCAAAAAAATATGAACATGCCATATGAGGCTTCTTTCCTTTTTTTCGTAATTTCCTTTTTTTCGTAAAAAAAACATATAAACGTGCTATATTCCTATGCTATATCCCTATGAAGTGTTAACTAATTATCGTTTGTAATGGATTGTTAAGATCTTACCTTTCTAATTCTAAGTACTAGCACACTAAGATATTTCTAATTATTAATTATGTTTGGTTTGTAATTTTAATTTGTCTGTGATTTGTCATTTCTTTTGTTGTTTTTTTAATATGTATGAATTTTAAATTCTTAATTTAGATACTTAATCCTATCGCTCCCGTCCATCGGACAGGTGCTAAGGCCAGTATTTACTAATACTTTTCACTTTTTCTCAATAAAAAATCAGGTAATTAAAATTCACCATCAACATTTAATGTTTTAGGAAAAATTTGGATACACAATCAGGAATGAATGCATTTTGCAGAGTTGGGGGCATTGGCCCTCAGTGATATTTGGTTAATAAGTTAGTACCTATATACAATTACTAATATGCCCAATAATAATATATTTACTAATTTTTTCACATTTTGTCAATAAAAAACAAGATAATTAAAATTGGACCGGAGGACATGAAGCAGCAGAGGCAACATTTCAAGGTTTTTGGGGTCAGGCCGGTCAAATTGAGGTCAAATTGGAATTAGACCAAATGACCGATCGAATTAAAGCAGTAGAGGCAACAGTTTCAAGGTATGATGTGTCTCATTCATACCTTATAATACTTATCATTCATAGTTAACATAAAAATGGTGAACAAATGTTAAGATTACCGAAGTATGAAATCTTCTATACTTGTAAGAAATGCGAATTTTACCCTACTTCAAAGTTTTGGCTTTATCAGGACATCTTGTGGTGCCTTTAAATATTATTCTCTTGAATAGAAAGTCAAAATTTTCATTAGAATAGACAAATAAATAGGATTATTTGTATGCCTTGGTGACTGGCAATTGAAATAGAATCCAAGAGTAAAATTATGAATTACTGTCAAGTTCAACATTCACAACTTCACTTCTGACTTTGTGAACCATATTGTACAAAGACATTGATGGCTTTAGTCCTGAATTTATCATCCACTGTAAAAGAAGCTCAGCTTCTTTCCACTTTCCATCCCTGCACAGAAGTCTTATGGTTGAACAAAAACTGGCCACATTTGGAACCATTCCTTTCCCAACCATTTCTTTGAGTAGCCTAAGAGCCCTATAAGAGCTTCCTTCTTTACAATAACCATGAATCATTGTATTGTATATGACACTGTTCGGTTCCAAGTGTAGTTCACCCAAAGATTTGAAGAGTTTGGATGCTTCTTTCATGCTACCATTCATACAAAACCCATTTATTAGGACACTATAGGTGTAAACATCTGAAACCAAACCAGACTTCTTCATTAAAGAATATATCTCAAATGCTTTCTCCATATAATTTAATCTTGCAAACGCGTCAAGCAGAATTGTGTATGTCACTTTAGAAGGAGCAACATGTCTCTCCTCCATTTCCTTGACCAAGTTAAGAGCTTCTGCTAAATTTCCAATCTTGGAATATCCTGCAATCAAAGTATTATATGTCACAACTGTTGGTGATAGTCCATTTGACTTCAATTGATTATATAATCTAACAGCCGTGTCCATCTTTCCAGCATCACAACACCCATTGATTAGTGTGTTATATGTAATTATATTAGGCCTTAGGCCAGCACTATTGACTTGATAAACCAACTTTAGTGCTTCCCCAAGCTTCTTCACTCGACACAACCCACTGATCAAATGGTTGTAAGTTACAACATTGAGTGCGACACCTTTCACGCACATTTCATCAAACACTTTAAAAGCTTTATCTATGTTCCCATCATTACAATATTCACTAATCACACAATTGTAAGCATAAACATTAGGCACAATTCCGCTTAGCTTCATATTTTCATACATTTGAAATCCTTCCTTTTGAAGGCCTTGTTTGAAAAATCCATTTATCAATATGCTGTAAGTATGCTGATTGGCAACTAAATCCAATCTCTCCATCTTGCAAAACAACTTCTTTGCCAGATGGACATCACCACTCATACAACAGCCATCAATCAATGTAGTGTATATTACAACATTTGGAGACAAACCCATCTCTTCCAACATGCCCACAAGCTGAAAACCTTTCATTAAGTCACCAGCTTCACAGCAACCCTTGATCATGATCCCAAAACTGTAAATATCTAAATCAACCTTGTCCTTCAACTCATTGAAAACCAACCACGCTTTGCCAAAACAATTTGATCTAAGAAGTAAGTTCAAAAGATTATTGAATGTGTTTGATATAGGAGCATAGCCACTGTTAATCATCTGGTGTAAGAAATAGAGGCATTGATCAGGTAACTGACAATGAACATATGCATTAATAATCGCTTCATAGAGAAGAGTATATGTTGAGTTAGAGGTGAAATGAGTTTCTGTAAGTTGGTGCATAAGTGAGGAGGGGGAGAACATAGATGAGGAGATTTGACCAGAGATTACACGCACAAGTACAGATCGAGCATGTGATAGCATACCTGAGGAGAGGAGATGGTTTAAGATGAATGATATAGATTGGGACGAGGGTTGAAGGCCTTGACAAGTTGAGGAAATAAAGAATGAGAAGGCTTTTGCCGGAGGCATTTTCACCATCTTTTGAATCAAAACAAGAGCTTCTAAAGAAGGAGACATATTTTTCTTCCGAGTCCAACACTACCAACTCCAATATATATAAATAAGCTTATGTTGTGTTTTGCATGACACCCAGTCCAAGATATCAAGACTGTTATTGCGCCTTCAGATGATGAACCAGGTGAACCACATCCATAATTTAGTTGAAGGACGTTGATCTACTACGGTTATCTCATGGTGATCCACTGGGGGATCATTTTCCAACACCTCCACCTTACAATGAGCATATGAACTCGTTTTACTTGTGGAAGTTGGCTTGAAAATATTTTTGTAGTACCTGAGTTCATATCTATGTTTGCTTTATTTGGCAAGTGCCTTTTTCTAATCTGCACAAATGATTACCCTTTAAGAAAGGTTCCAGAGATAATTCTCAAACCAATTAACTAGTCATTAACTCTGTTGCAACACAATGAAGTGCAATAATTATTAATTGAAAGTATCAAATATAAACATGGATCAAATAACAACAAGGCAAGGATACACATTTTGTTCTGTCTCTTCAAATTATCCAACAGGTCTTGACCAAAAATAAATAAAATTATCCAACAGGTTACTAGTTATTATTGAAAATGGTGGAAAGTAATAGTCAAGGGTAAAAATAAAAGGCATCAGCACAAGCAAAGGTAGTGGCAGAGGTGATTACGACTTCAAACACAAAAAGAAGAAACAATAAAAAAATCTCTACTAGCATATGCTGGAGCTACCTGTTAAGAATCTAAGCATTTTTAAACTACCAAGAATAGTACATCTAAATATGGAAAATCCAAGGACTTCAAGAAACTGCTTCAAGAAAGAGGAAACTGCTTCAAGAAACTCTTTCTTGATGCGGATGAAAGGAGGAATGTGAATATAGAGTTTGCCAACTTCTCGGATGGATGGTTGGATCACTAGATGATTCAGAGATTTTGGAAGTTGCTAATTTGTCTTTAGATGAACCGGATTTAGAGGGTGTCTTTTTCAATGATGATGATTAGTTAGATGGTTAAAGATCTTAAATTGTTCAAATCTTTTGGTACTTTTTGGTAGTAGATGGATGGATTTGGGTGAATTACAAGTATATGTTGTTTTGGAACTTTTTTTGTAATGAATACATTTGCTTTCAAGATTAGAAATTTTATAAATGATGCTTATATCTTTTTTATTTAATTATAATTTAATATATACAGCGGTGTCGGTGTCTTGTATTTTTGACATTAGCGGTGTCACGTCTCCATGTCCGTGTCGTGTCCGGTGTCCGTGTCGGAGTCCGTGCTTCATAGGTTATGTGTGTCATTTCTTGACTTGCTCAAAGTAATTATTAGTAGACAAAGGAATAATTTATAACAAAACTTAGTAAATCCTCCCCTTTATCATTTAAGATGGATGAACTGTGTTCCCTCTATTTTAAACTTACATGTCTTCAGAAAACTGAATTCCAAGAGCTGATTCCTAAACAAACTTGTTCAAGTAAAAATAAGGCTATTATGTGATTAAAGGCTGTTATTCAGTCAAAATAACTTTCTAATTCTATACTCGTCAAAAAAAAAAAACTTTCTAATTCTATAATTAAATAATCCAACAAACCAAAAAGATGGATTTTCTTTTGCTCATTCTAAAAGGAGCCAAGCTAGAATGTTCCCCAAAGCTAACTGGAACATCAAGGATCTTCCATATAGTAACGAGAGATCACCCAATTGAGCTCAAGGTCTGTCTTTGCTAATTCCATTTAAAAGACCACCTTTTAATATAAGATCAAGGATGCACTAGACCGCAAATTCAATGTCAACTGACTCATGCTAAGTTATGTAAACCTTCAGGACCAGATAAGCAATGTGAGAAATGCCTAGGAACCAAGGATTTTGCACTTCTAATAGCTTAGGCTCTCATCTATCTTTCATGATCATGAGATAAGGCATCATGTTATGATATTGCTAGCTATTCCTTCTTGAATAGAATGTTAAAGTAGCAACACGATGTCTTTAATTGGCATTATATCAAACACTTCCTATGCACATTTATCAGTACATAATATTACACCTAGAAATCAATCAGTGCAATGCCTTGCACTATACAAAGTGGAAAAAGCAGAAATCATGGATGAGGAAAAGTTGTCATCAGGTTCACATTTGAATTTCAGTTTTGGATCAAGGCATTTCCTTAGAATCGTTGCAATTGAGATTCAGGATAGAATCACATTATCCAAAAATCAGCATCAATCAGTAAATGATTATGAACAAAAATTGAACATAGAAACAAATTATAACCTAAATGAGTATAAAGTCTTGAACTATATTTAAACAATAATAGATTTTATGAAGTTCAGCGAACCGCTCACCAGAGAGGTTAGCGCGAGTGTGGTGTGGTCAAAGCTAGACGGTGGAGGAAGACTTCGGGGCGTATAAGCTACGGTCACCTGAGTTCGCTTGTGGTAGCGGCGGCTCCGGCAAGACTGTGTCCGCGTGGCGCCGCGACGATGGTTCAGTCGTGACACAGGGATGAGTTTTTAAAAATGGGGCGTATTGACAAAGGATTTATTTATATATATATATATTGAGAAAGGATTTTTTATATATTTTTTTATATTAGTCTTTATTTAATTTACAAAATAAGAGACTATTTTAAAACAAAAATAAAAGAGATACTAAATTGAAAAGTAAATAAAAAGTAATGGACAAAAATATAGTATAGCCTAATTTTATCTGATAATAACAAACAAAAATCTTAAAAGTGGCTCTGCTAGAGTTAGCGATGAGAGAGAGAGAGGGGAAGGAGGAGAGAGAGGAGGAGGCGAGTGGGATAGAGGCGGTTGGTACGAAAGAAGATGAAGTAGGTGGAACAGAGGGGATCATCGTGAAGGGCGACAAAGAAGGCCGTTTAGGGAGGAGGAGGGTCCAAAGGGTTATAGAGGTGATGCACGTCATGTTGTGCGTTTTGAGAACGGAATCGTTCCTAATGATGATCTAGGTGGTTGGCAAACTATTTTAAGACGAAGGGGGAGGAGAATCATGGAAGGGTGCAGTGAGAGTTGATATCGCTTCTGGACCTAGAAGGGGGGAGGTGTTTAACGAAAACATCTCATTGTTCTTCTTCACCAACTTTCCGACTAGGTTTAGGACAAAGGAGATGTTTCATGTTTTCTCCAATCATGGGAGAGTGATGGAAGTGGTCATTCCAGCAAGGAGAGATGGCTATGGGAATCGCTTTTGCTTTGTAAGATATCTTGACGTGAGGGAACCGGCACTACAAGAATAAGTCTATATTGCTACCAACAGTTCCCACGGAGAGCTGTCCGTCGCTAATTTGCGACGGCTTTGCGACGACGAGTGAGATTGTGCAATGGCGGTAAAAATCCCGCTCATAATTTGCGACGGGAAGGCAAGTGGGTCGCTAATTTGCGACGAAAGAGGATGTTCGTCGCAAATTTGCGACGGATGGTTCGTCGCAAGCCCGCCGCAAATTTTAATTGTAATTTTTAACCACGCAAACCCTATTATCTCTTCTCTCTCAGACAACAAACACAGAACACTCTCCACCACTCCTCTCGCGTTCTCCTCCCCGCCTCACTCCTCTGGCGTTCTCACGCCGTTCTCCGCCGTGCACTCCGTTCGCGAACTCGTCGCCACCACTCCACCCTCTGGCGCGCGTCTCTTCTTCGGTCGTGGCTCACAGTTTCGTCGCACCACTCCACCCTCCAGCGCGCATCTCTTCTTCGGTCGGCTCACAGTTTCGTCGCACCACTCCACTCCACCAGGTAAATCACCTTCCCTTTTCTTCGGTTGGTTCATGTGATGCATTTTAGGGTTTTGAAAGTTTTTGATTTCTGTTTTATGATGCGTTTTAGGGTTTTTGATTTATGCATTTTAGGGATTCAAATCATTTTTTTGATTTTTGTCCAAATCATTTCTCATGAGTGTGTGGAACCCATTATTATTGTTGTGAAGCCAACCTTGAGAGGGTGTAATCTGGGGGTGGAATCCTGCTGTTGCTGTCCAACTCGTTTTAGGTGCTATATAGATATCTTAAGTACTGCTGTTGCTGTCCAATTACTCTAATCCATAACTTACTTTTTATTTGATTTTTGAATGTGCGAATGATACATATAATAGTTAGCAGGTTATGGGGATTTCAAGCAGGGATTGAACTCCTTTGTGTTATAACACGATTAACGCCAAAATGGAAGCAATTCTGGGCTCCTACTAGATACAGTTCTGCATGAAATTTTCTGCTGAGTTTTAATGCCTAATTTTTATTACCATGTGATTTATATATGTTGATATGTCAGTGTTGAATGAGAATTCAGAATTTGGTTAAATTTGGAGTTGATTCGAGGCATATTTTGGTGTTTGTAGATGAAATTTCATTAAGAAGTGTAATGGTGTTTGTAAATGTGTTAAAATTTGAGTGGTATGTGACTGAATGATGCTCTGAGGTTATCTTTTCATGTTTACAAGTATAAATCTGTCGGCATGTTTTCTGCTAAACCATCGAATTAAATCACTTCTAATGCATTCACACAGAGTCCCCCATAGTAGAAGGATTTAGATAATAGTATAACACCTCGTCTTCCATCGAATTAAATCACTTCTAATGCATTCACACATGTTGGTATTTAGCCAAAAGCACTTCAGTTGTTTTAGAGTGTCTCTTTTGGATAAGTTTGTAGGACATATAATTAAATTACTAATAAGTTTCTTGCAGAGTTTTTTTATGTGTGAAGCTGCAAAAAGTGGTTTGGATTCTACAAAGGGCATTTGATTTTTTGGATTATTTTGGTTTGAGTGTTGTTTAGTTTTTCCCTTTAGTTGCGTTGGTATTTTTTGAGAGGCCAAAGTCATTCATGGAGTTATATATATGGGGTGCCATGAAACATGCCAAACTTGAAGCATATTCAACAATCTTGTAGGCAAACCAAGAAATTGAATTAAGAAATTAGAAATATCAGGAAACAGTTTATATTTTAATTATTTTTTCAAATCTATTTGACTATCTCATCATTGGAAAAAGGTTTTAATTTTGTTTATGGAAGACGAGGTGCTATTAAACTTATTTTAATATTGACCAAATTCATGCTTCAATCTCATTTAAGGTTTTCATTGGTTTCAAATAGATAAGCTCAAAAAGTGTGGTTTATATATCATGGTCTACGAATTGTTAAATCAGAAATTCTCAACTCACTGGGTTAACTGAATAGTCCGAATTAATATTAGAGTAAATGACAGTAGTATGTTGTCATGCATGTGTATAATTCATTTTCTTGCTCTTAATAATGGAGAATCAGTTTAATTTGTGCTGGTGTTGATGCTTGAAATTTGATTTTGTGTAATGTATCCTTGAAATGGTGAATCATTTCATGTCTTAAATTGTGAATCATTAAAACAAAGTTAGTCCTTATTGAATAAGTCAATGTTATGCCTGATATTACATGTTATTGTTTGAAAATTGAAATTTGCTTTTGTTTGACAGTTCCTATAATGTATTTTTATTTTCCTTCTGATTTATTGGATGCATTGTAGCGACAATTCTGTACCAAGTTGTTGCATTGTAGCGACAAGCTGTTGATTTACACGTGCATTATTCACTTGTAGTTTTCTTTTTTTATCACATTCTAGTTGGATCTTCAACTTCTGAAGAATGCCTTGTTTTCCCAAGCTTTAACTTGCTTTCCTTTAATCTTTGCTTTCCTTTAATCTTTGCTTTCCTCCCGTAGCAACAAGCTTAGCAACAAGATCAGTAGCTCCATTGCCTTGTCGATTAACCCAGAGTCGTGGTGTGTATGGGACAGGAGGCATAGTTGACAATATGGTAGACTCTGGAGCTTCGACGAGTGCGGGCCTGTCTCCTGAGGCCCGTAGGATCATCCAACAAATGTCACAACAATTTGAAGAGCGGTTTGCACGACAGCAACAACTAATTGAGTACGTATTTAACCATTCTGGAATTCCAACACCTCCACCTGATTGGCAGCCTCCCGAGCAAGACCTGCCCGCCCAGCAAGGTCAGCCCGCCCAGCAGGGTCAGCCCGCCCAGCAGGATGAGAGCGAAGATGTAGATGATGGAGACTGTGGAGATCACGGAGACCAAGTTTATGAGAAGGGTTATTGACGAGATCTAGGTAATCTATGTTTTAATAAATGTGCAAAATATATTAGTTTTATGAATTAATTAGTAATCATTATCGTTTTTGATTTGTTAGGTATATATATTGTTCAGAGCTGGACTTGAAGATGCTTCGTCAGAATTTTTTGAGTTTACTGGACATTATCGTTTTTGATTTGTTAGGTATATTGGTATATTTTGATAAACTAGTGGCATGTTTTGATATATTTGAGGAAACTAGTGGTATGTTTGTCACTTTTAACTAATTTGGTGGATTGGGTTGACACTTTTAACAATAGTGTAGTTTATGTATAACTAAGTTGATGGTTTGGATTGACACTTTTGATAATAGTGATGTTTATTTATGCTTGAATTGGTGGATTGGAGTCTGAATTAAATTGCCAGGGAATATTGCTAACAGAAATGACAATGTAAATGTCAAATTTTGGTAGAATTATTTATATTTTGCTTTGCGACGGAATTTTTTTTGGTAGCTACTGAATTTTCCACGGAATTATTACAATTTGCGACGGAATTTTCAAACAATTTACCACGGATTTGCCACAAATTTGCGACAGAAAGACGTTAGAGTTGCGACGACTTTGCCACGGAAATGTGCGAAGGCTTCGCGACGAGTTTGCCACGGAAGATTTGCGACGGCTTTGCGTCGAGTTTGCCACGGAAAATTTGCGACGGATTTGCGACGAGTTTGCCACGGAATATTTGCGACGGGGAGTTTCGTCGCAAAGGATTTGCGACGACGCTTCGTCCGTCGCAAAGTCCGTCGCAAAGGCACATTTGCCACGGAAAAAGACCCATTTGCGACGGAAATTGCCGTCGCAAATGAACGATTTTCTTGTAGTGCGGAGAGATTGACCATCATCTTAGACAATATATTTGTGGAAGGGTTGAAGATTCATGTGAATTTGCCAAAGTTTAATCGCGAGTTTCATAAGGATAAGAAGAGGAGCGACATCCAACCGAACCCTATCTCACCGAAGAATAATGTTGTGTTTCAACCTAATCCTAATGTTGTGACTCCAGATAAGACAATGAACTTGTCCAAGAAGTGGGTGCCGAAGAATGTTGTATTATCGGTCACTTTCAAGTGTGACCTTTAATTACTACTACATGCTACACATATGATCGGTGTAACATCCACAAAATAATTAAGATAATTATTTTGAAGTTAAACCCAATCAATTTATTATTATGGTGCTCAATTAATAATTTTATTAATTGGGTACTAAATTAATTTTATTAATCCCAAGTAAGTAACTCAGTTGGCGAGCTAAGGGATATCGAAGGAGTGACCAAAAGAGTGCAAGAAGGAGGTCCCAGGTTCAAACCCCGAAAACTAATATTCCCCCACTCCACTAACATTGCTTATAAAAAAAATTATTGAATGGTGTATATTTATAAATTCAGGAAGTTGGTTTTGGGTGCTAAAATCAAATAAGGAATTTTAGTGAGATTTGTTGAGAAATTAGAATTAAGTGAGGGTTATTTTGGTCTTTGACCTCAATTTCACTTAAGTTGTTTTATAAAAGAAAAATAAAATAAAATTAAAGTGAGGTAGAGAGAGAGGTTCGAAGGAAGGAAAGAAAGAAGGAAAGAAAAGAGGAAAAATGGAGAAAAGTGATAGAGTGATTGTCATACCCCAATTTTGTCCGCCCAAGTCAATTTTTTTTTTTCAGAAAAAATAGAACAATAAGGTAATTCATAATGTGTGGAAAATAGTGGATTTGTGCATTTATGTGTATTCATCCCCTATTTCACATTTTTTTTATTATTATTTGAATTATGCGCGCGGGTCAGTCGTAACTGCGTGAGCTGCCCTGTGCCCTTGTCATTTGGCACGTGTTTTTATTTTCAAAAAGGCCATTATTAATTTTTGGCACCCAAAAACATTTTTCTTAATTTTCAGGAATTTTAGAAAATAAAATAGTGCATACCTTTGCATTTTTGGGCATTTAAATAAAAGCAAATTAATTATTTTTGGACCAAGACCAGGTCAAGGACGTGGCATACATGTTACTCTACTAAGGGTAATTTTTGTATAATTTTTGGAAAGAAAATCCTAGTCTAAAATAATTAAAAATGCATTTTCCCCATTTTTAGTGCATAAAAAAACCAAAAAAAGACCATTAAATATTCCCCAATTATTAAATGACAATTTTTATTGTCTAGAATAATTAAAGGGAATATTTTATGGTGCTCAAGTATATATGACACATTTTTAATAGGTGCACTTTCACTTCCATGCCCAAAAATTCAAAATTCAAAAGAAGGAAGTGTCATCAATAAGACAAAAGACCAAAAACAAGTTTTTTTCCTCTCTCTCTCTCTCTCTCTCTCTCTCTCTCTCTCTCTCTCTCCCCCTCAATTTCGAAATTCTCTCTCTCCCCCCACAATTTCGAAATTCCCTCTCTCTCTCTCTCCACACTTTCTTCCACACTCTTCTATTCCTTATTCCTTAAGAATATGCTTTGTACTATCCTTAACTTTTGGTGACCATCACTCACTCTCACATAGACTCATGCCCTTTTTTGTAAATAACCCCACACTCTCACACTCACCTCTTCATTAGAAATTGCAAACTTACTTGAAATAGAACATTTCATTCCCATTCTACCCTTAACCCTATTTTCACCTAGACCCATATATAAGCCTACACTCCAAAATAACAAGGGAGGCCTCATTTCACCCTAGCACACCAAAAACCTCTCCCTTTCCCTCTCAAGGTCGAAGCCACTACCACCCTCCTCCTTCATCCATTTTTGATTTTCTCTTCACCCAAGCACCACCATCTCACCTCACTCTCATCCCTCTTTCACATATCTTCTCCATTTTCCGTTCAAGTTCAAACATCATCATCAAGGAAGGTTTTCATCAAGTTTTCGTGGGTTGGAGTTGAAGTTCCTTGGAGTTTTTTGTTGATTTGTGTTCTATTTTCTTCATCTCATTGCATTTCCTAGCTTGGATTGGAGGTAAAAACCCTAAAACTTTGCATCATCTTTAAAATTTCTTGCATAAACTCTCTTCTCCTCATCTCAACTCCTTCATATCTTGTTGTTGTTGCTTTGAGGAGCCATCTCAAACATTATTGACAAGCACTTAGGGAGGCTTGGGTGTTTGAGGTGGCTCCTTGGCTTTGAAGAAGTTGTTCTTGTGTTTTCTCATATTTCCTTGCATATTCACTCTTGTTTGCATAGTTCTCACCAAGTAAGAGACCCATTTCATGCTTGTTAGTATTCGGCCATGAGCCTATTTTTAGGGTTCTTGTGTGCTCTTGTTTATTTCATGATTTGGGGATGAATAATGGTTGATTTAGGGTATGTATGTTTCTAGGTTTTAACATCAAAAATTAGGGTTTATACTCCTCTCTTGCAATCTTTGATTTTGTGTGAATAAAAGCATGATTTAGTTGATGTTTTACCTTAGGGACATGCATGATAGATTAGGTCTTTTTATCTTGTGTTGTTCTATGTGTTGTTGTCAAGATTTGCATGAAATAAAACGATGATGATGGCTCACATAGCATTCGGCCATGAGCCCATATTTTTGCCCTCTTGTTTGCTTGAAAGTTGTCATTTGATTGTGCTTGTGTAAATGTGAGTTGTGTCATTGTGTTTGTTCACTTTTTACCACTTTACTTTTACCACTTCATTAACTTTTTACCAAAGCATTTCATCAAACATTTTTACCTCATTTCATTAAAGCATTTTACCACTTTGCATCAAAACATTTCATTAAAGCATTTTACCACTTTGCATCAAAACTTTTTACCACATTTCATTAAAGCATTTTACCACTTTGCATCAAAACTTTTTACCACATTTCATTAAAGCATTTTACCACTTCGCATCATTCACTTTTTATCACTTATTTCATTAAACTTTTTACCACTTTGCATTCTTTTCTTTTACTACATTGCATCAAAACTTCTTACCATAACTCATCTAACCTTTTACCACTTTGAAACATGAATTATTTACCTAAAAACCCAAAGACATTTCGCATACTTCATGCATCCTCTTACTTATTCTTCCATATTCATTTCTAACTTACATATTCACATGTCCATGCATACTCAAATGTTCATACCTTACACAATAATTATGCTCATGCATTCATAGTCTTATATGCTTATTCATTCATGCATAGTCTTGTATGCTCACGCATTTGCATATTTGCCTAATCACGCACATCATAGCTTGCATGTTCATCCATCTAACCTAGATCATTCTATGCCAACGATCATGCTTGAGGCTACTCTTTTGAATTCGCTTGTGCTTTGTAATCTCCTTGTTTACTCACATATTGTATCATCAATACTTAGATAGGTCCATTACATACATTACATCTTCCACTAGATGTGCATTTAGATTCCCTTGCGTTTTGTAGAAATATTTGAGT
The DNA here is from genome assembly GCA_039519185.1 of Astragalus membranaceus. Taxonomy (NCBI): domain Eukaryota; kingdom Viridiplantae; phylum Streptophyta; class Magnoliopsida; order Fabales; family Fabaceae; genus Astragalus; species Astragalus membranaceus. The sequence goes on from CM076852.1 coordinate 21,680,970, forward strand.
ATGGTCCTCGCCTAGCATCTTCCATTAGATGTGCATTTAGGTTCAATCTTGCCTACTCTTGCATTTTTGCTTAATGCCCAATTCGAGTTCCTTTTTGCCTATCTATGTGTTGTGGTCTAATATGTGTAGTCTAGGCTAATATTCGCTCAAGAATTCAAATGAGATTAGTTGTAAAGTTATGTCCATGTTGTTGTTTGCCTAAGGATTCGATTTCAATGATTGTGCCATGCTTGAATCTCCAAATCTTCTTGCATTCATTGTTTTCTTTTCTAAATAGCTTTGCATGAAAATGGTGACTAGTGACAACTACCCATAACCTTTGTTAGTTTGGTTGTCCTAAGAATCTAAATTTAAAAAAAAAAGATGTTTTCATATGCATAAGCCACTAGTGATAATCACTCATAACCTTTGTTAGTTTGATTATCATGAACGCTTTCAATTTCAAAAGATATTTTCCTAAGTATCAAAAGTCATAACAAGTGTTAGTGTTGACCACCCATAACCTGTGTTAGTTTGGTCATCATGAAGGCTTTCATCTTTCAGAAGAGATTTTTACATGCACTTAAGTGGGTTTTAGTAGTGATCACCCATAACTTTTGTTAGTTTGATCATTACGAACGCCCTTTACTTTTCAAAACCAAAGCAAAAAGACTTTCACTTTCAAGGCTCGTTAGAACTACGTCGCTTTGATTCCCATTTGGGATATGTAGGAGCGAGCCACAATCTCGTCAAGCGCAACTATAAAAAGTTTAGCATTTGCATAACGAAAAGAAAAGAGTTATTCTCGTAACAAAAAAGAATCACTTTCGCAAACCAAGATCATTTTCAGAACAAAAACCTTTTCCTTTCTAAAATCATTTTCAACCCGTCGTCGCTAGTGGTTAATCAGAACCTTTGTTCGTCTAACCATTGGTGGCGATGTCTTTTTCCCCAAAGAACAACAAGCGATGATCACTCATAACCTTTGTTAGTTTGATCATTCGTGCCAATCAATCTCTTTCGAAAACCACTTTCAAAAGAGTAAATAAAAAACGAGTTGCTACTGATAGTCAATCAGAACCTTTGTTCGTCTGACTGGCGGTGGTGACTCTCATTTTCAAGAGTACTGAGCGGTGATTACCCATAACCTTGGTTAGTTTAATCATTCACTAAACGCTCGTCCTATTTCGAAAACTCACTAAAAAGATAAAAGACAAAAACCTTTTCAAAGGAAAAGACAAAGAAGAACTACGTAGCTTTGAGTTCTCCATCGCACCGGGAGATACGTAGGAGCGGGCCATGTCCCGTCAAGCGTTTTTTTTTCTAAAAACCCATTCTTCCCCCTTTTCTTTTTCATAATAAATAAATATTTTCATTAAGAATTTTTCAATGAGAAGTAGAGAGGCAAAATTAAGTATTTTCAAGTCAACACACTAAAACCACACATGTAATTAAAGGTTCCCTCTCAGTAGAGAGGACGTGTGGGGTGCTAACACCTTCCCTGCGCGTAACCGACCCCCGAACCCTATTCTCTAGTTTCGCAAGACCAATCGCTTTCCAAAAAAGGTTTTCCTAATATTTTCCTTAATAAATATTGGTGGCGGCTTCATTGTCTTAGGGAAAGTTGTGAACGAGGAAAGTTCTCCCTTGGGGACTTTTTCGGGCGCAACAGTGATGTCGTGAGGGAGAAGAGGAGAGGAAGAAGATGAATTTCATGCAAGCTCCAATTTTATTACACAAAAGTGATCACCTCCTCATCCTCTTCCATATGATACCAAGATCATCAACAACAACCCACTCTCACATATTCTACCATTTTCGAAATTAGTGAGGAAAGAGAGGAAATCTTGAGTTTTCTTCTTCTCTAAAGTGTTTTGGAGGTTTGGGAAGTTCAAATAGGAGTTTGGTTGTTAGTTTGGAGTGAAGAAATCAAGCTTAGGTGAGTTAGGGTTTGAGAATCAAAATTGGGGTTTTATGTGTTGAAGCAAATGGAGGTTGAAGATGATGAATAGTGAATTCATGGAAGCTTTATGGTTGATTGGAAATTCAAAGCTTTGGAATCAAGTTGAGGTTAAGGGATGAGTTTTGAAGCTCTAGGAGCTCATGTTGGTGCCTAGGTGCAAAGTGGGATTTCTCGCGAGTCGGATGTTCGAGTGGCAGAAAGTCTCAGTGTTTCGTGATTTTCATCACGATAGGAGAGTTCTTCGAGTTTTGTGAGGCTTCGTTCATGTTTTGAATGATTGAATGTGAGGAATTGAAAGTTGAGGTTATGTCATAAATTGATGTTTGATGTTGAATGAATTTGATGATTGAAATGTTTGACTGTTAAATGAATCATTGGGAAGTCATGGATATGTTTGAAATGTTGTTTCGGTTGTTTACGTTTTCGAGGAGTGTTTTTGTACAAAAACCGTTAAATTCACATTTGATGTCAAAAGTGTTTTTGATTGATTAGTTGATGATTTGATGTTGATTGTGATTGAATGAAGATGTTTTTAAAGTGTTTTTTACTGTTGTTAAGTTAGGAATTGAGCGGAACGCGTATCGGAATTGATCGGAATAGCAAAATACGCGAAATCGGGACAAACCCTAGTGCTGCCAGAGGAGCACGATCCGTGTGCCCTAGGCGCACAACCCGTGCGCAGTGTTCTTTCCCAAATTTTGAAAGATATCTCAGGCTGTTCTGTTTGATTCCGAACCTTCCCTAATCCCTTTCTTAACCCTTCTCAATGATCATTGACCAAAGACATGTTGATTTTCAAGTTGTTTCATGTTGTTTTATGAAATTGTTGTGTTAGGGTTTTAATTACAAAACCGAAGTATAAGATAACGAATTATTCATGTTTCACCGTATACAACAAGTAATTCATGATATGTTTTGAATGCAAAACGAGTAAGGGTTGTATTGAGAGTGAAAACATATAAGTTTAAAGAATGGACCTCGTGTCCGAGTTAATGATAATAATGCGACCTTGTGTCGAGTAACGGACCTAGTGTCCGAGTTAAGGATAGAAGATCACGCCTTCGTGTCGAGTAACGGACTTAATGTCCGAGTTGAGGATAATAAGCGATTTCGTGTTGAGAAACAGACTTAATGTCCAAGAGGTTAATAAAAGATATTGAGGGGGATGATGACGATCCCGAGTTGAGGAGCATACCTAGCCGAGGGGAGTCATGAATCCAAAGCTAGGGCCCTAGCATTATTCGTATAGCTATACGGATTGGGGTTTCCGTTGATATTGGGCATTCTAGAGTGTCTAGCATTATATCTCGGATTGTGCTAAGCCAAAGAAAAGAGTAAAAGACAGGTATGAGCAATAATGGCTCATAAGACAGGTATGAATAATAAGGTTCATAAGTTGAGATTGTTCCACAGAAAAGTCAGGTATGAGCGAGAACGGCTCATAAGAAAAAGGAAAACACCGAGAGAGGATATGTGAGGGGTGCGAAAGAACTTACTGAGATTTGTAAATCTCACAGATATTATTGTGGTGTTTTCAGATGTGTAGGGAAAGCAACGTGAATTGAGGAGAAGCGGCATATGCATCAGCTGCTTAGTTAGAGGGAAGATCACTGGATGATTTTCATTATGTATATTGCTTCTCCCTTCTTATGTATTGTTTAGGTTAAATCCTTGATTTGTATCAAGGTCATGTATTATGTTATAGCCATGTCTTGTAATTTGGACCGTAGTTATGTATTTTATCGAATTTGTACTTTTAAGTACTTATTTCGGAGTTAGTTTTTGAAAAAGTTTTTAGTTGGTCCATTATTATGAGCAAGTTATACTCTGATGACTATGATTTAGTTAACGTCTTATTGATCACTGTGAGGTAAAATTTAATGTGTTACAATCGGTCACTTTCAAGTGTGACCTTTAAAATATTAACATATTGTATTATCTTAAACTAAAAGCATTATATTAGTGTTTTTAATTAGTAGTCATCACTAGTTGACCCAGTGACATAAGCTAACCTGGGATATAGGGGTCAACACGGTGCTCGAGCCACGTGTAAACTCGGCTTGCCGGTCTGTATGGTTCTCCCCTCCCAACAGAGTTTTTGCCACAACCAAGATTCGAACTCGAGACCTTGTGGTGGGATCTGTAAGAACAATTTGTTGGTGGGAATAATGCTGCAACCAAAAGGAACAACCAAACATAGAAAACCATAAGTTCAAATAATTGTAAACAAGATGTACAATAGAGAACAAAGCAGAAACTGAATTCATCATTGCGCAAGACTCCAAGACGTATATAACACTAAGCTTTAGGTTCGATTCGCCCCCACCAATCACTCTAGATTGGATGCAATAAGATGACCGGCGAATCCCCTTCAGGATACAATGGAGTTTCTTGACATGGTCTGCACACCCACACCAAGCGTATCGTCAATAGTATTTACAGAACAACAGTTCCCTAACTTCAATTTGCGCATAAGAGAAGAAAGAGAATGATTTGAAATACTGAATTTGGTAGGGTTTTGTCTTAGACATATGAACAATGTATATGTGTGTTTTTTCTACTTGTAAAGTTGTTCTATATATAGACCAACTCATACCATTTGGTGAAGATAAGTGTCTCTTCACTACAAATGTTCATGAAAGAACACAACCACTAGTGAAAGCCACCAAAGGACACAACAAGAAACATTGTTTTTCTCTTTCACTTTAGTGTTATTGGATTCATATTATTCTGGAAACCCCTCACAGGATCCGAGCTCAGTTACCACACCCAATATCACGATATTTAATATATTAAGTATTTTATAAATAAAATCAATATTAGTAATGTAACACCCAAAATATTTGAAATGGGTATTTTAGGTAGGTTGCAAATTGATTGACTTAATTTTAGTATCTGATATATATATTTTTTGACAAAAGTATTTGATAGATTTAAATATTGCTTTTTTGTTGTTTGAAATAATTAAATTAGACTTAACCTTAGTAGTTGAAACTAAAAGGGGTCAAATTGGATATAAAATAAAGATTAAAGTCCATAATAGTAATACCTAAGCTAAAATGGGTATTTTGCAAATAATAGAAATGCAAAACAGACCCTATCAAATTTGCTACTCCCTATGAAAAAAATCTGGTTTTTTTTTAAAAAAAAACCTGTTTAAACACCCAAATAAGCGTAAAACACATTTTCATAAAATAACAAAACTGAAATTTGAGATATAAAAAAGCTGGACATTGGACAAAGCTGGAAATTTGAAATTTATGCTTAGATTCTTAACAGGTGGCAAAGAAAACAAGCTACTTCTCCCTAGCTTTTTCATTCAACGGGTATTTGTGGTATTCAAAACAAGCTACTTCTCTCTAACTTTTTGATTCATGTTTCTTATCTTGTCTTCATCTCTCTTATTTTGCTTCTTCAAAATACATCATAAAAACAAAGTAAAACCAAATTTGAAGAAGATGAGCATTGGGAGTGGGTCTTGAAGGAGAACCAACATTATTATCTCTCCCTCTCTCCACTCTCAAAACTGTGGGTCTCTCTCTCTCTTCATTCTTAGGTAAGAAATTTTCAAAGTTTTCCATTATCTTTGCAAAGAAATTATTTTTATGATTTCATCACAAAAACCTTTATTTCCATTATCTTTTCTAAACATGGTTTGGAAAAAAACTTCCCCTCTCTTTAGTCTCAAAACTATGCCCTCTACTAAAAAGAAATGAAGAGAAAACCTAGTATTTTACTTAAAGAAATGATTTTTACCTTAAAAGAGAAGTAAGTCTTTAATAAAAATGACTCTTTTGGTTAAGCTTTATAGTTTTCATTTAGAAGTACCTTGTGTTGAATAGGATCATAGCCTTAATGGAAGAAAGGAGTGAGGAACATGCTTCAAGTATTATGGACAACGAGATTTAATTGATCTATATGTCTTCTTTAATGTTTTTGAAAAAACAAAACAAAAAAGATGATATTGAGGTTTTGGTAATTTGTTTGTTTTTCCATAATAAACAAAAGAAATGAGCATCTCTGAGATTGTTTCTGAGTTGCGAGGCACATTCCAACGGTTAAAGATTGAAGAGGCAATGCACAAGTTCATAGCCTTAATTGGAGAAAGGAGCGAGGAAGAGTTGGAAAAGGTTATAGAGGTTTTGGCAGAAAATAATAGACGTTTTGTTAATGAACCTCAACCAACCAAGAGAGTTGATCTACGTGCTTCAAGGTACTACTTCTTTACTATTAACTAAGAGCCCATTTTTTACGGCTTATTTTGAAGAAAAATCACTTTTTGTAGAAAAAAAAATCTATTTTGGAAGTTTTACCTTTGTTTTTACGGTTTTTTTTAAAAGAATGAGAATCTAAAGACTGATGGCCTGTTTGTTACGGATTAAAAAATAAGTGATTTTGTTGTTAAATAATTTAGAGATTAGTTTTTAGAGATTTTTAAGAAAATAATAAGTTGTTTTGTGTTTGTGTAACATACTGAAAATAACTTATTTTAAAAAAATCATTCTTAAAAAAACCGATTTTTATGAGAAGCTACTCAAAACAACTTCTCTAATGAAGCACTTTTTATATTATTTTCAGCTTTTCATTTTTTTAAAATCTGTTAGAAGCGAACAACATGTCGTCATAAGTGATTATTTTTTTAAAAAAAAAGAAGTGATTTTTTTTAAGAATAAGCCGTAACAAATGGGCTCTGAATCTGTTTTGAGGAGCTTCTCATAAAAATCATTTTTCTAAGAATGATTTTCTTAAAATAAGTGATTTTCAGTATGTTACACAAACACAAAACAACTTATAATTTTCTTAAAAATCTTTAAAAACTAAACTCTTTAATAAGAAAATTACGTGTTTTTTAATCTGTAACAAACGTGCCATCTATATGTCTTTTTGAATGTTTCTTAAAAAATGATATTGAGAGGTTTTGGTAATTTGTTTGTTTTCCCATAATGAACAAAAGAAGTGAGCATCTCCGAGATTGTTTCCAAGTTGCGAGACATGTTCCAGTGGGCAAAGATTGAAGAGACGGCGTTGGAAACTCAAAAGACTGAATTAGAGAGGTTATTTAAGACTGAAGTTGACGTGCGGTTGAACAAGATCTTGGCCTTAATGGGAGAAAGGAGTGAGGAAGAGTTGGTAAAGGTCAGAGAGGTTTTGGTGGAAAATAAGAGATACCTTGTTGTTGAATCTCAACCAACCGGGGAAGTTGATCTACATGCTTCAGGTATTTTGAACGATGAAATTCTAGTTAACTACTTCTTTACTACTACATCCATCTCATTTTGTATGCAGTTTAAGGCCATACTCTATGTAGGACTATAACATACTCTTTTTTTTCATAATGTTAGTGAGAAGAAGATTCGTAGTAGGAGTTGTTCTTGATGAAGATGAATGTGATTCACAAGCGACATTGCATAGAAAGGATATTCATCAAGCGACTTTGCATAGGGGTTTGGACCCTAGTTATTGGTGATGATGATGATGCATGGATGCCCAATTTTGAGGAATCAACTTTGCCTCTTTGGAATTGAATTCTGAAATATGGTACTTGTTTACTTGTTTCGTACTTTTGTTATTTGTGAGACTATTGTTTAATTGTGTTTTGTACTTGTTTAATTGGGTGCTTTTATTATGTTATGGATTTGGGTTGTGAGACTATTGTTGTTTAATGGTTGTAAGTTTAATTAGGTACTTATGTTATAGTTATGGATTTGAATTTGAAGAGTGAGTAGTGAGTTATCTATCTATATATATATATATATATATATATATATATATATATATATATGTAAAGGAGACCCCAATGGAGCCTCCACAATGATTCTCAAGATTTTTAACTATTAAAATATTTATTTATTATTTGCACTTAAATGAGACTTTAACTTTTAATTAAACCACATAATTGCCACTGTTATATTATTCTTTTAATTGCTTATTATTTAACCTTTTTTATACAGGTAGGAAAATCATATTTTTTTATAGAAATATAGAAATTGAAAATAACAATTGCCAAGATACTATAATATAAGTATAAATCCTATTTAAAATAAGTATCTATATTTTAATAAATTATATCTATATTATTATTAAAATTTGTAAAATTTCAAATAGAGGAATAAAAATATTTACGAATTAATGTTTTTTGATGAACTCAGATTATTACAACATTCATGTATTTGTCTTTTCTTGATTCGTAACATTTTGTTAGGTAACTCAAATTCTAAGAAGAGAAAAATCCATATCATTTGAAGTTATATAATTTTTTGACAAATAAATTATAGTATTATCCACATTGATACAAAATTAATTAAAAATATAATAGTGGATGTTTGAATTTCTTTTTCCTTTTAACAATAAATAATTTTCTTAAACTATTAAAAATATATTATTACCACTTTTAACCAAAATAATATTATTCTTTTCAAAGAAAAAACAAAATAATTTTATTACTTGATTTGCATTTATGTTGCAACGGTTATGGAATTGAAAGGTTTCTAACTTTGAATTTATTTTCTTTGAAATTTAACTATTAAAATGTATTTTTTAATGAAATCTAATAATTGTCACTACCTTATTAAATGATACTCATAGTGGAATATCATTTAACTATGTTTATATTTTTATGAAAATGATATTTTCTAATTTCTAATGGAAAAACTGAAATAATAATAACAATTTACAATATATTTATAATATAATATAATATATGTTTCATTAAATTTAATCTAAAACTATTTTTAAAATATAAAATAGTTAGTGGACTATTAACATTAAATTTAGTTTAACGGTTATTCATTATTTTACGTTATATGAATTTTTTTTTAAGAATCTGAATCATTTCTTTAATTGCTAATAAACTCAAATTAGTATGAAATGAGTAGAAGAGGTAGAGTTGTTTTCTTTCCATTTTTTAAAGCATAAATCTCAACATAGTTTTTGAAAGTATATATTTTTTACAAAAGAAATTATACTATTATAAGAATTGGTAAAAATCTAAATTTAGTTAAAAAAATATATTTACTAATTATAATTATTTGGATTAATTCGAAATATTCCAATACAAATATATTTCTTTTTTAATTAAAAGTAATATATAGATGACTTTTAAAATTCTTTTTAATGTAACAATTATACATTGAAAAGGAGAAAGTTTCACATTCATATGAATTATTCCTTTAATTGATAATAAACTCATGAGTTAGTAGAATATGAGTGGAAGATGTAGAGTTTTAGTCAATTATAGCAAGAATTGACTATTTAAACAAGTCATTTTTGGATGATGAGGGGATTGGTTTTGACAACAAAATTCATAATAAAAAACATGAAGTAGAAGAAATGAGTGAGTTTTGCAAGAAGTGGTGGAATGCACAAAAAAGGGTAAAGGGTTTCATGTTATTGACAATTTTGAAGTAGGCAAAGAGGCAAGATGATAAATTTGGATCAATTAGTGAATGAGGCAATAGAGACAACATTTATTTGTAAAGTTATAGGCATTGATAAATCATGTATATTTTAATATTATTATTGAGAAAAATGTTAAATTTTATTTTCTTCGTTTCTACTATATAGATCAGGTTTATTTCTTCCTACCCTTTTATGTAGCTTAATGACTTTGTTACTTTATAAGTTTGTTTCAATTGGTTTTTCAATTTTCTTGCATGAGGATTACTCTTCAATATGTGATTGTTGGATCATGTTGTGTGCCTCATGCTTCTCATGGAGACTTAATTGTAAGTGATCAAATTACTTGGAGGATTATTCTTCTATTTGTGATTTTTGTCTATTTTTCTTTAAAAACATCTCTCTCTCACTCATAAAAAATGCATGAAGTACCAATTAGTAATAACAGCCATGTGATGATGTTTCATATAATAAAATAATAATAAAATAGCAAGTCAATATTGATGCTTGACAGCACCTGGTGTTCTGATCCTTCTATGCAACAGAGAAGAAAAATTAGGACATAACATATTAAAAACCAAAGCATGAAATGCTTGAACACACACAAAACATAGAAGCAGAACTTAAATTAACCTCATAGTGGTAAAAATAGTCTGAATGTCGGTATGCTTACTGGTAGCCTTGCACAGCCGACTTGGATCTAGAGACGTAAGATCAAGTTTGCTTGAATGGTGTGTATACTATGCTACATCAGAAGTTTGATTAATCAAATTTCCCAACATTAGGGAAGAGAATCATTAGCTGGAAAAATATATCAGTTCGAATGAATTATCATTGTCTCTTCTTGATCATTGAACTAAACATTGTGAACTAGAAGTTCAAAAGATAATTCAATTTCAAAGCTTAGCAAATCAATTACCAAATGCATTCACAATTTACAAGCGAAAAGTTTTTGGACCTGTAGTTCGAACACCTGAATGTGTGAAACTAATTGGATACAAATGAGTTTTTGTCCGAAAACGAAATAACAATGGTGAAATTGTGAGATACAAAACTCGACTTGCTGCTTAAGGGCTTTCCCAAAAACCTGGAATTGATTTTGATGAGACATATTCACCTGTAGTGGATGCAAAAATTTTCGCTACTTAATTAGCCTTGTGTTAATACTATTTGAGTTACTTTTTGGACATTTTTAGGGAATGGTAAAAAAATTTCATTGCTCTGCGATGTGTGAATTTATATACAGGGTGCCTATTTTCATTATATTTTAGTAGTGTCGCGTGTCATGCAGACTAACCGGTAATCCAACGGTCTGTAAAAGAAATGGTACACAATCAGGGATGAATGTGGGGTAAATGCCCTAGTGTTATTTGGGTTAATTAATTAGTGCCAAACTACAAAAACTATTCTAATATCTTCAAATTTTAATATATAAATATGTGATTCCAGTAAATTAGTTTCTGATTTATTGGTTTTCATAAGATTATATTCATAAATATTTAGAAAAAAAAACGAATATCAAATTCTTAAATAGTTTAATGAAGGTTACGTATTAGAAGTAAAAAAAACTATTACAATCATAATAATGATTATTATTAATATTGCATGTGATATTTTAAATTAGAAAAACAAATTCAATATATAATGGTTATCTTATCGAACTCAACATTTACTATATAAATATTATATAAGTTTTTTTGGAAAGATAAATATTATAAATATTATAAAAGTTGTTATGGTTTTATTATTTAAAAGTTGATAAAGAGGATGGTAGATAAATGGAGGTATTTTGTCCCACTATTTATCTTTTTTTTTAAACAATGAAACTATGAAAATTTATCTTACATAGTGATTATGTGAAAGATGAGCAAAAATAAGTCCCACATTGAAGCACTTCAACCGGATTCGTGGCCGATTTCAACCGGATTTTATAGTTAAATCAAAAATGTGGATTCTTTACACGAACCACTTCAACCGAATTCGCGGCCGATTTTCACCGATTTTGCCAAATTTTAGTTGATTTTACAGTTCTTTAGTCAGTTCTTTTCAAGGACGGTTTTCCTACTCATTCGAACTAGAAAGGTATCCGGTTCTCAATTGAAGTGGTCGAAGCGGCCGGTCCAATCCGATTTGGACCACCTTGTAACCAACATACACACAAACAAGAGTCAACAAGAGCAAGACCATATAACCTGCGTTTCAGCCACCAACAGAAAATGATAGATACCAAATGTATTGCATAAGCTAGTCCAGCTAGGTTTAACGTTTCTCCAAAAATAGTATAAAAAAACACTCGATATATGAATCATATGCATGTTGCAATTTCATAAAATTAATCAAATTGGAACAGAAATTTGATTGCATGGAGATAAATAAAACTAACTTTCTATATAAATTGCTTTCACAACCAAAAAAAGGAAAATGAAAATTGTACAATATTTAACTTGCCTATTCAGAAGGAAAAATCCAAGTTTAGTTTAAAGGTGTAAATTTCAGCTTCTTGTTCTACACTACTAAGATCTTATGATTTTTGGGTACAAAATAGTACAACAAATCTCAAATTAAAGAACAAAAGATATATTTCCTTTGCAAATTTCGTCCTCATTAATATCGATGAACAACCTCGAGTGAAAAGCCTCTTAAATACTCAGAATGGTTTGCATGCTTTTCTAACTTCTTACCTTCAATTTGTGATCCTTGCATTGCATGGCAATATCAAAATTCTGACCAACTAGCTTTGCACAATGAAAATGAAAAGAAGCATACTGTTTATACATCGACATCTCGACCGTGTCGATCACGTCCATTAATTTCCATGAATCCTGAATGTAAGCTTCTTCTCCTTCTACTATGATGTTTCGACCTTGTTCGTCCTCTTTTATGACCTGAATACACCATAAAAATAACAACCAAGAAACCTATTCCAGAAAATGCCCATAAGAATATCACCCAAAATCTTAAGGAACTGGGCATCTCATCTTTCTTAACACTTTTCTGAACACTTTCTAATTCCTCTGAATGGTTTGTTGAATCAATACTAGAATCTGTGTTGTCAATTTCCTTTGAGATTCCACTTTCCTCTGTATTCTCCTCAACTTTTGAAGTCAATAAGGGATTATCACTTTGGCACTTTTTCTTGTGATGCAGTTCTAGAGCTTCATTTAGTGTCTTAGCACATTCTATGCTGAGAAGATCTCTTTGTAGATTCCCTTCATTAGATTGATCAAGAGTTGAGGAATCTGGTGGGTCTGGGAACTTGGCCCCACAAGTGTTGACAATATCAACATCCCGCCAGCCTGCCTTGTCGAAACTCCAGTTCCCAACGCTGAATCGTAATCCGTAATGAAAAACTCTATATTTGACACCCGGTACGGGGTAGTATCCTGGGTATATCAGTATCTCGTTGTTGATAGTATGCTTTAATTTCAACTGCATTAATAACATCACTCGTTATAAGAGTAGAATTTTTTCACTATGAAGTACCGACACAGACACGAACACCAGACACACGTAAACACTGGTTTTCATTTGGAAAATGGAAGTAATGGAAGTGTCGGTGTCGGTATCAGTGTCCGACACGACACGTGTTGGAGACCGGACACGTCTTTAACCTAAAGTGTCGGTGCTTCAGAGCTTTTTCATCTTTAAGTATCTAGGTTATATCTCTAACACTATGACTCCCTCAATCATATGAACAAGTGTGCCATGTATGCATGATAAGAATGTAAAAACAAAATACCTCTGCTGCGCCGAATGAGTAACCATACATTTCACTGATCCACCCTGATTCATATATATCTCCTGTTATATTTCTTGCATAATGAGCTCTATCAGCTCGGACCTCCTCGGTTTTATGCAACCAAAGCATAGCGAATTTCCGGAGATCATCGATGTGCATAATGATTACCCCACCAACCTTGTCGCAAGCCTCGGGATGGCTAGTATGTAATTTTGCAAGTTCATTGTCACAGCCAATAAGGTAACTAGCATATAAAGATTAAAAAATACAAATGAGTCATCATAAATAATAAATTGAAAGATTAAACAGACATCAAAAGAGAACGGTATTTTCCGACCATGCAAAATGCAGTCATCGACACAGCATTTATATCAACATTATCAGTTCTCATAAATGTCAATAAAAGTCACCAGGCTTACTCATAAGGAGTTGAAACAGGATGGCCACGAGAAGCTTTGAATTCCCACGGTGTGATTGGACCTCTCAAGATCATATCAGCATCAAGGATTACTATGTATTCGGCATCAATATTTGCATGGTTCAACCAGTGAAGGACTGCGGCTGGTTTATTAATTGCTGGATACCTAAAATGAAACAGAAGAAAAATTAATTGTTTTAGCCTAAAACGGCTACATAATTTTGCCGCGTGAAGCATAAAAAGGGGGTAGGTAGGCTCTCAATAATATAACATGCAGAATTAATTTACAATTCCCGACCCGGGGATGCACTAACTATCATGGGAAACAATACAATTGAACATAATCATTAGTCATGGACATGGGGTTATAAATTTGATTACTTTGCTTGTTCCCTGATTTATTTTGCAACTTTTATGCTGATCAATGAAGCACCGAAACAGACACCGGACACGACACGGACACGGAGACACCGATTTTAATTTGAAGAAATACAAGTAGCTGAAGTGTCGGTGTCGGTGTCCCACGTGATACGTGTTGGACACCGGATACGTCTTCAACCGGAAGTGTTCGTGCTACAGAGATGCTGACCACTTTGTCCCAATCACACAGTACAAGGCAGTGTAGAAATGACAAGCAACAAACTGAACAAGTGAACTTGACACAATTGAAAATTGAAACACAGACATATAGAAACGCAATTACCAATCTCCTGTTAATGGATGTCGACTCATAGAGGGGACATAATGCGTAGGAGCCAGATCATGACCTTTATACTTCCTTAAATCCTCATCAGTGCAGCTGAGAAGTCTGGTTATATTTCCAGGCTGTCCACTCATATGAAAACTGTGCATTAATCCTACAGTTTGCCAATCAAAGTATGTGGTGCATTCTGTGGAGAAGACCGTATGGATTTTTGGATGCGGCTTTCCAGCATCATGATCATTATGTTCTTCTACTACGGTTTCCTCCTCCATCATTTGTAAAGTAGCAGGATTCACATATTTTGGTTTGGTTAGTTCAGCAAAAGCTTTGCTTTTCAAAAAGCTCAAGTATTTTGACCATGTCGGCTTAGGGCAACCATTTGCTGCATGCTGTAATAGAAGACCTTCATTGATAATGTTTATGCACTCTATATTTATAAATAGTCCTCTCCTTCTATTATGGTCAAGATCCAACTGCAATACCTGCAATAAGATGCTTTCAAATATAAGCAAAACTTGGATCCTGAGTCGATCTTTATGATCATATATTCATGGTTATCAAATTGAGATACATATCGTGAGTCAGAATACCTATTTTCGGAATCGTGAATCGTATTTTTATATGAATCATGGGATTCAGCTAAGCGAATTGAGATTCATGATGAAATTCGGGTGCAAAAGATATTCATGAATCGTAAGCTACTGTTAACCGTGCATATATTCAGTCTAACTGGACTAAAAATGAAGTGTAAATATGTACAGATTCCACGAAACTACATGCTTTCTTATTAATAAATGAAGCATTAGCATATTGCAAATAGACATGTTTTTTAAAGCACATGAATTCCTTCTCCTGCGAGACTAGTAGGCCATTTGGAAACAAAAAAAACATGTTTTCTCACACACCACACACACAAGTTTACTGGTACAAATATACTCCATCTGTCTCATTTTAAGTGTCATATTTGAGTTGTGCACAATTCTTAAGAAAATGATTAATTGTGTTGATTTCAATGATAAAATGAGTTTCATTTACTAAAATGCTCTGGTTAATAGTAGTTACTTGAATAGTTAGGTGAGTTTAGATACAACAAATAAGGGTACCTTGGTAGAAAAGTTAATAAATGTTGCATTGATATTTTAAAGTGACAAATAGTTTGAGACAGAAAAATATTGCAAAAGAGACACTTAAAATGAGACGGAGGGAGTACTGGTTTACATACCTCCTTGGGATAAGGAGGCTCTGGAAAGAACCGGTTACATTCATAAACAATTCCATCATCATGGTGTGCTAGTTTATTAAATGACCAATTCCCTACAGAAAATGGTAGTCCATAGTGAAGAAGAATCGGTTCGATTCCCTCTCGAGGAACATAACCTGGGTAGATCATCAAGTTATCATTGATCTTGTGCCGAAGTCCAATCTGCGAGCGAGAGAAGAACCCAAAACAGTTAGTGAAAGATAAATAGTCAATCACAAAAATGAAAGTGCTATATCGCAAAATGGTTAGGGAAGACATTACATTAAATATACAATCTACGATGCTCAAAAATAAAATTTAAATAAAAAACATTTTACGGCATTGAACTTACTTCCGCAGCACCAAAAGAGTATCCATACATTTCACTGATCCATCCTTTTCCATAGATATCTCCAGTTATGTTTGTCCCCCAGTGATCCTTATCTTCCCGTACTTCTTCTGTTTTCGAGAGCCACAATGGGGCAAAAGCTCGCAGGTCGTCTATATGAAAAGCCAAAAGTCCACCAACTTTGTCACACAGTTCTGGGTGTTTTGTGTGCAACTTAGCCAAAATATTGTCACAACCTTTTAAGTACCTGGAGAAGGAATTTGAGCATATAGCAAGTTTCAATCATGAACCAGAAAACGAAACACTAATCATAAAATACAAGACATGTATATATAATACAAGAGATTTAATCCAGTTTCATGACTTCAGGTAACTCTCCTGTCTCCATTTTAACATCTAGCTTTTTACACAATTACACTGTGAGTCAATAAGAAACAAGCAAGAAATTAGTGAATACCCGTAATATGCGGCAACAGGTCTTCCTTTCTTTGCACCAAGTTCCCAAGGTAAAATTGGGCCACGGATAATCATGTCTGCATCAAGAATGACGACCCAGTCAACATTTTTTGCATCCTTACTATGTTTGAGCCAATGTACTACCCCAGCAGGTTTGTTTATTGCAGGGTACCTGCATAGAGGACAGAAAATTTATTTCTCATTTCGCTATCTTTATGGTTAAGTGGTTTTGTATTTGCAATGAGGTATACATAACTTATTGGATCCAGCCTCCACAGTGGCGGACCCAGGACCCCGGGGTCAGGGGTGTCAAAATTTTTAAAGCCCGTGTCAAATTGGTGCAAAACTTGGTCTACTAGTGCAATTTAAAATTTTTAGGGGGTTTAAAATAAAAATTTCAGGAGATTTGGGCTATTTATATAGGGCGGTAAGTGCAATTTTTTTTTCCGGGGGTTCAACTGAACCCCCTAGATACAAGGTAGGTCCGCCACTGAGCCTCCAACCATCTTATTCGGTAAAGGGATGTGATAAAATCCAATACACTTTAAAAAGGAGATATGGGAGAGGAAAATGACTTAAACTATGCCAAAGTACTACCAAAAATATTTTCTATATGAAGCAAGAGCAGCAAAATTGGTGACAACTGCAACCTCAAATGTCTTTACTTACAAGGAAAACCTTCAATTATTATTAACTACACCAACTTTCTTTCTAAGTTTAAGTAAAACAATCTAAATTATTAAATAATTCATTAATAAAATACTGTTGGCTGAGTAATAAGTGTGGTAAAAATATATTGTTAATGTATATAATCAATAAGATCTTATAGTTGCAAATGCCAAGTTTAGAAAACGTGTGTCCAATGCGACCCATGCGAATGCATAGGCATGTTACTAGTATAGTTGACATCCGCAAACATCTTGTCAACCTCAAAAGTCACAATCACTTGGTGAAGCAGAAGATACTGACAAACCAGCATGCAGAAGTTTTAAAAATCACGATTTTTGTTGCTGAGAAGTAAAATAGATGAGAGCAACCAAAGTTATTGTTGTTGAGAAGGAAAAGAGATGAGAGACATGTGATAGAATCCGCACGTCTGAATTAACATCGAACAACAGTCTATATACTAAGTGTCGTAAATACAAGAATTTATAGTTACCATAATTATATAGGAGCAGCCCAAAATTACCTTATTTAGTATGAAGCATGGACATCGAAAAATGACACTGACATGAACATGGCCACATTGACTCACTGATGTCCAAAATACAGGACACCAACACCAATAATAAATATATATACACACACACACACACACACACACACACAATATATATATATATATATATATATATATCATATAAAAAAGATCTAAGTTGATAATTAAGGCTGAGGCGGCGGTTGAAGTGAAAGACCAAGAGTGAACATCAATTGCAAAGGGAGCAGAGACATCGACGAGAAAGACAAAACAGTATTGTGTGAACGAAGCATTGATAAGGAGGGAGACGCCTACCGTGAACATAGAAGATCAAGAGGGAGGGAGACATTGATTGGAAAAGGGAAACTGGGAATGGGGAAGACCAAAGAAGCTGAACATGCATCATGAGTTGCTTAACCAGGAATGGGGAAGACCACATGCATCATGAGCTGCTTAATTATGTGAGAAAATTTGCTTATGTGGTGTTCCTTCTCACCAAAAGGGTGTCCTTTACGTGTCGTACAGGTGTTGGTATCCGATATATGTCAGACACGGGACCCGCCTAAAACTAGAGGGGTGTGTGCTTCTATTTACATTATTACTTCTAACAATTGTAACACACAAATCCAGAGCAAAATTCACAGAAATAATTTTGCTACCAAAGCAACCCATTGACCTACAAGATTTGCACACATACACACACACACACACACACACACAATGTTTCAAGAACTAACAAACACTGACCCCTAATCATGCCTAAGAACAACAACAAACAACAACCAGCAGCTGCTATATATAACTACACATAGAATCACATCAAGCAAACTTCAAGAAAATGCCAACAACCAACATTGAACAATCAAAACCAAATTCAAACAACCACATTAAAATCACTTCTCAATAAACCAATCTACATATCACAATCCAAATTCAAAAACATTGCCAAAAAAAATTAACTATCCAACACTTACACTAATAATAATAACAGTAAAAAAAAATTATAATTAGCATTTTTACCAGTCACCAGTTCTAGGGTGTCTACTCATTGAAGGAACCTCAAAGGTGGGTGCTAAATGCATCCCTTTATAATTCTTCTTCTCCTCATCAGTGCAACTAAGGAGACGTGTGATTGGTCCAGGTTGCTTAGCCTTCCTATAACTGTTCATAAGTCCCACCGTTTGCCAATCAAAGTAGTTGTCACATTCTACAGAGAAGAGTGTGTGGATCCTCCATGACACTTTCTTTGCCCCTTCAGTTGTGCCGATACCCAGTATTACTAACACCATCAAAATCCAAACTTTACCCATTGAAACTCGATTTTCAGCTCAGATTTGAAATGGGTATCGCTTCAAAGATCAGAATTTCATTTCTTGTCTTTGATCTCCATCATCTCCATTCTGGTTAAGTCAAAATTTGGGGCTTTATAAATAATAAATAGTATAAAATAAAATTTGGTGAGAGAAGAGGAGGAAACGTGATGTTTTTTGTATTATTATGTTAAAGGAATAAATAAACTATTACTGTAACTAATTGATAATTAATAACTATGGAGTTGAATAAATAATTGTAATTATTATGGTCTGAATCTGGAAAAGAGTGAGATTAGATGTAATGTTTTGTGCTGTATATCAATCATGTGTATTGTGTGAGTTGAATCTTCAACGCTTTGTTTGGTGTTTTGTTTTGGAAAAAGACAGCGGTTGTGTACGTTTTTTTCGATGATTCCATTCCACGCAGCTGATGTGTTTGTTACTCCACCACCACTTTACAGATTGTTTGTTTGAAGTGAAAATAAGAGGAAAGAAACTCTTGAAAGGGAAAGTATAGAGTATAAACCCCAAAATAGGGAACAAGAATTTTACTCAATTATCATAACATTGATTGATATAGCCCTAGATGATTCTAGAGTAATGTTGGTTATCGCGAAGGAATTCGGTGTGACAGCGTTATACAGTTGTCACTGGTATTATTTTTGAATATGCTTTTTGCCTAGCTGTTGTCCTTTTTATTTCATGCAATTCTGTATTTTTTTCATTTATATGACTCACCATGCTTCTAGAAGCTGGTGTGGAATCTAAGGTAGCATATTCATTTGATTGCCACCTATCCAATTTTGAGTTAAATTAGTTATTATGCATAATAAGGTAAATAATTTCAATGCACATGATAAAATAATGTTTCAATTGTCTGAGACACTTTTTTTTGTAAGAAACGGGGGCTACAACCCCAAAAATAAAAACAACTAATAAGACATACAACGAGGAATGGGGATTCTCAAACTATCACTATGGAAAAGAAGTCCCATAGATGGAAGACACTGTTCAAACAAAATCAAGGTCTCCTGAAGATTACAACCTAGAGAAGCTAGCTCGTCAGCACAACGGTTCGCCTCATAGTAGATAGTCACAAACTTCAGCTCCCACTCCAAATTCATCATATTTCGAGTCTCTCTAACAAGGCTCCACCACAAAACACGACCCAACAAATCACCATGTATGATAGGGCAAGCAGCAGCTGAATCCACCTGAGAAATAACTGACTTACAATCCTTAGCCCAGCACAACCTCAACCCTTTCAAAATACCCCCAAAACTCAGCCTCCAAAGCAAAACATAAGCCAAGGAATTCAACAAATCCACCTATCCATTCCCCCACAACCAACTACTCGAGCTCCATGTTTAACAACACCATCAGTATTGAGACACCACCAACCAACAGGAGGGCGATCCCAACAAACCTCAATCCATCTTTTGTCACGAACTACACCCACATCAGTTGAAGAAACAACAGAGGAGTACTCTCGAACCAACCTATAAATGGGATTCCAAGGGCTAGTTGGTCTATTGAAGTTCACTTCATGAATTTCTTTATTCCTCCAACTCCACGGAATATAATACGTCGTAGCCCAAATGGATTGCTACTCAGTCAAGAAAATTCACATTATCATGGGTTAAATTAAACTCAATCCAGTGTTGAAGATTTTCCCCTAAACCATTGCTACGAGCAGAATTCTTCCACTACAAGAAAAACCCATTTTTCCGGCGGAAAAAATCCGCTGGAAATGCACCAAATCCGCCGGAAATCTGCCGGTAAAAGGCTCGTAGGTAACGGTTTCCGGGATTTTTCCGCCGGAAATAAAAGGCTCGTAGGTAACGGTTTCCGGGATTTTTCCGCCGGAAATGTGCATTTCCGGCGGATTTTTTAAAAAAAATTAATAAAATTCCGTCGGAAATTCAAAAAATCCGTCGGAAATGTCGCCGGAACATTTCCGGCGGATTTTTTGAATTTCCGGCGGATTTTTAAAAAAATAATTTTTTTTAATTTTTTTTCAAAGTTTATATTTAATTAAATAAGAAGTAATAAAAAGTGAAGTAGAATATGAGAACAAAATTATATAGAATAGAATGAGAAGTAATAGAAAAATTAGAATGAATAAAAGTGAAAGGGAGTTGTGTAAAAAAAAGAATGAAATAGAGTATGGAAAAATAATATAGGAGAGAATAAGAATGAAGAAGTGAGAAGGAATAACAATGAATGAGAGTATGAGAATAAAGAAATAATAAGAAGTGACAAGAAAGAAGAATGAATGAGTGAGAATGAATGAGAAGGAAGAAGGTGTAAAAAAAAGAATGAAAGAGAGTATGAAAAAATAATATAAGAGAGAATAAGAATGAAGAAGTGAGAAGGAATAAATATGAATGAGAGTATGAGAATGAAAAAATAAGAAGAAGTGAGAAGGAAGAAGAATGAATAAGTGAGAATGAATGAGAAAGAAGAAGAAAAGAGAAATGTAGAAGAGTGTAGGAGAAAGTTAGAAGGAAATAAAGAGTGAAATGAGAGAATGAGAAGAGTGTTGGAGAAAGTTTTATTTATAGGCATTTTCGAACGGTTCCGGCGGATTTACCGGCGGTTTTTTTCCGTCGGAAATGTGCATTACCGGCGGATTTTTCCGCTGGAACCCAGTAATGTACATTACCGGCGGATTTTTTTAAAAAATAAATAAATAATTTTTTGAAAAATCCGCTGGAAATGTGCATTACCGGCGGATTTTACCGGTGGATTTTTCCGTCCGAAAAATCCGTCGGTAATGCACATTTCCGGCGGAATTTTTTTTTAAAAAAATAATAATTTTAAAATTCCGCCAGAAACATGCCAAATTTCCGCCGGAACCGTACTGGCGAAAAAAATCAGCCGGAAAAACGCGTTTTTCTTGCGGTGTTCACTAGCCTCATCCAAAGATTAATTGCACGCGTACAATCCCTAAAGGCATGAATAGTATCTTCAAGAACATCAGGACATTGATCGCATTAACCATCACCCAGATGCATTCTAGCTTTACAATGATTTGTGAGAAGTCTATCATGAACGAGAAGCCAGACCAAGCTTCTCACTCTCTTTGAAACACGTAGGCGCCATACAGCCTTCCAAAAACCATGAGCAGAGATACCAAGGTCATTAGCCATAAGAGAATATGCGTTAGCAACGAAAATATTACCATGGCTATCACCTGGCCACAAACACAAGTCGACTCCATTATCTTGGCTAGGAGGAATAAAAGCATGAATACGGTCTAGCAGCTCTAGTGGAATGAAAGGGGAAATACTGCTCAAGTCCCACTTATCATCCTCATCCACTAAGTCACACACTTTCGACTAAAGGAGATTAGTTTGCACAGGATTACTAACGTAACGAAGTTTGCAACCAGGCCTCAACCAAGAATCTGAAGCCTCTACTTTATTCCACAAACTCACCAGATGCTTCCACAAGGATGAATTAGAAGCCTTCACAACTGCATTGCCACTTATTAACTCACTTCTACCATATTTACCACCCAAGACCTGACACCAGAGTTTATTCTCACCTTGCTTCAAATACCAAGTGAGCTTCATAAGGCAAGAGGAATTCATATGGATCAAATTTCTAATCCCCAATCCACCACAGCGCTTGAGTTTAGCAAATGTGGACCAAGCAACAGCATGATACTTGCGATGCTCATTCTCACCACTCCAAATAAAACCTCTTTGTATATGCTGAATCTCCCAGAGGAAAGGCTGAGGCACCATAGAGGACATCATAGGATAAAGAGGAAGAGCTTCAATAACAGCCTTAAAGAGTACCACACGCCCATCAAAAGAAAGCTACTTAGACTTTCAACTAGCCAATATGTTTTTGAGCATGTCCACATGATAATCAAAATCGATTATTCTAGGCGCCCTCTCCATTAAAGACACACCAAGATACTTTCCCAAGGAATGCACTTCCCTGAACCCAGACTCATCAACCAGACGCCCATGCATATTAGTAGAAACACCTCTAGAAAACAACATAGAAGTTTTTTTTTATGCAAACTTGTTGACCAGACATATCACAAAGTTTATCTAGAGTAGATTTTATGCACTGCAGTTGAGCACTAGTTGCATGTCCAAACAAGAGAAGACCATATGCGAGCATCATATGACAAACATTAGAATCATTGTGACAAACTTTCAAAGGCTTCCAATTACCAGTATTCACTTCGTGAAAAATAAGGTGAGTGAGCTTATCCATACACATCATAAAAATATAGGGTGATAGGGGATCACCCGATCAAAGACCTCTTTTGGGGAGGGGGAAGTAAGTATTCCAGTTACTATTCTAAAGCTCATTTGTTTGGACACTTTTAACACAAGCCATCAAAATGAAAGAGCATTTCAATCTATCATAAGCCTTAGCCAAATCAACTTTAATAGCAACACCCCCTTCTTGCCTTTCATACGTCTCATGGTATGGACAAACTCTTGGACAATCACAATGTTCTCATAAATATTCCTCCCAAGAATAACACGTGTTTGGAAGGGGGAAATAATAGTTTTCATATGGTTCGTTAGTTTGTTAACAATTATTTTTGTAACAATCTTGTAAACTGTATTACAAGGAGATATAGGACGGAATGGACTTACGAATTCTAGTTTAGCAACATTGGGAATATACATATATTGGTCTGATCGACCAAACCAATATCATTAGGGTTGTGCCAAATATTTGTGACAAAGGTATGAAAAGAATTGCCCAAAACTTGTCATTCCTCCAGATAGAAGCCTGAAGGTAACCTATCTGGCCCGGGATATAAAGCACATTTCACTTCATTTACGGTAGCCTCTTCACGGAGACCCACTATATTCCCTTTAGGAATTTTGCCATAAGAAATAGGAATTGGGCACCAACTCCCAAACACACTGTAAGGGCTGACCCAACCTATTTGGAGACATAAAGCAAACTTTTTAGGGAGGCCTTTTAAAGGAGGAGATAACATAAAATTGAGAAATATTAACTGAAATTAAAACCTTTTTAAGTGGGAGACAATAGAAATTATAGGCTTTATAAAAAATAAAAAATGAAATAAAATTTCACATGGACACTATTTATAATTTTTTAAAATTTAAACTATAAAATAGAATATTAATTTAATAATCAAAATTTATCAGTATTTCTAGTTTATATATTTTAGGTTTAAATATATGTTTAGTCCTTGCAAATATACGTTTTATCAAGTTTAGTCCCTGTAAAAACAAACTTTGTGTTTAGCCATTGCAAATATAAGTTTGATCCAGTTTAGTCCCTGTAAAAATAAAAAATTGTTTTTCGTCCCTGCAAATATACGTTTTATCCAGTTTGGTCCCTGTAATATGTAAAATATTTTATTTTAGTCCCTCCAATATGAGCAGAAAAAGGACTAAAATCAAATATTTTACATATCATAGAGACCAAACTGGATAAAACATATATTTACAGGGGAAAAAAACAAAGTTTTGTTTTTGCAAGGACTAAACTGGATCAAACTTGTATTTGCATGCGCTAAACACAAAGTTTTATTTTTACAAGAACTAAACTGGATTAAACGTACATTTGCAGGGACTAAATATATATTTAAGCCTATATTTTATTTCTATACACTTGAGGTGCTAGCTCAGTGGTAAGAGCATTGTCATCTATCCTTAAGGTGCTGAGTTCAAATCCCTTCGGGGACAGTTGTAAAATGGCTATTAGTGCCAGTGTTGCACCTGTGCTCAAATTCCCACCAAGATAAACATGTTTCTGGTTTTTAATTTTAATATGCATGCAAAACTAAAATTTCAAAAAAGTGTTCTCAAGAGATTCAAACCTGCGATCACTCAATTTGAGTATCGCACTTCAGCTAGCTGTGCTACATAAACTTTGGGAATGATGGAGCTTTTTTAATATATGAAACTTAATTTGAGACCCTTTTTAGCCATACAAAATGTTTTTTTTAGGCCTAAAGCGAGGGCTTGGGCCACCTTATGTTTGGGTCGGCCCTACACCTTATCTTCTTGAAAGAGATTCAAATAGAAGTCATTCACCGTATTCTTCACTTGTAATTCGTCCTCAACTCATTGGTCATTTTGATCTCTAAGAGCAATAAATTTATTTTTACGCCTTCTATTTAGAGTGTTGAAATGATGGTATCTAGTATTACGATCATCATCACCAAGCCATTACGATAACCATTTGTGCTAGACCTTAGTGGTTAGCATTCATGGTATAATCATCCACAAGGGAGATGGGAACGTAATTTCAATATTTTGTCCTCTGTTTTTCTTATAATGAAACTATTTTCGTTTTTTTAATTTTATACTTTATCCGCCAAAAATATTAAAGAGGTAACAAAGAATGTTGCCCAAAATACTTGATTTTATCAGCTAATAGAGATCCAGTGCTCTGCTAGGGTTTCCGCTAGAAGGAAAACCCATGGACTTTATGTTCGCGGTCGTCTGGCCACCGCCAGAAACAGCAACAATTGCCAAGGAACCACCAGACAGAGATGGTCACGAGAAGAGGAACCATGTCGTTGATGATGGTGCAGTCAAAACTCCAAGACCGTCCTTCCGGGATATTCTTGCTGAAGGTCAAGGGAAAAATCCAGTAAAGGAGAAAGTGGATATGATTGCAAAGGGACTTATGAAAGTCTCGCTTGAAGCAGGAAATTGATTACTACAGAAGATTACATTGGATGATACATATTTCCAAGATTTGTGTCATCCTTGGAAGGAGGCTCTAGTCATTAAACTACTTGGGAAGAACGTGGGTTACCAAGTGATGAAGGACCGGCTGAAGAAGATGTGGAAGCTTAATGGAGGCTTCGACATCATGGATGGTGATAATGGATTCTATATGGTGAAATGTGAACTAGTTGAGGACAGATAAAAAATTGTCGCAGGTGGCCCATGGATGTTGTTTGATCTCTATTTAGCAGTTTCAAGATAGACACCGGAGTTTGTTTCTCCTAGTGCTAAGGTAGAGAAGACTTTGGTGTGGATCCGGTTTCCAGGACTTAATTTACTTTACTATGATAAAAGCTTTCTTCTTGGCCTTGCGTCAGTGGTAGGGGCACTGGTAAAGGTTGATACGAACACCTTGAATGTGGAGAGGGGTCGGTTTGCGAGAATTAGTGTAGAGATTGATTTGACTTTGCCGATGGTTGGCAAGGTCGGCGTCAACGAACAGTGGTACAAGGTGCGATACGAGGGACTCCATATTATCTGTGGCCACTGTGGTTGTTATGGACATCATACTCGCAATTGTACGGAGAAATCAGTGGAGGACCACTGTCACGCTACAACGACGATGGAGGAACCATGGGTTCCAGTTAGCAACGGCAACGAGCCTGAGACGCGCGAGATGGCTACCAAACAGCCTGAGATTAGTGCCGAAATTTCAGCTAAGGTAGTTAAGGAATTAAATGAGGCTCATGGTGATTGGCTGGTGGTCCATCGTAAAAAGAGGAATCAGAAAAAAAAAGTAGTTATGGCAGTAATCAAAATAAATCAGCAGCCAATCAAGTGCCTCGAGAAGTGGGGCCGAAAAAAGGGAAAGAATTAAATGTTTCCGTTAAGGAGACAATTGCTGCTAAAACTGACGCCACTATGGGTCCCTCCATAAAGTCAAAAAAGCGGCGCTTTGATAGGGCTGGTGGTTTGCACGCGCCAGGGACAACGACCACTCATCAGAAGAGTATCACAGGAATTTTCGTCCCTAAGCAAAATCCGCAATTCATGATTTTGTAGATGCTCGTGGCCAATCTGGTGGAATTTGGATTCTAAAGTAAAATGGTAGTAACATTGTGACAGCAGTTCATGATTTCTATATGGATACCATAACTATCAAGCTAACTCTAGGTGGCTTGTCCTGGTTTCTATCTGGTATTTATGATAGTCCAGTGTATTCACAAAGACATGATTTGTGGCATCATTTAATTGATATGAGAAGTACAGTGGATGATCCCTGGCTGTTGATTGGGGACTATAACGACATCATTCACCCTAGCGAGCAAAAGGGAGGCAATTTTAACCAGTCTAGAACCGCTGCCATGTTAAATGTTATTGATGAGTGTAACTTGGTTGAGGTGTGTAACACCCCATTTCTACCCGGCAATTTATAATAAAATATCAGAGTTCAAAAATCATTTTTAAGTTCATCCAAAAAGGGATGCTACATTTACTTCAAATCAACAAACACAAATTGACAATAAGTCATCATTTCAAAAAGACATGATAAGTAGCTCATCAAATAATGGGCAAACCCTCAACAACTAGTCAGTCTACACAGTAATAGTTCATCATCACGCAGCGGAATAAAAGGAAACAGTTCCCAAAACATTGTTATAACGGTACTAATACAAAGCATCCAACAGTATCACATAACATAACAACTAAAATAGCTAATGTTTGTCCCCCAGGTGCTACGTATCAGAGCAACGACCGACTCGAGGAATGAAGGGGTAAAAGTCTTCACATACGGTTACCTGTAGAGTAATATTCAACATAAGGGGTGAGTCTCAAACAATATAATAAAGTTTATGATAGGCAGTATGCCAGAGTAAAGAACTACATCAACCACAGCAATATATATATATATATATATATATATATATATATATATATATATATATATATATAAATATAAATATATCTATATATAACAACTACTACAATATATTTACGGCGACAACACGATATATATAACAACCATTTAATATATATATATATATAACAACTACTACAATATATTTACGGCGACTCCACCAATATATATATATAACAACCATTTAATATATATATATATATAACAACCATATTCGTATATATATATATATAAAACAATTACTACACAACCACATCAATATTTATATCCGTCACATAAATATATACATATCAACCCAAGTAATATCATCAATGATAAGGATGAATGTATGAAGTGCAATGCATGTGGTACCATCATCGTCAATAATTTTGCCATTGGGCACATCGTCAATATTTGAGCGTCATCATCGTCAATAGCTCGAGGCCGAAGCCTTACATCGTCAATATATGCATATGTAATGCATGCGACTCATGAACAACCAGCAGATCATAGTCATAACAACAACAACATCGTCCATATCATCATCATTATTTGGCCATTAGACCCATCGTCATTAACATCATCGAAATCATTTGGTCATTAGACCCATCGTCATTAACATCAACATGGCAGCACAAGATTGATGCTCAGCGGCAACTCACAACACAACACAGTACCCAAGACACAACCAGGCAACAACAGGACACTAAAAAGGGTTTTAGACACCGAAATAATTTTACAACGCCAACAACAACGACCGCCGGGGACAGCCACTTGAGGCGCCCAGAAACCATCAGAAAAATAATAATTTTTACTTTAAAAATAGAATATAACAGTAGGAAACTTAATAAGCTTCACAACACACTTTGAAGCACTTAAAACGGACACCCGAGTCAAAAGATATGTCAAAAACAAAACCAGGGGACATTTGGGCAACATCCTGAAAATGGCGCCCAGGCACTGGGCGCCTAGCAGGGAACACGCTGGAAACTGGCCAGCAACAGGAACTGGCGCAGGAAGGGGATCCTGGCGCCCAGCAGCACAGAAAACTGGCGCAGGAGGGATCCTGGCGCCCAGCACTTAGACACAGGCAAATGGCGCCCTTGGCGCCTAGGGTCCTTCTAACCCAAATTTTTCTAGACTATCATGTGTTCAATCACCAACAATAATTTCAAACGTCACATATTCATTTCAACATCATCAAATACACGTTTTACCGAGCACTCCGCATGCATTCCAATCCTCACATGCCTCTAACAATTCGCATACTTCTCAACAAACATCTAGTGAGCATCAAATCATCATCAATACGTTCTTACATAACAAACAACATCAGTTCACTCGAAAATCACAACCAAGAGCGACATAGATCCTAACCCCACATACATCCCATCATATGCCCTATTATAAAGTAAGACCCACCCTTACCTTATATTAGGATAGCACCACTTCCCTTGAGAAAGTCACCTACAGAACCTCAGCAACAATGGCATCTCTTCCCTCCTCCTGATTCGCGAACTCTCCCCCTCTCCTCTTCTCCCTTGTGCGCGCCGTAACCTTCCTCTTCTCCTGTAACATCCGCAAAATAATTAATAGAATTATTTGGGTGTTAATCCAATTAAATCAATTTAGTACTTAACTGGTAAATTTATCGAGTGCTAAAATTATTTATTTGTCGTCATCGGATCGTTAATCGGATAATACGGACCAAGGAAGTTTTGGAATCGAAATAGGAGATTTCGATCAATATGGTAATTTGACCGCGTTACAAATTATATATTAAATATATATAAATATGTATACGTGTGTGTGTGAGAGGAGGAGAAGATAATTAAATAAAAGAAAGGAAAGAAGAAAGAAGAAAGCGAGAGTCAATGAAGAGAAAAGAGAGAAAGAAGAGAAAAAGAAGAAAATGGCGTGAGGGAGAAGAGAAGAGGGAGGAGAAGACTTCACCGAAACGACTTCCTTCCAACACGAAAAATGCTCAGCGTTACTTCCTCTTCGTTTTGGTACCAAAATCTTCATCATCAACTCACTCTCCTCAAATCCACCATTTTCGAATTTGAGAGGAGAAATTGAGGTTTCGATGGTTGAAGCTCAAGGATAGCTTGGGATGGTGGTTGGCGCGAACCCAAGGATGATGGATCGTTGATTGGAAGCGAGTTGGGTGATTTGGGGTTGAAAAATCAAGATTTGAGGTTTTGGGTGAATAGTGTCTTGAGGTTGAAGAAGAAGATGAATAGTGTTCGGGGAGAATTTCGGGGAAATCGGTATTTCGGTCAACAAGAGGTTTTGCGATCGAGTGGAAAGCTTTGGAAGCGGATTGGAGGTCGCCGGAGCGGGGAATGTTCGTGTGGCTACTCGGTGAATTCGGCTCGATCGTGGTTCACGCTTCAAGGGTGAGTTCTACTCACGTTTAGGATTATTGTTTTTCGAATTAATGGATTGATCGTTTTATCGCTTTCGCTGGTCTGGAATATTGCTGGATATTATCTGTTTCGGGTTAGGAATCGATCGGAGCGAGTCTCGAGTTGTGTCGTGTTAAAATGGAATTTTTGGTGATTTGATTTCGAAAGATTTTGACTTAAAAACCGTTAATTGGAAAATATGTTGTTTTTGATAAAATCCGTTTTGAATGAGTTTATGAATGATTTGATGATGAACATTGTCGTTCGAATATGTATGTGGACTGTTTTTATGTTGGGACTGGACTGGAACAGGTATCGGAATTGATCGGAACGACAAAAATTGCGAAAAACGGGATAAAATTCAGTGCTGTCAAAAGCGCACGACCCGTGCGTCCCAGGCGCACGGACCGTGCGCCTCTTTCGGTTTGTGTTTTAAAAAGATGCATTACAGGGCGCACGACCCGTGCGTATGGGCGCACGAACCGTGCGCTGTGTTCTGTCCAAATTTCCAAATTTGCCCGAAACGATCCCGATCGATTCCAATCCTCTTCTAATTCTTTCCTAACCCTTCTATAATGATATTAGGCTTATAATGCCATGATTTTGGGTATGTTTCAAAAGGGTTTTATAAAATACTTTCGAAGTTGAAATTGTTTCGAAAAGCCGAGTAATAGTACACGTGTGCGAATATGTTTTATTAATAATAAAGTGGACTATGAGTCCTACGTAATACGGTATAACTGACGCGGGACGATTATTATTTATTGTCTAAACCGGTCTACGATTCACGATATATATATTATATCGACTATGGGAAACGGCCCGATGCGGGTGTTATGTTCAGGTATAGGTCTGAATGTAAACGAACTAAATGTTCATATTATTGTAGATATATATATTATATCGAGTTTGGGTGACGACCCATGTTAACATACTAGGCGGGGAAGTCATGATCCCTTACCCTAGGCTCTGAGGCCAATAGCGGAACTGTTATTGGATAGGGGTTCGCCGGGAGACGCAAATAGATTGCAGCCGGTGTTATGTTAAAAGTGTTGTACTATGAATACCGGGAGACGCAAATAGATTGCAGCCGGTGTTACGTAGAAGGGCCTAGGATGCTAGTTCATCGGGAGACGCAAATAGATTGCAGCCGGTGTCTTACTAGGTCGAAGCCTTATTGTATGGTCCACCGAGATTAGCAAGCGGATTGCGGTCGGTGTTGTGTCGAATCTTAAAAACGTTTTAAAAATGGACCGAGAGTGTTAGTAGGGGTCTCGGTAGAACTCACTGAGATTGTATCTCACTGTTTATATTTTGTGGTTTTTACAGAGAAACAGGGGAAAAAGAAAAGGTGAAGAAGCACAGCTAGGTGGTGTGCATATGAAGACGGTGAAGACTTAGTTTTCATTGTTATTGTCTTTCCCTCGAGATTTTGTATTTTCGATTGTATAACTTGTATCAGTAAAAGTTGTAAAATCGTTTCCGCTATTTCTTGGTATTTGGATATTGGACTCTAAGTTATGAGTTGTTTTTATTTATGTTCAATATCTAAAACAGGAAAAATATCTCTGATTATTTTATGATGGTACACTTGGGTATTTTTACTCGATAAAAATATCGGGGTGTTACAGTTGGTATCAGAGCAGTTCGACCTAGTCGGACTTAGTTTAGGGTTGAGTCGATTCCTTGTTAGTCCTGGTTGTAATTACACTTGTGATGCTAAGAGACATTGAGCCTGATCAACTTAATACTTAGTGCATCATAAGCGGAATTATGGTAGGATGATCAAGAAGCAGTCCTCGACCAAGACCGGAGTTTCCAACCGGTGCATCCTCAGGAAAGGTGGCATGACGGTGGAAGAATGCACCGCTAAGTTTGAGAAGTTGTCTCAGTTTTACCAAGTGGTAAAGTAAGCTTCGGATGACGAACGGAGAATGCAGAAGTATAAGACGGACATAAGTGTTTTTGTGATTTATGGTCTCAGTTCTTATACTGCTACCAATAATGTTGCGTTGGTGCAATCATCATATGTCGCCGAGGATGATCTCATAGGAAGTATGGGAAAGGAAAGAAGGTAGTTGAAATTATCAACTCCGAATGCAGAGTCCTAAGATAATTTCATCGAAGGAAAAGCAGATGCAATTCTTTGATTCTTCAAAGGTCAGAAGATGTTCTAACTGTGGAGAGCCTCACAGCGGTGATTGCAAGCAAAGATCTAATCGGTGCTATTATAGAAATGTAGAGGGTCACTATGGTAAAGAGTGCCCGTAAGGGAAAGTTCCAAGGAGTCACAAGCAGCTCCAAGGCAAGGACGAGTCAACACTTTGAATGCTTAGACAGTTACAACTGCATACGAGTTACTGAGGGGTATGGAATCAGTTTTCAATAACTCCTTCAGTATATTATACGATTCGGGTGCAACCCATTGTTTTATAGCACAAACATGTGTAGGTCGGTTGGGATTAGCAATGTCTCCGCTATCCGAGCCGATAACTATTTTAACTGCTGCTAAGGGTCGTGTCCAGACATAATCTTTGAATAGAATCGTCTACTTGTCATAGGAGGCAGGAATTTCGTTGTAGAATTTATTGTTTGCCTATGAGAAGTGTGGACACCATTTTGGGTATGAATTGGATGACTGCAAATCATGTTGCAATCAACTATCAGTTCCTCTTCAGAATCAGTTGAATTGTCTAGGACAAATTCTGAAACTAGTTTAGATTTGGCGAACGTTCAGGTCGTGAATGACTTTCTGGATATGTTCACGATGAAGTTCTTCTGAACCTCCAGGGCGAGAGGTAGAGTTTACGGTAGAATTGGTTCCTGGCACGGGATCAATATCTATTGTTTGTTTCTTTAGAGTAAAGGAAATGGAGTCTCAACTTGAAGAGTCGATGTTAAAGAAATTTATTCGACTGAGTGCTTCTCTAGGAGTGCTCTGGTGTGATTAGTCAAAAGAAAGGTTAGTAGCATGAGATTGTACATCGGTTATCGACAACTTAACAAAGTGACGATCAAGAATAAATATCCCTTACCAAGGATAGACGATTTACTTGAGCAATTTGAGGTGCTGCAGTGTTTCTAAAATTGATCTGAAGTCAGGATATCATCAAATAAAAGTTAGAGCCTTAGATATTCCGAAGACAGCTTCCTGTACTAGGTATGGACATTACGAGTTCGTAGTGATGCCCTTCGGTTTGACTAATGCTCCAGCGGTATTCGTGGATACGTGAACCGAGTTTTCCACACGTACCTAGATCAATTTGTAGTCATTTTCATTGATGGTATCTTGACGTACTCGAAGACCATTGAGGAGCATGTCCAACATCTCCGCATTGTTCGGAAAGTACTCCGAGAAAATAAGTTGTACTTGAAACCCTCGGAAAGTGATTTTTGGGTGTCAGAGGTAAAGTCTTTGGGACATGTGATTTCCCAAGTCGGGAGTTTCTGTAGATCCCAGTATGAAGGAAGCGGTGTTGAATGGGAGTGACCGACTTCAGCCGCAGAGATCGAAAGTTTCTGGGTCTAGCCGGTTACTATCAGAGATTTGTTAAAGGGTCCTCACAGTTAGTTTTCCACTTACTCGGTTAACTCGTAAGGGTCATCCGTTTACGTGGGATGCCGATTGTGAAGAATGTTTTCAAGAGTCGAAGATTTTGACTTCCGCTCCAACCCTGATTCTTCCAGATCCGTTTTTGGGATTCCAAAGTTACAGCGACGCTTCTGGGAATGGTTTGAGACGTATTCTAATGCAAAATCAACAAGTGGTAGCTTGGGCGTCCAGACAATTAAAGTCTCATGAGAAGAGATATCCGACTCATGATTTGTAATTGGCATCTATTGTGTATGCACTGAAGATTTGGAGACGTTACCGGTATGGGTCTCGTTTCGAAGCCTTTAGTGATCACAAAAGTTTAAAGGTATCAGTTTGATCAGAAGGAACTGAATAGCAGGTAGAGAAGTGTGTTGAGTTTCAGGAGGATTATAAATTCGTGTTGATGTTGCATTCAAGAGAGGCTAGTGTTGTAACTGATGCACTGAGTAGGAAATCCATCCACATGGCCGAGTTTATGATGCATAAGATGGAATTATCAGAGTCTTTCAGAGACTTAAATCTGAATTCAAGGCCAAGGAGAACCGGTTAGTGTTGAGCCATATGAGGATCTCTAGTTCCCTAAGGGATTCTATACGCTTAGCACAGGGAGTTGATGTGAAGCTACAATCACAAAGGTATTTCCATATTTTACCATGGATAGTGATGGAGTCAGTTGTTTCAACGGTAGGATCTGAACGCCCGATGATGAGAAAAATAGAAGGCAAGTGTTAGAGGAAGCACACCGAAGTTTATATTCTGTTCCAGGGTGTACAGAATATAAAACAGATGTATTAGTGGCGAGGTATTAGTTGTTAACCTCTCCTTTGTGAAGGTTAACAATGAGATAGTATTATGGGATTCCATTTGACAAGTCGAACGTGAATACGAATATGTAAATGAGGTAACTGCTGACTGTTTTCACGTTGCGAATAACCATCAAAGGATTAATTGATGGATCTGCTTATAAGTGACAGAAATTTCCGAAGTG
The DNA here is from genome assembly GCA_039519185.1 of Astragalus membranaceus. Classification (NCBI taxonomy): domain Eukaryota; kingdom Viridiplantae; phylum Streptophyta; class Magnoliopsida; order Fabales; family Fabaceae; genus Astragalus; species Astragalus membranaceus. Next base: position 21,715,300 of record CM076852.1, read on the forward strand.
AAGCTTGGCGTGCGGTGTAATAATTTTGAAAAATCGTTTTTGTGAAAACCCGCATGCTAAAGTTAATTTTGGGAACGAATCAAGAGGCTAACGAAATCTGATTTAGGAAAATCCTAGGAGGATTACTTAGGTTGAGGGGAAGCTCTCAACGCTATTGACTAATTTGGAAAGGAATCAGGTGCGTCATTGGCAAAAACATCGTGTGGAAGTTGCAATAGAGGAAAAGGAGCTCTGAGTTCTGTTTGATAGTTGTTTTAAGAACAACTGAGGTGATTTTCTTTACCTTCGAAGTTAATTGATGTCCCCATGGTTTATTTCTACGTTTAAGATAAACGTTTCTGGTAAATCCTCATTCCATCTTCTTTCGAGAAGTGTTATCTCGAAATCTTGGGGGCGAGTCAAGAAGTTTCACAAATGACCTTTCCGTCACAATTGTTCGATGTGTATGAGAACTGTTATGGATTTTATAAGATTTGTTGAGAACGCGTTTACACCCTCCGAGGAAATCGTGCTTGTTCTTACCTCTACCGTGGAGTACCAATTTATGGATCTCATTTTCAACCAGTATGTCTATCAAGTGTCTTGTATTAAACCCTTTGATTTAGATCAATCAAAGTTGGGGAGCAAGTGAGGGTAATTGGAATGAAGCTTCGGAAGTGTTTTCAAACGCGGTGCCAAGCCTATGTAGGCGAATGATGAGTTTCTCGTGTAGATTCGTAACCAGAGAGTTCGTATCAAGGTAGTAGTGGATCATACTTGGAGATTGATGTGCCAACTTGGGAAGATTTTTCTACACTCATTCCGTTAATTCAAGATTGTGTTCCAGCAACTTAAGACCTTTCTGAGAATGTCGAATCTCGGTTAGTCAAATGAAAGACTTGACGAAATTTTGAGGACAAAATTCTTTCTAGTTGGGGAGAATGTAACATCCGCAAAATAATTAATAGAATTATTTGGGTGTTAATCCAATTAAATCAATTTAGTACTTAACTGGTAAATTTATCGAGTGCTAAAATTATTTATTTGTCGTCATCGGATCGTTAATCGGATAATACGGACCAAGGAAGTTTTGGAATCGAAATAGGAGATTTCGATCAATATGGTAATTTGACCGCGTTACAAATTATATATTAAATATATATAAATATGTATACGTGTGTGTGTGAGAGGAGGAGAAGAGAATTAAATAAAAGAAAGGAAAGAAGAAAGAAGAAAGCGAGAGTCAGTGAAGAGAAAAGAGAGAAAGAAGAGAAAAAGAAGAAAATGGCGTGAGGGAGAAGAGAAGAGGGAGGAGAAGACTTCACCGAAACGACTTCCTTCCAACACGAAAAATGCTCAGCGTTACTTCCTCTTCGTTTTGGTACCAAAATCTTCATCATCAACCCACTCTCCTCAAATCCACCATTTTCGAATTTGAGAGGAGAAATTGAGGTTTCGATGGTTGAAGCTCAAGGATAGCTTGGGATGGTGGTTGGCGCGAACCCAAGGATGATGGATCGTTGATTGGAAGCGAGTTGGGTGATTTGGGGTTGAAAAATCAAGGTTTGAGGTTTTGGGTGAATAGTGTCTTGAGGTTGAAGAAGAAGATGAATAGTGTTCGAGGAGAATTTCGGGGAAATCGGTATTTCGGTCAACAAGAGGTTTTGCGATCGAGTGGAAAGCTTTGGAAGCGGATTGGAGGTCGCCGGAGCGGGGAATGTTCGTGTGGCTACTCGGTGAATTCGGCTCGATCGTGGTTCACGCTTCAAGGGTGAGTTCTACTCACGTTTAGGATTATTGTTTTTCGAATTAATGGATTGATCGTTTTATCGCTTTCGCTGGTCTGGAATATTGCTGGATATTATCTGTTTCGGGTTAGGAATCGATCGGAGCGAGTCTCGAGTTGTGTCGTGTTAAAATGGAATTTTTGGTGATTTGATTTCGAAAGATTTTGACTTAAAAACCGTTAATTGGAAAATATGTTGTTTTTGATAAAATCCGTTTTGAATGAGTTTATGAATGATTTGATGATGAACATTGTCGTTCGAATATGTATGTGGACTGTTTTTATGTTGGGACTGGACTGGAACAGGTATCGGAATTGATCGGAACGACAAAAATTGCGAAAAACAGGATAAAATTCAGTGCTGTCAAAAGCGCACGACCCTGCGTCCCAGGCGCACGGACCGTGCGCCTCTTTCGGTTTGTGTTTTAAAAAGATGCATTACAGGGCGCACGACCCGTGCGTATGGGCGCACGAACCGTGCGCTGTGTTCTGTCCAAATTTCCAAATTTGCCCGAAACGATCCCGATCGATTCCAATCCTCTTCTAATTCTTTCCTAACCCTTCTATAATGATATTAGGCTTATAATGCCATGATTTTGGGTATGTTTCAAAAGGGTTTTATAAAATACTTTCGAAGTTGAAATTGTTTCGAAAAGCCGAGTAATAGTACACATGTGCGAATATGTTTTATTAATAATAAAGTGGACTATGAGTCCTACGTAATACGGTATAACTGACGCGGGACGATTATTATTTATTGTCTAAACCGGTCTACGATTCACGATATATATATTATATCGACTATGGGAAACGGCCCGATGCGGGTGTTATGTTCAGGTATAGGTCTGAATGTAAACGAACTAAATGTTCATATTATTGTAGATATATATATTATATCGAGTTTGGGTGACGACCCATGTTAACATACTAGGCGGGGAAGTCATGATCCCTTACCCTAGGCTCTGAGGCCAATAGCGGAACTGTTATTGGATAGGGGTTCGCCGGGAGACGCAAATAGATTGCAGCCGGTGTTATGTTAAAAGTGTTGTACTATGAATACCGGGAGACGCAAATAGATTGCAGCCGGTGTCTTACTAGGTCGAAGCCTTATTGTATGGTCCACCGAGATTAGCAAGCGGATTGCGGTCGGTGTTGTGTCGAATCTTAAAAACGTTTTAAAAATGGACCGAGAGTGTTAGTAGGGGTCTCGGTAGAACTCACTGAGATTGTATCTCACTGTTTATATTTTGTGGGTTTTACAGAGAAACAGGGGAAAAAGAAAAGGTGAAGAAGCACAGCTAGGTGGTGTGCATATGAAGACGGTGAAGACTTAGTTTTCATTGTTATTGTCTTTCCCTCGAGATTTTGTATTTTCGATTGTATAACTTGTATCAGTAAAAGTTGTAAAATCGTTTCCGCTATTTCTTGGTATTTGGATATTGGACTCTAAGTTATGAGTTGTTTTTATTTATGTTCAATATCTAAAACAGGAAAAATATCTCTGATTATTTTATGATGGTACACTTGGGTATTTTTACTCGATAAAAATATCGGGGTGTTACATCTCCTCTCTCTATTCGCATTTTCTTTCTTTTCTCCAAATGATGCGAATTGCATCACTCCCTAGCGCCTAGGAGCCTAAGTCAATGGGCTTGGGCTCTTGGGCCAATCTTACCGCTCCGTAATTACCGGATACTACTCCCTTCATTTAAATAAATCACCATATTAATAATTTAATAAAATTTTATCAATGTAATACCTAAATAATGTAATCAAATAATTAATTAAATTATTTTGGGTGTTACAAGGTGGATATGTCTGGTGGGAATTTTACTTGGAACAGACTGTGTACTAGTAAAAGAAATATCTTTCGTAAGCTTGATAGAGCCCTGGCTGACGTTCCCTAATTGAAGTGTTGAAGTGTTGTGTAAGTTCCATTATGACCATAACCCTTTATTTCTTAGATGTGGTTTATCGTTACAGGACTTCGGGCCAAGGCCTTTCAGATTTGAAGCAGCTTGGATCACCCATTCAGATTATTGTAATATTGTCCATACAGCTTCGAGTAAATCCTCTGAGGGCATTGTTACTTCTCTTCAAAATGTGCAGCAGGACTCTATCTTGTTCAGCAAGGAGACTTTTGGCAGCATTAGCAAAAGGAAACATGGCATTGAGAGAAGATTGAAGAGTATCCAACATTCTTTGGAGAACATTGATTCGGCTTGACTTGTTTATCTTCAACGTGAACTTCAACAAGAATATGACAAGATTCTGGCTCAAGAGGAACTTCACCGGTATCAAAAATCTAGAAATGGTTGGAATAAATTGGGAGACCGTAATACAAAGTTCTTCCACACCAAAACTGTCATCAGAAAAAAAAGAGAAATAAAATTCATGGTCTCCACCTCCCTAATAGTATTTGGTGCAATGATGATACCATTTTTTGGGAAGAAGTCCTGCCCTATTTTAAGAGCCTCTTCTGCTCTCAGACTCCATTGGTTCGCACAAGTATGGATGAATCATTACCTGCCCCGACTTAATCTAAAGAAGCAAAAAACTCTGACCAAATCGGCCACCAAGGAAGAAGTTTCATATGCCTTGAGCCAGATGCACCCCTTCAAGGCTCCTGGCCCTGATGGTTTCCAGAGTATCTTTTTCAAGAAATATTGGCATATTGTAGGAGGTGACTGTTGTTGGAAAAGAGTATGTGCAAGTATACACAGTCGCAACAAGTAATAAAGAGTAAGTAAAGATCGTTCCCACGAGGATTGTTCAGTTTATTTCTATATTTAAATTAGTAAGTAAGCTAGTGTGTTAACACAAAATAAGATAACAAGTTGTAGAACCGAATTTTATGATAAAACTGCAAGTAAAATAATTGATGGGTAGAAATGCTGACAGAGAGTAAGTTAGAATGCCTTTCATTATGTAAATCCATTAAAACAGATTAATCCAAAATCTGATGCTATAGCATCGGGTGCTGTAGCATATGATGTGTGCTTTTCAGTCACTATCGTCAGGGATTCATTACAAGGGCTTATGTCTAAGCTTTAAATAGGTTCACCCCTGTATATTTAAGCTCCCACAGTATTCACCCTATGGACTAGGTTTAAGCATGAGTTGTTCTAAGTGTCCTTAAAACAATCACTCACTCACATTAATCCTTGAGTTCGATTTATAGACCATGTCTTAACCTATAAATGTGCTTATATTTAGCTGATCAGTTCTAAATTACGCATTGAAAGAAGTTTCATGCAAGGGTTAAAATACTAACATCAAACATTACATTAAAACTATTAAAATATCATTACATAGCTTCAAGCATCCCAACTACAAGAGAGTTAGCTCATGATGAGCAGCAAACACAAGAAATAAAGCATGAAGGTGATACCTAAAGCCATAAAACCGAAATCACAAGGAGAAGGAAAATGCTCCAAAAGATGACAACCCCGTGACGCTACAGCACCATGATGACAGCTCCCGTGATGCTACCGCACTGCAGAATTTCTACTTTTATTATGAAAATGGAGGTTGAATGAAAATGGAGTGTAAGATAGTTATTTCTAACTCTCCTCCCTTCAGACCAGCAACTCCATGATGAAGAAGAAGAAGGTTGAGGCTTCTATATATAGAAAATAGCTCTTAAAAAGGGTGACAAGCCATCCCACCAACTCTTTTCATCCCCCATTACAAAATAGACAAGTGTCCCATAAAGTAAAAGGTGGGTGGCTGCTGTAGGAAAAGTTCTGAACTGCTCTGCAGTGATCTAACACGCAGCAGAAGCTGCTTTTTCTTTTTCTCTCTCATCAGCTGCAGAACGCAACGCTATAGCGTCTGACGCTGCAACACTGAACAAACACATTAAAACACAAGATGGGGCACCAAAGTGTCAAATGATCACTTAATTCGTTTCTAACCCTCTTTTACATTAAACAACATATATTTACTTAATTAAACAATAATATTACTTAAGAAGTCACGTTGATTTAAGCCTAAAGAACATAAATAACTCTTATAATTAAGAGTTATCACACCCCCAAACTTAAACCATTGCTTGTCCTCAAGTAATGAGGTTTGACAAAGAACAAACAACACAACAACAAAGAAATAATTACATAGATTAACTACACAAACAAGACAACAACAATATCTTTCTCCATTTTAAAAAAAAAAAATTATAATTACTTTAGAACTTGTATTTGTTTAAGTCTAGAAAGCATAAATAACTCTTATAGATAAGAGTTATCACTCCCCCCAAACTTAAACCATTGATTGTCCTTAAGTAATGACACTTTATAAAGACAAACAAGCTAACTTAAAATAGAACAATAACAGCATAGAAAGACAAGGTCAGTTGCATCCCTAAATCAAACAGTTTTTCAAAAATGTTCTTAGTGGGCCAAACTTATAGATTCACACTCTCTCTCACACACACACACCATTGTTCTTCACAACATCTAGAATTATTACTGCTCAAATGTTTTCTCAGTCTCTCATACCAAGCTCTAGGAGCTTGTTTTAATCCATAAAGTGCTTTGTCAAGTTTGAAAACATGGTTTGGTTTTTTAAAATCTTCAAAACCAGGGGGTTGTTTTACATATACTTCCTCTTCTAAACAACCATTTAGGAAGGCACTCTTGATATCCATTTGGTGTAGTTTGAAGTCTATGTAACTAGCAAAGGCTAGTATTATACGACTGGACTCCAACCTAGCCACTGGAGCAAAAGTTTCTTCAAAATCCACCCCTTCGATTTGGTTAAAACCTTGAACAACTAAACGGCTTTTATTTAATAAAATAACACCGGTTTCATCAAGTTTGTTGCGAAAAATCCATTTAGTACCAATGATGGTTCTATCAACAGGTTTTTCAACAAAATGTCAAACTTTGTTCCGTTCAAATTGTTCAAGTTCCTTTTGCATTCACACAACCCATTCTGGATCACATAAATCTTCCTTAATATTATTAGGAACTATCTGAGAGACAAAAGCACTATGAAAGCATAAATGATTAAGAGAAGAACGAGTGGTTACCCCCTTTGATGGACTACCAATAATTTGCTCCATGGGATGATCTCGAACTAATTTCCAAGTCTTAGGCAAATAATCATGTGTTCTTCCATGGAGATGGTCATCGATGTCTCGGGGCTCTCATTCCACTTCAGGTTTTTTTTGAGGTTCCACTTTCACCTAGGCTTCTTCTGTACTTTCACTAGTTGATTCAGGCATTCTGTCTTTGATCATTTTAACCACTTCATCCTCATCATCAACTTTCTTAGCAAACGGGTTAGTCTCATCAAAAGAAAAATGTATTAATTCTTGCATACATTTATCAATTTTGTTGTAAACAATATATGCTCTACTATGACTTGAATAATCCATAAAAATACATTCAGTTGATTTTGCATCAAACTTACTCAACTTGTCCTTTGTGTTGAGAATGAAGCACTTACTTCCAAAAACCTTGAAGTATGAAATATTTGGAGCTCTACCATTCCAAAACTCGTATGGCGTCTTGTTAAGAGATGGCCTCGGGTATACCCGGTTTAGCATGTGACATGCTGTATCAACTGCATGACCCCAAAAATATTTGGGAAGGTTGTGCTCGTTCAACATTGTTCTGCTCATCTCTTTTGTATGGTTCTATTCTTCCTTTCCAACACACCGTTTTGTTGAGGAGTCCTTGGAGCTGAAAAGTTATGATGAACACCATACTTTTCACACCAAGTCCTGAATGATGAATTTTCGTACTCTCCTCCATGATCACTTCTAATTTCCTTGATGGCTAAGCTTTTCTCATTCTGTAACTTTCTGCACAACTTAGCAAACTCATTAAATGCATCACTTTTATTTGCAAGTAAAATGACCCAAGTATACCTAAAATAATCATCTACAATCACGAAGACATACTTGGACCCCCCTAGACTTACAACATCAATCTCACCAAATAAATCGAGATGGAGCAATTTAAGCACATTGTTAGTGGAAATAACAGGTTTTGGATTGAAGGAAGATCTATGCAACTTACCCAGCTGACATGCATCACATAATTGATCCTTTTTCATACTTTAGCTTGGGTAGACCTCTAACATGCTCATTCTTACACAACTTAGATAAAATTTCTATACTAGCATGTCCTAGACGTCTATGCCACAGATTCACATCATCATGCAAGGAAGGCATGCATACAATATCATTACTCACATTGTCAAAATCAACAGAATACACATTATTTTCTCGAAAGCCAGTAATATAAAGTTTAGAAATCCTATGAGTAATAACACATTTATCAACAGAAAAATACACATCAAAATCACTATCACATAATTGGCTAACACTTAGCAAGTTAAATTTCACACCGTCAACTAGTAAAGCATTTTTAATCTTGATTGTGTTTTCCTTACCCACGCAACATTTACCTATTACTTGAGCAGATTCATTGTTGGGAAACTTCACAGATCCACTAGCTTTGTTGCCCAATTTCAAGAATAGTGAGGCATCACCAGTCATATGCCTCAAGCACCCACTGTCAACCATCCACACATTTTTCTTCTTGGATGACTGACCAACCTGCATAAGGAACATTAACAACTAGTACGGGGTACCCAAATTTTATTGGGTCCTTGGGGGTTAGTCTTCAAGGGGTTTGTTTTCACACTCCACATTGGTTTCTTACAAGCAGGTATAAGGGTACCAAGCTCACACAATCTACGAATAGGGCATCTATGAGAGCTATGATTCCCTTTCTGACAATAAGTGCAAGAGAAAACAGCAGATGTCTCACTTGAAGTAGCAGCTACAAAAATCACTTTCTTTTTCAAATCAGAGGTGGTGGAATTACCTTCATACCCAATACCTCTCCTATCAACATATTCATGTTGGGAGTGAAGTAACTTGGTCAAGGTCTTTTCACCAACCTCAAACTTTTTTAAGGATTCTTTCAAATTTTCATTTTCCACCTTGACTTTTTCAAAATTTTGTTTAAGTTCAAGAAGCTCAAGGTTGAAAGGTTTAGTTTTATGTAGCTCATTCTTCAACCTAGCTACCTCCTTCTCAAGAGTCTCAATTTGAGTGAGCATGCTTTTGTTGTTCTTTGTCAAATCCTTAGATTTCACCAAAAGAGTTTCATGTTCATTATAAAGATCTTCAAAAGTCTCACTCAAGTCTTGACTACTATACACATCATCAAATAAGTCATCATGCTCAAGTGAATCAGAAAGACTATGGTTAGCAAAGATTACCTTAGGGGTGTCATTTGCCATAAGACAAACAACATTGGCAGTCTCCTCTTATTCATCTGTTTCACTATCAGTGTCAAGATTGTCCCATGTAGCCTCAGGGGTGTCATTTGCCATAAGACAAACAACATTTGCAACCTCCTCTTATTCATCTGTTTCACCATCAGTATCAGTATTGTCACATGTAGCCTTCATGGCTTTCTTCTGTGGGTACTTGGATTTTAGCTTTGGACAATACACTTTGAGATGACCCGGTTTGTTGCATTCAAAACATTTTGGTTGATCATCTCTTCTCTCATAATTATCTCCTTTGTTGTACCCGGATTTCTTTGAATAGTCACCCTTCCCAAGCTTGTTGAGTCTCATGAATTTTTTGAATTTCTTGGCAAACATAGCCATGTCTTCATCATCGGATTCTTCATCAAACTCAACCTCTTTCCTTTCCATCTTAGAAGTCTTGGCAGTAGCAAGAGCAAGAGACATCCTTTCTTTGACCGCTTCTTTTTCTTGAGTCTTCTTAGCGGCCAACACCACCTCAAATGCAAGAAGTGACCCAATCAAGTATTCTTGAGGTAAAATGCCAATATCTTTGGCTTCAGTGATAGCACAAGTCTTGGGAAAGAACTCACTAGTCAAGGATGCAAGAATCTTCCCATTCAAATCCTTCGTTGAATACTTCTTCCCAAGTGCTCTCAAGTTACTCACTATCAGATTCAATCTTTGGTGCATAGCTGCAACAGATTCACCTTCCTTCATTTTGAAATATTCATACTCAGAAGTGAGAACTCTAATCTTTGTGTCCTTCACTTGACTCGTACCAGCATGTGTCGCTTCCAGACAGTCCCAAATTTCCTTGGCTGTCTGACATCCTTTCACCCTTCCATATTCTTCTTCACATAGAGATAGGTGAAGAATATTCATTGCTTTGGCTGTCTGACATCCTTTCACCCTTCCATATTCTTGCTTAATGAAATAAGAGAAATCGATTGCTAGCTTTAATGAAATAAGGGAGGAATCGATTGCTAGCTTCAAAAACAAGTTGTGCTTCCAAAAAGCAGTTTGAAAATTGATTTCTAGGTTTGAGGAAGGAAGTCACAAATCGATTTTGTTCTCTTTAAAATAGAGAGCAAAATCGATTCTTTGCTTTAAATGCACAAGGTCATCAATCGATTCTTTTCTTTCCAAAACGAGTTCTTTTAAAACCAAGAGTTCATAATCGATTCCTTGTTTTAAAATAGAAGCCATAAATCAATTTTGCACTCTATAACACATATCCAAAATCGATTCTTTGCTTTAAAAACATAAAGTCATCAATCGATTGTTGTCTTTCCAAAACAAGTTCTTTTAAAACCAATCAAGACATAAATCGATTGTTGGCTTTTAACCAAGAAGACATGAATCGATTTCTTTCTTTTAAAAACAACAAGTCATGATTCAAAAACTTTCTTTAAAACAACTAGTTATTATTTGTGCCTAACCTGTTAGCTTTTATATAAAAGATTTTACCAAGCTTAGCTCAATTTTAAAAGATCATCTCTCAACTACAAAAGTCATAAGGCTGAAGTGACGGGATCTTACACGCGTCCTATGGAAAGCAAAATAATACATAAGTCTTGAACGCTTGAGTAGCTTCTCCTCCGAGCTGCTACACTTTAAGATATCCTGTGCTTTCGTTCAACTATAACCATTAGTAAACAGATTGTAATTTGTTGTCATACAAAACAAAGAGTGTTTGACCTTGGTTCAACAATAGCAAGTTGTAGAACCCAATTTTATGATAAAACAGTAAGTAAAATAATTGATGAGTAGAAATGCTGACTGAGAGTAAGTTAGAATGCCTTTCCTTATGTAAATCCATTAAATCAGATTAATCCAAAATCTGGCGCTATAGCATCGGGTGTTGTAGCATATGATGTGTGCTTTTCAGTCACTATCGTCAGGGTTTCAATACAAGGGCTTATGTCTAAGCTCTAAATAGGTTCACCCTTGTATATTTAAGCTCCCACATCATTCACCCTATGGACTATGTCTTCCTATGTCTAGGTTTAAGCATGGGTTGTTCTAAGTGTCCTTAAAACAACCACTCACCCGCATTAATCCTTGAGTTCGATTTATAGACCATGTCTTAACCTATAAATGTGCTTATATTTAGCTGATCAGTTCTAAATTAAGCATTGAAAGAAGTTTCATGCAAGGGTTAAAATACTAACATCAAACATTACATTAAAACTATTAAAATATCATTACATAGCTTCAAGCATCCTAACTACAAGAGAGTTAGCTCATGATGAGAAGCAAACAAAAGAAATAAAGCATGAAGGTGATACCTAAATCCATAAAACCGAAATCACAAGGAGAAAGAAAATGCTCCAGATGATGATAGCTCCGGTGACGCTACAGCACCATGATGACAGCCCCCGTGATGCTACAGCATTGCAGAATTTCTACTTTTATTATGAAAATGGAGCTTGAACGAAAATGGAGTGTAAGAGAGTTATTTTTAACTCTCCTCCCTCCAGACCAGCAACTCCATGATGAAGAAGAAGAAGGTTGAGGCTTCTATATATAGAAAATAGCTCCTAAAAAGGGTGACAAGCCATCCCACCAACTCTTTTCATCCTCCATTACAAAATAGACAAGTGTCCCATAAAGTAAAAGGTGGGTGGCTGCTGCAGGAAAAGTTCTGAACTGCTCTGCAGTGACTTGACACGCAGCAGAAGCTGCTTTTTCTTTCTCTCTCTCATCAGCTGCAGAACACAACGCTATAGCGCTGACGCTGCAGCACTGAACAAACACATTAAAACACAAGATGGGGCACCAAAGTGTCAAATGATAACTTAATTAGTTTCTAACCCTCTTTTACATTAAACAAAATATATTTTCTTAATTAAACAATAATATTACTTAAGAAGTCACGTTGATTTAAGCCTAAAGAACATAAATAACTCTTATAATTAAGAGTTATCAGTGACATTGTCCAGCTCATCTCAGACACGTTTGCCACAGGTTCTTTCAACTCTTCACTCTCTGAGACTCTCATTGCTCTAATTCCTAAGGATGATTGCCCTCAAAATTTTAAGGAATTTAGGCCTATTAGCTTGTGCAATACTGTTTATAAGCTTATTACCAAGGGGGCGTTTGTTTGGGAGACTTAAAGATGATTCCAAGGAATCTAGGTTGGGAATGAAAGATTCCTATGTTTGGTATGAGAAAAAAGAAAAGTGCATTCCAATGAATGATGGCTAGTCTGGAAACTTTCTTCCCATTTTTGTTGGAATATGATGCCTCCCATAAATGGTGGTAATCTTTCATTCCAGCATAGAGTGGTTTCACCTTTTAGCATAAAATTACATTTCTAACCCCCACCCATCTCACTCACCCACTACATTAAGATATATATATATAATTTTCTTACAAAATACATTACTACAAAAGATTATTGTTAAAAAATATAAGTTATTAATAATCACTTTAAATTTATACTTTTATTTCACCTTTAATAACTTAGCAAGTTAAAATAACATGTCATATGAACATGGGTATTTTGATAATTACAATGTTTATTCCCAGGAATGTATGGTACGAACCAAACAAGTTTATAAATTGTTCCCAAGAATTAGATTCCCGAGCTTGTAACTAACCAAACATATTTTAGAAAATACTCAGCAATCACATTCCCAATCATTGGATTCCTGAGCATGTGATTCGTTGGAATGTAATTTCTAACTTGGAAACAAACGCCTCCCAATATTCTCGTTAACAGATTATGTCCTTATCTAGATCATATATTTGGGCCCTTTTAGAATAGTTTTTTTACTAGGTAGAGGCACAACTGATAATGCTATTGTCCTCCAAGAGGCTATTCACTCTATGAGAAAATCTAAAAAGAAGAAAGGTGATATGGTTTTCAAAATTGATCTAGAAAAAGCTTATGATAATGTCAATTGGGATTTTCTAGAGTTTTGTTTGCAGAGAAGCAATTTCCCTCCTATAACATCCAAATTGATTATGCACTGTGTTACTAGCTCCTCTCTGTCTATTCTTCGGAATGGAAAACGACTGCCTAATTTTACACCTACTAGAGGCCTACGGCAAGGTGATCCCCTATCACCCTATCTTTTTGTTATTTGCATAGAATTCCTATCGCAGATAATTATTAAAGCAGTGAACGAGAATGTTTGGAAACCAGTTAGGCTTTCTTACAATGGTCTGCCTCTCTCGCACGTATTTTTTGCTGATGATGTGCTCTTTTTCACTAAAGCTTCAAATTCTCAAGCAACGGTAGTTGCTGATATTTTGGCGAATTTTGCGAATCTGTCTGGGCTCAAGGTTAATGTTGCTAAATCTAAGGTATTCTTCTCTTCCTCCACTAAGAGAAGCAAAATGGATTTAATTGTTTCCAACACAGGTATTAGAAGAACTCTATCCCTAGAGAAATATTTGGGTTTTCCTATGTTGCATGGGTGTTGCACCCCAAAAAATCCCGCTTTTGGGTTTCTCAATGTACAACGTGGAAAAATTTTGGAGCCGCCACCAATATTTTAATTTTAAGACCAAAACATTGAAAAAAGGTCTTTTGGACAAAGCAGATGGTCTTTGAAAACTAGAGATATAGGTTCGGGGGTCGATTACGCGCGAGGAAGGTGTTAGCACCGCGCACGTCCTTTCTACCGAAAGGGAACCTCTAATTAAATGTGTGGTTTTAATGTTTGATTTGAAAAATACCTAGATTTGCCTATTTATTTCTTGTTTGAAGACGAATGAGAAAACTTACTGGAAATTTTATTTTTGGTGAGAAAGGGGGGAAAAGGGGTTTTTAGAAAAAAGTGCTTGACGGGACATGGCCCGCTCCTACGTATCTCCCGGTGCGATGGAGAATTCAAAGCTACGTAGTTCTTGGGTAGAAAATGTTTGTTTTTTATCTTTTTTAGTGAGTTTTTGAAATAGGACGAGCATTAGCAAATGATTGAACTAGCAGAGGCTATGATGAATCACTACTAAATACTCAAAAAGAGAGTTGCACCGTTAGTCAAACGAACAAAGGTTCTGATGGACTATTGATAACAACTCGTTTTTTATTATCCTTTTGGAAAGTGATTTTCGAAAGAGATTGATTTGTACGATGATCAAACTAACAAAGGTTATGATGGATCATCGTTTATTATTTTTAGGAGAAAAGGACATTGTCACTAATAGCTAAACGAACAGAGGCTCTGATGAGCTACTAGCAACAATGGGTTTGAAAAATGATTTTTGTTTGTTTTATGAAAATGATTGGTTTAGGGGGATGAAAAGAATTTTTATTTGTTGCGCTTGACGAGAACGTGGCTCGCTCCTACGTATCCCAAACGGGAATCAAAGCGACGTAGTTCTAAAAAATGTTTTTGAAAGGGTTTGAAAGGGGCAAGCTGAATCACCCGAGACCATCTTCACCACTTAGAACATGATGCACTAGGCATAAGTGGGAATCATATGGTTCGTCATCAACAATGGACGATAATCTACAAGAACGAGTAGATAAACGCTATAGCTAAGTTAAATCACATGGGTCGCAATAACTAAATATTAACAAACGAAAAGACTGAAATACCTCTGATGAAGACAGATATTACAACTCTGAAGAACGCAAACCCCGACTAACCCTTGCAGGAGATCAGCTCAGATGGACCAACGGCGCGAATAGAGCAAAAATGAAGCGGAGAACTGGAAAATGAGATTTGCGAGAGTTGTCTTCCCAGATCTCGTGAAATGTCTCTGGAGCAATTCTTCTCAGATCTCGTGAAATGTGTCCGTTGAAATGAAAAATGAGCTTCCTATTTATAGGAAATCAGATTTGATCTATTTTAGGAAGCTAGGTAATCGATTAGTTGCTCAAATCACTTGAGATGGAAAATCGATTATTGGTTCAATTGTTTTCAGGTAAGTAATCGATTAGGTGCTTTAAAAAGGGAAGGGAATAATCGATTATTTGCTTGTTTTCATAGAGCAAATAATCGATTATTTGCTTGAATGAAATAAGAAGGTAATCGATTATTTGCTTTCCTGAAAATATGGACATCTTAATAATCGATTATGTGCTTCAAAAGGGGAAGGGGATAATCGATTATTTGCTTGTTTTCTTAGAGCAAATAATCGATTATTGGCTTGAATGAAACAAGAAGGTAATCGATTATTTGCTTTCCTGAAAATATGGATACCTTCTTTATTCATCAAGAATATATTATATGCATGATAAAATCGATTTTATTCTTTTCTAAAAAAAATGCATAACACATGTGCTTGTCCTATTTTATCTTGCATGCATGAGGTTTGTTGAAAAATATTTTCATACAAAATCCTTTTATGAAAAATGACCAAAATGCCCTTTTTGACCCTAAAGCCCTAATTTCCCCAAAAGGTGCATTCTAGCCCTAAAAATGATTTGGAATGGTTTCTAAGACCCAAAAAGCAATGCATAAGTTATTTTTTTTATATTTTTCTTTTTGTGTGGAAAATTAGGGTTTTGACCTAAGCCGGACAAAATTGGGGTATGACAGCTGCCCCTCTTTATCTGAATTTAAACGAGGAATATGAATTGGCCGAAACATATTCCAAGGCAAAATGAAGATAAAGAATTCAGAAATTATACCGATTTTGTCCATTTGGGGAAACCCGAATTTTCCTCTTTTTCTTTTTCTATGTTTTTTTGAAAAGATGGGCTTGAGAACAAACGGGGAATGGTTAACACCTGGCGCATTAACCGAGAGAGAAAATGACGGACCACTCGGGATCTGAAGGAGCACTAAGGCTCTGAAGGACCACTCAGGGTCTGAAGGAGCACTAAGGCTCTGAAGGACCGCTCAAGGTCTGAAGGAGCACTAAGGCTCTGAAGGTCTAATTCGCAGTCGATGCTTGGCGCATTGATTAGAGTTAAACTGAAGGACCGACGAGGTCTGAAGGGCATGCCTAAGCCTGATGGACCAATGGGTCTGATGGAGCGCAAACTAGCAACGGTACTAGTAAAACGGTCTGCCTGAAGGGGTGGCCTTTTCCGAGCGGCCAGGATGGGTCAAGATCAGATCCGGAACTGATATGCTGACCATGAAGGACGTCCGCTGTGTCTTAGGCTGACACAACTAGTCTGAAGGACTAACCCGCAGCTCGAATACGAGGTGAAGTCTGCTTTTGAAGGGACACTTGGGTCCTGAAGGGATTCACGAATCCTGTAAATGAACACTGACGTGCGGACTGAAAGGTAAAATGGGCACTTGGCGTGCCGACAGAAAAGTACATGGGCCCTTGGCGTGCAAACAGAAAAGTAAATGGGCACTTGGCGTGCAAACAGAAAAGTAAAGTGGGCACTTGGCGTGCCGACAGAAAAGTAAAGTGGGCACTTGGCGTGCAAACAGAAAAGTAAATGGGCACTTGGCGTGCAAACAGAAAAAGTAAAGTGGGCACTTGGCGTGCCGACAGAAAAGTAAAGTGGGCACTTGGCGTGCAAACAGAAAAGTAAAATGGGCACTTGGCGTGCAGAAAGCGGTAAATGGGCACTAGGCGTGCAAAAGCAGGAAATAAAGCGGTAAAGAACGCGGTAAAGAAGGAGCACTGAGGGCTCAGGATGAGCGCGGAGGGCTCAGGATGAGCGCAGAGGGCTCAGGAGGGAGCACAGAGGGCTCAGGATGAGCACAGAGGGCTCAGGATGAGCGCAGAGGGCTCAGGAGGGAGCACAGAGGGCTCAGGATGAGCGCAGAGGGCTCAGGATGAGCGCAGAGGGCTCAGGAGGGAGCACAGAGGGCTCAGGATGAGCGCAGAGGGCTCAGGATGAGCACAGAGGGCTCAGGATGAGCGCAGAGGGCTCAGGAGGGAGCACAGAGGGCTCAGGATGAGCGCAGAGGGCTCAGGGGGAGCACAGAGGGCTCACAAATTCTGTTGATTGGTTGATTTGAAATGACCGATGCTGCTGCACTGAATTGATGTACCTGCATATGTCAGTTGATGCAAGGAATAGTGCATGGAGTATGAGTGCATGTTATGCAAGTGTATGCAATGCAATGAGATGCTATTCTTGATTCTTTTACTTTGGTTTTCGTCATGTGATGAATGCACAAGATGCGGTTATGCAAATGTAATGCAGATGTATGCTGCTGGACACTTTTGATATTCTCTTTTGGCTTTCCTTGATGGTTGCTTTTTTTATTTATGAAGTGCGGGTATGCAAATGCAATGCTTGAGAGTTGTGAAATGCCTTGGTTTATTTGATGGAATGCTAAATTATGGACTTGACAAGGAGTCTGGTTTATGGGCCGACAAGCCTGGTTTATGGAGCAATATGTGTCTGCATATTGGTCTGATTTATGGACCCTAAAGGTTTGGTTTAAGGACACAAAGGTCTGGTTTATGGATCACAATGATCTGGTTTAAGGACACAAATGTCTGGTTTATGGATCACAATGATCTGGTTTGACCGCATGGAATGCCAGTGTATGCAATGGAAGGCTTCGTTTTGTTTTTTTTCTATGAGACGCATGATGCAAATGCCATGACTGCTATTTTCTTTTTCTTTCTCTTATGATGAATGCAAATGCCTGAATTTCTCCTTTTCTTTACTTTATTATCATTATTTTCCTGCCTGATAAATGCATGATTTTATGCATGACTGTGTTTGTTTATTGCCTCTTTTTTTTTTTTGGTTCAGCCAACCTGCGACACTCATGACGCGAGACTGAGGAACCTGTTGGACTTGCGGGGCTCATGGGCCGAGTGCATGTTGGTCTTGACTTTGCTGGTTTGAAGCAATCGTGGATGTAGTTGCTCTCTTGCATGATTGACTGATTTTGAGGATGTGCTTTTTCTCAGGACTCTTAAGAATCTCGTAATGATTTGCAATGCTCTATGATATATGCACATGTTTTACAGTTCAGGATCATCATCATCATCATAAAACGTTTATTTTGAGCAGAAAATAAAAGAGTGAACAGATACGAGAAATTTGAACTTTATTAATGCGGAAACCGGTCGCACAGGAAGTTACGCCGATTGTTTATTGCATTTGAGAGTTTAAACTATAAAAAGACACGAAAAAAAGGAGAAACTACATTCTGACTGTCCGTCTCTGTGGAACAGTGCCAAACATCTATGTCCTTGACCTTGACCACTCCCTCATCCAAGCTTGTAGGAGAGTTGTATGCCTTTCTTTACTTTTCATGCCTAAGTTTTTAGACCCTAATTTTTGCCTGGATCGCCCTTTGCGGGTTTTCAATCCACCGGGTCGCTCTGATTTTGCCTAGGCCGCCCTTTGTGGGTTTTCAACCTAGCGAGCTAATTCTTACTTGGCTTGTCTTTCTCTTTTTTTTTTTATATTTCTTTCAGGCATAATGCTTCTTCACTTAATCTGAATTGACTGGATTCCCGAGATCTTCGCCGTCTATATTTATGAGTATTGGCGCTCCTCTGGAAAAAGCTTTCTTGACTTCATATGGACCATCATAAGTGGGTATCAACTTCCCACGGAGTCAGTCTGGATAGGTAGGATCTTTTTGAGTACAAGGTCCCCTTCGCCGAATTCTCGAAGACGGACTTTCCTGCCGAAAGCTGCCTTCATCTTTTGTTGGTACAACTGGCCATGGCGCAGGGCAGCAATTCTTTTCCCTTTAATGAGATTCAGTTGATCTAGACGAGCTTGGATCCATTTTGCTTCTTCTAACCTGGCCTCCATGACTACTCGTAGAGAGGGTATTTCAACCTTGATGAGAAGAACTGCTTCTGACCCATACACTAGAGAAGAAAGGGGGTTGCCCCTGTATGATTTCAATGAATGTGAGTGCGACGAGGGATGAGATAGGTGTAGGGTCAATTTCCCCAGTTGTAGGAGGGGAGAAGAGCGACAGGATTGCCCCACTTGGCATATTGTAAACAAATGAATTTACTTGTCCTTGAGCTAAAACTTTGAGAAAACAACAACAATCAATCATTGATCGGGATGGACCTTTCGGGATTGTGGTGTTTTGTGGAGGAGAGATGAGTAGGCTTAATGAGGTATTTGGGGCTAATGGCAGGATGGTTTTTATTCGGTGTTGGCTGTTGATCGATGATTTATGATGGTTAACTGGCTTGATGAGGTATTAGGAGGTTTTATTCCTGGCTAAGGGTCTATGGAGGGCGGGCTGTCGAGGTCAAAGGAGAGTGTTTGCGGTTTATGAGAGGAGGGGTGCATGGAAATGAGAAAGTGTTTGAAGGTTTATTGAGACGAGGACCTCTTGGGTTTTGTGGTAACATGTATCAACTCACTATTTACATCTCTTTTGTATTTTTCTTTTGGTTTTCCTTTTGAATGATTTTTCCTTCTTTGACTTCTTCTTTTTCTTGAGCTTGGGTGAACTGATAAAGAACGATGCACTGTTCTTTCTGAGGTGGTCCTTGTCTAAGGTGACTTTTGGATTTTTGGCTTTTTCTTGGCTTAAGATGGGTCGGAAAGGATTATGTTTTTCTCTTTGGGATTTTCTTGGCTTAAGGTGGTTAGGAGAGGATTTTGTTTTTGGATATGGAATGGTAGTCCGACTTTATTTCAAATCATGATTGCTTATTTCCTCACAAATTAACTCTGGGACGATAATTCACTTATTTTCATGCACTTGCCCTTCTTCTTTAGTTCCCTTTTGAGCTCTAATTTTCCTTTATTGAAACACCCATCTTGACCTCTTTCTTGTTCTCAGCGGTCCCCAAGTTGATCACTTCAGTGGATTCCCCGTGATGCTGAATAACCCTTTTTCCTTGCTTCATTAACCTTCTGG
Source organism: Astragalus membranaceus (assembly GCA_039519185.1). Classification (NCBI taxonomy): domain Eukaryota; kingdom Viridiplantae; phylum Streptophyta; class Magnoliopsida; order Fabales; family Fabaceae; genus Astragalus; species Astragalus membranaceus. The sequence continues at coordinate 21,735,070 of CM076852.1, forward strand.
AGGATTTTCCCGGTCTTTCTCAACGTCCTACTCTGCTTGATTGATAAGGTGATCAAAGTCAAAATATGGACCGTTGGCACTGTTATTTTGAGAGACAATTGCTGTGGATTTGCTTTTTTTGCCGAGGCGAAAAAGCAGAATGGAAGGTGAGACATGCAGGCAAAAATAATAAAGAAAAGAAGAGACACATGAAATGAAAAGGAATTGATTTTTATTGATTGGAATTCAAAAACAACGTTTTTATTGATGATGATGATTTAGAAAATAAAAACATGTGCGCCCCTAACAATTGGTCCTGTGGCCTTGGGCAGAGCCACAGGGTTGCATTACAAATGACTACTTTAAATCAAAGGTCCCAGGAGGATCAACAGTCTTTCAATTCTTTAATTCTTTCACCAACACTGCAGCGACAAACCAGGTTTGCACCACCCTCATCATTGATGACAGCAATTTGATCGTGTTGTTCCTCTTCCTCATCCCATCCTGTGTGCTGGATGTCTTCCATTCGGATTTGAGCACTCTCGGGAGCGTCATATCTGACCAAGTAGTCAAACTTTCCACTGGACTCCCCTAGGGTATCCCAACATCTCTCTTTCATAGGCACCGCTATTACTTCCTCATTGATTTATTTTTCATCTTCAATATCATGGGTCCCTATCTGAACCACGCACCGATCTATCAGGTCTTGCAGGACTGACTTGAAAACTTCACAGGCACCCACACATAAAGGATCGGCGCATACACAGCCCTTCTTGATAACACCACGACGACACAACTCAGCATGTATATTTTCCAGAGGAGTCTGGATACACTTAACATCTTTTATCATTGTCTCCCCCACAGAATCCTCTACTGCATTAGCGGATGGTGTCCCATGTCCCGGTAGGGGGTTTGTAGTTGTACTGGGACTGTTCGGCTTGAAAGAGATCCAGTTGGCGTCAATCAAATCCTGGACTACATATTTGAAAGCCTTGCAGTCCTCCACCGTGTGGCCGACTCCTCCACTATGAAAGCTACAAGTAGCATCAGCATTGTACCCCCTAGGAAAGGGAGGTTGTATAGGCTTCATGGGGCGAGTATTGACCAAATTCTTTGAGACAAGATGATTGAACAATTCAGTATAGGTCATTGGGATCGGATCAAAATTAGCACACCTCTTCTCTTGATAGTTCTGGGCTCTGTAGCCCGAATTAGTTTGCTGCGGAGAGTTGAAAGATAATGGCACCGCCTGCTGTGGAGAGCTGAAAGATGGGCCTCCCCCTGCGGAAATAACATTGGTTTCCCCTTCTTTCTTCTTGGGGAAGTTAGGAAAGGGTTTCTTTTGTCCACTAGAATCGCCAAAACCTCCAGCAATCTTTCCGCTGCGCAATCCGTGCTCTAATCGTTCCCCAATGACAACCATATCTGAGAAATTGGACGAAACGCTCCCCACCAACCTATCATAATACAGCCCTGGAAGGGTCTCTATAAACATGTACACCATCTCTTTTTCAGTCAATGGCGGCTTCACCTGAGCAGCTATGCTCCTCCATTTTTTAGCGTATTCTTTGAATGACTCTCTATCTCCTTTGCTCATGTGCTGTAATTGAGACCGGTCTGGAGCAAGGTCCATGTTATACTGGTATTGTTTTAGAAAGGCTTCAGAGAGATCCTTCCAACTGTGAACTTCGGAGGATTGCAGCTGCATGTACCAATCTAGTGATGCCCCAGTCAGACTGTCCTGGAAATAATGAATGAGCACCTTGTCATCATGAGCATAAGCGGCCATTTTTCTAACATACATCGTCAAATGGCTAGATGGACACCCGGTGCCGCGATATTTATCGAAGTCAGGTGCTTTGAATTTAGGGGGTATAACAACATCTGGGACAAGGCACAAATCTCGGGCATCCCTGGCTCTAGTTCCTGATCCTTCCACAGCTCTTAATCGCTCTTCAAGCGAGTGATACCGATCCCCATGCTGAGTGTTCCCAAACAAATGACCTTGTGGATAGTTCCCCGGACCGTGATAATAACCCCCATACTGAGCAGGGTTTCCCATATGATGGGCAGCGTTCTGAGGGTTCACAGTAACTCCCAGAGTAGGACTAGGTGAACCTCTTGGCAGTACAGTATCAGGACTAGGAGTATGAATTTGTGGTCCCATAGCAGCTCCACCAGGCATAGTCGTGACAGGTTGACTCGGCCCCACAGGAATAGCTTCAGCAGCAGGCGGCATATAACCCATTGGCATCCCCCAAGGATATATCGGTGCATTCTGATGACTCTGTCCGCTCGCCCCTGGAGGATGGGCAAAGTGACTCACCCCCTGTCCATAAGAAGTGTGAGTAGTTGTAACTTCAGCGGACACCGGAGGAGAAACGAAGGTAACAACCCCTTCGGGATTTACAACAGCAGCGGCCCCAGCAGTGGCCCCACCCCTCAAATTCTGTAGCATACTCATTACTTCGACCATCTGTGCTTCCATAGCCTCCACTTTAGTCTTCAAAGCATGATTCTCTTGAGCCAGCTGCTCGGGGTTAAGAATCTCCACAACCGACTCATCTTGACCCAAGGGGTCCTCATTCTCGAGATGTTGATTGCTAGCCATCAATCTTGCTTGCAGACGGGTGGAGTATCGGTGTTGGCGAACCAGCTTGCCTTTTGTTTTTCTCTCTGATGATAGAACATTTTTTATAAGTACAAGTATGAATGCGTAAATGAATGCAATGCATATGGTTTTATGTTATTTTTGTATTTAGATGCATGAGGAATGCTGTATGAATTTTTCAGAATTTTGCTTATGTAATGCATGCTGTTATGATGTAAAATGCGGGTGATGAGGATGCTTGTTATAAAGACAGATATTTACAGGTGGGGGTTTTGAAAATTTAGGGCAGTATACCCTATTATGCCACCCCATTTGTGAAAGAGAAGGAAAAACATATTCTTTTTAATTTCGTTGTTTTTTCAAAAACGTTGGCGGAAATGAACTAAACTAGATGTAACAATGCAACACACAATTTTGGAAAAGCCCTTGTGACCTAAAAAAGAGGTGAGACCTATGATCTAGGGCAATTTAAAGGGTAATCCTTCCATGTAGCTCTATTCACTCCCTCACAAGGCCACCAGAGCTACAGTCTCTTTCACAAAATTCCCCACAAATGCAGCAAACTGCTAGGTGTGAGGCATCATGAAAGAGCACAACTCTGGTTGAAACTTTCGCAAGTAGCCAAACGGACAAAGGTCCTGATGGGCTCTCACTACTCGAATCCACTCTCCTAAGTTTTTGCAGACCTGGGTTATGGTCCCACTCAAAACACATAGTCACAGGGTATAAGTGTAGTGTGTGTCAAGGGCATTTTCCCTAGTACTACCCCCACCTGAAATGAAAACCAGAGCAGTCCAGACAAAAGCAAGCAATAACAAGTTATCTACCCTAGGGTTCCATACCTAGAATATCTATAAACAAGGATATTGCTCACCTTAGGAAAAGGAGCCAAGAAGAGGGGATCATGGGGATTGAAAAAAATGCATGGGCATAAGCGATAAAAGAAAGGAATAAAAGATGAGACAGGGAACAACATAGAAGAACACAAATGCGTACGCCTACAATTAATGATAAGAAAGAAAGGAAAACAAGGTTTTAATCAAATCAACAATACATTAAACTACACATTTAAATTAGTTAGGCTTGACCCTCGTCTTTTTTAAAAAAAAAGTGTCCCCAGTGAAGTCGCCAGCTGTTGCACCCCGAAAAATCCCGCTTTTGGGTTTCTCAATGTACAACGTGGAAAAATTTTGGAGCCGCCACCAATATTTTAATTTTAAGACCAAAACATTGAAAAAAGGTCTTTTGGACAAAGCAGATGGTCTTTGAAAACTAGAGATATAGGTTCGGGGGTCAATTACGCGCGAGGAAGGTGTTAGCACCGCGCACGTCCTTTCTACCGAAAGGGAACCTCTAATTAAATGTGTGGTTTTAATGTTTGATTTGAAAAATACCTAGATTTGCCTATTTATTTCTTGTTTGAAGACGAATGAGAAAACTTACTGGAAATTTTATTTTTGGTGAGAAAGGGGGGAAAAAGGGGTTTTTAGAAAAAAGTGCTTGACGGGACATGGCCCGCTCCTACGTATCTCCCGGTGCGATGGAGAATTCAAAGCTACGTAGTTCTTGGGTAGAAATGTTTGTTTTTTATCTTTTTTAGTGAGTTTTTGAAATAGGACGAGCATTAGCAAATGATTGAACTAGCAGAGGCTATGATGAATCACTACTAAATACTCAAAAAGAGAGTTGCACCGTTAGTCAAACGAACAAAGGTTCTGATGGACTATTGATAACAACTCGTTTTTTATTATCCTTTTGGAAAGTGATTTTCGAAAGAGATTGATTTGTACGATGATCAAACTAACAAAGGTTATGATGGTTCATCGTTTATTATTTTTAGGAGAAAAGGACATTGTCACTAATAGCTAAACGAACAGAGGCTCTGATGAGCTACTAGCAACAATGGGTTTGAAAAATGATTTTTGTTTGTTTTATGAAAATGATTGGTTTAGGGGGATGAAAAGAATTTTTATTTGTTGCGCTTGACGAGAACGTGGCTCGCTCCTACGTATCCCAAACGGGAATCAAAGCGACGTAGTTCTAAAAAATGTTTTTGAAAGGGTTTGAAAGGGGCAAGCTGAATCACCCGAGACCATCTTCACCACTTAGAACATGATGCACTAGGCATAAGTGGGAATCATATGGTTCGTCATCAACAATGGACGATAATCTACAAGAACGAGTAGATAAACGCTATAGCTAAGTTAAATCACATGGGTCGCAATAACTAAATATTAACAAACGAAAAGACTGAAATACCTCTGATGAAGACAGATATTACAACTCTGAAGAACGCAAACCCCGACTAACCCTTGCAGGAGATCAGCTCAGATGGACCAACGGCGCGAATAGAGCAAAAATGAAGCGGAGAACTGGAAAATGAGATTTGCGAGAGTTGTCTTCGCAGATCTCGTGAAATGTCTCTGGAGCAATTCTTCTCAGATCTCGTGAAATGTGTCCGTTGAAATGAAAAATGAGCTTCCTATTTATAGGAAATCAGATTTGATCTATTTTAGGAAGCTAGGTAATCGATTAGTTGCTCAAATCACTTGAGATGGATAATCGATTATTGGTTCAATTGTTTTCAGGTAAGTAATCGATTAGGTGCTTTAAAAAGGGAAGGGAATAATCGATTATTTGCTTGTTTTCATAGAGCAAATAATCGATTATTTGCTTGAATGAAATAAGAAGGTAATCGATTATTTGCTTTCCTGAAAATATGGACATCTTAATAATCGATTATGTGCTTCAAAAGGGGAAGGGGATAATCGATTATTTGCTTGTTTTCTTAGAGCAAATAATCGATTATTGGCTTGAATGAAACAAGAAGGTAATCGATTATTTGCTTTCCTGAAAATATGGATACCTTCTTTATTCATCAAGAATATATTATATGCATGATAAAATCGATTTTATTCTTTTCTAAAAAAAATTCATAACACATGTGCTTGTCCTATTTTATCTTGCATGCATGAGGTTTGTTGAAAAATATTTTCATACAAAATCCTTTTATGAAAAATGACCAAAATGCCCTTTTTGACCCTAAAGCCCTAATTTCCCCAAAAGGTGCATTCTAACCCTAAAAATGATTTGGAATGGTTTCTAAGACCCAAAAAGCAATGCATAAGTTATTTTTTTTATATTTTTCTTTTTGTGTGGAAAATTAGGGTTTTGACCTAAGCCGGACAAAATTGGGGTATGACAATGGGCGCCTCCAGCGCAAAGATTTTGAGTTTCTTGAGGAGAAAGTTAGTCAGAAATTAGCCTCTTGGCAACACAAATTGCTTAATAAGGCTGGGCGTTTGACTTTGGTGAGGGCTGTTGTCATACCCTAACTTTGTCCGATTAATCAAAAATCCCAAAAAGAGATTTTTTTTCTTCTCTCGCTCTCTGGTTGAGCCACGTATCATTTTAGCCACTTCGTTTTTATTTTATGAACCTATTGTTATTGGCATAAAATACAACAGAAACAAATTAAAAGTATAATAATCTTTTCTTTTTTGAAGCTGAACAATAACAAATATCCTTTTATTATATAATCAGTTTCTTTTACACATATAAACAAAAAAAAAGCGAAAAGAAGCAAATAGTACAGTTTTTTTAAAAAAAAAATATAATACAAAATTCAAAAAAAGAAGGAAAAGGGCGCAGCTTGCAGCTGCCCCATCTAGGGTTAGGGTTATCATTTTTCTTTCCTTGATGCTGTTCTTTTGTGCCACTCATAGCCAGCTAGCTGCTGTCCTTGATCCTTATCCAATTGCTGTCCCTTTGATTCCCTCAAAGATGCTGTCCTTTTGATGCCATCTTTTTGCCCTAATTGCTGACTGCCCTCAGCACCCCATCCACCTATAAAAACAGCAACAGTAGCACAATCAAAGGGGGGCAGAAACAATCAATGAAAATTGACACCAAAATACACAAAATTCACACAAACACGGGCACACAGTCACTGAAATACACACCGAAATAGACAGATACACAGAAACACAGCCGAAATACACTGGGACAGACACAGAGAAGCAAAAAATTTACAACAATCAGAATCCAAACTAGGGTTCTACACTAAAACCCTAAATCATCGAGCATCTGAAACCCTAATTGCAGAAAGAAAAAAAACAGAACAGTCTAGAAAAGGAAAAGGCAGGCAGAAGCTGAGGCAGAAAAGGAACATGACTCCTCTGTTTCAAATTCCAGGAAACCTAGGTCGATTTTCAATCCTTTTTCACTTAATGTTGTATAGCTATATGATTTGTTCATGAATTGATTTTCGTATAAACAGCAAAAAGGTTTTTATTTTTCTTGAGAAATTGTTTCAGAATAAAATATAAGGTTTAGGAAAGAAAAAGGAAAAGAAAGCAGAACATGAGGGAGAGAGTGCGACATTGTGAGAGGAGACTGTGAAAAAAGAGAAACTTTACCTCCGGCCACCGTTCACGGTGGCCTCCGCCGTAGCACCGTCGTAGCATCGCCTTAGCCTTGCCATAGCCATCCCTTAGCCCCCCGTCAAACGCCAAACCGTCGCTGCCATCCAGCAACCACCACGACCTCCTCCACTTTGCAACTCCACTACCTCCACTCCTCCTCTCTCAGCCTCCCCTCGCACCATTCCACCTTCACGCCTACAAACACCACCAGTAAACCAACGCCAGACAACCACCGTACCCTACCACGACCACGAACTGAACCACACCACTACGGCCAAACCCCCCAAACGCCACTCAACCACCGTCGCAAATCACCTCGCTCTCTCTCTCTCTCTCTCTCTTTCTCTCTCTCTCTCTCTCTCTCTCTCTCTCTCTCTCTCTCTCTCTCTCTCTCTCTCTCTCTCTCTCTCTCTCTCTCTCTCTCCCGAAAGCTTCGCCTTCCACCCCTTTTCCATTTTTCCAAAACCAGTCTCGTTGGTGGCGGTGAGGAGAGCAGAGAACAAAAATTTAGGGTAGAAGGTTAGGGTGAGACGCGGTGGAGGAGAAGAAAAAAATGAAATCAAGGTTGAAAGAGAGAATGGTGCGGCTGGATTGAGAAAAGAGTGAGGGAGTGGTGTTGTTGGCTGTGGGGAGAGAAAAGAAGTGAGGATCGGTGAGGAGGAGAGAAAATCGAAGCTAGGTTTGAGAGGGAGAGGACGTCGCGGCGGTGAAGAGAAAGAAGGTGAAGATTAGGGTTAGAGGAGAATGGTGGAGCGACGCTGAGAGATGGAGAGAGTTTCGAAAATTAGGTTTGTTTTTTTTTTTTTTGTTTTCTGATTTATATAGTCTAGGGTTTGATTTATTTTTAATTATATCAGATTACTGCTTGCACCATCTATTTTGATAACGCACACCCCCCCCCTTGAAAAGCCCATGTTTTGTGGGCTGGCGTTTCTGAAACTAAAACCGGGCCTCTTGCTGCTCGCACCCCTAGACTGTTAAGTGCAACCCCTGTTTCTAAATGCACACACCATTTTACTACTGCACCTCCTGTTTCTCTTCTTTAAAATTTCTTTCCATAAATAAGCACTTTCTCCCACAAACCTATTTTTTCCCAAATAACAAATAAACATTATCCGCAAAAGAATGGTTTGTTACTAGTGGCCACTCTGAGCTTAGCTTGTTTGACCGTTAATAACAGCTTTAGTTTTCAAACGAGGTATGAGTGACGACCACTCCGAGTTTTACTTGTTTGGTCGTTACGAATACCTCTCTCAATTCCAAAATTAATTAAAAAAAAACACCAAACACACAAATTTTTTCTACCAAGAACTACGTAGCTTTGATTTCTCCATCGCACCTGGAGATACGTAGGAGCAGGGGCTCTCTCCTGTCAAGCACAAAAAAACTAAATTTTTTATTAAGTCTTTTTCTTTCAATAAAAGGGTAAAAATTAACATTTTCAAAATTAACTTTTTTTTCCTACAACTAATTAGCAGGTAACCTTCCTTAGGAAGGATGTCGTGGGGTGCTAACACCTTCCCCATGCATAACCGACTCCCGAACCCTAATCTGGTCTCAAGGACCTTTATCCATTCCAAAGGGATCTACCAATGTTTGCCCTAAAATTTAAACGTTGGTGACGGCTTCATTTTTGAACCTTCGAGGAATCCTCACCCGGATTTTTCGGTCGCTACAGCTGGCGACTCCACTGGGGACATTTTTTTTAGAGAGTCAAACCTAGTCTAATTAGTTGTAGGAGTAATTGTTAATTTAATGCTTTATTTTTACCCTACTTTGTCTTTTATTTTTTTATTGCATATTATATTCTCTTTGATGTGATATGTAAACATTAGGATAGAAGACCATTTTTTGTATATGTGTTTGTTTGTTTTGCAACTTGGGGATATATCTGTCGTTTTGCTCCTACACACACTGCACTACTACACTTTTGCACACATGTGAGAATAGTCCTATACCCGGACTGGAGCATAAACAAAGTTAGAACGAGACTGCGTAGTAATGGCCCTCTGGATGTACGTCCAACTCGGTGGTTACGAAAGTCTCACCTAGAGTTTGGTCCCTTCAAGGGTTCTATCACTTCTAATAGCTTGCCTATTGTTGTGGCTAGCGTTCTCGAACGGGGTCGTTGGCTCTAGGAACCTTATTTAGGACTCTATTGAGCTATCCCTTGGAAGGTTCACTTAATAGAACAGCTTTAGAACATCTCTCAAGTAGCCTCCTTAGGACACAAAGGAGCATCATACCCCTTGCATTCAAACAAACCTAATACTTTTCTTTTTTCAAAATTTCTTAAAAAAAAAACAAGAGAAAACGCTTTTTAAAATTTATCCCAAGAAAATGCCGCATGCGTTCCTTTTTTCTTTCGCATGACATAAAAAAATATATGCATCGACATCTCATCTCGCATGCATTTCTATGACCGCCAGGGAATTGTAAGACCTTTTCGGCAAGGAGAGATGGATCGGGCCATAAAATTAAACGGAACCATGCATTTGAAAGTCAAACAACCAAACTTGAGAAATCTGCGGGACCTTGGCAATGAAATGCCAGCATGGTGTCGTGACTTATTCACTGTCAAGTACGAGAATCTCCTGAGCCTCCTGGACGTTAAGGTACAAGCTGAAGCTATCACTGCACTGGGCCAGTATTTTGATCCACCGTTACGGTGTTTCACTTTCCAAGATTATCAGCTGGCTCCAACATTGGAAGAGTTTGAAAATATTTTGTGTTTCCCTCCCGAGAATAAGAAGCCTTATCGGTACATAGAGCATTACCTCCTACCTGAAAATTTATCCAAGATATTGAAGGTTACAACGTCAGAATTGGCTACAAAGATAGTGGAAATAGGTGGCAAAAAAGGTTTGACCAGAAAGTACCTAGAGAAGGAAGCTTCATTCTTGGCCAAAAAGAAAGATTGGGCTACTTTCATGGATGTCTTTGCTCTCCTCATCTATGGGATTGTTCTTTTCCCAAATGACAAAGATTTTGTTGAATACACCGCAATTGATGTTTTTCTGGCCTTCAAGCTCCGAGGACAAAACCCTGCCTCAGTCGTTCTGGCTGATGTTTATTTTTCTCTCTGGGAACGTCATGAGAAAAGAGCGGGTGTGATATGGTGTTGTTTGCCTGTGTTGTACTGTTGGCTAACCTCTCATATATTCAAAAGAAATCATCATATGGAAGTTAGGGGTAAGACTGAGTGGGCCCAGTACCTCGCAGGCCTAACAAGGAGCGACATCTCTTGGTATTCTCGAGATCAAAACATCGATGAATTTGTTTATCAGTGTGGAGACTTTCTAAATGTCCCCCTCATGGGGACGAAAGGTTGCATCAGTTACAATCCAGCCATTGCTCTAAGGCAATTCGGTTATCCCATGATGAATCCACCTCCAGAAGAATCCCTATCTACATTTGAGCTAGAGTACAGAGGCTCTAAAAATCTTGACATGTTAAGAAGGGTTAGCCGAGCTTGGGACTGAATAGTCAAGAAAGGACGTGAACTAGGCCCTAGAGCTATTGATGCTGGGGAAAACTATCTTCAATGGGTTGCACTTAGGGTCCGAGAGGTCAGGCTACCTTTTCGCCTCGCATTTCCCCCCGGCCATGAAATTCCTGAACCAGTTCCTGCCCTCAATGAAGAAGTAGAAGAAGTCAAAGTTACTTTAACCAAATCTGAACAAGAAAAGATTGAGCTACAAGCCCAGCTGGAAAGAGCACTTCAAGAAAACGCAGGCCTGAGGCGAGAAAATATCGTCAAAGGTAAACGCATTGCAGAATGTGAAGAAAGGTTAGAGGTCGGGAAGGCTAAGTTTCTTCGTGTGCAAGAAAGCCTTAGAGGTGCCAATGAAGAGCTTCAAGTACGTAACAGAGACCGAGACAGGGCCCTTGACAATGCTTATGTATGGAAGAGTCAGTTGACAGAAGCTGTGGAGAAGGAAAAGGATCTTCAAACTCAGCTCCAAAGTTTGAAGGCGCAGTTGAAAGAAAAGATTGATGAGTATGAGGGTAGCCTTGCGACCGAAAGAGAAGCCAGAGGGGTGATACTGGGAAGACTCGAAGAATGTCAAGCAGCACTCCAAAAGGAGTTCAGAAATGCGAACGAATTGAAAGAGTTCGCTGATTACCAGAAGAACCTCTATGAAACAACCGAGAAAGAGCACGCATATCTAAAAGAGGAATACATGAAGCTGAATGATCATTGTCATTACCTCCAGGACATGTTCTCAAATCTAGCTAAACTATGCAATGAGGCCATCATAGATGTTCCAGATCATTTGAAGGATGCTGATATCGTCATGTCTAGGGAGAATACCCCAGTCGAAGTCTTCAAATTTGTTCAGTATATGAAAGAGCTTATTGCCTTCTTAAATATTAAGGAAAAGTGGTCCGGTGCGAAAAAAAGAAAGATGGCTTGGATGACGTAGTTGTTTGAGTTTAAATTGCTGTAGTTTCCGTTGTAATCCCTGAAGAACTCGTTTGGTTGTACTTTCTTTTATCAATGAAGAATTCGTTTGGTTTAAATCTCGATCCTAGTTTATCCTTCACTTGTCGAATGAGTGGTTTACAATTCCACAAGCTCGATGCGAGAAACATGCATAGGCATCTCATGCACATTCATTCATTCATTCATTCACGAACTTATGTTAAAAATTTTGAAAAAAACAGAACGAAAAGGCAAACTGGTTCATCAACACCGCTACCGTACTCGCTTGCAAGCCAGGAAAATGACTGAGAGTCAAGACAACCAAGCGTTGAGAGATGATATCGAGCAGCTGAAGGAGAAGATGAACGAGATGATGGCCATGAAGGAGCAGATGGTCGATATTATGAAGCTTCTTGAAAAGAGAGTTGCAGACGGAAACACCTCAGTAGGAAATACCGTAAATATTGCTATAAGCCTTCCTCCGCCGCACAACTCTGGGTTTGATGGTCAGGGCCACTACTGGCCCTCTTATGGACTTCATGCCGGCTACACACCTCCTACGATGGACGCCACTTTAGAGGGTGGCCCTACGGGGGTCGTGAATCCGAATCACAATATGCCTCAAGGACTGAATGAAACACCGCAAGTCCAGATCCCTACGACTATGCCGCAGGCTGCGTTACAGAATTACACTCCGCCGTTAGTGACGAGTCATCAGACTCCTGTGCAAAATACCGGGAACTCCTCCCACTCATATATCCCACATGTGAGCTCAGTTGCTGTTCCAATGGTCCATCCTTATAACTACCCAACGTGGGACCCTCAATCCAGGGACAGATATCAAATGCTGCAAGAACGGTTAAGGGCCATAGAGGGAACTAGTACTGGGGCAAGAAATGCACATGATTTATGTCTCGTTCCCAACGTGGTTATTCCCCCTAAGTTTAAGGTGCCAGATTTTGATAAGTACAGAGGAGCAACATGTCCGGCAAGCCACCTAACTATGTACTGCAGGAAAATGGTTGCGTTCGCAAATGACGATAAGCTGCTTATCCACTACTTCCAAGACAGCTTAGCTGGGGCAGCTTCAAGTTGGTATATGCAGTTGACACCCACTCACATCCGGTGTTGGAAGGATCTCGCTGATGCTTTCCTTAAGCAGTATAAGTACAACACTGATATGGCTCCTGATAGGACTCAGCTACAAAACATGGCTAAAAGAGATAATGAGTCCTTTAAGGAATATGCTCAGCGTTGGAGAGGACTAGCAGCACAGGTAGCACCACCTCTGTTTGAAAAGGAAATGGTATCTATGTTCATGGAAACTCTTCCTTCACCCTTCTATGAAAAATTGATTGGGAGTGTATCGTCAAGTTTCTCGGATATGATCATTATTGGGGAAAGGCTGGAGAACGGAATGAGGAATAGGAAAATCGCTTATACTTCTCCCACTAACCAGAGAAAGCCCTTCTCCGGATTTCCTAAAAAGAAGGAAGGAGAAGCCAACGCCATCACAGGAACCGGAAAAACTTCCTACTCCAACCCCTCTCACACCAATCCGTTCTCAGCACAAACACTATCTACCCCACCTGCCCAAAACAACCAAGGCCATAAACCACAAAACTACTCAGACGGAAAGCTCGTCCAGTTTGATCCAATCCCTATGTCATACTCCGACCTATTTCGCCACCTGCTCAGCCATAATTTAATCACCACCCGCCCAATGAGATAGATCCAGCCCCCTTTTCCTAAAGGCTTCGACCCAAACACCACATGTGAATTTCATTTAGGAACGGTCGGCCATTCCATAGAAAACTGTAAGGCATTGAAGTATGTTGTCCAAGATCTAATCGCCTCGGGCTGGTTGAATTTCAAGGAAAATGGTCCTAATGTGGCTACCAACCCATTACCAGGACATGGGATGCCCTCGACTAATGCAATTGAGGATTCTGCAGAGCAGTCCCTAATCAGGAGAGTAGAATGCATCCAGACACCCCTGGAAGCGATTCATGCTAATTTGTGTTCCTTTGGGATTATCAAGAGAGAATGCACTGGAAAGAATCCATGCAATGACCATCACTGCATTGGAAACTGTGAGGCGTTCAAACAAGTGCTTCAGGACTTGTTGGACCGGCACAAAATACAAGTAGGCTCTCTAAATAAAGAAGAAGACGTATCAACCGTCCAGTCAAACAGGGGCAGGAATACAGATACTCGACGGCTGCTAGAGATTCTCTATAGCAAAGACTCAAGGATGGCCCTTGCTGCACCAAAGGCAATAACCATCCAGGTACCGACTCTGTTCCCTTTCAAAGACGTGAATGCAGTCCCGTGGAATTACAGTGTGAAAATTCAGAGCAATTCTGATGTCACCAACATCTCGGGAAGCAGCGAAATGACTCGGAGCGGGCGCGTCTATGCCTCTGAAGGACCCGGGGGAAGAAAATCAAATGAAAGAGAAAAGATTGATAAAGGAAAAAACATAGAGGGAGAGCCATCTGACAAAAATACAGGCAAAAAAGCACTATCTGAGCAAGAAGCCAGTGAGTTTCTAAAGATTATGAGGCAGAGTGAGTACAAGGTAGTGGATCAGTTGAATCAGACCCCTGCTAAGATATCCCTGCTATCACTATTACTCAATTCTGAAGCCCACCGCGCAACACTAATGAAGGTGTTGAGTGAAGCTCATGTCACTCACGACATCACAGTTGGTCAGTTTGATGGGATCGTCGGAAATATCGTTGCAAACAACTACCTCACCTTCACAGATGACGAGATCCCCATTGAGGGAAGAGGGCACAACAAGGCTTTGCATATCTCCGTGAAATGTGGAGAATACTCTCTAGCTCGGGTACTTATCGATAATGGATCGTCCCTGAATGTACTACCCAAATCAACCATGAACAAGCTAGACGTAGATTGTTCATACATGAAACCCAGTTCCACACTGGTCAGGGCATTCGATGGGTCTAAAACAGAGGACATCGGAGAGGTGGAGTTACCTGTACAGGTAGGTCCAGAGGTCTTCATAGTGAGTTTCCAAGTAATGGACATCAATCCGTCTTACAGTTGTCTTCTGGGAAGACCTTGGATCCATTCTGCAGGGGCTGTGCCCTCTTCTCTACATCAAAAGCTCAAGTTCATAGTCAACAACAAGTTGGTGGTCGTTTCGGGAGAAGAAGAGTTGCTAGTTAATAAGCCGTTTCCTATCCACTATGTTGAGGCTGCAGAAGAATCTTTCGAGACCGCCTTCCAAGCACTAGAAATTGCAAATGCTATCTTTGTGGGGGACGGGGTCCCATCACTAAAACCAAAGCTGTCCAAAGCTGCATTGATGATCGCTAAAGTCATGACAAGCAAGGGTTATCAAGCTGGAAGTGGTTTAGGGAAGACTGAACAAGGGATCCTAACACCCATACAGCTGCATGAAAACAAAGACAGACGTGGGATAGGGTGCTGGCCTAGTCTTACTGACAAAGGAAGGATCGCCGCGAAAAAGAAGGAGCGGAGGTTGGCCAAACTTGAGGGTCGGGAGCCAGATATGAAGAAGATTTTCATCTGCGACATAAAGCAAAGCTTTTAGAGCGCAGGAATACTAGATCCTAACCAGGTTGCAGCTATTGAAGATGATTCAAGTGCTGAAAATGGCGGTGACAGTCTTGTGCGCCGTTGTCCTGCAAACGAAAAGCTCAAGAATTGGGAGATTGTTGATTTTCCTATAGTTTTTAGTGCAAAGTAATTTTCTGTAATGTAATCCTATGGCTCTACCCAAGGCCTTAAGACATTTCATAAGGGCACGCATGTTCCGTTTCAATATCAGTATCAATAAAATAGCATTTTGAATTCTCTAATAAACTTCATTTCGCCTTGTTCTTTCTCTTTTATTTTGTTTTCATTCCGTCAATTTTCGCTAATGCAGATCTAAAAATATCATCTTTGAAAATAACAACGCCAATAATTCATACCATAACTTTGATCACCCCATTAATCAAACCGAGGAGGATGTTGAAGATCATTGGGAAGCCCCTCCAAAGTTAATGAGAATGATGGAACAAGAGGAAAAGGCAATCCAACCTCACGAGGAATCTACTGAAACGATTAACTTGGGTACAGAAGAAGATAAAAAGGAAGTTAAAGTGGGCACCACAATGAAGGAGAGTGAGCGGGAGAAATTGATTCAACTCTTATTCGAATATGTCGACGTCTTTGCATGGACATACCAAGACATGCCAGGGCTAGACACAAACATAGTTGAACACAAGTTACCAGTAAAACCTGAATGCCCGCCAGTGAAGCAGAAGCTAAGAAGGATGAAGCCAGACATGTCACTGAAAATCCGAGATGAGGTTAAAAAGCAGTTTGATGCCGGATTATTAGCAGTAGCAAAGTATCCTCAATGGGTAGCCAACATTGTCCCGGTTCCAAAGAAGGATGGGAAGGTCAGAATGTGCGTCGATTATCGAGACCTGAACAGAGAAAGTCCTAAAGAGGATTTTCCCTTTGCCCCACATTAATGTCCTGGTGGATAGCACAGCACAACACTCTTTATTTTCCTTCATGGATGGATATTCCGGATATAATCAAATCAAGATGGCCCCCGAGGATATGGAGAAAACCACCTTCATCACTCTCTGGGGGAACCTTCTGTTACAAAGTAATGCCATTTGGATTGAAGAACGCTGGTGCAACATACCAAAGGGCGATGGTAGCTTTATTCCATGGATGATATGATTGCCAAGTCCAAGACTGAGGAAGAGCATATTGTTAATCTGCGGAAACTCTTTGAACGTCTAAGGAAGTTCAAACTCAGATTAAACCTGCTAAATGCACCTTCGGCGTAAGATCAGGAAAGCTGTTGGGGTTCGTAGTCAGTCAGAAGGGAATACAGGTAGATCCAGACAAGGTACAAGCAATTCTTGAAATGCCAGCGCCTAAAACCGAAAAAGAAGTCAGTGGGTTTCTGGGAAGATTGAACTACATCTCTAGAATCATATCCCAATTAACGTCTACCTGTGAGCCTATCTTCAAATTGCTGTGCAAGAATCAAGAAACCAAGTGGAACGATAACTGCCAAGAAGCTTTCGAAAAGATCAAGAGGTACCTCCAAAACCCTCTGATTCTGATGCCACCTGTATCAGACAGACCTCTCATCCTGTACTTAACAGTGCTAGAGAAATCGATGGGTTGTGTGCTGGGGCAACATGACAAATCCGGAAGGAAAGAACGTGCCATCTATTACTTGAGTAAGAATTTCACTGAGTGCGAGACAAGGTACTCATTGTTAGAAAGAACATGTTGCGCTCTAGCCTGGGCTGCGCATCGTCTAAGGCAGTATATGCTAAGCCACACGACTTGGTTGGTATCTAAAATGGATCCGATCAAGTATATCTTTGAAAAACCCGCACTCACAAGAAGAATTGCTCGATGGCAGATGCTACTATCCGAGTACGACCTCTTATACGTTACGCAGAAAGCAATCAAGGGTAGTGCATTGGCTGAATACTTAGCACACCAACTAGTCGAGGATTACCAATCAATGCAATACGACTTCCCAGACGAAGATATAATGTCTCTATTCGAAGAAGGAAAGTCTCAAGATGATGAAAGATGGAGGATGTTATTTGATGGGGCTTCCAATGTGTGGGGGCATGGGGTCGGAGCTATATTAATCTCCCCGGATAACCGCTTCATACCGTTTACCGCTAGATTGAGCTTCTATTGCACCAACAACATTGCAGAATATGAAGCATGCATTCTAGGCATCAAAGCGGCCCTTGAATGGAAAGTTAAAAGACTCGATGTATATGGAGACTCAGCCTTGGTCATCCACCAAATTAAGGGTGACTGGGAAGCTAGAGACTCCAAATTGATCCCTTATCGCGATCACATCCAAAAGATGATCAAGCCATTTGACGATATCACTTTCCATCATCTCTGGCGTGAAGAAAACCAGTTGGCCGATGCCTTAGCAACTCTGTCCTCAATGTTCAATGTCAATTGCGACAAGAATCTGACATTCATCAGGATCCAACACCGGGAATTACCAGCGCACCTTTGTATGGCAATTGAAGAAGAGCCTGACAGTAGGCCTTGGTATTATGATATCAGACATTATATCACAAGCAGAGAATACCCTCCTGGTGCTTCAGAGAACGACAAGAGAACACTTAGAAGGTTATCGATGGGTTTCTTCCTAAATGGGGAAGTGCTTTACAAAAGAAATCATGATATGGTCCTCCACAGATGTGTAGCAAAAGAGGAAGCAGAAAGAATTATGAAAGATATCCATGAAGGATCGTTCGGAACTCATTCCAATGGGCATACCATGGCAAGAAAAATCCTAAGGGCTGGTTACTACTGGTTGACAATGGAAGCTGATTGCTTTAACTATGTGAGGAAGTGTCACAAATGTCAAGTTTATGCTGACAACATTCATGTGCCACCAGCTTCCTTGAATGTCCTAATAGCACCGTGGTCGTTCTCAATGTGGGGGATGGATGTCATTGGTCCCATCGAACCTAAGGCGTCAAATGGGCATCGCTTCATTTTGGTTGCTATTGATTATTTCACCAAATGGGTCGAAGCTGCTTCCTATCCCAGTGTGACAAGATCTGTGGTTGTCAAGTTCATAAAAAGAGATTTGGTCTGCCGTTACGGCCTTCCAAATAAGATCATCACTGATAATGGGAGTAACTTGAATAACAAAATGATGAAAGAGCTGTGTGAAGACCTCAAAATTCAGCACCATAATTCTTCCTCATATCGTCCAAAAATGAATGGGGCAGTTGAAGCGGCAAACAAGAATATAAAGAAGATTGTGCAAAAGATGGTGGTGACCTTCAAAGACTTGCATGAAATGCTCCTTTTGCCTTGCATGGGTATCGGACCTCAGTTCGCACGTCAACAGGGGCAACTCCGTTCTCACTAGTATATGGGATGGAAGCAGTTCTTCCCATCGAAGTTGAAATACCCTCTCTACGGGTGCTAATGGAGACGAAATTAGACGAGGCAGAATGGGTTCGAACTCGTCTTGATCAGATGAACCTCATAGAGGAAAAAAGGGTGGTTGCGTTTTGTCACGGGCAGCTGTACCAACAAAGAATGAAGAAGGCTTATGATAAGAAGGTTCGCCCTCGACAGTTTCAAGAAGGAGACCTCATGCTCAAGAAAATTTTACGTATCCAAAAAGATTCCCGGGGAAAATGGACCCCAAACTACGAAGGACCTTATGTGATAAAGAAAGCATTCTCTGGAGGAGCTTTAATTCTCACAAAAATGGATGGTGAAGATCTCCCACTCCCGGTAAATTCAGATGCAGTTAAGAAGTTCTATGCCTGAAGAAAAATATGAAAAAAGAAAAAGATGAGCCAAGCAAAATGAGCTCGCTAGGTTGAAAACCCGAAAGGGCGGCCTAGGCAAAAGTTAGAGCAACCCGGTGGATCGAAAACTCTAAAGAGCGGTCTAGGCAAAAATTAGGGTCAAAAAGTTGGACTAGGAAGAAATAAAAAGGCAGTCAACACTCCCAAAGGTGGGATCGTGGGTGGTCAAAATTATGCGTATGAGTGATTGGCACCGTCATTTCAAAAATACAAACAATCAAAGATCTGTTCTTTCCTTTTTCTCGTTTTTTTTAGTTTAAACTCTCAATGTAATTTTCAATCGGCGTGACCTTCTGTACGTTCGGTTTCCATATTAAACACTTTCTTTCTCCTGCTTGTTTTTCTTTCTTTGCTTTAAAGTGATGTTTTATGATAAATGATACTGAATTGTGGAACATGTGCATGAACTGAGGGGCATTACAATCTTTGCGAAATTCCTAAAAATCACAGAAATAAGACGATCTCTCATAAACAAATTTACGATGAGGACGAGTATCTGCATGATCACTTCAAACAACAAATCATAATAAGTCTGCGCTGAATCTAGCAATACTACTGCTCTGGACCACCCTCATGCCTCACGACTGAAACCTCGCAAGTTGATCGAACCAGTAAAAAGAAGCCAAAAGAGCAAAAGAGCAAAACTAGAAAAGAGAAAAAAAGAGCTAGATGAGAGCAAAAGAACAAAACAAAAGCTAAAGTACAAAATAAAAAATCATTCAGTATTTCATTCATCATCTCACTCAAAATTAATCACCGCAGATGCATACATCGCATACATGTCATATACATATCATATGTGGTTTTTCGTATCGACTCTCCATATCGACACGTATCTACATCCAATTCTTAAGCCAACGCGATTAATGTTGAATCCTATATCGCACGTTAGATCGCAGTGTTAGCAAAGTCTAGCATAGATCCTTCAGACCAAATCGGTCCTTCAGTTCAGTTTGAATTAGCACGTCAAACGCTACTTCGAGCTACACCTTTAGATCATAACGTCGCCATAGAGCGCGACAGATCCTTCAGACCCCCGGTTGTCCTTCAGATTAGCTGCGTCTGCCCAAGGCATAGCGTAAATCCTTCATGGTCAACATATCAGTTCCGGATCTGATCTTGACCCTCACGACCGCCCCCGACGTAGGTCACCCTCTGATTGTTTTACTAGTGCCATAACTAGTTCCAGTCCGTCAGATCATTTTTGGTCCATCAGGCTCAGGCAGCCCTTCAGACCTGTCGGTCCTTCAGTTTAATTCAAACCAGTGCGCCAAGCGTCGCTTGAGAATTCGACCTTCAGACTAATCAGTCCTTCAGAGCCCCAGTGCTCCTTTAGACCCCCAACGGTCCTTCTTTATTTTCTTTCTCGTGAACACGCCAAGTGTTAACCGTTATCCATATCCCCACTCCTTTCTTTTTTATCAAACAAAATTAGCGTCTGTTCAATCTTCATTTCCATTTCTACTACGAAAATCCAAAAATTTTCTAGTAAAATAAAATAAAGAGGGGCAGCTGTCATACCCTAATTTTGTCCGATTAATCAAAAATCCCAAAAAGAGATTTTTTTTTTCTTCTCTCGCTCTCTGGTTGAGCCACGTATCATTTTAAGCTCGCGCGCGCAATATTATTTTGATGCTTCGTTTTTATTTTATGAGCCTATTGTTATTGGCATAAAATACAACAGAAACAAATTAAAAGTATAATAATCTTTTCTTTTTGAAGCTGAACAATAACAAATATCCTTTTATTATATAATCAGTTTCTTTTACACATATAAACAAAAAAAAGCGAAAAGAAGCAAATAGTACAGTTTTTTTAAAAAAAATATATAACACAAAATTCAAAAAAAGAAGGAAAAGGGCGCAGCTTGCAGCTGCCCCATCTAGGGTTAGGGTTATCATTTTTCTTTCCTTGATGCTGTTCTTTTGTGCCACTCATAGCCAGCTAGCTGCTGTCCTTGATCCTTATCCAATTGTTGTCCTTTTGATTCCCTCAAAGATGTTGTCCTTTTGATGCCATCTTTTTGTCCTAATTGCTGACTGCCCTCAGCACCCCATCCACCTATAAAAACAGCAACAGTAGCACAATCAAAGGGGGGCAGAAACAATCAATGAAAATTGACACCAAAATACACAAAATTCACACAAACACGGGCACACAGTCACTGAAATACACACCGAAATAGACAGATACACAGAAACACAACCGAAATACACTGGGACAGACACAGAGAAGCAAAAAATTCACAACAATCAGAATCCACACTTGGGTTCTACACTAAAACCCTAAATCATCGAGCATCTGAAACCCTAATTGCAAAAAGAAAAAAAAGGAACAGTCTAGAAAAGGAAAAGGCAGGCAGAAGCTGAGGCAGAAAAGGAAAACGACTCCTCTGTTTCAAATTCCTGGGAACCTAGGTCGATTTTCAATCCTTTTTCACTTAATGTCACATAGTTTATTTATATGATTTGTTCATGAATTGATTTTCGTATAAACAGCATAAAGGTTTTTATTTTTCTTGAGAAATTGTTTGAGAATAAAATGTAAGGTTTAGGAAAGAAAAAGGAAAAGAAAACAGAACATGAGGGAGAGAGTGAGACATTGTGAGAGGAGACTGTGAAAAAAAGAGAAACTTTACCTCCGGCCACCGTTCACGGTGGCCTCCGTCGTAGCACCGCCGTAGCTATCCCTTAGCCCCTCGTCAAACGGCAAACCGTCGCTGCCATCCAGCAACCACCACGACCTCCTCCACTTTGCATCTCCACCCTCCACTACCTCCACTCCTCCTCTCTCAGCCTCCCCTCGCACCGTTCCACCTTCATGCTTAGAAACACCACCAGTAAACCCACGCCAGACAACCACCGTACCCTACCACGACCACGAACCGTCACAAATCCCCCAAACGCCACTCAACCACCGTCACAAATCACCTCGCTCTCTCTCTCTCTCCTGAAAGCTTCGCCTTCCACCCCCTTTCCATTTTTTCCAAAAACAGTCTCGTTGGTGGCGGTGAGGAGAGCAGAGAACAAAAATTTAGGGTAGAAGGTTAGGGTGAGACGCGGTGGAGGAGAAGAAAAAAATGAAATCAAGGTTGAAAGAGAGAATGGTGCGGCTGGATTGAGAAAAGAGTGAGGGAGTGGTGCTGTTGGCTGTGGGGAGAGAAAAGAAGCGAGGATCGGTGAGGAGGAGAGAAATCGAAGCTAGGTTTGAGAGGGAGAGGACGTCGCGGCGGTGAAGAGAAAGAAGGTGAAGATTAGGGTTAGAGGAGAATGGTGGAGCGGCGCTGAGAGATGGAGAGAGTTTCGAAAATTATGTTTGTTTTTTTTTTGTTTTCTGATTTATATAGTCTAGGGTTTGATTTATTTTTAATTATATCAGATTACTGCTTGCACCATCTATTTTGATAACGCACCCCCCCCCCCCCTGAAAAGCCCATGATTTGTGGGCTGGCGTTTCTGAAACTAAAACCGGGCCTCTTGCTGCTCGCACCCCTAGACTGTTAAGTGCAACCCCTGTTTCTAAATGCACACACCATTTTACTACTGCACCCCCTGTTTCTCTTCTTTAAAATTTCTTTCCATAAATAAGCACTTTCTCCCACAAACCTATTTTTTCCCAAATAACAAATAAACGTTATCCGCAAAAGAATGGTTTGTTACTAATGGCCACTCTGAGCTTAGCTTGTTTGACCGTTAATAACAGCTTTAGTTTTCAAACGAGGTATGAGTGACGACCACTCTGAGTTTTACTTGTTTGGTCGTTACGAATACCTCTCTCAATTCCAAAAATAATTAAAAAAACACCAAACACACAAATTTTTTCTACCAAGAACTACGTAGCTTTGATTTCTCCATCGCACCTGGAGATACATAGGAGCAGGGGCTCTCTCCTGTCAAGCACAAAAAAACTAAAATTTTTATTAAGTCTTTTTCTTTCAATAAAAGGGTAAAAATTAACATTTTCAAAATTAACTTTTTTTCCCTACAACTAATTAGCAGGTAACCTTCCTTAGGAAGGATGTCGTGGGGTGCTAACACCTTCCCCATGCATAACCGACTCCCGAACCCTAATCTGGTCTCAAGGACCTTTATCCATTCCAAAGGGATTTGCCAATGTTTGGCCTAAAAATTAAACGTTGGTGGCGGGTTCATTTTTGAACCTTCGAGGAATCCTCACCCGGATTTTTCGGTCGCTACAGCTGTCCTGAATTCTATTCCCAACTATTATATGCAGCTGGCTTGGTTGCCGCAGTCAACATGTGACTTTATTGATAGGATGTCTCGGAATTTCATTTGGAAGAGTAATTCTACTTTTGGTATCCATCTTGTTGGATGGCATAAAATAACTTAGCCGAAGAAGCTGGGTGGCTTGGGTTTTAGGAAAGCAAGAGAGGCGAACACCTCAATGTTGGGTAAGTTGGTTTGGCAACTTCATCAGGATTGTGATACTCTTTGGGTCCAAATTCTGAAGCACAAATATGTTCATGCGGAGTCTTTTCTAGATACTATAAAGAAATCGGGATCTGTAACTTGGAATGCCATTATGAAAGCCCGCAATGCTCTTAGGGAGGGATTTGATTTTAGATTACGAAATGGATCATCATCATTCTGGTTCTCTAACTGGTTTGAAGTCGGTAAGCTAGCGGAGCAGGTACTTTTCGTGAATATGCATGATTTGGATTTGTGTGTGAATGATGTCTATGTGGAAGGGCATTGGAATTTTAATAATCTGTACACTAATATTCCTCCTGCTGTCTGTGACCGACTCAGGGCACTACCTATTTGCCTAAATTCTCAAGTGCCTGATAGGCTCACCTGGAAAGGGAACTTAGATGGTATCTACACTGCTAAGGATGGTTACTATTGGTTAATAGATATGACTTCGTGCGTAATGAAAAGGATAATATTTCTTGGAGCTGGTTGTGGCATATTTTTGCTCCTGAAAAGTTGAAATTCATTCTCTGGACGGCCTTGCATGAGGCTCTTCCTACTAAATCTATGTTGTGTAACTGTGGTATGCTACACACAAATCTTTGTCCCATGTGCAATCAATCGGCTGAAACAATAATGCATTGCCTGAGAGACTGCGATTTTGCGCATTCTCTTTGGTCTTCTTTTGGTATTACGGACCCTACCTTTTTTCGAACGGATGGGTTATATGAGTGACTGAGAAGTGGTGTGGATAATGATCATAGTTTCCTTTTCTTGGCGCCTTGTTGGTGGCTTTGGCGAGCCAGGAACAAATTGTTCCTTGCAAATGAACTGGTTGTTCCATATACCCTGAAACTGCTCATTACGAATTATGCTAATTTGTTCTCTAACTGCTTTATTAAGCGCCTCCTTCTCACTCCACAATGATGATCGTATGGTCTTAAATGTTGATGGTAGTAGCCTTGGGAACCCAGGTGTCTCGGGTTTTGGAGGTTTGATTCGAAATGGTGCCGGCTCTTTGTTCCACGGTTTTGCAGGTAACATTGGCTATTCTAACATCTTACATGCGGAGCTTCTAGCACTCTATCATGGGTTGAAGATGGCTTGAGAGTTTGGCATCAAGGATCTGCTGTGCTAATCAGATTTCATGACAGTTATTAAGTTAATCACGGAGCCGGTTAATAGATGGCACCACTATGATGCCATTATTTATAATATCAAGAAGCTTCTATCCAGAAAATGGAGAGTTCAAGTCAATCACACGTTCAGGGAAGGCAATGCTTGTGCGAATTTCTTAACAAAGTTTGGTGCCGGGAATCATGACGCTTTTTGCTCTATTGCAGAACCTCCTACATGGACCAGTGTTTACCTGCTAGCGGATGCTAGTGGGACTTTCTTTTTTAGATAGTTTTATTTTTCAGTCTTTTTTCTTTTTTCCTTTGTTTCTCTATTTGTACAAAAAAATAATGTCGCCCAAATAAAGCATCAAACAAAAGCATCACTACTACTACTACTACTACTACAAAAGAATATATTGTTATTACTTATTAAACAGAACACACAGACAACCAACATCGTTGGCCCAGTGGCTTAATCTATCTTGAGACATGAGGTCAGCCGATGCTCCCGAGTTCGATTCCCACAGTGGACAAAATCGGTGTTGGCCAGTGCGACATTTGATCCTAAGCGCTAGTAGAGATTAGTCTTTCGTTGAAAGCATTGAGACACTCCATAAGTAGTCAACAATGGTCCGACAAAAAAACAGAACACACATACGCTCAAACACCAAAAGAAAACACACAGGCGCTCTTAATTAAAAGTGTCCACCAAGTAACATATCTCTCAAGATTTCATGCCAACAATAGTAAAATGGTAACTTAATACTATCCTTGTGATAAGAAGAAATCTAATAATAAAATTAGTCAGAAGTAGATGTTATGGGGAGATATCACTTGTTGTATTTTACTACATTATTCCAAATACAACTTTATAGTAATAAGAGGAATGCTAATACAAAATATAGAAGCTTCAAGACATGAATTGTGGACCAAAGTATTCCACATTAAATAAAGACAAAATTATTCCAAATTCTACTTTAATGATCAATTTTTTGATGTGTAACATATAAGCATAAGTTGTAGGTCAAGTTCCTTGCAGCTCACTTAACTGAGGCCATGTGTCGGATCAAGTCAACCACACGTGAGCTGCAGTGATAAAAAACATATTAAAACTACATTAATAGTGAAATTAAGGATGTAAGGTGCACATGATTAAATAATGTGTAATTTTGAATCAAACACAAAAAGCCGGTGCTAAGTTGCATGTGAAAATGTGATTGTCCAAAAAGTCTTAAATATAAAGAAATTGGAGAGTTCTATGATAAACTGAGGGATAGGGCTTCTTTGCAATCGGAGAGACTACACAGTTGTGCATTCGATAAATTTAAGTTGTTCGATTAAAATTGGTCGGTCCAGATCTTCATTTCGAATTTTATATTAACTAAAAATAAAAAATGGTACTTAAAATTTGGACTGTCCGATTTTGATTGGACGACTTCGATGTTCTGACTGCACAATCAATTCGACTGCACCAAATCCAAATCCTAAATTGAGAGTTTTAAATTGCATTCCACAGTCGCAATCACAGTCGCTACATAAGGTTTTAAGGGTTTATGGTGTTTGCAACTACATCGCAACCTTAACTGTGGCTGCATCAGCCTTATTTTTCTGTAATACCACGGATTGCCATGTAAATGCAACCGCGACTGCAATCGCAACTTAACACATTGACACCAAATAACAAATGGTTAATTTGATCCTTCTTTTGTCAACTAAAAATTCAATCATGTGAAAGATGTTTTAGGGTAGCCAACATGTTAGTGTGAACAAAAATAAAATAACAAGATGAGCACTTGTTAAGTGAAAAAAAAGGAATGGCTTGGAAAATTTTCATACCTGTATCCCCATTCATTGTCATACCAAGAGACAAGTTTCACAAAGTTGTTATTCAAAGAAATTCCAGCCTTTGCATCAAATATGCTTGACCTGTAATGTGGATCAAATGGTAGAAAGCTTCATCAAATTATTGACTATATTAGGAGAAAAATGCATAATGTTGGCATACTAATTTGGTAACTATCAGTGTCCTTCACTGTTGGTTGCCTTGACAATTTCAGCGACATGAGGATGCCAGTTCTCGGGTTCAAACCCGAGTGTGAGGGGTGATAGTGTGTGTGTGGTGTTTATTTGTCAATTCGTCTAACCTGAGCAAAATTTTTGATAACTATCAATATAATCACCTGCAGTCACCAACAAAATCACTAGACACAACATCATCCTCTGTGTAACCAAGGATTCCCTTCAAACTTCCTTCAGATTCCTCCCTATCAAAAGTTTATATATAGAAGGAAAAATTAGCAACTTCACAGCAAAAACTACATTAGGAAAAATAATCAGGAATATATTTTTGTTGTATTCTAAAAGCAAGAGTTTGTTCTTACTTAATAGCAGCTTTAATTTCATCATAAGTAGCCCCTTTCTCAATTCTAACAGTAAGGTCAACCACTGAAACATCTACAGTTGGAACTCTGAATGACATTCCTGTCAACTTATTATTCAATGCTGGAAGCACTTTACCAACAGCCTGCAACAATAGGCACACAAAATTCAGTACCTTCATAGGAAAAACTATCATTTATTGGCTTTGTTCATATTACTAATTTTCAAAATTACTAACATGCTTTTTCTATTTTAAAAAAAAATATACGAATAAAGACCTAAATTGGTCCCTGACAATTTTCTCGTGGGATAAATTCGTCCTATACAATTTTTTGGAGATATATTAGTTCCTCACATTTTCAAAACGGAACACATCAGTCTCTCCTTTCATAATAAAAGCCGGATGCTGATTATCCATTTTTTAAAACGGAACACATTTTTTTTATTTACCACTTTACCACTTATTATAAGTCAGAGATACCTTAGCAGCTCCAGTACTACTAGGAATAATGTTCACAGAAGCAGCTCTACCACCTCTCCAATCCTTCATTGATGGTCCATCCACAGTCTTTTGAGTGGCTATGAAACATAGAAAGAAAAATCAGTTCAATTATGAATTAATGTGCTATGAAGCTCCAAACCAGACACAGTCACGCTATCTGAAAATAGAAGTAACTGAATTGCCGGTGTCAGTGTCAATATCCGACACGATCGGACATGTCTTCAACCAGAAGTGTCGGTGCTACAGAGATTCTATGCAGGATCTGCATAATATTACATACTTACCGGTAATAGAGTGAACAGTGCTCATAAGACCTTCAACAATACCAAATCTGTCATGGATAACCTGTAACATATTTCAACAAAAAACATTTAATTAAGATTATGTTTTTTTCTCCTCTCTATATAAGAAGTTATCTTTCCAACATTAAGCAATTAGAATTACCTTAGCAAGTGGAGCAAGGCAGTTAGTTGTGCAGCTAGCATTAGAAACAATATCAATATCTGGCTTATACTCTTTCTCATTCACACCAACAACAAACATTGGAGCATCCTTGCTAGGAGCAGAAATAATTACTTTCTTTGCACCACCCTAATATCAAAGCACATAACAACACAATTAAAAAACTTTTGATTAACAAAATACTACGGGCTTGTTTGAATTGACTTATTTGGATTTATCTACTGGCATAGACATGTTCATAAGCTGTTTTTAGCTAATTTCTATGCGCTTTCCAGAAAAGCTTATAAAAATAGCTTATGACTTATAGAAAAATAGTTTAATATTATTTTATTCTTTATTAAAAAAATAGCTTAGGCATAAACTTTTATATGATAAACGCTTATTCCATAAGCGCTTAATTAAGTTATTTATCCTAACGGGCTATGTTATGTGAAAATTTAATGACAAACCTTTAAGTGTGCAGCTGCCTTGTCTTTATCAGTGAAAACTCCAGTGGACTCAACAACATATTCAGCTCCAGCCTCACCCCATGGAATTTCCTCTGGATTTCTAATAAAATAAGAAAAAAATTGTTTGAAAATTAATTCATGTTGCGAATCATATTGTATCTACATCTAATTACTTAGTATATAATTCTAGGAAATGATTAACAGATTTTGAGTCAGTTTGGATTGACTTATTTGAGTTTATCTACTAGCACAAGCACGTGTGAGCTCTGTAGCACCGACACTTCCAGTTGAAGACGTGCTCGGGGTCCGACACGTATTGTGTCAGACATCGACACCGAGACTTCAATTACTTGTATTTTTCAATATTTTTCAAATTACAACTGATGTCTGCGTGTCTGTACCGTGTCCGGTATCCGTGTCTGTGTCTTTGCTTATTAGTTTGTGAGACTGTTTAAGAGAGCTTGTGGAATAACGCATGATATGTTCATAAGATATCTTTATGTTATTTTCATTTGCTCTCTAGGATGGTTTGATGAATTCAGTTTGTCTTTATTTTATCTTTTATTATATAAATAACTTATAAGTAAACACTTGTATGATAAACACCGATGTTATAGGCGATTAATTAAGTTGTTTCTCAAAAGAAGAACATACCTAGCACCGAAAACAGCGACGGGACTACCACCAAAAAGAAGGGTTTTGCTGTCCTTAACTGCAATGTCACTGTTTTTCCAACGGCCATGAACTGTGTCATACTTGAACATATAAGTCTGCAAGAAACATTTCCAATTTATTAATGGCAAAGTAACATATCAATGTGACTGAAGGCATGAACTTAATATGAATATATGAATCTTTCATGAACCCAATTTGCAAAATAGTACCTTTTAACAAGCAACATAAAAATAATCATTAATTGTAATAAAACAAAAGCCCATACATTTTTTTTGACAAGCAATGTTAGTAGGGGTGGGGGAATATTAGTTTTCGGGGTTCGAACCCGGGACCTCCTTCTTGCACTCCTTCGATATCTCTTAGCTCGCCAACTGAGCTACCTACTTGGGATACAAAAGCCCATACATGAATCAAAAGTTATTAAAATCTCAATTACTTGCTTATTAATTAATGATTAATATTTACCAGTCAAAACAAAAATTATGATTAATATTTTGGGTGAAGCCATGTGTCTCCTCTTATGGAAACAATCTTGTTACAACCTCGTTGTATTAGATTTTCAAGCTCAAAAATATCGATTGGAAACTCTGGTGAGCATAAGTAACACTACAAGAGCTTTAGATTTCCGTTAAGCAGCTGAGCTTGTACGCAGAGATGGAGAAAGAAGTGATTCAGACCTAACTAGCCTCTATAGAAGCTCTAAGAAGAGGACCACGCCAAAGCGCTATAAATAAGGTTTTTTTTTAAATTCTAACGAATTTGGTGTTACTTCCACGAGTTCGTCAAGAGGTTTGACTTGAGCATCCGGTGTCGAGTGTGCTTATAGTAATTTAGGGTGGTGTTGTCAAGATAGATCATTTATTGGCGTGTCATGTTTTTATCTCAATTCAAAATATTGGGTATCATATAACTTTCTTTGTTTGGAGTGGATTCATCATAGGTTATTATTTAGATTCATCTAACATTAGGTGTATAATAATATCTTTGGAGTAATTATCATTGTAACTTCTATGAGGAGTGGCCGGTGTTTTAGATGTCTTAGATACAGTCTTAGCTTACACAGTTTGTATTTACTCCCAGTCTAGCCTTCGGGGTAGTCCTTATCAATAAACTCCTAATTATCAAAAAAAAGTCATATAAATATTAGAGGCTAACTAATATGCTTACCATGTAATCAGTTGTGATAAAAGGATCATTAACAGCAACAAGCTCCACGTCATCTCTCTGCAATGCCACCCTAGCCACCAAACGGCCAATCCTTCCAAATCCTTCATTGTCACAAATATATATATATATATATATATATATATATATATATATATATATATATATATATATATATATATATATATATATATATATATATATATAAAATGAGTGAACACCCAAATCAAATCAATCCTTAACATAAAAACAGGTGCATATATACCGGTTTACTTTTTGAGAAATGAAATATATTAATTTGTTCTTCATTAACAATCTCAATCATTTTGGAATAAGCTTTAATTTTGAGACATTTTAGCTGTCGTCAGGATTCACAGTTGAATGACATTAAACACGTGATTAGATTAACGCTAATAGGGCTACAAATACCGTCTTAGCCTTATCAGAGACTAATTTCACTCACATTTTCATTTTTCATTTTTCAAGACCTAATACTTTTAATTTCTCATAAACTAAATTGGTCTCCACTTTTTTTGTAGTTGAAACAATTATAACAAAGTTGTGAGACATAAACCAATATAAAAGGAATGGCATTATGGGAGTACCATTGATGCCAATCTTGATCTTCTGACCCATGAGTCTCTTTCTCACTTTGGTTTATTTAACAATATAAGAAGGAAAAAGGTGTAATAGAGAGGAGTGATTGTGATCAATTAAAGAAGATCAATTAGGAGAAGTGAGAGTGTGCATGGATATATATTGAACGTAGCATGAATTAATGTGTGTGTCTGTGTGGCAAACCGTTGATTTAGAGAGAGTTTCAAGCACTTGCATCATGAAACCAAAATAACCGGATTACATATAGAATTAGTCAAACCTCATACCAATTTAAAAAATTTAAAACTAAACTGTAGAAAGGAACAAAAAATTATACAATTAAAATAACATGAATAATACTTGTATCTAAAAATGCTAATATAAAAAGGATGTGTTTTTTTTACCGTGTTATTGGTGTAGAGTATTTATTGACTTTGCTGATGATAAATCTATGTCGGGGAATCATGTTGGCCACATATTTACTCAGTTTTGTCGATTTGCGTGGTTCTCGCCTAAATAGAGTTTTTATCACACCCAATACTTAAACTTGACACTTTAAAATGGGATCTAAACTTAGTTACTGATCGGAATCTTTGTTGGTATAGGAAGGTTGTGTTTGTTTCATACATTATTCTACAAAATTTGAATTTGGGAATGTAATGACATTT
The DNA here is from genome assembly GCA_039519185.1 of Astragalus membranaceus. Lineage (NCBI taxonomy): Eukaryota > Viridiplantae > Streptophyta > Magnoliopsida > Fabales > Fabaceae > Astragalus > Astragalus membranaceus. Next base: position 21,766,333 of record CM076852.1, read on the forward strand.
TCATTGTTGATTCAAGCCTTAAAGAATATATTCAAACAGTTTTTATTTTGAAAGCATATTAAAACATTGTTAGCTTTTGTTGTCGTGAAACTCTCGATGCTAGCTCAGGGATCGGCTTGAACAGTGCTGACCTACCTTGAATCTAAGGGATTCAGTTGGACCCTCTGGAAAAAAAATGTTAGTACTAATACTCCTATATAAAATTATTTTCACTACAAGAATTTTGGGGATTTCCGGCGGACAAAATCCGCCAGAAATTGGACATTACCGGTGGATATTTTCCGCCGGAAATTCGCCCGCAGGTAACGGTTACTGGCGGAAAATCCGCCGGTAATCACCCAAAATCCGCCGGTAATTAATTTTTTAAAAAAAAATTATTTTAAAAATTCCGCCGGTAATTTATTTTAAAAATATTATTTAATTTTTTTAATTTTTTTTAATTTATTCCTTTTTTTAAATTCGTTTATTTTAATTTATTTCTTATTTAATTTATTTCTTTTTTTAAAATTCGTTTATTTAAATTCGTTAATTTAAAAAATTAATATTATTTTAATTATTTAATTATTTAATTATTTAAATTCGTAGACTGAATATTTGAGAAGAGAAGAGATTAGAGAAAACAGAAATGTGATAGGAGAAGAGAAGAGATTTGAGAAAAATGAAGTGTATGAATGTGTGAAGATTTTGAGAAGAGATTGAGAAAAATGAAGTGCATGTATGTGAGAAGATTTGGGAAGAGATTGAATGAGAAGGAAGAAGAAAGAGGAAATATAGAAGAGAGATATGTGGAGAAATTTATGGAGATTGGAGAGTATGAGAAGGAAATAAAGAGTGAAATGAGAGAATGAGGAAAGTGTAGGAGAAAGTTTTATTTATAGGAAATGAGAAGAGTGGAAAAAAAATAATTTTTGAAAATACGCTGGAAATGTGCATTACCGGCGGATTTTTCCGTCGGAAATTTTCGGCGGATTTTTTTAAATAAAAAATAAAAAAAAATTAAAAATCCGTCGGTAATGCGCATTATCCGCGAATTTTTTTTTAAAAAAAAATTATTTTAAAAATCCGCCGGTAATGCGCATTACCGGCGGATTTTTCCCCAGTAATGCACATTTCCGACGGATTGTTTTTTTAAAAAAAAATTAATATTTTTTTTTAAAAAAAATCCGCTGGAAAACCTATTTTTTCCGCCGGAAATGCCAAATTTCCGCTGGAACCGTACCGGCGGAAAAAAATCCGCCGGTAATGCGCGTTTTTCTTGTAGTGTTTGAACCCCTTGAAATTTTAAATTTGCACTAGTATATTTAAATTTTCACCCAATTTGCATTCAATTTTTAATAAATCTGTCTTATTAATCTTCGTAAAAGACTATTATAAAACTTAAGAAGTAATTTTACCGACATCACATATTTTTACGGACTATTTCTTATTTTCCTATAGGTTAAGACTTAAATAGATAATGACGGGTAAACTTATAGACTAATTTGGAGATTTACTCTTAAATTAATTTGGAGTAAGATAACTTGATTACTTAATTTTAGTAAATTAAGTGAGTATATTTGAAAAAAAAATTAAACAATTCAATGAACCAACATTTTTTATAAGGAATTTTTTTTGCACCCCGGACCTAGGGTTTTGGGTCCGCCACTTAGCTTGATTCATTTGATTCCTCTTGCTTCAAACGAATGCGCTGAGGAAGGAACTATGTTACTCAGCTATAGATTCCCTAACACCTCCAAAGAGTGTTAGGTTAGGTGAGAGGGGCGTGTAATCGGACTACTTTGGATACTAAAATCGCTCCAAAAAACTAGAGAGGAACATTACTTTTTCATTTTTGTATTTGCAAATTGCAGGTGTTCGCCACGTTAAATGATTCAGTGAGATGGGCTAGACCAAACCAAAATTTGCGGCTGGGTTTGTGAGTTAGGTTGGGTTAAAGTGTACACGTGCTCATCTTTCATTTCCCTTAAAATATCCCTTCTAATCCTCTTGAGGTAATACCCCCCTCATGAAAATTATCGGGTGGTGGTGAGAGAAATACTTACCATCAACAATGTAGGGATGGCAACAAAAAAAAACACACCCGTGGGTACCCGCGGGTATTATCCGCGACGGGTATGGGGGCAGGTAGGTTAACGGATACCCGCGAGTTTAATAAACAGATAATTAATTAGGCTACCCGTCAATAAATAGGACAGATCTGGATATTGAGGTACCCGTGCCCGTGGGTATGTACCCATAATAAATATACTTATTTGGAAAATTTCCTATTATTATTTATTTTTGTGTTTTTTTTAAGCAAGCCAACTCTTTCATTCATTAAAATAGACGTAATACAGTAAGGAATAACATCATGAATTTGGTGACTAGCATAAGATTGGGCCGCCCTAGCTAAGCTATGAGCTACACGATTGGCTTGTCGCCTAATATAACTGATGGCACAGTTTTGAAAATGAGAATCAAAAGTTTTACAACTAGAAATGATAGCTCCATACTCGTTAGCAAACCTCAATCCACCGTTGAACGCGTCAACTACTTGCTTGCAGTCTAGCTCAATACCAACATTATGGATTCCCAACTGAGAGAGCCAACGAAAAGCTTCAAGTAATCATGTTGCTTCAATCTCTTGTGGCTTCAAATAACCGTCGAACCAAACTGATTTTGCCTTGAGGAAACGACCATCATGATCTCTGAGACAAATTCCCTCACCACATCTTAGCTGCTCTTCAAACCACGCTCCATCTATGTTGCACTTCACGCGCCCAACTGCTGGTTTTTGCCACTGCTGCTGATTCGTTAAAGGCTGCTGTTGCTGCACTGAGTTTCGGTGTTGTCCCTGCTGTCTTTGGTACCGCCAGGCCGAAACAAGAGATTCAGCTTCATGATACGCTAAATTGGCTGGTTTTTCATTCGAATTCCATACCATGTCATTACATCTACGCCATATACACCAAAAAACAGCTGCAAACGCCATAAACTTGTTGCTGTCCAGAACATCCAGCAGTTCGAAAATGAGCTCTTTAGCTATTATAAACTTCTTTCATTAACTATTATAAACTAAAAAATAAATGATAAAATAAATATATAATGAAATGCCTAATTTTTTATATGAATGAAGAGAAAAAATGGTTTGCAAAATGTTAATTTTGTTTGGTATTTCAAATTTATTTTTTAAAACAAAAATCAATTACTATTATTATATGAATGTATAATGAAATGGCTAATTTTTTTATAGGCTAAAGTGCTCTCGGGGTCCCTTATGTAACACCCCAAAAATAATAGATTAATTCATTTAATTAATTAAATGAAATTGGGTGGTAGAAATAATAATATAATTATTATTTATTAAAATAATTATAAGGTGCTTTAAATAAAATGAGGAGTGGTATTGTAATTTGAGGTGGTGTTAATAATGAAAATGTTTTTGAAAATAATCTTAATGAGCTTTAGGCTTTCTTGTCACACAATGTTCTTTTCTTGGGCCTTACTATTATCCACCCTATGGAATCACCTTTCTAAAAACCTAGTTTCCACTCGTTCCTAACAACAACAACAACAACAAAAACAGCCGCACACTAATCAAGAAAAAGAAAATACACGCAAATGCCCGTGTGTTGTTTCTCGGTTCCTCTTCCTCCTTTTAACAAACTCTTGACAAAACATAGCTCTTTATTTTTTCTCCTCATATTGCAGATTCACTTCCACCAGTACATATGTTAAATGAAATTTGTGCCTTTCATTATGTCATGGGATATCATGCCAAATCATGTGAAGCCACGTTGTTTTATTTTGAGGTCTAGGTCATGGTCTTGGGATGATTGACTCGTTGGATTCAAGCCTATGAATACATGAATACTTGAATCTATATTTTGTTTCTTTTGGTCGATTCATAAAGTCCTTGTTGAAAATCGTAAAGCCTACACCAACCTCTTATCATAGCTCCATTCATAATACTTTAGAGCCACTACTCAAGCCACCTCAATTTCAATAGGCCACGGGTTAACGTACGCTACTAATCAATGTCTTTTAGGAGGAATTTCAAGATCCATCCCCCTTGGATGGTTTGTGGAGCATCTCGCCATCCATATCATGTCTTCTTTTGCTGCAAACTTTTATACCTTATGGCTAATATTTTTAGTTCCTGAGTACGTGAGATGACCTACACTTTCCAAGCAATTGTGGCTTTCCTTGGAATGGTTGCAGTTTGATACCAGGTAAGGGTGGGTCTCGTCTTCTCTATAATAGGGTTTTATGATGGGGACTAAGTAGGGGTAGGCTCTATGTATGCCGTTTTATGTATTTCTAGTGATTATTGATGAACCCTAGGCATATGATAACTTGATGTTGAGAAATTGTGATTTGCGTGCTAAGTGCTTGAATACTCATTGATGGTATTGTGATTGATAATGATTTGGGATGAATAAGATAATTCGATGTTCATGTTGTTGAATTGAACCTTGACGATGGAATTTGGTGTTTAATATGTTGATGTGAGCATATATGTGAATTTTGATGTTTGGTGAATGATTTTTGATGATACTATATGCGTTCATAATTGTTGTAATTCGATGTTGCCTCTGTGTCTTGTTGTGCCCTGGTGCTGTGTGCGTGTTCCTGGGCGCCAAGGGCGCCAAAGTGCTGCCCGCGCCCGTGCTGTGTTGCGCCTGTGTGCGCGTGTTGCGTCTGGACGCATGGCGCCCGTGCTGCGCCCGCGCTGTGTTGCGCGCTGTTGCCCCTGGGCGCATGGCGCCCGTGTGCGCGCCTGTTGCCTGTGTTGCCTGCGATGTCTAAGTTTGTGTCTTAGGCGCCCAGTGCCTGGGCTCCATTTTCAGGACGTTCCCGATTTTTATTGAAAACTGTTTTCGCTATATCTTTTGACTCGGATGTCCGTTTTAAGTGTTTCAAAAAGCGTTGTGAAGCCTTTTCAGTTGTCTATCTGTGCGTTCCACTTTTAAAAATAAAAACTTATTATTCCTGAAGGTTGCTGGGCGCCCCAAGTGGCTGTTCCCGGTGGTCGTTGCTGTGACATTGAAAAATCGTTTTGGTGTCTTTAAAAATCCCCTTTTGCGTATACTCAGTGGTTTTAGCGTCCAAGTGTCAAAAGTGATGATTTTGATGATGATGCCCTTGGTGGCTAGTAAATGACGTTTTTGCCCTCAGTGGCTATTGTTTGAATTGATGATGTTTATGAATAAGTGACGATGAAAATAAGTGACGTTGAGGCCCAAAAGGCTAAGTGACGAATAGGCCCAAAAGGCTAAGTGACGATAAGGCCCAAAAGGCTAAGTGACGATGTTGTGTGTATTTATGAATTGACAGGTGTTGTGCCTCTTATTTGGCAAATTGGTAAGTGACGGGTCACATAGTTGACCGTGATTGTGTGTTTGTGCGTGGTGCATGTCATAGTGTCTCATGCATCCCATATGCATAAACCCAGTGACGTTTGAGGCCCAAAAGGCTAAGTGACGATGAGGCCCAAAAGGCTAAGCGACGTTTGTGAAAAGGTACCTCATGCATATGCCCGCGAGTGGGTTGCATTTCATACTCCTGCATGACATTGTGACGACTCGTTGTGCCGAGTAACTTGATGATGAGATTGACTGTTTACCCTTGCTGATGGAATTGACTGTTTTATCCTTAATGATTGACTTGATGTTTCGTGGTGTGGTAGATATAGTGTCCTAACTCTAGCTTAGTGCTTATCATATGCTTTATTATATGGTTAGATGAACTCACCCCTTCTGTTTGAATGTTACCCCTATGCGGTAACGTGCAGGTGAGCACAAGTGAAGGCTTAGGAACCTTCGCTAGCTGAGTCGGGTCGTCTGCTCTGATATGTAACACTTGGGGGAAATAGAACGTTGTTTTAGTTTATTCAAGACTGTGTATAATTGTTGGACTTTCCGCTGTGAAGTTGTATTTTAATTGACAATGACGTTTTGAAAGTATTATAAGACTGTTTTCGAAAAGCGAGTAATTTGGCGTGCGATGTTTAACGAAGTAAGTGTGACATCCCTTGTGGTGTAACTAAAATTTGAAACTCTTGATTTTACAAACAACTTAGCGGGTAGAAAAGGGGTGTTACATTAGTGGTATCAGAGCAATGGTTGGTCCGTCCGGCCAAGTCGTAGAGTCGTTGTGTCGGTTAACGACCAACTGTTGTCTTTTAGTCTTGACAATTGGTTGTGTTGTATTAATGTTCCTGCAGGTACAAGTAACCGGAAGCTGCTGATGGTAAGAGGACTAGTAGGGGGATGCCCCTGCTGGCATTGTGTGCTGTTATTATTTAAACGCGGATGCCGTTTTATTATTGCTGTCGTGCTGTTGCCGTAGACTATTGTTGCTGCTAAGTTTTGCTGTGCTGTTTTGATTTAAAATCACTGTTGCTGTTTTGCAGTTACTATTTAACTGCTGTGCCGTTTGTTTAATGCTGCTTGGTGTGTTACTGAGAAATTGTTTGTTTGTTGTTGTAAATTAAGTTACTGTTGCGCTGGAAATTAATTACTGTGGTGTTCTATCGTTGACAATTAAGTGTTGTTGATGTTTTGATTTAAAATCGTAACTGTTGTTACTGTTTAATTGCTGTAAACCGAAATTATTGTCACTGTTGCTGTAACAAATTAATGTTGCTGTTTAATTGTTGCTGTTTTCGAAAATTGTTTCCGAAAACTGTCGCTGTTCTACTATTGCGATTAGATGTTGTTATGGAAATCGAAGGGGAATAAAATTTATTTTTGACTTAGGATTGTAAATGAAGGAAGCGTAGGTGTTGAAGTTTGTCGGATTGGAAAAATGATTTTTCTAGTTAGTTTTACTTGAAAAAGAGTAATGACTTGTTGTTGTGTCGATTTTAAAAAAAAAAAACCTTGTCAAGAAAAAAATAATTTGATGACGATTTTGAAACTAGTAATGAGTTTCTTTGGGAGCAAAAATGTATTAGTATGTATGAAAATTGGCGTGCTCTATGTATTGTTTGACTTATAGGAAATATTGATTCGAGAGATTGGTCTTGCTTGTGACTAATGTTATTTAGTTATATAAATGCATTGAGTTAATAGGATGAACTAAAATTAATTGATGCATTCGTAAGTCGAATTGGGGGTTAAAGATATATAATTGAATTGTTAGTAATTTGGAGACTTTATAGAGCCGAGTTGTAGTTAAATGGAGACACTTTATAAAAATGCACTTGTTGTTATTTGGGGAGAGAATTTTAATTACTAATGAGATGAAGCTGATTTTTGATTATTTTCTGGGAAGGTGTTAAACTATACTTTTAGTAGTTAGAAAGTTGTACTAGTTGGTTTTATAAATAGCAAGGTTGGATTTTGAAGAAATTGATGTTCGAATGTATATGATTATTGGGAAGTTTAAATTATGCTTGATGGCTGAATGTGTGACCGCTTGGGTGCTTGATTTTGTTGCTAAGCTCACTGTGTAGACACTTTCTGAGTTGGTTTGGATTTCGGCTAAACTGGAACCGTTGTACTGGTTGATAAAGTATTTAACTCACAATTTTAGAAACTAGACTGAACGCTTGTCATTTTGGCTTTGGTTTGGTCGCATTTGGAGTAGTATAGCTCCAGTTATGGGCTTCGCAAGTTAGGATAAAATTCTGGGGACGGTCTGGACCTAGGGTCAGTGTTTTGATTGTGGTGTTTTCAAATGAACTCCTTTTCGAATGAATCCAATTTCTTTGAAAACTAGACAAAATGATTTACTGTTTAGGCTGAAGTTTCGTGTTATTTGGGTTTGTTTTGGGCATTGAAGAAGAGTCACAACTTTGGACACAGTCGCTGCCCCATTTTCTGGACCAGCTGCCTTGTTTGCGAAAACTGTGCTATTCGACTCATCATTTTGAAATTCTAAAAATATAGCCAGAAACTAGACTTCATAAGTATTCCGTAGAGGGGTTGTTTGCAAAATTCCGATGTCGTTTGATAGGGTAAATAAATTGTTGAAATTTATGTCTGAGTGCTGGAACTTTCTGCGTTGCTTAGTTTGTACTGTCATTGTAACGGAAAGACTGTTTTTGCAATATCTTTTGAACCAGGAGTCCGATTTGAGTAAACTAAAATGTTTCGGAAAGCTTATTCAGAGGCCTAACTGAATATTCTAATTTCAAGGCAAAAAATTGACTGGTTCTGGTGTTGTTGATTTTTAGGCGTGTCGGTTGATTTAAGTTGTTGTGGCGTTGTCGGTGCCGTAGTGCCCGTAATTGTTGATGTGTTGTCGGTGGCCTAGTGCCCTAGTTGCTGTTGTTGTTGGTTATGGGATTGTTGGTCCCGGAGTTGTCTCCGCATTGTTGCTTTGCTGTGCTTTGTGGTTGCCTTGTTGATGATAATGATTTTCTTTGATGTTGTTGGTTGTTGTGTTGTGGGTAACGCCGAATGGCCCACAGTGTTTTGTAGAGGGTACCGCTGAATGGCCCGAAACGTTTTGATGAATTTTGTGTTGTAGGCCTATGGCCGATGTTGTGATTTAGTTGTGATTTAGTTGTTGATGTCGCCTGAGTGGCAAAGTTGTTTGTTGATGTTGTTGTCGTGTTGTTAAATTATGTGGCTTGTTGTACAACTGTGATGCACTCTGTGAATTTCGTTGTGATGCTGTGATGATTGATGTATTTCGTTATCCTTAAGGGTAGATGAGTGGGGTAGAATGCAAGCTAGTTTATCAGAGTAGCGCAGCGGGTTGAGTCGCTAAGTGTTGAGGCGACGTTATTTGGATAGTGTGAGAGTGTTCGCGTCGGTAGAAAAATTTCGAGGACGAAATTCCTTTAAGTGGGGGAGAGTTGTAACACCCCAAAAATAATAGATTAATTCATTTAATTAATTAAATGAAATTGGGTGGTAGAAATAATAATATAATTATTATTTATTAAAATAATTATAAGGTGCTTTAAATAAAATGAGGAGTGGTATTGTAATTTGAGGTGGTGTTAATAATGAAAATGTTTTTGAAAATAATCTTAATGAGCTTTAGGCTTTCTTGTCACACAATGTTCTTTTCTTGGGCCTTACTATTATCCACCCTATGGAAGGGATTTTTTTTTTGTACCCCCATCATCTCCCAGCTACCCCCACCGACCCTGCGAAAAGACGCAATTGCCCTTAACAAAATTTAAAAATCCCGAACGTATCCTGATTTCATTTTTTTTTTGGAAATCGGATTTAGGTAAATCCGATTTCCACTAAAAATTTTAAAAAATTTAAATCGGATTTATTTAAGATGGGTAGATCCGCTTTTAAAAATAACAAATCGGATTTACCTTAAGTGGGGGTAAATCCGATTTGTTATTTTTAAAAGCGGATCTACCCCATCATATAAGGTAAATCCGCTTTTAAAAATAACCAAAGCGGATTTACCTTATGTGGGGGTAAATCCACTTTGTTAACCCAATTAATAAATAAATAAATCAGTTAAAATTTTAAAAACAAATTTCGACCGTCTTTTGGTTCTGTTTAGTGTGTAGTTCGTTAACACGTGACGATACTGTACGTCGGGAGAATAATTTAGGCTAAAAAATCAGTTTTCGGGCAACCTACTCAAATTGTAATGAAACCACATTCTTTAAATCCGAAAAATATCAAGGATCAATACTCCTAAAGAAGTGACTTCTTTTAGGACTGGGGACCTCAAAATCCCAAATTCCATCGTTTACTATTTTTTATTAATTTTTTAAATTTTTCATAATCTCCAAAAAATCTGAAAAAATTTGCATAACTTTATTTTGGTTTTATTAGATTTTTAGTGGTATTTTCATAATTTTTGGATTAGTTTTGGCTGTTTAACGGATTTTTAGTAGTATTTTATAACCTTTTTTAAAAAATTAAATAAAAAGCAATTTTTTTAATAACAAAATCGGATTTACCTTAGGTGGGATAAATCCGATTTTCTTTTTTTAGGGAAATCGGATTTACCTTAGGTGGGATAAATCCGATTTTCTCTTTTTTTAGGGAAATCGGATTTATGTACCCACTAGGTAAATCCGATTTCAAAAATAACAAAGCGGATTTACCTCCAGCTAAGGTAAATCCGCTTTGTTATTTTTGAAATCGGATTTACCTATTGGGCACCCCCATATGAGGTAAATCCGACTTTAAAAATAACAAAGCGGATTTACCTCAAATGGAGGTAAATCCGAGCGAATTAAAAATTGGGCAGGGGTATTTTCGGGTTTCACTTTTATGTGGGGGTAAATAGGGAGATGATGGGGGTACATAAAAAAAAAACCCTATGGAATCATCTTTCTAAAAACCTAGTTTCCACTCGTTCCTAACAACAACAACAACAAAAAAAACAGCCGCACACTAATCATGAAAAAGAAAATACACGCAAATGCCCGTGTGTTGTTTCTCGGTTCCTCTTCCTCCTTTTAACAAACTCTTGACAAAACATAGCTCTTTATTTTTTCTCCTCATATTGCAAATTCACTTCCACCAGTACATATGTTAAATGAAATTTGTGCCTTTCATTATGTCATGGGATATCATGCCAAATCATGTGAAGCCACGTTGTTTTATTTTGAGGTCTAGGTCATGGTCTTGGGATGATTGACTCGTTGGATTCAAGCCTACGAATACATGAATACTTGAATCTATATTTTGTTTCTTTTGGTCGATTCATAAAGTCCTTGTTGAAAATCGTAAAGCCTACACCAACCTCTTATCATAGCTCCATTCATAATACTTTAGAGCCACTACTCAAGCCACCTCAATTTCAATAGGCCACGGGTTAACGTACGCTACTAATCAATGTCTTTTAGGAGGAATTTCAAGATCCATCCCCCTTGGATGGTTTGTGGAGCATCTCGCCATCCATATCATGTCTTCTTTTGCTGCAAACTTTTATACCTTATGGCTAATATTTTTAGTTCCTGAGTACGTGAGATGACCTACACTTTCCAAGCAATTGTGGCTTTCCTTGGAATGGTTGCAGTTTGATACCAGGTAAGGGTGGGTCTCGTCTTCTCTATAATAGGGTTTTATGATGGGGACTAAGTAGGGGTAGGCTCTATGTATGTCGTTTTATGTATTTCTAGTGATTATTGATGAACCCTAGGCATATGATAACTTGATGTTGAGAAATTGTGATTTGTGTGCTAAGTGCTTGAATACTCATTGATGGTATTGTGATTGATAATGATTTGGGATGAATAAGATAATTCGATGTTCATGTTGTTGAATTGAACCTTGACGATGGAATTTGGTGTTTAATATGTTGATGTGAGCATATATGTGAATTTTGATGTTTGGTGAATGATTTTTGATGATACTATATGCGTTCATAATTGTTGTAATTCGATGTTGCCTCTGTGTCTTGTTGTGCCCTGGTGCTGTGTGCGTGTTCCTGGGCGCCAAGGGCGCCAAAGTGCTGCCCGCGCCCGTGCTGTGTTGCGCCTGTGTGCGCGTGTTGCGTCTGGACGCATGGCGCCCATGCTGCGCCCGCGCTGTGTTGCGCGCTGTTGCCCCTGGGCGCATGGCGCCCCGTGTGCGCGCCTGTTGCCTGTGTTGCCTGTGATGTCTAAGTTTGTGTCTTAGGCGCCCAGTGTCTGGCGCCATTTTCAGGACGTTCCCGATTTTTATTGAAAACTGTTTTCGCTATATCTTTTGACTCGGGTGTCCGTTTTAAGTGTTTCAAAAAGCGTTGTGAAGCCTTTTCAGTTGTCTATCTGTGCGTTCCACTTTTAAAAATAAAAACTTATTATTCCTGAAGGTTGCTGGGCGCCCCAAGTGGCTGTTCCCGGTGGTCGTTGCTGTGACATTGAAAAATCGTTTTGGTGTCTTTAAAAATCCCCTTCTGCGTATACTCAGTGGTTTTAGCGTCCAAGTGTCAAAAGTGATGATTTTGATGATGATGCCCTTGGTGGCTAGTAAATGACGTTTTTGCCCTCAGTGGCTATTGTTTGAATTGGTGATGTTTATGAATAAGTGACGATGAAAATAAGTGACGTTGAGGCCCAAAAGGCTAAGTGACGAATAGGCCCAAAAGGCTAAGTGACGATAAGGCCCAAAAGGCTAAGTGACGTTGTTGTGTGTAATTATGAATTGACAGGTGCTGTGCCTCTTATTTGGCAAATTGGTAAGTGGCGGGTCACATAGTTGACCGTGATTGTGTGTTTGTGCGTGGTGCATGTCATAGTGTCTCATGCATCCCATATGCATAAACCCAGTGACGTTTGAGGCCCAAAAGGCTAAGTGACGATGAGGCCCAAAAGGCTAAGCGACGTTTGTGAAAAGGTACCTCATGCATATGCCCGCGAGTGGGTTGCATTTCATACTCCTGCATGACATTGTGACGACTCGTTGTGCCGAGTAACTTGATGATGAGATTGATTGTTTACCCTTGCTGATGGAATTGACTGTTTTATCCTTAATGATTGACTTGATGTTTCGTGGTGTGGTAGATATAGTGTCCTAACTCTAGCTTAGTGCTTATCACATGCTTTATTATATGGTTAGATGAACTCACCCCTTCTGTTTGAATGTTACCCCTATGCGGTAACGTGCAGGTGAGCACAAGTGAAGGCTTAGGAACCTTCGCTAGCTGAGTCGGGTCGTCTGCTCTGATATGTAACACTTGAGGGAAATAGAACGTTGTTTTAGTTTATTCAAGACTGTGTATAATTGTTGGACTTTCCGCTGTGAAGTTGTATTTTAATTGACAATGACGTTTTGAAAGTATTATAAGACTGTTTTCGAAAAGCGAGTAATTTGGCGTGCCATGTTTAACGAAGTAAGTGTGACATCCCTTGTGGTGTAACTAAAATTTGAAACTCTTGATTTTACAAACAACTTAGCGGGTAGAAAAGGGGTGTTACACCTTATCTTTATTTAAAGTAACGATTTGGTCATTTATCTTTTTTTTGTCCCAAATCAGTTCTTTATGTTTTAAATTTTTGACACATAAATCCTTTTCTGTCCCAAATCAGTCCTTTATGTTTCAAATTTTTAACACATAAATCCTTTTTTTTGACATAGAAATCAGCACTGTTAACAGAAAAGGATTTGTGTCGAAAATTTGAAAGATAAAGGACTTATTTGAAACAAAAAAAACATAAATGACTAATTCGTTACTTTAAATAAAGATAAGGGACCCCGGGAGCACTTTAGCCTTTTTTTATATGAATGAAGAGAAAAAATAGTGTTCAAAAGGTTAGTTTTGTTTGATATTTCAAATTGTATTCTCAAAAAAAATATATCAATTAATATTAAAAGTATCCGTAGGTACCCGCGGGTATCCGTGAAGAGATTGTAATGAACAAGTAACATTTCTCTTTCTCAAAAGCTTCGCAACATTCCTACAATTTTAAAAAGTAACATAAAAACTTTCCACAACCAACCATAGTAGTCCACACGAACTCATGGTCACTGGAAAGCAAACAGAGATGCCACAAATGCAAATAGAAAATGAATTCCAACATCCCACCAAATTGCCCACTACACCCTCCTCTTTTTTTTTTTTTTTACATTCTAGCAATTGAATTGTTGAAAATTTGAAATATAAACGGAGGGAGCGGTGTGGTGTTGTAGGCAAAAAAGATGCTGGAAGCCACTCCTATGCAAATACGCCCAGAAAATGGATCAGATCTATCACTATCCGATTTCGACGGGAAGAAATTCTCTCCAATAGACTTTTCACTTGATACTGTCAAGTAACTCTCCACCGTTCAACCCTCTTTCTCAATTTTTTGATATTTTTCCCCGACACTCTATCTTATTCAATGCAATGGGTGTATGAGACTTCACTACACAATAAAGTCACTGGAGGTGATCCATTTCCCTATCCGACCATGCACAACTGGGTTAGAGTGGCTCTCATTCCCTCAAAGTGCTTCCAATATTGAGACCAACAAGTCATTATTGTTTTGACTTGGGTAATGAAGATTCTTTTAATTTAATCAGCATAAAGCTCAAATCGTGTTTGCTTCACGAGAGGTTCTCTATTTCCACTAAACCTCAACGTGGTTCCCCTCCCCAGAAACCAAAGGGGTCAGTGTGGGCAATTACCTCAGATTTGTGATAATAGCCGAGGCAATTCTGTGAAAGCCATGACATTTTTATAATGGTAGTAGGAGTGAAACACAACAATGAAACAAGAAGATAATAATGATGCAACAATTGTCTGTAATGGAGACAAACATAGTGCCCAACAAAGCAAACTAAGCTAAACATTGGCTTTAACTTTTGGTTAATATTATTAAAGAGATCATTCTAGATCCTCACTAAATGGTATCTTCTAGATTATTGTCTTTTTTTAATCTAAAATCTGAATCATATCGAGAAACCAAGAAATGGTCTCTCGTACATGTTACTATGAAGAACAGAATAGATTGGAGACTGCATAGTCACACTTATGCTAAAAGAATAAACTAAATTTTATATATTTTCATGAATAGTACACATCAAAAAAAGAACACATCATAATACACAAGAAAAAATGGAATAGAGGGCTAGGGTGTGGGTGTGTGGTGTGCATGAGATGAATTCATCTGAACTGGTTAACAACCAGGAAGGCAGAGCTTTATCAAGCATCAAAACAAATGAAGTAATAGATCACATATCCACAAGTCAATAGGTAACAGAAGTTCGACCTGAACCGGAAATTTTCCTCATGTGTCATCATTATAATTCGGGGCATTAGCAGCAGAAGAACAACCTGTAGCTGATTTCAAAGACAGGGAAGACTTCTCATTGATCATTGCCTTAATCTGGTATACCCCAACTCAATATGAGAATTCATGACCTCGAAGTGAAATATACTTCTTGACCCAGATGGCAATGTCCTCAGCACAAACATGTGCCTGAGGGCTTTTGAGAAGTATATCAAGTGTTGCAAATTCATGGACTGCATCCTTGTACTCAAGAACAGGTGCATCAACATTCACCTTTCTAAGCTCCTCTGAGTAAGCTATGGCACGATCCCTCATCCAGTCATGTTCCGCTACTACTGTCAATGTTGGAGGCATCAGCTTTAAAGGAGGACCCTGGCCGGGGACTAGGGGATTGGCGGCTGGATGGTCTAAACTAAATTCTCCCTCGGGTAGGAAGAGTTTCCATGCTAGCATACACATGGCTTTGTCATAAAAATAAGAGTTTGCCAACTTTATTTCAGAATGTGTGGGTACACTTCCAACAAAAAATGGATACATTAGGACCTGTGCCACTACCTTGACAGGGTCCAAAAGTTTGCCTGCTTCTACAGCTTTTTGAGCCACATAGTTTGCAATATTTGCTCCACAACTCACACCAATAAGAACACACCTGATTCAATATCAAAGAAAAAAGAAGAGGTTAAGGCCCGGCATAGTGCAGTATGTAATTCTATGAACATTATCTCCCAATAGAAGCTATGACAATACAAAAGCTTATCTACAGAAGTGCTACCCTTCAACTTAAGCTGTTAGTGTAGGTTTATTTTATGTCAATCAAACAAGGACTGTTTTGAAGAGGCATAAAATTACAGAGTATATCCCACCATATGTCCAAAGGAAGTAGATGAAATCTTTTGCAATATCACCGACGCAAAACAAGCATTCTCTTAATTCATCCAAATCACTTAGATGCCAAAAACATGCTCTAAGAAATTATTTGTAATTTGAAAAGTGATATTTCAAGAGAAATTTGTATAGAAATGGAATATTAAGTATGGGGAAAGTAGAAGAACTACAGTGATTCTCTAACCAAGTTTCATTGCATAAACATTGGAAGACACCCAAGAAAACTACATAGGAAGAGAAAGTTAAGTAGAAAAGATTATTAACATAGATATGAGATTCTTAGCCAAAGCCAAGACGAACCTACCCACTATAAAGCATGTAAAACTGTAAAAGTGACCAAGAAAAAAACGTGACTCCAAAATGGTAGCAGATTCCGGAGACCACTCTAAAAGAGGAAATGGAAGAAGCTTCAAGTGACCCATGTAGCTACTCAGTATAGTAGTGTTGGATTGTTACTAATGTTCTCCAATTGAACGATTAGCCCCTTGTCCATTAATTGGATTAAACTAGCATCATAGGAGACAAATTCCTGAACTTTTCAACAAAGTCTTTTACCGAAAAAATTCAAAAACTTAAAGAAGTTCCGAAAGGGTGGTTAGGATCTCTACTAATATAGATTGAGGAAAACAGAAAAAAAAACAAAAAAACAAAGCAAGAATATAAGGGAAATTAATATTTAAAGTTAAAAATAATCTGAAATCGGATACTGACGATGGATATAGCAAAAGAATCATTGGAGCATAGGCAAGAGTGTCCATGTCCAAGGAGAAAAAAGGTTCACATAAACTACTGTTTAAGCACCTTAGGTCCACAAGTCCTTTTCCTTTATCATCAACACACTTTAATTTCCATTAGTGCAGGATGACCAGTGCCTGCAATCAAGTAACATCCTTCAGAAGAATAACCTGCATACCATCATCACTTTAACTCCTCTCTTTCAATCCTTTGTGTTCTTCAGCAGTGCACATCTATAACGTTAAGGTTATAAGAATTGGGGTAAAGACACATTCTAAAGTGAAATAGCTCACATCAGCAGACACGAACACGATATCTCTAGATAAGAGGAAAAATGAAGCTTCCAGCTTCTATAAACAGTAACATACATCAAAGAGTTTGCAGTTTGGCAAGATGAGACTGGCAAATGTGTTAGTTGCTTGACAAAGAGTGGCAAAACAGCTATATAGAAGTTAAAACCTAAATAATGTAACTAACAAGAAGGGATGAAGGAAATTTTTGGATCCACAACAAATAGAACACCATACCTTAGTTTTCTACACAATAACTAATGAATTTCATCACACATAACAAAATTATCTCTCTAATCTCCACAACGACGGAAAATTCCAAGCCAAATACATAACCTGATCAGTTTGTCCGGAACAAGAATTGAGACGTGATTTAACTAGAGGAGACTCTAAGGAAAAACTAGTATAAACAGCAAAAAAGAGGTTCTTGGAACATATTTTTGCTCCAAATTTGAAAGTTCCTTAAAATGTAACTTATCAAATATGCAAAACAACAAGCAAGAATAACTCTAGTTCAAATCCTAGTTGTTTATCAGACTACAATAAGTCAGTAGACTCGGTACTAGTTGATTGCAATCAACATCAGATTGAAAATCCCAACCGAGACTTGTTTCCATAACAATACTGCATTGCCCAGTAGGTCACCCCCTATCTCACTCAGAGATCCCTTGACCAACTTTCTACCTTACTCCACACTCTCTAATCACACTTTCTACATCAGACAATCAAAGCCAAAAAAATAATAATAGAAGCGTTCAATTCAATCACAACTCACAACTAGGTTTGATTTGATCATATCATATTCATAGCAAGCCAAAATACAAACTAAATCTCTAAACAGACCAGAATATAAACTAAACACAATACAATTCACAAAAAAAAATATGAAAGTTGTTTCAACCTTGATAGATTTCCATGTGCAGCCAACCAGGGCTCAACCATAGAAGCTCCAAAAGAATCAACAATATGTCTATGATGACCATCTAATTTCTTAATCCCCAAAGACTTACTACACTCAGCCAAATTCGCCTGTTTCGCCAACCAATTCAAAACCTTCAAACCATCCTCAAATGCTGCCGGATACCGACTCTCCGGCGCCAACCGATACCCAACTGCCACTACCACAGCATCACACAACTTCGCAATCCTCCGACAGAAAAAATCATTCGCCACTGAATCATTACTCCCACTCACCCAACCTCCACCATGAAACTGCACCATCACCGGAAGTTTCCTCCGACGAGGAATATCATTCATCGTCGGAGCATAACCTCCATAACAACCACCTCCAATCAAATTCAAACCCTCACCATCACCGACGCTGTTCCGTCTCTGTTCCTCCTTCGCCGCCACGCCGGAAGGACCATAACTGTTCCGCCGCGGATTAAATTCCTGCGACGACACCGTAATGAGTCGACGTTGAGGTCTAGATTCAGGTTCAGTTTTTCGTTTAGGTTTGGAATGAGATTCGGGAGAGGAAAGTGCAGATTCAGGGAGAAAGATTCGAATCGAAAGAGAAGTGAAAGGATCAATGTGAATATCTTTCGTTGCAACGCCGTCGGTGAAAGAAGGATTTGGTGCTGCAACGGTTTCGTCGGGTCGAGAAGTTACGCCAAACGGGTCGTATTCTTCGGGTGGAATTTGGATCCGATTTTGTAAACGGTGTTTTAATAGAAACTTGAAGAATACGCTGTAGAGTTTCACCCCCACGCTCGGCATTTTTCTTTCTGTTTCTGAAAAACACGTTGGTTGAAGAAACGGTTACGATGATTTCATGGCTTGATTTCAAAAGAAATTGGGATTATGAATAATAAGATGTGATTATTGAATAATTATACGGGATTAGGGGTTTTTGAGATTAGAAAAGTTAAATGGTTTTAATGCGAAGGTTTTCTGCTTCTATGGCGTTGGGTGGAGCTGTGAAAACAGAGGAAGACAGCAATGGAAGAAAGAGAAGAGATTTTAATTTATTTTTTTATTTTTATTTTTGAAAGTATTCGTGAATTGCTTTATTTTTGAGGTTTATTGTATTTGGAATTTTCTATTTTTTTAATAACAATTTTGTATTCTCGATCCTTTTCGATACATTATTCCCCTTTTTTTTAATTTTAAACGAAAAAAAAATGGCTTAAATATGTTTTAGGCCCCTGTAAATATAGGGTGTTTTGGTTTAAGCCCCTGCAAATTTTTTTTTTGTTAAAAGCCCTTGCAAAATGACATATTTTGTTATAAGCCCTTCTATGACTAAAATGTTAGCCTTAACATGGAATGCTATGATTGCTGGATATGTTGAGAATGGCTTATAACAAAATATTTCATTTTGCAAGGGCTTTTAACAAAAAAAAATTTTTACAGGGGCTTAAACTAAAACACCCTATATTTGCAGGGCCTAAAACATATTTAAGCCAAAAAAAATAGTACATACATTATTGTATTGTGTTGGAGATCTACTTATCTGTGCCACGTGGGAACTGTTGTGGCTTTTGGGGTGGGTGGGTGGGGATGAGATTAGAGTTAAATTGGAGTGGTGGCTTTGGCTCTGGGTGAATATTTTCTTTTAGAAAAATAAAATACTTCAATCATTGAAGATTAAAGTACATACTTAATCTAAATAAAATTTATAGTTTTGAGAAAATCCTAATACATTATGTGATCATTTCTATTAATGGCTTCTAACGCCGTCTATAAGTAGAAATTCATGTTTCTCTACGTATGTATGATCCTCAAAGTGATTTGATCATTGTTAATTCAGCCAAAAACTGAATTGGGTGTCTAAACTTTGACTTGATCAATTTTTCATATTTTTTCATCAAACCGACACTAATCAAACCATTGTAGAAGATTGAGTGGACGTGTGGTAATATATATATGAACTTCTACTCACAGCGGTGGTGGTGGTCGTAGGTGGAGTTTGAGGGGGAATTTTAAGCATTTGACCACTATAAACCACTTGAAGCGTTAAACCACCCTAGTCATCATTAATCATGTGAGTAAAATACCTTGGTTGATAATAGTGTGACATATCGCAAACTTCGTCACATGTCTTCATCGTAATTGGGTCCTTCTGGTCTTCCTTCGTCCATGAAGAAGCATACCTTCGTTCATCTTCCTCCTTAGGGCTCTCATTTGTCGCCATTCCTTCATCTATTAATGCGTGGGTGACGGATTGTGAGTTATGTATGGTTTGTATGTTTCAATTTCTATGGTTAGGCTTGTTGGGTTCGTTGGTTTCGATTTTAAGGTTATGGTTGTGGTTTGTGATTTTCGTTTGGGGTTAGTGGGTTCGTGTTCTCTGGTTTGGTTTTCTGGGATTCGCCATGGTGTTGGTCTTGTGGTCTCTGGGTTTAGGTTTAGGAAATGTGAGGATTAAGGATTTGGGTTCAGGCTATGTATTTAACATGGTTTCAATCCATGAAACCAGGGAAAACACTAGAAATGTGTTTTTTTTATGTTAGTTATTATTAGTTATTTAAAAATACATTGTTATATTAAAAATAAAAATTTTAATTTAAAAGTCCATGTAGCACTCCAACGCGGCGTGTCACATCAGTTAGGTAAGCACCACGTCAGCCTCAACTGTGACCAATTTTGGCAGCGCAAGCATTTTCAGAAATTGGAAAAATAGAGTGATCAAAACCGTGAAAAAAATGGGGGACTAAGATTGTGGATGGGTGATTGTCACAATCGGGATCACAACAGGAGTTCGAACGATTCGAAACTAGGTTGCGGATGACATGGAGTTTCCACCATTGTTTACTTGTTTGTGAAAACATTGGAAAAGACCAAAAGGAGGTGGTGGTGACCAACTGCATTAAGGCCACACACGTAGTGGCGACAAGCCACTAGCGTGGCTGCGAGAATGCCAAGGTGGTCACATGCGGTGGTGTTGACCATTGCTAGCAGGGAGGTAAAGGCTTCACCCTTTTTTTCCCATTCTTTCTTCTTTTTTACTGCTTATTTAATCTGATTCTCTCTTATTCCTTTCTTGATGTTTATTTCTCACTTGTTCATTATACCTATTTTATGGTACTAAAAAGGTTTATGGCTTAAAGACTCAAGTATATAAATTCTCAAGTTGGAGCTTCGAAGACAAAATAGAAGCCTAAATCTTAATCTTTGGTTTTACATTGTATATTTAGGCTAGTTTTTGCCACTTGTTTTGAATCATATTCAACATATTTATGATGAAAAAAAAATGTAAGTTTAAGGCAAAAATGCACCAAGAGTCCTTTAAGTTATTTGAATGTAAAGAATTGGTCATTTAAGTTTTTTTGTACCATTTGGGTCCGTAATCTCTTAAAACGTTTACACTGTTTTCCTTTTTTTTATTCTCCATTACGAAAACACTAACGTGTCCATTACGTGGGTAACGTAGCTGTAATAGTGTCAAATATATGTGCCACATGGGTGATAAATTATTATTATTTTAATTCTTTTTAGTTAAAAATAAAAAATTTATTTTGTTCATCTTCTTCCTCATGAACCCTATAATTTTTCCTCATGCACCTAACCAGAATCCATTAAACAACTGTAATATAGCATAGAAGCAATATCATAATATGCTTTCTTAAAAACTCACAAGTATGCAGATTATTAACCATGACCTCAAATAAATTTTCATATTTTTCTTTCCCTTTCTAAATTAGAACTGTGGTAAGAAATAAGTATGTGTAAGCATGTGTTCACTTTTCGAAACAGATTAACTTGATTCAATTTTGTCACTTTCTCACATATGATATTTGATATGGCATAAAATTCAAGAGCTTGAAAGCTTGAACTTATCACCACCGGCCCTTAGATGAAGGATTTACAACTCAATAGAAGATACAAAATTATAGAATATCAATCATTGGTATACAGAAAAGGATTGTGTACCTGAGACGTTAATAGGATCCATTGGAGTCGGCGTTGACGAAAGAGAACACGTAAAGAGTATGTGAGAGCAAGATGACCTCTTGACTGATGACGACTTTTAGGGTTAGAGTTGACTGAATGGGAAGTCAATCTTATAATCATTAGATGAGATCATAACCTCTCAACGAGCTAAGTTTTAGAATGGTCCAACCCATTACGGGCCCTTCATATATTATAGCCCAAATAATTATCCATTTATATATTTAAGTGCTTTATTTAAATGAGTATATATATATATATATATATGATATTTAATTATAATTTAATTAATTGATTAAGCTAATCCATAATTATAGTAAAAATCCAACAATTCTCCCACTTGGATAGCATTAATCAATTATTAAAATATAAAAGAATAGGAGAGTTAAAATATCAACTATATACAAAGCACTTATATTTGAATTAGAATAAGAAACGTAAGTCTTAACAATGGATAATGAACATGGATTAAAACGAAAGAATTGAGAAATGTGCAATCCAAGAATGATCCAAGCATAAAAAAATGCTATAACAAACTTCCACTTACCCAATATACCAAAAGACTTAATCACAAAATGAGTTATAATACTCATACATATAAGTCTTTGGTTAGTGGTTCTACCCATGAGTTTTAATTTTATAAATTAAAGGCCTTGAAATATCCACATTGGTCAAAGAATAGTAATTACATATAGGCATAGCCTATTAATACAAGTAATTACTTTGAGTCAAAATCAATAAATGCGCTACAATACTTGACATTCAATTAATCCAAGTTTTAGTTCATGAGTAACCAAAAATTTGTAAAGAATTAGGAAATTCGAAGATCTCCCATTTGAAGAATATAAAATATAATTTATTTAACAAAAAAGACTTCGATTAATTTGGCCATGAGAATGTCAATAATAAACAAGCATTTATGATCATATTAGTACGTAAACAGTATAAAAGCATACTCGATAGGAGTATTGACAGTATACTTACAATGTATCTCTATATTTATGACCTTACAAAATGTGGAATGTCGGAATATTAAGAGAAGCACAATATAATTGCATATGCTAAAGGATTCTTGTGCATTTCCAACATATTCAACCTAAACATCAAATTATGATGCTTATTGAGATTACAAGAGTATTTTTTATATATACATCTCAATATAATATAATGAGACTTAATTTCAATGTCTCTTACAATATATGTCATATGTCGCAATAGTGTGCGTAAGGGTATATGACAATATGAGACTGAGAAATTTACAATATACATAATTGTGCACACACTCCCACTGATCTAGTATATACAAACTAGAATAAGATTCATGTTAGAGCTTGCTAATATTAAAATACTTTAATGATATAATATTTGGGTTCATAGTTGACCACATATTCTGCATATATAGAATTAAGGATTTAAGTGTTTACATCTTAATTTATAATGTAGAGTCTCCTTTGCAAATAAAATTTTCAAGAATATTCTATAAATGAGGTAACCTTCATATGTGATAATATAATGATCATATAAAAGAAGATTAATCATTATATGGGTGAGATTTAATCCCTACTATTTTATAAAGAATACATGATTATATACAAGTTTTAATAATCCACTCAAAACTCAAATGCTACATATATAGTTACACACATTTGAGAGAATTAAAAGGTTACACGCGGCGGAAATATATGAGACTTAGTACTTTATAATTGTTACTTGTGGATATAAGAGAAAATAGCCATAAACTTCCATAAGAGTTAAAGAATGTCAATATCATGTATAATAATAAGAAAAGTTAAATATACATCCCAAATATACCATATGTAATTATTTAAGATATGGTAAAAAATAAAGAGACCTATTCTCAATAGAGTTGTTAGAAATTTTGGGATTTTGATAATGATATTGCTTTTATATGTAGAATAATATGGAAGTATATAGTCTATATATGAAAATCTTATGTTAGCAAAATGACACTATTAGACATCTTACTATTATGCCAACTGTCCATTTTTTGGGGTAAAAATGTCATTTGACCAAAATGTTTCAGCTTTTGCAGAAAAAATATAGACGACAAGGCGACAGTGGACAGAAAAAGGCACACAAAAAAATGCAAAAAATAAATAAATATTGACGCGTGCGTCAGTTTTTAACAGCTTTTTTTCAAGAAAAAATAAAAAGGCCTGACAAGCTGTCGGCGCTTACATAAATCAGTTTTTAATTTTTTTTTTTTCAAAAAATGTTTTCTTCAAAAACTCTATTTTTTAAAAAACTGTTTATTTTATATTTGTTTTCTTTTCGTTTTTTATTAAAAAAATAATTTTTTCTCAGTTTTTTTTTTGAATTTTTGTTTCATTTTTTTTCTGAATTTTTTTGTCAGTTTTTTTTCTAAAAATATATATATTTTTTTTCATTTACTCAAACTATTACGATCAATCAATTTAACCACTACTAATTGTCAAAAAAACACATACCTTTAACAAAATTTTCAAAAATTTTTTTCCTTAAAACTAAAATATTAAATAGATACTATATTCAATAATTAAATAATCTAAAATTTATTATTTACTAAAATCTCTCTATTAAAACTACTAAATTCAAACAAATTTTTTATTAAAAAAAAATTAAATCAATTTAACCACTACAAAAAATTACCAATATGAGTGCCAACGGCAGTGGCAACAAAGGTGGCAACGGGAGTGCCGACTTTTTTTAAATTTTTTATTTATTTTTATGCTTTACTCAAACTACTAAAATCAATCAATTTTTTCTTAAAAAATAAAATCAATCAATTTAACCACTACAAAAAATTATCAAAGGGAGTTCCAACGGGAGGGCCAACGAGGATGCAAACGGGTGGATCAACGGGGATGCATATTTTACCTCTAATGTCCAAATACATTATTATGGATCAATGTAATTCTGATTGTCAATCTCCTTTAATTTCTTCGACTCAATATAATTTTCATTTGTATGTTATATGACATAATACCTATCTCTTTCCACTTTGAATTTCAAATCATACATTTTGGACATTTTTCACAACTTATGATTATCTTCCAAATTACTATTATGACTTCATTACAATATACCGACCATACAGTATCACCCGTGCGTCACCCGTGCGTATGCACGGGTAAAAAACTAGTAATTTTTTAAAAAGACTATGATATCCTCAATATAAGTCTCATAATAAATAAAAGTATAAAACAAATAATTGTATTTGCTTCTTAGTGATAAGGAATTAGACATGTAATATTAATTTAAAGATCATAGATTCTCCCACTTGATAGAGAAAGATAGTTGAATTGTGAGTTTAAAATTTTAAAATGTTTGAAATAAATATTCAACTATATTCTCTATCTCACAATAACTAGTAAGTAATGTCACACCGATAGGGTTTACAACTCAATAGAATAATTATAGATACAAAATTATAGCAGATCAATCATTGGTATGGAAAAGGATTGTGTACCAGAGATGTTCATAGGATCAATCATTGACGAAAGAGAACACATAAAGAGTGTGTGAGAGCAAGCTAACCTCTTGACGGATGACAGTTTTAGGGTTAGAGTTGACTAAATGGGGAGTCAACTTTATAATCATCAGATGAGATCAGGACCTCTCAACGGGCTAGGTTTTAGAATGACCCAACCCATCAGGGGCCCTTCATATATTATAGCCCAATATAATTATACTTTTATATATTTAAGTGCTTTAATTAAATGAGTATATATATATATATGATATTTAATTATATATAACTTAATTAATTGATTAAGCTAATCCATAATTATAGAGAAAATCCAACATTACACATTTTTAGACAAAATTATATACTTTTCAAGTTTTGCTTTAATATTAGTTTAATTTTTGCCGATGGAGACACACTAAATCAAATATTAGGGCTTTCACATCAACAAATTAAAAAAAACAAATGAAAGTGGGGGAGGAAGTATATGAAAATGAAAATAGAAATAAAATGGAGAATGTTCTACCATATTTGTGATAAATCTTTTTCATCAATGAGGCACTTCAAGAACAACTCAACACCAAGGTCTAGCTCAGTTGGCGAGGTAAGGGATACCGAATGAGTGGTATATATTTGACTTAGGCTATTTATACTTTTTTTTACAGAAGAGGTTTTTTTTTATAAGCATTGTTAGTGGGGGTGGGGGAATGTTAATTTCGGGGTTTGAATCCGAGACCTCCTTCTTGCACTCTTTTGGTGCACTCCTTCGATATCCCTTAGCTCGCCAACTGAGCTACCTATTTGGGATGACAGAAGAGGTTATTTATACTGATATGACAAAAATATATCATAATGAAATGGATTGAACCCCGTATCTTGTACATAGCAGCACCAAATTTACCACTTAAATAAGAGGAACATTCATTTAGTTTTAGGCAAATATTAATATTATTTTTACATTTCACCACTCTAAGAACTTCCATCAAGATCCACTGAGAACAGGTCAAAGTATATTGTTATTAATTAATCCATGCAACACGTACAATTAAAACACATCAATTGATTGTACTGATTTAGGTCTTGCCCACTATCAATAAAAATCAGACAATTTCGACAAAAAAAAAACACATCAACCTCTTCTCAGATAAAATTGTAAATCAACTTCTTCAATTAGCCTCTTATTCATATAGAGTTGGAGGGATAGAATTACGAAAATAATACATACTAATAATCAAAATCAATGTATTTACAAATTATCCAAAGAACAGAATCGGAGGAATGGCACTTGCATGAGCAAGCTATGAGAACAACAATCTGATGGGTGAGAAACTGAGCCTAATTCTTGTGTGTTTTACTATTTAAAGAGTACTTTCAAGAGACTAATACTTGAACAAAAAAAAGATACTTATAATACCATAAATATTGAATCTTCTTGATTGCTCAATTGAATAAACATAGGTAAAAGTGACCATCATGCCTTTCTTTAATGAAATGTTAAACTTTGTTAATGACTATACAATGGTGTCACAACTCATTAACCATTAACTGAATTTCATTAATCCCTATTTCATATGTCATTAATCATCAATTAAATTTTATTATCTACATTTTTAAATGTCGTTAACTACTATTTTAGGTGTTCAAATACATACGTAGTAAATCATATTTAAACACCTAAAAGTTTTATTTAATAACATTCAAATCCATGGTTAATCAATTCACTTTATGGTTAATGGGTTGCAACACTTTACTATATCCATTAACCATGTTCAATTTAACACGTGTGTGAACTACATTAGCCAACAAAATTGTCTATTTTGGCATTTCAATTTGATATTCAAATAACAATTCTCATTTTGCAATGAAATAAGTTGGTATAAGAATACAAAACTGTTCATACCAATTCAAAAATCAAAAAAGAAAAAAAGAAAAAGATTCATTGAATTCTATATTCTCAGTAATAAGTAATAACACATGTAGTAAGTAATTTACTTTCAAAATATATATAAAACAACCACAACAAATTACAACATAAGCTCTAATTACCCAATTTCCTTAAACAACCAGCTCAACTACACAAGAAAAACCAAGATTAACACTACAAATTGGACACAAAAATCGCATGCTTCCATCAAACTGAAATGTGAAGGCAGATTAAAGTGGAACTCAAGCCACTTTGAGATTCTTTGTAGCATCAAACTGCAAAGGCCAAAGCAAACTCACAAATTGACAGTGGCATGAGAGATCCATTTATGTCCCATGCAATCCAGGTAAATAGTCATTTGGTCCCTGAATGTGTGGGGCGCTGCTATTATAGTTTCTCAATGTATCAACATTACAAACATGTCCCTAAGTGCCTCTTTTGTTCATAACTTTAGGGACTAATTTTACCAATAGAAAATCAATTGGCGGACCAAAATGACTAACAAATGAGACATTCAAGGACTAAAATGACTTACTAAGGAGACATTTGCGGGTGTGTTTGTAATTTCGATACATTGAGGTAGTATAATAACAGCGTCTCACACACATTCAAGGACCAACATGATTGTTTACCCCAAATATATACATTCATTCCATGCTTGTAAAACCAAAGTTGGAGCTCTTTTGTACCTTCTTCAGATTTGGCCTTCAGAATTTATAATGTGTTCAAGGGAACCAATAGAAAAGCAACACATTATCATCACCCTTTGTATTCTCATGCTTTTCTACCTTCCAATAATGCCAAAATTCAAGGATCACTCCAATTGAGCTCTACTTGCCTTACTAGGAGAAATCAGAACTGCTTCATTGGTTGCTACTTTCATGCCTCCCATTTCTTCCAAGCGCTTCCATTTGGCTTCGCGCTTGGACTTCATATCCTCCTCTTGTGCTTCATCTTCTCGGAATTTGGTCATGCACTCTTCGTAGAATGCATGATCAGTATCTGAGAAGATCTTGCAGACATTTAGTGTCAAGCTTCGGACGGCCTGATTCCAATGGTTCCGTGCATTTTGCTCCAGAGCAGGTAAGACAATGGGAAGTATAGTTTTGTAGTTCTGCTTGATCAAGTTCTCAATGTGATCATTATTCCATAAGAAGAAAGCTCTCTCTGCTACCTGCAAATTCAGAAGTAATCAAAATCATTTGAGAGGCCACAGGAAAAGAATCCATGATCCATAATAATGCATCACAGCATTGCAAATAAGAGTCTTTGATTATGTAATCCTTTGGGGAAGGAAGAAGCCAACCCGGTACCTACACAGTGCATTGGTAAAAACATTTTTGACCATTTTTTCAGGAAGACATTTACAGTGCACCAGTAAGATTACTTCCAATATTACTATATCAGAAAGCTGGTTTTAACATTCATTAACTAGGAAAAGATTCAGTGAAACTCCTTAAATTATGGACCTCTGAAAGAAACCATAAACTTGGTTTGCAAAAAAAAAAAATTACTATTTCATTTTCTATTTTCTTTTTCAATTACGAAAGTATCTTCACACTTTCACTTTGCATGAAGAAGTTCCAGCAACAGGATATGCACTAAGCACTCGATTACGTTTGCAATAAATGTATTGAAAAAAGGATGGTTCTCGTTAAATTTGTGATTCTCGTTAAATGTATTGAAAACAGGTTGTAATAATAGAATTGCATTAAATACAAAAAATGCTAATTGCTAATTCTAATCCTAATTGATATGTTACTAAATTATAATAGATACGTACAAGGAAGAATGATGTGTACATGAAGACGATTCTAAAGCTCGCCTTCAAGTTAAAGCTTACTAAGCTTTAAACCTGTTACAGAGATACCATGCATTTCCCATAAAACTTGAAACTACGTTTGATAACTGCTTCACAGAGAGAAGTTCAGTGCATCTGGGACAAAAGACAAAGCCATGCCAATGCATATGGGGAGAAGATTTGACCACCATCGAGATGACCATTGACCGATTGACGAGAGAAGGCGCCACTAATATGATTCTACGTGGAGAGTCACCACCAGGATGATAGCCGGTGGGAAGAGAATGTACCACTAATATGACTTATCTATAGGAAAGGTCACCATCGGAATGTTTTTCGAGGGAAGGGAAGTCACCACTCACCACTAATATGATTCATATGTGGGAAGAAAAGACATTACTGGAATCATTTTCGTGGAGAAGAGAATTCACCACTAACATAATTCATCTCTGGAAAAAGAATGCATGACAAACATTGGAGAAGAGGCAAACAATAGTTAGAGAAAATAGGAGTCTCGGCATCTGTAGTACCGGAGGGAGCTCTGGGTCACCCAAGAGGAGAGAACGATGTCGGAATTGGTGAATCACAGAAAGTTGAACGAACAGGTGAGGGCATGTTTTTTTAGCGTTTGGGGCCGAAACTATCGGATTGCGTATCTCATCCTGATGGCGACGGTCTCGCTGGAAAATTTTTCTAGCAGCAGTGGCAGACTGGTGGCTGAGGGCGAGATAACCAGAGGTGACAACAAACATAGTAAGGCAGCGGAAGTAGGAAAGAATGGAAGCTAGAAATGGAAGGGCTTACGCCGGAAAAGAGGAAAAAACAGAGGCAATGCTGTATTTATAATAGGATTGCAATACAACAAATGTTAATTGCTGATTCTAATCGTAATTGATGTAAAAGGTCATTTAATGAATAAAAAGAGAAAGCATGTATGTTTAGCAAGTTAAGGAAACTAGGAAAATATATATGCAACTGCTTCATATTAAACAAAATATCAAACAATCTTCTATGACATTATAGCTTATCTACTGAGGCCTATGTCACATGCTTAATGATACAAAACAAAACAAAACAAAACAAAAAAGGATATTATCTGAATACGGAAAGTAATTTCTTTATCGAACGTAAACCCCCCTAAGAGAAAAATATGGCACCGAAAAACAAACTTTTTGTTTCTTCTTTTGTAAGGGATTGATAAATTATCACAGAAAACATAGACAATGTGTAATAATCTGATGGAAACTACTAAAATCACCAAACCTGGAAATGTGAACTGCTCAAGCAACGCTTCACTTGGCGGAACAAAGGTACCATACATTTCTGAAACTCTGCAGGTTGAGTTGCTTCTAAGACCTCTTCCAACTCACCTAAAAACATAACCTCCTTAGAACTATTTGTTATTGGCCAATATTTCAACAATCCCCTTATAACAGTATCAGCAAGCTTGCAATCTTTTTCCACAAACTGTGCTATGCAGTAAGATAACTGCTGGTGATACATCGGTATGCATTTCGGTCTATGAAGAGGAATAAGAGCTCGCACAAGAAAAAGCTTGTGTTCTTCTTTCAATGGCAAAGCAAATCCATTGATTATACTTCCCAAAATCTCTAATAGTTCGGCAATCCCATTGTGTTTCTCAGTTTCGAAAATGAAACGGTAGAATATATTGTTGATTGCTTTTCTAATGAACGGTCGGTGCACCATAAATTTCCCGTATACACGATGAAGAACGGTTTTCAAGTAATCTCTCTCTCTAGGATCCTCTGAATCAAAAAGATCTAACAGTTTGAGAACAAATGAATGATCAACATACCGTTTCGCTAACTTTGCATCGGTCTCGGGTGATGTAACAAACCTTAGAAGAAGTTCATACACAATTTGCAAGTAAGGCCAAGCAGGGTCCATTGAAGGCTCTTCCTCATCTACATCAAAGGCTTCGAGAATTTTGTTCTCGCGAGGTGGAGTAGTCAATGTTCGGAACAAATTTATAGACAACATTTTTACAAGTTCATGCATCATAACATCTGTAAACTTGGCATTAGCTGAAGAAACATAATCGACAAGTTCTACTAGTGTTTGTCGCTTAACCTCCTTTTCTTTGAGATTCTTTGAAGGATCGGTATAGTCGAATATGACACAACACATTTGTAGCTTTCTTATACACAAATTCTGCTTCTCTGAATTCGGAACATCTCGAAAACTTGGCAAGGCTTCATAAGAGGAGGCTGACAAATTCCCATTCAGATTCAGTTTTGAATTCACAGCTTGGACAAGCGTGTCACCGTGATTTAGTACTCCAGCACTCGAATTAGAATCAACACCGGAAAGCGATGATGCAGTTGAATTTCCATAATTTACACTGGTTGAAACAGTTGAAGAAGATGTTGATGCTCCCCCTCCTCCATTATTTTCCACTGATTTCGACGGTTTCCTAGGGAGCCTATTTAATATCTGCTTTATCATAACTCTATTTGGTTTTCAACAAAAATAAATTTTCAAAACACACTTCCTACTTATTCTCCTTCAAATCAAACAAAGCATCAACTTCAATGAGCAAGATAGTGAAGCAACTACACTAACTGAATCCCAAGAAGAAATAACCTCTCTTCAATTTCACTTCTGTCATAACACTCCATGATCACTGCTAAGTTTATCAACATAATAACATTCTAATTGAGGAAAGCCACAGGAATCAGTGAAAAATTCCTTATCAACATCCATGGTGCTTCTTATTATGACAAATCTGAAACACAAAAAGCTCAAAATTACACCAAACCCCAAATACCAAAAAAAGAAATCTAGCAAATACCTAATATCCTTAACTCAACAAAAATAATAATAAAAGCAAAAACTTCACACTTATAAATTGAAAACAAACTAACTAATTTCTAAAAAGGAAAAAAAAGATTGCAAATTTCCTTGTTAATTGACACTAACTAACTAATTTCTAAAACTGTAGGAAACATGATAAGGACCCAGAAGCTTTGACTTGTATATTGAACTACAGAAGTAAACGGGTAGAGAAAAATTACCAGATTGACCTTGCTTGTTACTTCTTAATTAGGATTTTCAGCTGCTAATAACAATATAGCTGGATCAGATAAAAATAGGATCTGGGTCTGATCCAGAAAGACCCCCAGATGAAATTTGCCCTGAAAAGTGCTGAGGAACAATGAAATACGATAAAGGAACAACCTTAACAATCGAATTTTCTGGGAAAAATGGGTGCAGAGGAAAAATGAAAAAGCAAAGATTTCTCTTTTTCTTTTTCTTTTTCTTTTTCTTTGTATTTTTTTTGAGTTGCAAAGCAAAAGAATTTTTAAGAATGAAAGAAGCTGCTCTTGCAGGAAAGAGAGAGAAAATTGAGCTACTCCATTTTTTTAAGAGAGAGAATAAATAAACTATGAATAAATAAAGTAGAAGAAAGAAGCAATCACTGGTGAAGTAGTAGTTGTTATTATGGTTTTGCTAAAAAAAATAAAATAAAAAGTGCTCATTTATTAAGTTGTTGACAATGATATTTCATTTTATCCCTTTCCTCTTTCTGACTTTACTTTTTTTCAAACAAAAATTAACATGAAAGTAAAAAAAGTTGGTTATTTTACATTATCATTTTTTTTAGTTTAGATTATCATTATCATCCGTTTATATATTCGAAAGAAGATATTTGAGTCTTTGATCAGGTACGGCAATCAAACCATACCCGCGGGGACCGAACCAAACCCGCCCCGATTTGACGGGTTTTCCTCGCTTTGACTGGGTTTGGGTTTTTTCCGAAATTGAAAAACGGGGATGGGCCGGGTAATGGGGATATAGGTCTCATCCCCGAACCCGCCCCGAATGTAAGAAGTTACATTAATACCCCTCCAAAATTAGAAACCCTATCAAACCCTAAAAACACAAACACGTTCTCTCACTTCTCACTCAGACACACTCAGCGCCTCCATCCCACTCTCAGTGACTCTCACTCAGCGCCTCCCTCCCTCTCTTCTCCAATCTCCATTTTCGTTTCTCTCCCTCTCTTCTCAACGATCAATATTCAGGTAAGAAAGTCTCTCTCCCTCATTTTTGTATTTCGTTTCTACCTCTATTTCTCTGATTCTCTCCCCCTCACTGTGTATTTCTTTACTCTCTCTCTCTCTCTCTCTATCTCTCTCTCTCTCTCAAAAAGGTTTGCGCACCGCTAATTTCAGGTTTCACTCAATATCAGGTTTCACTCTATATCAGGTTTTCACTCGAACAGGTTTGCGCGCCGCTGATTTTCTATTTAACTCTATAATTTGATTTGATTTGATATTGCAAATCTATTATAATTGATCTGAATAATCTGTTAGTGACTTAGTGCAATTATAATCTGTTAGTGCAATGATTTTATTTCATAATTGATTGTATTTTGTTTCATAATCAGAATAATGATTTTATAATCTATTTCATACTCTGTTAGGGCAAGAAAAATCTGTTTTTCCATAGTTACTTATTGGTTTTCCATTTATTTATCACCACGTTCCACTTTTATCAA
Source organism: Astragalus membranaceus (assembly GCA_039519185.1). NCBI lineage: Eukaryota > Viridiplantae > Streptophyta > Magnoliopsida > Fabales > Fabaceae > Astragalus > Astragalus membranaceus. Next base: position 21,799,460 of record CM076852.1, read on the forward strand.
CTTTAGTGTTTATATTTAACATGTATTTTTTATTTTGTAGGTGAAATATTGACTAGTTGTGTCAGTTCCCACTTTGAAGAGTGAAGACGTCAAAAGCATTTAGCGAAGAAAACATTGATGTGGCTCCTTGTTTTACGAATTTTAAAATTTAGATGAACAATTATGTAATTTGGATTACCAGTTAACTTAGAACATTGATTTTTATATGTTGATATGCAACGTCATTGCTATACGTTGACATTTTGGATAATATATATTTTGGTTATATGTTGTAGTATTGAATTGATTTTATGTTATGTTAAATTTCGGGTTTGGGGTGGGTTTGGGTGTGGTGGGATAAGTTTTGGGTTTGGGGGTGGGTTCGGGTTTGGGTTTGAGACAAGTAAAAACTACTTTTAAATTTTAAAAAATAAATTTCACTGCGTGGACGGGGTTGGGGTGGGGATCTCCGAGCCCGTTTGGTACGGGGATGGGGATCAATTCTTCATCCCCGTTGGATTTGGGACGGGGAACGGGGATAAATATGGGAATCGGGGATGGGAATGGGGAATGTTAAACATGTCCCCGCCCCGCCTCATTGCCGCTCTATCTTTGATGAATCTCTTATAATCTTTTATAATAACACATAATACATTTGAGAATCTTTAAAAACATCTGGGTATATGTGTCATGTTCGCGGAAGTTTGAAATCAATAATAGATGGAAGTAAATAACATTGAGATGCTTTAAAATCAACGTTTGTTACATAGCATTCTTTTTTTTGGGTACAATGTTACATAGCATTCTACCATTAAATAAATTATGTGGAATGATCTCCATAAATTAATTAATTCATTAATATGCTAAAAAACCAACTTAATAACCGACACTTACAAGTTACAAAATCAAGTCCCAAATTAGAACAACATTTAGGTAAGCCTCATTTTTTTTTTGGTGAGAAATTTTGGTAAGCCTCATTAAACACGTGTTAATGGCGCAAAACAACAACAGTAAATAGTAAATACAATTTATTACTTCAGATTGTTCATTGATTTCAGACTGGATCCGAGGGAGATCAAGAGGGAGAGTATGACTTAGACTACTTAACAAATCTTTAGTATTTTTTGCTAAAAGGTTGTGCAGGTAATTTGCTTATTAAATTAAAATAGGCTAATCAATATTAAAATAGGCTAATAAATATAGGCGAAATATTTGGGATACAAGCCTAAAATCATGGAACAGTTACACAAAACCAAAAATCATGGGAATGTGGATATTTTTTTTCATTATATGGCTTCTTCTGGCTCTGGTTCCATCTCTCTTTTGTTCAATCTCTCTTTTGTTCAAAACCAAAACCAAAAATTTCAACGATTCCAATCTCTCTTTTGTTCAATCTCTCTCTGGTTCCATCCCTCTCATTCGGATTCGAAAACACTTCAATCGCACAAGGAGGCCATTGCCGTCGCCATCACCGTTGCCGTCACACATAGTCTGTCGCTGTTGTGATCTCCGTTGACTTCGCCGTCGCCGTTGCCGCCACCGACACCATCGCACGTAGACGCTGACACCATTACTATCACACAGGTAAGTAGTTGCTGCTCGCATTCAGTGAACAAAGGTACTTCTCTGGTTATTGTAGTTCTCTTGTTATTGTAGTTCTCTGGTTATTGTAGTTCTCTTTGCTCGGACTAGATGTAACCCTAGTACAGTAGTTCTCTGTTTACAATACTTTGGTTAGTACACTAACAACCAATGTACAGTATTTCACTGGTTTTTATTTTAGTAGCCGAACTTTTGAATAGTTTGGTTAGCGGAAGAAGCATCTCTTCTCTGTGCTGGTTCATTGATATCCATTAGAATGTGTTCATGTGGTGATTGAATATGTTATATGTGGTTGAAGTAGAGCATAGTGGAAGAAACAAAACTAATGGAAGACGCCTTGTTTTATTTTGAGACAATTTCGAAGGACATATTAAAATTCTTCTTTAACTATGAAGGACATATTAAAACCATTTACAAGAAGTTGAAGTAGAATAGGTTATATCCAATGTTGTGTGATAGTTAGGTTATAAAACAACTAACCAAAGTATTGTAAATTTGTGGTTATTATTGCTTCCTTAAATCTGATAGCCAATTTACAAAATTAATGTTTGTATCTTAAAACACATGCTCACAACTTCTCTTTTAATAAATGTATTTGATTCCTTTTTTCCAGGGATGATGGCAATAAGAGACCAAAAGGAAGCTATAGGTGCTAAAGAACCAAAACCTCCTTCAAGATACAGACATAAATGTAAACCAATGATGGCAATAAGAGACCAAAAGGAAGCACGAGGCAAACATTTTCTGCCAGCAACTGCAAGATGAGCTTTTGTTAAATGGGTGCGGAGAAAAGGCTGCTGAAAAAAGGCGTAAAAAATAGGCAAAGTAGTAAAGTTACTCCCACATAGAAATGGTTATGTATTGTTTATTTTGACTGTTCTTTCCACAAGTGTACAATTACTTCCACGTACCTTTTTAGCATTTCTGAATGTCACTGCTGTCGTGTACTTGCTATATGTCAGTTACTACTAAATTGCACACTTCTGGTTTCGTTATAACAAAATTAAGTATTTGCTATCCATTTCACAGCAAGTGAATTTTAAAGTGAATATAACCATACTACTAAATTTTAAAGGCTGCTGCAACATCTAACCATATTTGTGCATAAATGCGGTTAAATGCCACAAACAACATATGTGCGTGTATATTTACATTCACAATCATTAATGCACAAATATGGTTAGATGTTCCGGCAGCCAGTTATTACGTTATTACGTAGTTCTTTTATATATATATATATATATAGGGACCACAAATGTGAACCTCCAAAAAAATGATATTGAAAGGTTAATAGTATATATTTGATTGTTAACAGTCACATTTTTTTTATTTTAAGAATGGTCCATAACCTCCAAAGTGAACTTATAAGATTGTTAGATACAACTTACCATTTGTTTGCGGACCATTGGTTAGATGTTGCAAAACCAAAAACATGTAGGACGGTGGTTAGATAACACTAACCAAAGATTGTCTACATAATGGCTAGATACCAATTGTCATCTAATTTTTAGACCATGACTATTGTTAGCTAACAGTAACCACATTTGTGGACGTCTATGGTTAGATGTCACTAACCACTATATTGCTATAGTGTGGTTTGAAACCAACTTCAACGGATTGTATATATATATATATTGACCACACATGTGAACCACAAAAAAAATGATATTGAAATATTAATAGTATACATTTGAATGTTAACATACACATTTGTTTGATTTTAAGAATAGTACATAAAATTCAAAGTGAATTTATAAGGTTGTTAGCTGCAACTAACCATTTGTTTCCGGACCATTGGTTAGATGTTGCAAAACCAAAAACATGTAGTACGGTGGTTAGTTGACACTAACCAAAGATTGTATATATAATGGCTAGATAACAGTGTCATCTTATTTTTAGATTATGACTACGGTTAGCTAACGCTAACCACATATGTGCACCTCTATGGCCACCTGTCACTAACCACTAAATTGATATAGTGTGGTTAGAAACCAACTTAAGCGCAAGTAACCGTGAAAAACTAATTTTAGTCCCATGTTCATCAACTGCATAATGAGACATCAGTGGCGTAAAGGAAGCGCGTCCTTCAATGGCATGGATCAACTGTGCCATCCGTTTTTGCAACAACTGTGGGCGTCCTATTTCTTTACGTGAGTGTGTTTTTGAGACTTACTTTTGGTGATGTAATGGCGTGCGAAGAAGAGTGTGGAATATATAATAAAGATCATGAAAAAGAAGAAGAAGAACGTGAAAGAAAAAAAACGTGAAAAATAAAGAAGATGAGCGTAAAAGAAAGAGGAAATCTGAGAGAAAATCGTGGAAGAGAAATTAATGGAAAAAAAACTGATTTTTTTTAATTGTCCCTAAAAATATGGCCCATTAAATGGTTAATTAAATTATTTAATGTAATTAAAACAAAAAAAAGACTATGACACAAATACCCTTATTCATTACTAGCCATTAGATTGAATTTCTTTGAAATTTTGTGAATCCAATGGCTAGTACTTATTTAGTAAATATTAGGCTAAAGTGCTCCCGGGGTCCCTTATCTTTATTTAAAGTAACGAATTAGTCCTTTATGTTTTTTTTGTCCCAAATAAGTCATTTATCTTTCAAATTTTTGACACATAAATCCTTTTCCATTATCAGTGCTGATTTATGTGTCAAAAAAAAGGATTTATGTGTCAAAAATTTGAAACATAAAGGACTGATTTGGGACAAAAAAGGATTTATGTGTCAAAAATTTAAAATATAAAGGACTGATTTGGGACAAAAAAAAGATAAATGACCAAATCGTTACTTTAAATAAAGATAAGGGACCCCGGAGACTTTAACCTAAATATTACTAAGCAAAAGGCTTAGTAACACAAGCCATAGCCCAAGAGGGAACTATGCTAATGGTGATTATAGTGTACTCTTTAGGAGTAAAGACACCCCATTCTCAACATCAAACTAGAAAAACACATAAGGAGGCGAGAGTGAATAAGTGTGTGACGGTGGAGATAAATTACGAGGTATCGAAGGAGAATCTCTTGCGTCTTAGTAAAGCTATGGTAGGTAGGTGTTACACCCGGTGAACACATATTTTATCCAAGAGGAATTTTCGTAACAAAGGATGTTTGCTGTTGCAATTACACCACTGGGAGCAAACATGGTCCTCTTGGAAGGAAGAGATGAGGAGGAGCTAGATTCAGGGTTTGTGGAATAGGAAAAAGAATGGCTTAATCAGTGGTTTAAGGATATCAATCCGTGGAACACGAAAAATGTTGATGATGAAAAGCTCTTTTCGGTCCACTACTATGACATTCCTTTACATGCATGATCTACAGAGTTTTTCAATACTATAACATCACAATTTGGGGTGTACATAAACGCTGATGAAAACATGGTGAAACAGAAAACCATGGCAGTTGCCTATTTGCTATTAACAGGATTGTTAAGGTGCGCATCAATGGAAATTTTTTCACTATAAATATTGTTGAAGATTGGTTTGGGCCAATGCAATGGAAGGTACAATCCATTGATTATTAGGCCGAGATCAATTTAGAAGGGCTATCATCTAAAAGTGATCACGAGTAGCCGAAATACATGTCGGTGGTTGGAGCGGTGGAGGAAGGAGACGAGGACGATTATGGAAACAATATTAACCTTAATGGGTGATTCAAATTTGAATTTCATTTACAAGGATAATTAAAGAGGTGTTTTTTGGAAACAAACAATGACCAATGGTATTTAAGGAGCTATGCAAGTAAGGATATTGATATAGAGGAAGATCGAGTATCTTATTTTGCTCATGTTAGTAAGACAAGGGCTATGCTTATTGTTCTGTACCATGCTTCCGATCTTGAGGATCGATATTATGCAGTTGGTAGATATTTTGTCCTTGATTCTATCTTTGTCTTCAGGCTTTGAGAGGAAGGTTTTGTTCGACCTGGAGATGTTCGACCTTGAGAGGCGATGTTGAGGTGTTCGATCTTGAGATGTTCGATCTTGGAGGGCGAGGTTGTACCTGCAATGATACTCCGACGCTTAAGTCAGTATTTGAGAGAATAAGTGTTTGGTTAGAAAAATGCTTACCATTAATGAGCATTGAATGGGGTATTTATAGAGTTTGGATGAGTTTGTGTTGGCGTTTTTGGGCCGTCCGATCTTGCGGGCTGATCTTGGCCATTGAAGGTTGGACTCTCTTGATTACAATTGGGCTTCTCATCAATTGGGCTTTTGGAGAAGGGGTGCAAATAGAAATTACTGTAATTACCATAACAGTGGTCCCCCAAGTCTGGTCGCTATGAGGAGCGATCTTGACTTTGAGTGGAGGTTCTATTCGCTTATCGAGCTTATGTCGGGGCCGGGGTTTCTCGAGCGATGCTAGCTGTCCGTCGAGCTTTCGAGCGACGTGGGCAGTTTTTTCGAACTCAGTGCTGCTTTGGGATCAGTGCCACTTTTACTGTTTCTGACAAGGCGTCTCTTCGTAGTGGCGGCGCATGATGGTGACGTTTATTCTTCAGCGTGCGGATTTTAATGGACCATGGGTTGGATGTGACGCTTCGACTTCCAGGCCCAGGCCCATTGGATTCGCCTTGCTATAAATAAAGGGTCTCACAAATTCATTTGTTGTTTGTTGTTCATTTGTTCTGATTTGCCGATCTTTCGAGAGCTCCCGAGTTTCTTTAGAGTGAACGTGTTTGAAGTACCTTTAAGGTCGGTTTCTGAGGATCGACAACCGTTTATTTCCAGACATCATCAGCTTGCGACATAGTTTCGAGGTTAGTCTACTTTTTGGTTTTTTCTTTACTTTTCATTTGTGCCTGGACCTTCCCCCGTCCCCTTTGATCTCAGAATGGGGGTCGTCAGGTCGGGTTCCGACTTGCTCGCGAACCCATTTTTCGATCTTTATTCCTGACATTTCGTCCCCCATTCCTGTAGATTCGATCTGGCGAGGACGAAACAAACTCGGAGAGACGTCACTCAGTACCGGAAAGAGTTTACGAGTGCTAGTTTCTGAAGGAAAGCCAAGGGGAGGTTGTACGTCGGGCGGAGTTTGCGGAGAATCGCGTCAAGGAGCTTGAAGAAAGGGAAAAAGTTTTGGAGGGGCAACTTGCCGAGGCCAACGAGAAGATCAAAGGTTTGGAGTTTCGTGTAGCTGGTTTGGAAGAGGATTTGAAGAAAGCATCTGAGGCACGGGTCGGTACGAGCGGCGATGCGGAGGCTCGAATTGCAGAGCTTGAGGCAGCCCTTCAGCAAAGCAGAAGAAATGCTAAAGAGGCTACAAAACTTGCAAATGAGGCTAGGAGGGAGGCTCGGGAAGCTGCTAACTCTGCAATTGAGCTGTACAAGGAGGGTTTTGAGTGCGCCCAGGAGCAAATTACTTTGGTCCATCCTTCTGTAATTTTGGATCGGTCGATTATTGACGCCGACCATGAGGTTGAAGGGGGTAAGATTTTTAAGATCGATGCTCAGACGCAGATGAAGAGTGTGATATTCCCGACCTCCACTGCCTGATGTTTTAACAGCGTTTCTTTTGCAGAAGTTCCTGGTGTATGCTTTTACTTATGTATTTTTTGTATAGATCCGGAACTTCTGTTTGGTCCAGCTGGAGATATTTGTAACCTCTTTTTGGAATATGCCTATAAGGCCTTTACGAGCTTTAATGAATGCTTTTCGAATTTCGCATGTCATGTATGTCGTTTTTGCGAGTTTTTAACGAGTGCTTTTTAAATTCTGCACGTCGCGTGTGACGTAAAAACGTCGGTAAACGAGGAACTCGATTTACCGGTTTGAACCTATAGGACAGTTTACTAGGACTCGGCCCAGATTTAACTCGCCCCATAGGGGTATCGGCAGCTGTGGCCGATGGTCGTTCGTAGGACGTTTCGATCCTTGAAGACCCGGTCTCTTTGAGATAGTTTGCCAAGACTCGGCTCGGATTTAACTGTTTTCTCAAAGAGTTTTTGACCTTGGGTGGTCGCTTTTGGGGAGATCATTTAAGATCGGTCCCAGTTGATTCCTGTTGGGGGGAATTAGGTCCCTTCATTCTGTTTGATGAAAATCAAGAATGTGTGGCGACTTGAAAAATCTTTTGAGAAGTATTGGAAGCGTTTGAAAGAAATGTCAAGCTTCTTATTAATAGCTTGTTTTGAGTTTACATAAGATCGGTGTGAGTGACTTCTTTCTAAGGATAATAACTTTTCAGTTTTGTTGCGTTCCAAGTTCTCTCAATCTTTCTTCCTTGGAGGGTCTCCAATTTAAAGGCTCCCGTGCCGGTTTTAGATGAAATTCGGTAGGGGCCTTCCCAGTTTGGGGCGAGCTTTCCTTGGGAGGCGTTTTTCTGACCGACGTCAGCCCTTCTGAGTACCAGATCGCCAGGATTGAAATCTCTGTGAACGACCTTGGTGTTGTATCTGGTTGCCACCTTTTGTTTGATGATCGCTTCTCGGAGCGAGGCTCGACCTCGGACTTCATCGATGAGGTCGAGTTCTTCTCTTAGGGCTTGATCGTTATTGCTTTGTGTTTTGGGATTTGCCGTTCTCCAACTAAGTTCGCCGATCTCGACGGGGATGACCGCCTCGCTGCCGTAGGAGAGCCTAAAAGGTGTTTCCCCAGTGGAGCTTTGGGGTGTCGTCCGGTATCCCCAGAGGACGTAAGGCAATTCTTCTACCCAATTTCCTTTAGCATCGTCCAAACGTCGTTTCAGCCCGTTCAGTATTACTTTGTTTGCAGCCTCTGCTTGACCGTTGGTTTGAGGGTGCTCTACTGAAGTGAAATGGTGTTTAATTTTAAGCTCGAACATTAGTTTGCGGAATCCCGTGTCTGTGAATTGCGTTCCGTTGTCTGTTACTACTACCTCGGGGATCCCGAACCTGCTCATAATGCTTTTTTTGAAGAATTTTATGCAGTTTTTTGCAGTGATGGTCGCCAGGGGTTCCGCTTCTATCCATTTACTGAAGTAGTCTACGGCGACGATCAAGAATTTGACTTGTCCTGGTGCTTTTGCGAAAGGTCCGAGCAAGTCCATTCCCCACCATGCGAAGGGCCATGTGGAGGATAAACTCGAGGTCTGTGGGGGGAGCCACGTGCATGTTGGCGTGGATTTGACATTTCTTGCATTTCTTCACGTGATCACTAGCATCGCCGATCATGCTCGGCCAGTAGTAGCCGGCTCGAAGGGTTTTTCGTGCTAAAGATCGAGCTCCCATGTGCTGGCCGCAGATTCCCTCATGAATTTCTGTTAACACATAGGCCGCTTCCTCTCCCTCGATGCATTTAATTAACGGGGAAGAGAGGCTTCGTTTATAGAGCGTCCCGTTGATGGCTGAAAAAGCCGAAGCTCTTCTCCTGATATATTTGGCGTCGTTTCTGTCTGGGGGTTCCGTTCCTGAGACGATGTACTCTAAAATTGGGGTTATCCAGCTGTCTGCCTCTTCAAGTACGTAAATGGTCGGGTTAAACAGCGGCTCGAGAGATACACTGGGGTTGCGTAGTGTTTCTTGGATGGTCGTCCTTTTGTTACCTGGGGTTTTTGTGCTTGCGAGTTTGGCGAGGATATCAGCTCGTTGGTTTTCCGTTCTTGGGACATGAACTATCTCGCTTGCTTCAAATTTAGCTATTAGCGACCGTACCTGAAGTAGGTATTTTTGCAGGATCGGTTCTTTGGTCTCGTATTTGCTTTCGATCTGGGAGACCACCAAGAGAGAGTCGGTATGGAGTTTAATTTTTTGGACTTGGAGGTCAATTGCCAGGCGAAGTCCGGCAATGCAAGCTTCGTACTCTGCTTGGTTGTTCGAGGTGGGAAAAACGAATGTAAGGGAAACTTCGATGATGACCCCAGTCGGGCTTTCTAGCATAATCCCAGCGCCACTCCCTTTTGGATTTGAGGAACCATCGACGTAGAGGATCCATATGTCAGAGTCGGTGTTAGCAGGTGTCATCTCGGCGATGAAGTCCACCAAAACTTGTGCTTTAAGTGTAGTTCAAGCTTCATATTTGATACCGAACTCTGAGAGTTCTACGGCCCATTTGATCATCCTTCCAGCTAGATCGGGCCTGTGGAGTATCTGTCTGATTGGGTAGTTAGTGCGGACGACTACCTGGTGGGCGACGAAATAAGCTCGAAAACGTCGAGCTGCAACAATGAGGGCCAAGGCGATTTTCTCGATTTTCTGATAACGAATTTCAGCCCCGTGCAGAGCCTTGCTTGCGAAGTAGATGGGACTTTGCCCGGTTTCGAGTTCGCGCACTAGAACGGCAACTAACGCCTCTTCCGAGACAGCTAGATATAAGTATAATGTTTCTCCTTCATTTGGGCGAGTTAAAATTGGAGGCTCGGAAAGAGATTTTTTTAGTTGCTTCAAAGCTTCGTCTTGCTCGGGTGTCCATTCGAAATCTCTTTCTTCTTTTTTGAGGATTTTGAAAAGCGGAAGAGATTTGAATGCTGCATTTGATATGAAACGAGATAGAGCAGCTATCATTCCATTGAGTTTTTGTACTTCTCTTTTGGACGTCGGAGTTCGCATTTCTGTGACGGATCGACATTTATCCGGGTTCGCCTCGATACCTCGTTCTGTTAAGAAGAAACCTAAGAATTTCCCAGCTCGAACTCCGAAAGTGCATTTCTCTGGGTTCAATCTCATTCTGTTTTTTCGTACCTCAGAGAAAATTGCTTTCAGATCGCTTACATGGTCGGCATCACTTTTGCTTTTGGCGATCATATCGTCGAGGTAAACCTCTACGCTTTTACCGATCTGGTTTTGGAAAACTTTGTTCATCATTCTTTGATAAGTTGCTCCAGCGTTTTTTAAACCAAAGGGCATAACACGGTACGCGAAGTTTCCTCGGTCAGTGATGAAGGCGGTTTTTGCTTGATCTGGTGGAAACATGGCGATTTGGTTGTACCCGGAGTATGCGTCCATGAAAGATAACAACTGGAAACCGGAAGCGCTGTCGACCAAACGATCGATGCTGGGGACCGGAAAAGCGTCTTTTGGGCAAGCTTTATTAAGATCGGTGTAGTCGACACACATACGCCATTTTCCGTTAGACTTCTTCACCAGGACAGGGTTTGATAACCAAGTTGTGTATTTAACCTCAGAGATAAAGTTGGCTCGGATGAGGTCGTCTACTGCTAAGGCGGCAGCAATGGCTTTTTCTTTGCTTTGGGCCCGCTTTCTTTGGGCGATCCATTTTGCTTCTGGGTTTATTGCGAGCCGATGGCAGGCAATCTCTGGCGGGATCCCAGGCATGTCTTCGGCCGACCAAGCAAAGATGTCTTTGAAATCTTTAAGACATTGGGTTAATTCGGTCTTGATCTTTTCTGGAAGGTCGATCCCTATTTTGATTTTTTGGGAGGGGTCTGAACCGAGTTGTGTTTCGACGAACTTTCCATCAGGCTCTGGTCTTCTGATTTTGCGTTTGAGCTCTTTTGTTAGCTCGTCGACATCTATCTGTTTTTCGACCTCCGGACCGCAGTTGGTTCCTACGTTAGTGGCGGTGTTAACTTCAGTTGATCTTCCTTTTGGCATTTTGGGAGTTGCCAGTTCTTCCGAAGGGGGAACCCCTTCATGCTCCGAAGCTTTTCGTTCGTTCTTAGTCCATAGGAAAAAACACCTGGAGGCCGACTCTAAGTCAGAGTTTAAAGTGATAACTCTGTCGCAAAGAGAGTGGAACTTCATCTTTAAGTGAGTGGTGGATGTAACCGCCCCGAGCCTGCCGAGGGTCGGTCTTCCTATAATGCCGTTGTATATGGATTCACAAGGCAAGACGAGGAATTTGGTTCTGACGGTTCGGACCATTGGTTCGGTTCCGTAGGTAACCATTAGCTCCAGATGTCCAAGGGGTTTCGTTCGAGATCCGTTAAAACCGGACAAAGCCGTCCCTCTATAAGGGGTGAGTTCCTCTTTGCTGATCCCCATTTTGCTCAGAAGATCGATAAAGATGATGTCTGATGAGCTCCCCTGATCGACCAGGATTCTACGTACCTCTTTGTTGGCTATGATTGCCGATATTAAGAGAGGTACGTGTTTGTTAGCTTTTCCGTCAATAAGGTCGTTGTCACTAAAAGATAATGGAGGTCGATTAGTCACGACCGGGGTTGTCGACGTTGAAGCCACGCACAACAATTCCTTCCATTTTCTCTTCATGGATTTTCCCGATCCTTCATGATCGAATCCCCCAGTTATCATCATGATAACCGAGCGTTTTATATCCAGCTCTTCGCGGTCTGCATCGATCACTTCTTTTCCTTTTGTCCTGAGGTTTTCATTCCTTTCTCTTCCGAGGTTGTCAGACCGTTCCCCCTCCCTTTTGACGTAAGAAGATAGTTTTCCCCGTTTTATTAAATCTTCTATGTCATCCTTTAGGGCGTTGCAATGGTTTGTGTCATGGCCATTGCTTCTGTGGTATCGGCAGTATTTGTTGGCCTTCTGCCCAGGTCGGCTAGGTAAAGACCTGGGAGGCTTGACGTCCCTGAATTCGACGTTCCAACATTCCCCTAGTAACTGGGCGTTGGAGACGTTGAGTTCGGTGTATACCTGGTGACGATTTTTCTTACCGATGTTCCACGAGTTTTTACGAGGGTCGATCTCGATGTGGCGTTTTGATGGTTCTGCATGTGACGAAGTTTTATCGACCTTTGAATTTTCTTCTTCGTTAATGAAGCACTGGGATAGTTCGAGGAATTCCTGGAGGGTGTTAGGTTCCCAGGTATTGATGTGTTTTCGGAACGAGCTTCCAGGTAACAGACCTTGGGCCATGAAGAAAATTCGAAAAGCGTCGTCTAACTGCCGAACCTGAAGAGCTTCAACGTTGAATCGCTCTATATATTCCCTCAGGGGTTCATTTACTTTCTGGACAATAGACGCTAGAACATTTTTGTTTTTGGGTTTGCTTTTGGAATGGGCAAAGTGCACCGAGAAGTGTTTTGCTAACTGGTCCCATGAGGAAATGGTATTCGACCTTAACGTCCGGAACCATTCGGAAGCCATTTTGTCTAGGGTTAAAGGGAATATTCGGCATTTCATTTCCATGGGTACATTTCGATACTGCATGGTCGTGTCAAATTGGTCTAGATGCCTGTCGGGGTCGCCCGTTCCGTCGTAAGTTTTCAAACCTCCAGGTGGTTTCTCGAGATACCGGGGAACCCGGAAGTTGTCAATCGATCTTGTGAAAGGACCTTTTCTCCCAGGTCGATTAGCCCGTGACAATGGTTGGCGTCCGTGATGGGGTTCAGGACGTCCGTATCGTCGTGTTTGATTGTTTTGAATGCTGTCACGGCTTCTCGATCGTTTCCTTGACGAGGTTGAGCCTTCAATTCGGCGAGCCGGAGGAGAACGGGAGCCATTCCCTCGGTGGCGGCGTGGAGGAAAATGAGGATCATCAAGATCGTCGTATTGTCGAGCAGATGGAGAACGGGAATCACTCCCCTGGTGGCGGCGTGGCGGAGAGCGATGGCTGAGCTTTCTCCGAGGGGGTGATCGATGAAAAAGTCTCCTTCGAGTTGGGCGTCGTTCTTCCAGTGAGCTCTGCCCGGATGATTGTTGATCCAGGACGTTTCGATTTTGCAGCCTCGCTACTTCGGATTCGAGGTTGGCGAAACGATTGTGTCTTTCTTCACTTACCGCTTCTTGCCGAGCCAATAGCTGAACGAGCTGTTGTACCGCGTCAGTCAAAGTCGGGAGTAATTGGTGGGGAGGTGGCAAGCTCGTCTCATCTGCGCCCGATTGAGCTCGGGAAGGTCCCGTGTTGGGATGTCGGCTTCGTGTTTGTGACGAATTCGTGAGTTCTTGGACGTGGCCTTCAGGGGTTCGCTGAGGGCCGAGGTCAGGCTCGGCCATGAGACGAGTCGGTATTGAGCGGCGTGTTGGTGCCATTTAATAGGTTCAAGGAGATGGTGAGAAAAATCGGGTACTGGTTCCTCCCACTGTGGTCGCCAATGTTCTGTACCGTGCTTCCGATCTTGAGGATCGATATTATGCAGTTGGTAGATATTTTGTCCTTGATTCTATCTTTGTCTTCAGGCTTTGAGAGGAAGGTTTTGTTCGACCTGGAGATGTTCGACCTTGAGAGGCGATGTTGAGGTGTTCGATCTTGAGATGTTCGATCTTGGAGGGCGAGGTTGTACCTGCAATGATACTCCGACGCTTAAGTCAGTATTTGAGAGAATAAGTGTTTGGTTAGAAAAATGCTTACCATTAATGAGCATTGAATGGGGTATTTATAGAGTTTGGATGAGTTTGTGTTGGCGTTTTTGGGCCGTCCGATCTTGCGGGCTGATCTTGGCCATTGAAGGTTGGACTCTCTTGATTACAATTGGGCTTCTCATCAATTGGGCTTTTGGAGAAGGGGTGCAAATAGAAATTACTGTAATTACCATAACACTTATGAATAGAGAGAGAAGTAGTTAATGGGTTGTTTGTGGAATAGGAAAAAGAATGGCTTAATCGGCTGTTTAAGGATATATATCCGTGGAACATAAAAATTGTTGATGATGAAAGTCTCTTTTGGGTTTGCTTTTATGCATTCCTTTATATGCATGGTCTACAGAGTTTTTCAATACTATAACAACACAATTTGGAGTGTACTTAAATGCTGATGAAAACACGGTGAAGCAGAAAACCATGGATGTTGCTTGTTTGATGGTTTGCACACAAAGTCAAGAGGCTATTAGCAATATTGTTAAGGTGCACATCAATGGAGAAATTTTTACTATAAATATTGTCGAAGAATGGTTTGGGCCAATGCAATGGTGTTGTGCGAAAAGTAGTTTGTGCAAGTGTATACAATCGCAACAAGTAATATACTGATAAGTAGAGATCGTACCCACTGGGATTGATGTTAATTTATAAGTTTAAGTAGTACAAGCTAGTGAAACAAACAAAATAGTAACGACGATGTTTACGATGTTTATATGCATTAAAAGTAAAGGTGTTGTATGAAAACAGTAATGAAAGTTCAAGAGTTGGTAAAGTGAGTTGGACTGCTCTTTGCTAAGTAATTTCTCAGTAGTGAAGCGCTATAACGTTAGACGCTATAGCGTTAAGTGCTGTAGCATATGATATTGTGCCTTTCAGTCACTGACGCTAGGGTTTTGTTACAAGACTCCTATGTCTAGGTTCTAAATAAGTCCACCCCTGTATAATGAAGAACCCACAGTATTCACCTTATGAACTATTGCTCCCCTATGTCTAGAGTTAAGCACAAGTTGTCTAAATGTCTTTAAACAACCTTTCATTCATATCAATCTTTGAGTTAGAATCGTAGACCATGTCTGTACCTACGAATGTACCCATTTCAGTTGACCAATCTCAAAACGAGTTTGAAAGTATTAAAGCACAAAGATTGAAACACAAACATCATAACGTTATATTAACAATACTAAAGAGTCATTACAAAGCTTAAAACAATCCAACTACTAAGTGTTTAGCTCATGATGAGCATCATCAACACAATACAAACCAAAATGTTCATATTACTGAAAATGAAAAGAGGAGACACGGTTGCAAAAGATACACGACGTGGGCTCCTTCTCATGAGACGGGTGGATGACGCTACAGCACAGCTACACAGCGTTGGAAATGATGATCTTCTCTTGAAAAATAAAAGCTTGAAGTGGAGGATTAATGGAGGAGAAGGGTGTCAAGTTTTTCTCTCCAAAAACTCTCCTTCAATTTCGAATTCTATGTTGTGAGGAAGAAGAAGTGAGATATCTTTGTTTATTCTCCATAAAGTAGCTATCCAAAAAGGTGACTATGACACTTCTCACCAACTAAAGTCATCTTCCAACAACAAATGGACAAGTGTCCCTATAAAGCCTTTTAGTTGGTGGATTCAGCAGCAAGTATATCCCTTAAATATGGGCTGAAGTGACATAAAGCTTGAGCTCCAAAATTGTCCAGCTGGCCCACCGTCATATAGTGCTATAGCGCTTAACGCTGTAACACTTAACAGAAACATTAAAATACTCACAAAGGCACCAAATGTGTCGAATGATAACAAATTATCTCATAACCCTTCTTTTACACTTATTAACACATATTTACATATTTAACCACATAATTACTTAAGAACTCACATTAACTTAAGTCTAAAGAATATAAATAACTCATATAAATATGAGTTATCACACCCCCAAACTTAAACCATTGCTTGTCCTCAAGTAATGACCCTTGATAAAGATAACAACTAAATAAAAACAGAATAACAACTGAATATCAAGACCAAACTAGTTGCACCTTTAAATCAAACAGATTTTCAAAAATCTCTATCATTAGGCCAAACTTTCAGATTCACATCCAACACACACACGCCATTGCTTTTCACAACATATAGAATTATTACTCCTCAATTGTGAGTGTGTGGCTACTAGGCTTAGTTTAGTTCCTAGCTAGTTTCAACATTTCTCCTAGCCTTTGAAAGAGTGGCCTTCTTTTGGTTTAGCCAAAGAATTTTTCAAAAAGGATAGTAGACTAACAACTTCACATAAGACTTGAGGGGCTTCAAAGCACAACAAAGGGCTTGATTAGACATTTCAGATCTTTGGCCAGTGCACTAACTATTGATTTGGTGATTTCTCAGCGCTATAGCGTTAGATGCTATAGCACTGGTAATTTGATGAACAGCTTCAGCTGCAATGCCCTCATTACTGAACTTCTTATTTGCATTTCTTTCTTTTTTCTTTTCTTCTTTTTTTATATGCATTTTTGGAACAGTTCAGCATTTGTTTCGGGTAATTGCAGCTAATTTCAATATACATGACCAATTGACAATACATTTGTATACTTTGTGAGCCTATTGCACTGACCATCTACGATCCTCATACCTAGCCTTAATATAACCGATGCACCCCCAAACTTAGCTTCAAATGTTACTCTCAATTTTTAACAAAAACTTGACTAAACCTCGGTTAACCAGGACTAACTTCAGCATCAGATCATCCCTAGCTAACTAGGTTCCTTGCTAAGCCTAGAGTTTTGTGTAGAAGCAGCAATAAGACTAGTCATTAATCAAGCAAGGATACACTACACATATACACTTAATTATCATTAAATTTAGCCCAACAAGTACAACTTCTATTACTGAAAAATTTAAAATTTGCAACTAATCCTGCCTTTTTACTCAAACAAATATAACATTGACATTTATAAGGTCCTCCCCCCAACTTAAGACTTAGCAGTGTCCCCACTGCTCATGCAATTACTAAAGGGAGAGTCCTATGACTAAAACTCAACAGAATTAAAAACACCAGAAATAAAACTCTAAAGATACTGTTAGATGCAAGAACAGATGCTATAGTACCTAACAGGTTTATTGAAAAACAGGCAAACAACTTTCTTATTATTATTATTATTATTATTATTATTATTATTATTATTATTATTATTATTATTATTATTATTATTATTTTCAAAGAAGGGTTAGAGTACTTGTCTGCTAACCCAGATTTGAGCCTTTTTCTTGCTCTGGTGGGTACTGTGGTGGCTCTGCTGCTGGATGTCTTTGGCTTCTTCTTTGTTGGATTCTTCTCTCCTACCACTCCAGGCGCTACAATATCAATTGCTACATGATTATTTTCTCACTTCGCAAAATTCACTCCTGCACAAAAGAAGAATCAAAAACACAAAATTGTTAATTAAAATCCTTGGGTTGCCTCCCAAGAGCGCTTGGTTTAAGAGTCTTCAGCCACACTTCCTCTTTTATTAGAGGTCTTGAAGTCCAATGGTGGTCTTGTCCCTGACCACATGTGCTCCAGAGTAGTGCTTCACCCTTTGACCATTGATTTTGAATGTTCCACCAGTGGCTTCATCAAACATATCCACAGTAGTTGCTGCAACATTCACTTGTTCAGTAAATGGTGTAGTAACAGATGTTGTAGCAGCAGATGCTATAGCCAGGTTTTCTCCAGCTTTTAGTTTTGATCGTTGTGGCAGCTGGTTGGTTTCTGGTTGTTTGATTTCAACAATGACTTGAGGGCATTTGGTGATTTTTGGTGGTGAGGGTGGTGGTATGGGCTGTTTGGGTGGGGATTGTTGTGATGGGGTTTGTTGTTGGTTGAGGGTTGCTTTAGGGCCTGGCTCAGGCTCAATCTCCTTAGCACTCTCTTCTTTTTCTTCTGATCCATCTCTTCCTCCCTCACTCTCCTTAGAGCTCTCGTTGACATCATCCTCACCTTGTAACACACCTTCTTCCACAAGTTTTCCTTTTCAGTGTTGGCAAGAACCTTGACCAAGTGGTCACCTTGCTTGTGGAAGTGTTTTTGAATAACAGAATCAAGAGATACCACAAAAGAACACTCCTCAGTTCCTGCATCTGGGGACTTGAGAGCATTTGTAACACCCTAATATTTCTATCAAGTAGAAATGCTAAGATGCACGAAATGGCATACATTAGAGTAATATTTCCTGTTTAGATATTGAATACAACTAAAAATTTTTCTCGATGAATAACATCAACAGTCTTACATTCCATAACTTAATTAAAAACCGTACAGGTTCCATGTCTGACAATAACCTTATAACCTAGTGTTCAATACCATCACAAGAAAAAGCGGAAACGATTTCATATAACTTAAATAAATTCAAGTCATACTATCGAGTTACAAAGACAACAAGGGAACTCAATATCAAAGATAAAAGAACCAAGTCTTCTAACTTCTCCTCTAGCACGTCACCTACTCGTGCCTCGTCGCTTTCTTCTTTCCATGTTTCTCTGTAAAACAACAACATATAATGGGTGAGATAAACATTATCTCAGTGAGTCCTACCGTAACCCCTCGCAATAACTCTCGGTCCTTTTATTTCTTTTTCTTTAATCGTAGTCCATAAAGGGCCCACGTGCATATGTCTTTTCCTTTCATGCCATAGTACATCTCCGGAAAAAGCTATGCCTTTGCATTAGAACCTATCCACTAGCTTACACTAGCATCAAACCTCTGAGGTCTAGGTTCTGGGGCTCATGACTTCCCCTCCCCTAGTATACTAATCTACTGGGTCGTCACCCATCCTTTTGATATAATTTATATATCCACCCGCATTGGGCCGTCTATTGTATTCAATATAATTTATATATTTAAACCTTAACAATATTTGATGAAAATATTTATTCATCCCTTTTCATTTCATGTCATTCATGTTAATACCTAAACATAAATTTGATGAACATATAGTTCCACAACCTTAAACATAACCCATGTCCTCTCGCGTGTACTACTTTACGGTTTTTGAAACAATTATGACTTCCAAAAACAATTCATTTTAAACCTTGCAATCATGTTCAAAAACAGAGTATCAATGGTTCCATAACATGAGGGATGGTTGGGAAGAAGATTAGAAGAGGTTCGGAATCGAAAGAAGCGATGAAACGAATTTTGGTAACCGGGAACAGAAAAACTGGCACGACCCGTGCTATACCTAGCACGACTCGTGCTGCATGGAAATTTAATTCCAGTCAACCAGAAAGGTTGGCACGACCCGTGCTAAGGGTGGCACGCACGACCCGTGCTGCCTGTAGCAGAGTCACAATTCGCTTATTTCGTTCCGTTTCGCTTTTCCTATCGCGTCCAATCCGTAACCCAATCTTAATCCAACTTAAACACAGTCAATATTCCAGTCCAAACAAGTAACATCAATCAATTCCACAACAATCACACGACACATATTCATTAAATCGTTAAAACGACGCCGTAACGAGACATTTTCGAAAACGCATTTCTCGACTCGAATTTCATAAAAACGATATTGCACATAAGGTTCCAGCAACTAGCAACAATCGAAACTCAAATATTAAAAACCCTAAGCGAGTAGAACTCACCGATTTGACGAACTCGCGAGAAATCACGCCCTCACACGAAACGATCGAACCGTAACCTCTCGAACGATCCCCGTAATCACGAACTCGCACCGAACTTGTTCGGTACTCGAAACTGAACTTCTACCACTTCCAAATTCGACACTCAACCTCTTGGAGCTACTGAAATCACCTCCAAATTCAACCTAAACACAATATGGCTTTATCAATTTGATGAAAATCACTTCTAAGGCTTCCAATGGTACATGCAATGCTTCAAGGTGCTCAAAGCTCCATTTCTTCCCTTTGAGCTTCCAAAATTCGAAAATGGTAGATCCACAAAGAGGGTGAATCAGATGATGAAATTGGTATCAAAGGAAAGAAAAAAGAAAATGGAGAAGATTGGTACCAATTTTGCTTGCATGCACCAAGTATGATGGAGAATCTCTCTTCTTCTCTCTCATCTCCCCAGTGCCCTCCTCTCTCCCTCACTCTAAGCTGTCTGAACTTTTTCTGGTTTCTGAGTTGAATGAAGTTGGTTCAGCTGGGTAAGGCTTTAAGTGGATGGGAAATGACCAAAATGCCCTCCACTTAACCATTCACCTTAATCTACCCTTAAATAACCACTAACTCATAATTAACTTCTAAAAATTGTGATTGTGGTTTTATGGAGTTAAGGAGTATGTTTTGGTGTTGAGTAATTTGGGTCAGGGTTCGAAAGATATGGAAATGACCAAAATACCTTTGGTCCCTGTCATACCCCAATTTTGTCCGCCTAAGTCAAAAATATTTTTCTTAATTTTTAGGAATTTCGGAAAATAAAATAGTGCATATTTTTGCATTTTCGGGCATTTAAATAAAAGCAAATTAATTATTTTTGGACCAAGACCAAGTCAAGGATGTGGCATACATGTTACTCTACCAAGGGCAATTTTTGTATAATTTTTGGAAAGAAAGTCCTAGTCCAAAATAATTAAAAATGCATTTTTCCTATTTTTAGTGCATAAAAAATGAAAAAAGACTATTAAATATTCCTCAATTATTAAATGACAATTTTTATTGTCATGAGTGATTAGAAGGATATTTTATGGTGCCCAAAAAAATATGTAACACATTTCCAATAGATGCAATATTATTCACATGCCCAAAAATTCAAAACTCAAAAGAAGGAAGTGTCTTCAAATAAGACAAAAGACCAAAAACAAGTTTTTTTTTCCCTCTCTCTCTCTCTCCCCTCACAATTTCGAAATCCTCTCTCTCTCCCCCCCCCCCACAATTTCGAAATTCCTTCTCTCTCTCTCCCTCTCACAAAATTCTTCCACACTCTTCTATTGTACTATTATTCCTTATCTTGAAGGAATATGCCTTGTACCATCCTTAAACCTTCTCCTTTGGTGCATATCACCAATTCTCACTCACTCTCATGAAGATTCATGCCCTTTTTTATAAATAACCTCACTCACTTACACTAACCTCTTCATAAGGAAACACCAATTTTCCTCTTTGGTAACATTCCATCCCAATCATACCCCTAACCCTATTTTTGCCTCACATTATTCCTAAAATAAGACAAGTTTTTTTTTACAAAAACTCTCACTCCCTTCCCTCATTTTCTCCCCCACTCTCTCACTCTCACCTTTTGTGTTTTCTCAATACCCTCAATCCAAGTGACCTTTAATCCTAACCCTCCATTTAATTTTAAAACTCAATCCTAGAGCACTTAGTAAGGCCAATGACCCAATTGCCCCTAAACCTAAAATAACTCTATAAATACTCCCTCATTCCCACACCTAAGGATCCTTTGGCCTCTCATTCTCCTACACTAAAACCCTAGCACACCAAAAACACCTCCTTTCCTTTCTTCAAAACCGAACCCTCTACCCCCAATTCCTCCTTCATCCTTCAATCTTTCACCATCAAATCTTCCATTTCTTGTTAGATCATCATCATTCCTTCCATTCTCTTCAAGGTTGCATCATCAATTTGCTAAGAGCTAGCAATCTTTGTGGGGTTCAAGGGTAGATCCAAGTTCATTTTGAGTCTATATCATCTCCTTCTTCATTTCTTTGTGATTTTGAGGTAAGCCTTGAAACCTTGCATCTCATATTTAGTTTTTCTTGCATAATCTCTCTTCTACTCCCAACTCCTTCTTCATTGCTTGTTGTTGTCGCCTTGAGGATCCGTTTCAAACATTTTGACAAGGACTTAGGGAGCCTTGGGTGTTTGAGATGGGTCATTGGCCTTGAAGGAGTTGTTCTTCTACTTGATTAATTTCCCTTGCATTTTTACACATTTTTCACTAAAGTTCATGAAATAAAACATCACTTTCTTTCAAAAAAGGTTTCGGCCATGTAGTGTTTTTAGTGGTTCATGCATTTCTTTGTTCATTTATGGTGTTTAAGTTAAATAAAAAAGTGGATCTAGCCAACTATGCTTTTAGGTTCATAGGTAGAAATTAGGGTTTTTATTGTTCTTGCATTTCCTTTGATTTTGAGTTGAAAAAAATGATGGAATGACAATTGTTTGAGCATCAAATGTATGGGTAGATCCTAGGGTTTATGTTCATATGCTCATTGATGTGATTTGGTTGCAAGAACATGATGAAATTTGTGCTTGAGTTTTCCTTGCTATGCATTCGGTCATAAGGCCTATTTTTGCCCTCTTTGATTGCTTGAAAATTGTCATTTTGATTGTGTTTGGGCAAGTGCAAGTTATGCAATTGTGTTTGTTTACTTTTTACCATTTTACTTTACCACTTCATTAACTTTTTACCAAAAGACATAAAAATATTTTTACCATTTTGGTCTTTACCACTTCATTAACTTTTTACCAAAAAACCTAAAAAGATTTTACCACTTTGGTTTTTACCTATTCATTAACTATTTACCTAAAACATAAAAAGATTTTACCATTTTACTTTTACCTCTTCATTAAGTTTTTACTAAGAGTTTTTACCCCATTCATTGAAACATTTTTACCTTCATTCATCAAAACATTTTTACTACATCCTTACTCTAACTTTTTACTACTTCTTACCAAAACATTTTTAAGCTTTGCATTTCATTTATTTACATCATCCATGCAACACACTCTCATGCTTGCACACTAATACTTGCATACTCCCATATACTCGCATGTTCATGCATTCTTATATGCTTATGCATTTTGCATTCTTTTATTCTATCACATGTGTATGCATCCTTGAGAGCCATACATACATTCATAAACAAGTATGTTATACATTCAATAGTGTTATGCCCTGCATTCATTCTTAAATGTTCATGCATTCATTAATATCATGTCTTGCATTCAATAACCAAATGATCATGCATTCATGCCATGTCAATTGCTTCAAAATCAAGCAAAATTGCATTCAATAATGCTCATTCATTCCTTGTATGCTCATGCATCATCACCCAATCGTGCATTCATATCCACATGCTTACTGATTGAAACTAAGAATATCCTATGCTTATGATCAATTGCATTCTGTTGTTCATGATGCCATTTAAATGTCTTGACATAATTGTGTGCCATCCTTTCTACATGTATGACCTCCTAATGAAGACGTAAGCCTACTTGCTTGTTGTAGCATAGAGTCATTAGGGTAAATACACTCCTTTGAGATTGTTGCCCGTCCCGTAGCAATTCTCACCCACACAACACAATTGCTTTGAGAACTTTGTTTTGCATCTTTGATAATTGAATCCCTTGATTGTATTGGCATGCTTAATCTTGGTTGATGAATAATATGTTCATGATTGCTTGATTGTTTAAGTATGAGTCTTGTTCATTCATTTGCATTAGGTTATGGATTTAGAATTGATTTGAAGTGTTCTACTTCTTTTTTTCTAAAACCTCTTTCCTAGATTCATTAATAAAAGAAAACCCTTTTATTTTCAAAACAAGAATAAAATAAATTGTCATTGACGACTAATCGCGCCGTTGCCGTTTAGGTTGTTAATGATGATTTTGTTTTCAAAAGAGTTAGTAGTGAGGCCATTCTAACCGTTGTTGTTCGGTCTTCACAAAAGCTCAATCCTATTTTTGAAAACTTATTCCTCAAAAGTAAAACCAATTGTCATTGATGACCAATCGCGCCATTGCGGTTTAGGTCATTAATGATGATTTCATTTTCAAAAGAGTTAATAGTGAGGCCATTCGAACCGTTGTTGTTCGGGCTTCACAAACGCTCACCCAATTGCGAAAAACCCCTTAAGCCGTTTTCAAAACCAAAAACCAAGAACTACGTAGCTTTGAATTCTCAATCGCACCGGGAGATACGTAGGAGCGAGAGGCTAACTCTCGTCAAGCGCCAAAAATAAAAATTTTCATTAAGTCTTCTCATTCCTTTTTTTCAATAAAGAAGCAAATTTAAGTATTTTCCAAATCAACACTTAAAACCACACGTTTAGTTAAAGGTTCCCTTTCGGTAGAAAGGAGGTGTGGGGTGCTAATACCTTCCCCATTCCTAACCGACCCCCGAACCCAAATTTTCCGGTTTCCAAAAGGCCATTGCTTTCCAGAAAAGGTTTTTTCAATGTTTTACCTTAAAAAATATTGGTGGCGACTTCATTGTTTTAAAAAGTTGTAAACGAAGAAAGATCCCCTCAGGGACTTTTTCGGGCGCAACAGTCCCCTAATCCTCACATAATTCTATTTCTACCTCAAAACGACCATGTAATTCATACTATTAGCAACTAAATGTTGCTTTCACGCTTTTAACATGTCCATGACACGAATTATTATTTCATCGAATAGAAATTCGCTAGTTAATTTCATAAAACGAAATTAACCGAAATTAGGGATGTTACAGCATTCATCGCATTAAACTTAATCTCTTGATCATTGACTCTCATAGTCAATTCTCCCTTCTGAACATCAATCATAGTCTGGGCAGTAGCTAGGAATGGTCTCCCAAGAATGATAGGAACCTCCTTATCTGCATCAAAATCAAGAACAACAAAATCCACAGGAAAAACAAATTTGTCAACCTTAATAAGCACATCCTCTATTATCCCTTCAGGATAGGCTATATGGACCTATCTGCTAACTGAAGGGTAACAGTGGTAGGCCTAGCAGTTCCAATACCAAGCTGTTTAAATATGGATTTGGGCATCAAATTGATGCTTGCCCCCAAACCACATAGTGCACAGCTAGAATAAGATTTACCAATAGAACATGGTATTGTGAAGCTGCCAGGATTCTTCAATTTCCTTGGGATCTTGTTCTGCATGATCATGTTGCATTCTCCAGTCATTGATACTGTCTCAAATTCCCTTAGTCTTCTATTTTTGGTGAGCACATATTTCATAAACTTTGCATAGTTGGGAATTTGTTGAAGTGCTTCCAACAAGGGAACATTGATGTGGAGTTGTTTCAGCACATCCAAGAATTTACCAAATTGCTTGCTCTTATGAGCCTGCTTCAACCTCTGTGGAAAAGGAGGAGGAGGGTATTCTAGAACAAGCTTAGGTGGTGGCACATGTGCAACATCAGACGCTATAGCGTCAGATGCTATAGCGTCTGGAGAAGAATTTTTTTCTTTTTCAGATTTTTTATTTTTTTCATCACCTGGAACAGTTGATGACCCTTGCAAATCTTTCCCACTTCTCAGAGATATAGCCTTCACATGCTCCTTTCCTACTGAATGGGAAGTAGAAGCTTCTGTAGTGGAGGGTAGTGATCCACTAGGTCTTTGGGTGAGAGCTGAGGCTATATGCCCAACTTGGGTCTCTAAACTCTTTTAGATGCTTCATGAGTTTGCAAAGTGGTTCTGCAATCACTCATGAATGACTTCAGTAGGGTTTCCATAGAGTTATCCAAAGTTGGGGGAGCTTGTCTTTGATAATTCTGAGCAGGAAATCCTTGTGGTATAGCAGGAGCATTGGAATTTGTTGATGCAGCATTGTTACCACCCCATCTGAAGTTAGGATGATTCTGCCAGCCAGGATTATAAGTATTTGAGTAGGGGTTATTGTTCTTGTTGAATTCCACATAATTAACAGAGACAGGATTGGTTGGGCATTCTTCATAGAGATGCTCTCCTCCACAATAAACACAGCTAGTTGAACCTGGAGGAGCTTGTTCAATGGCAGCCACAGTTGGTTCTGCTGCTGCTGTAGCGGCAGGCGCTGTAGCGTTGGAGGTGTTCACGTTTTTAATCATGTTGGTGAGAGAGGCCACTTGTGCTAATAGAGCTGAGACTTCACTGGTTTCATGGACTCCAGCTACCTTCTTCTGTGGAGTTAGCCTTTCTGTTGGCCATTGGTAACTGTTTGTTGCAATGTTGTCTATCAATTCACAAGCTTCATTGTAAGAGGTCTTGAGTAACACACCCCCAGAAGAAGCATCAAGCATAAGTCTAGTACTTGGGTCTAATCCATTATAGAAGGTTTCAATTTGAAAGATCACTGGTATGCCATGATGTGGGCATTTCCTCAACAACTTCTTCCATCTTTCCCATGCTTCAAACAGTGTTTCAGATTCTTTTTGTTTGAATGCAGTAACTTCATTCCTCATTCTTGCATTTTTACTAGGTGGAAAATATTTTGCCAAAAATTTTTCAGTCATTTCTTTCCATGTGTGGATAGAGTTAGGCTCTAGAGAAGTTAACCATGCCTTAGCTCTATCCTTCAAGGAATAAGGAAAAAGTTTTAGCCTAAATGAATCATCACTAACTCCTGGAATGATAAAGTTACTGCAAACCTCCAAAAATTGTTTTAAATGTAAATATGGGTCCTCTTGGGGAGAACCGCCAAACTGACCTACTGTTTGGAGCATCTGGAACATCATGAGTTTAAATTCAAAATGAGTTGTTTGAAGAACAGGCCTTGCTATGCTTGTCTCCATGGTTTGGGGGTCAAACACAACATAGTCCCTCATAGGTCTGTCCCTATCATTTACCATGTCTACAGGACCTTGGTTGATGAATTGTTGCCTGTACCAATCTTCTAGATCATGTATTGTGACAGAATGAGTGACTGGACCTCTACCTCCATGGATTGGACCACCACTAGGGTCAGATCTACCACCTCTTGTACTACGGCCACCTCTGGAATTTGATCTTCCACCAATTGTACCTCTACCATAACCATTATGTTCTGACATGGTAGGCCTCAATTGTTGTAATCTCTGAAGTTGTCTTAACCTTCTGAATCTTCTTTCAGGTCTGGATCCAACTCAAATTCTGGTGGTTGGGACCTGGGCATGCGCTATAGCACCTAATACTGTAACACCAAGAAACAACACACCATCGTAAAATTAAAATCTTCACTAATATTGCTAAAAACTTAAACAATAAAAATTAAATGCAATCCCCGGCAACGGCGCCAAAAACTTGTTGTGCGAAAAGTAGTTTGTGCAAGTGTACACAATCGCAACAAGTAATATACTGATAAGTAGAGATCGTACCCACTGGGATTGATGTTAATTTATATGTTTAAGTAGTTAACAAGCTGGTGAAACAAACAAAATAGTAACGACGATGTTTATATGCATTAAAAGTAAAGGTGTTGTATGAAAACAGTAATGAAAGTTCAAGAATTGATAAAGTGAGTTGGACTGCTCTTTGCTAAGTAATTTCTCAGTAGTGAAGCGCTATAACGTTAGACGCTATAGCGTTAAGTGCTGTAGCATATGATATTGTGCCTTTCGGTCACTGACGTCAGGGTTTTGTTACAAGACTCCTATGTTTAGGTTCTAAATAAGTCCACCCCTGTATAATGAAGAACCCACGGTATTCACCTTATGAACTATTGATCCCCTATGTCTAGAGTTAAACACAAGTTGTCTAAATGTCTTTAAACAACCTTTCATTCATATCAATCTTTGAGTTAGAATCGTAGACCATGTCTGTACCTACGAATGTACCCATTTCAGTTGGCCAATCCCAAAACGAGTTTGAAAGCATTAAAGCACAAAGATTGAAACACAAACATCATAACGTTATATTAACAATACTAAAGAGTCCTTACAATGCTTAAAACAATCCAACTACTAAGTGTTTAGCTCATGATGAGCATCATCAACACAATACAAACCAAAATGTTCATATTACCGAAAATGAAAAGAGGAGACACGGTTGCAAAAGATACACGACGTGGGCTCCTTCTCATGAGACGGGTGGATGACGCTACAGCACAGCTACACAGCGTTGGAAATGATGATCTTCTCTTGAAAAATAAAAGCTTGAAGTGGAGGATTAATGGAGGAGAAGGGTGTCAAGTTTTTCTCTCCAAAAACTCTCCTTCAATTTCGAATTCTATGTTGTGAGGAAGAAGAAGTGAGATATCTTTGTTTATTCTCCATAAAGTAGCTTTCCAAAAAGGTGACTATGACACTTCTCACCAACTAAAGTGATCTTCCAACAACAAATGGACAAGTGTCCCTATACATCCTTTTAGTTGGTGGATTCAGCAGCAAGTATATCCCTTAAATATGGGCTGAAGTGACATAAA
Organism: Astragalus membranaceus; assembly: GCA_039519185.1. Lineage (NCBI taxonomy): Eukaryota > Viridiplantae > Streptophyta > Magnoliopsida > Fabales > Fabaceae > Astragalus > Astragalus membranaceus. The sequence goes on from CM076852.1 coordinate 21,827,275, forward strand.
GCTTGAGCACCAAAATTGTGGCAACTCCTCACAGAGTTTTGACCTAAAACTCTCTTCAAACCAAAACTTTATCCAAAAAAAAGAGATAAGCCCAATCTTCAACCCATCTCAATCAAAAAGCACAGGATGTCTGAAAGGGGTTTCTTGTACGTACCGGTTACAGCTTCAAAAATAATCCCCCGGTGTTTAGGTGTTGTTGTGCAGTAACGTTAAAGGGGAGGACATACCGGTCAAACAAATCGTTCTGTCCCAATCAACAACGAGCACTGAACTATCTAAAGTGGCAATTATGTGTGGGGGTTTGATTGCACGCTTGGACATTATATGTAGTTAGGGGTGTGCAAAGACACCGGTAAACTTTATCCATACCATAAACCGTACCATACCTTCAATAAAATCCCATTCCACTTGTAAAAAAATCCAATCCATTTTTTGTGGTAAAATATTCAGAATACCGGTAACTCATTTTACAAAACCGGTACTGTACCACAATAGGCAACTCCATTATTTCCCATCAATTTCTCAAATCCTTTTTGTTTTCAAAAAGTAAAAATAAATCATCACTTACGTTTCAGTTAACAATCACCTCACGCATTCTCCCAAATCTCTCTTTCTCTCTCCCAGATCTGTTACTCTCTCTCCTCTCTCCCTACCTCTATTGGCTTCGGCCTCTCTTCTCTCTCTCTCTCTCTCTTCCCTCTCCCCTCTCCCCTCTTCCAGATCTGTTACTCTCTCTCCTCTCTCCCAGATCTGTTATGTTTTCCGACACCACTTTGTTCTTCAATCCCTAATTTGGTGCCATTTTGGGATGAATCGCAACATGTATAGGCAGCTTTAAGGATGAATCGCAAATGTTTTCATTGTTGTGGAGATCAAGGTCATCTATGGTCGTAGACTTCTAGTTAGAAGAAGATTCTGTGAGTTTGACGGTGATGGGTTTGGAACAGGAAGAGTGAGGAGAAGGGAGTGTGCCAGAGAATACGGTGTCGAAGGTGCCGTGGACGAGAAGGGAGGAGGAGTGTGTGGCGCGACGGTGGATGGAGTAGAAGAAACGGTGGGGAGGGCTATCGAAAGAGAATGGGCGATGCATTTTCTGGTGTGTCAGTGGTAGAGTTGGGTTAGTAGGAAGAGGAGAAATAAGGTGGTTGTGGCGGTGAGGAGAGGAATAACACGAGGTGGTGTATCTCAAGATTTTTCTGAGTTGAGTTGAGAATTGAGTAAATGCGAAATTGCTTAAAACCAATTGCAAATTGGTTTTGTACCAGTTTCAAACCGGTAAGTGAATACAACCGGTTTTAGCAAAAACAGGACACCATAACCACATTTTGAAAGAGGTGTGGTGTGGTATGGTACGGATCATGTACCGTGCACAAGCCTATATGTAGTAATAACAAGTTCTAGGAACTTCAAAATAAGGCGGTTGGAAAGAAAGTTTGGGGAGGAAGCAGGGAAACTGGGTATGGAAGGGGGCGATGGAAAACTTAGTCCTTGTGGATCAAATTGAAGAAGGAGAATATCAATACAAGACAATCAAGGTGAGGAGTGAAAGCAACAATGGTGGGAAATGAATATAATTTGTCTTTAAATATCATAGGGTCGAGGGACAACGAACGCCAAGAAGAGGTATAATGCTCAGTTGAAGGCTCTAGATATTAATGACTTTAATATGTTTATTGTTGACATGGAGGTGTTTGGTCCTCCCTTATATGGTAAAAAGTTCACTTGGTTTTGCTTAAATAGTATTTCTTCTAGTAGTAGATTGGACAGATTTTTACTCTCTCGAGGTTTATTGGCTGGTATTGTGGTCAGTGAAGGGGCAGTGAGTTGGTCAGAGAGATATTTTTGAACATGGTCCAATTTGGCTCTTATGTTCAAATCAGAATTGAGGACCTAAACCTTTCTGTATAAACAATTGTTGGCTTGAACATGGAGAGTTTAAAATCCTTTGTATCAGAGGTATGGCAGAATCTTAAAGTCACCGGAAGAAAGGCATATGTTATTAAGGAAACACTTAAGCTCTTGAAGGAGAAATTGAAAGATTGGAACAAGGAGGATTTTGAGTGGTTAGATCTTAGTAATTTTAATAAAAAAAAGATCTTAGTAATTAAAAAGTTGTAGCTGAAATGAATGAGCTTGGCCTTGTGGCTTTTGAGGGGGTTTGACTTGGATGATATGGATAAGGGAAAAGAAGTCACCACATTGTTTTGGCAAAATCTACATTTGAAGGAAAACTCGATTAAGCAAAAGTCAAGAACTAAATAGATTAAGGAAGAGGCTGCGAACACCAAATACTTTCATGCTTGTTTGCTATCATGAGGAAGGAAAAAGAAGATTTTGATGTTGGAAACAAATGGTATTTTTCTAGAAGAGGTGGAGGATGTCAAAAGAGAATTGAAGAGGTTTTTCGAAGATAGTTATGTAGAGGTGGATTTCAGAAGACCAGTCCTAGAGGGCTTGAATTTCAAAATCTTAGTCTGGAAGATAATCTCTTTCTAATTGCTCCTATTACAGAAGAGATTAAGGAGCAGGGTTGGGGTGTGATGAAAAAAAAACTCGGGACCGGATTAATTTAATTTGTGTTTCATTAAGGATTTTTGGGAGGTGGTGAAGGATGATATTGTAGCATTCATTAAGGAATTTTAAACAACTTCTGTTTTTCCCTAAAGCCATCACGACTTTTTTCTGGACATTGATTCCAAAAAAGGACAACTTGCAAGGATAAGAGTGAACATGCCTATCTATTTGATAGAGTGTCTCTACAAAATCATTTCCAAAGTCTTCGTCGTCAAACTAAAAAGGTTTATATCTAAAGTCATTTCTTCATGCCAATCTAACTTCATACCAGGGAGACAAAGTTTGGATGGGACTATCGTCATTAATGAGGTAATTGATCTTGCAAAGAGGAGCAAAGATGGGTGTTTGTTTTTTAAGGTGTACTTTGAGAAGGTGTACGATTCAGTGACTTAGAAATTCTTGTCTTATATGATAGAGCGTATGGGTTTTGAGAAGGTGTGGTTAGATTGGATGCAAGCATGTATAGGTTAAAGTATTATGTCAGCCCTTGTAAATGGTATCCCTGCGGAAGAATTTAACATGCATAAAGGGCTGAGGCAAGGTGATCTTTTATGACTGCCCTAGCAAAATATGTGAAGCAAATCAAGTATGGAGTATGGAGTTTTGAGGACAAGGATCCACATAACTTTATCAACTTTTATGTGTCTTATTGTGGTTGAAGGCTTCCAGAAAGCATATCAAGTATGGAGTTTTGAGGAATAATCTATACTATTCTTTGATTTAATTTGTAGATGACACTATACTGATTAGGAACAGGAACAAAGAGAATCTTTGGAGTATAAAGACTACTTTTTGAAGTTTTGAATTCTCTTTTGGGTTGTGTGTGAACTGTCACAAAAGCAATTTGATAGAAGATTTCAGTGGGGGAAATTTCAAGTTTTGGGGGATTCCAATGGGGGAAAATCCTAGAAGGAGTATCACATAGAAACCAGTGGTGAATTCTTTGTGTGCATGGTTATCTTCATGGAGAGATCAGCTTTTATCAATGGGAGGTAGAGTTACTTTAATCAACTCGGTGTTGAATATAGTATCCCTCTTTACTTCATTTCATTTTATGAAGTACCAAAAGTGGTGATAAAGGAAATGATAAAGATACATAGAGAGTTCCACTAGGGATCACATAATGAAGGTAGGAAGATTAGTTGGGTGGCCTGAGACACTGTGTAAACTAAAAAGGGAAAGGGGCTCGGGGTGAAAATTTTGGAACATTTCAACATATCTTTTCTTGCGAAGTATTAATGTGAGGTAAAACTGGTTTTTGACAAAGACGATGAATGGATTTATATTGTGGACAAAATCAACTCTTTTCAGTGACTCTTGTGGATTTGAAGACGGCTTTAACAGCTATGTGGACAGTTGTAGTTCCATCTAAATTAAGCATTTTTGGGCGGGGTCTATTATTTGAGGTGTTTGATAACATGAGACAACTTAACTGATAACATGAGACAACTTAACTGCGAGAGAGATTCTGCATGGTGTGCACAAGTTGGCTCGTCCTTTTTTGCTTTGAGGAACATGAAATTAGTAGGCACTTACTTTTTCACCGCAGAACTTCACAAAGAATTTGGCGGGATCTTTATGTAACAGATTTGTGGATCAACTGAGTAGTTTGTTTATAAAGTGTTTCATTTTTAAGTTCCATTTTAATGGGTTGGAGTTGGAGTACCCTTAGTACTCCTTATTAATCCATTTTTTCTTATAAAAAATATTAAAAAATTCAATACACCTTTAATCTATTGTTTTAAGTGTTAAATATATTTTTGGTCCCCATAAAATTTGAGTTTTTTGGTTTTAGTCTTTCAATAAAATTTCACCTACTTTTAGTCTCTAAAAAACTTGATTTTTTAGTATTAGTCCCTCGTGACTTTTAATAGCGCTTATAAAAGGTCAAAAAAGTGCTATTAAAAGTCATGAAACATTAATAAAAATCATGAGTGACTAAAACCAAAAAACCTAGTTGTCAAAAAAAAACCAAAACACCTAAATTCAATTGTCAAAAAAAGCCTAAATTCTATAGGACTACAAGCAGGTAAAAAAAATTGACGGACTAAAAAAACAAAAAAAATATTTATAAGAATGACAAACATATTTAACCCTTCTTTTAATGATATTGACTTTAAAATCAATTTTCAACCGATAAAAATATTAGTATCGGGTAAAATCAATTTACAAATCACAACCCGTCAAATCTACAAACATTCAATAGTGATTTATTTTTTTTGACAACAATTCAATAGTGAATTTGATTGTTGGAAGTTAACGCAAAATATGTGTCATATTAAGATATATTATAAGCCATAAAATGTGTCTGTCTCCATCACCAGTTAAAAGCATTGGGGAAAAACACGTCATAAGCAAAAGCTAATCAAATTTAAACTTAAACTTAAACTTCAGAAAATAGTAGTATATATATAGTAAATATCACAACTATCTCCTGCATAGCAAAAACATGTCATAAGTCCTTTTTTTGATCAGTATGTCATAAGTTCTTTTTCAAATCTCCTTGCTATATAGAAAGATCGCCATATATATTTCACATCACAATAAAAAAAAATGGCGTTTTCTAACGACCTTACTAAAATCTGGAAACTGGAAACATTTTACTAGCTGGATTTTATTTTGACTATAGTAATTCCATGGTAGTACTAGGTTGGCTGTAAAAATAAACATAATTAATCATGTGGATTTTTTTTGGTAAATTAAGGTATCCTCTCCATGATCAAATAATTAAGGGACTCAAGTATCTACCACTTGTACCACATATGTATCAACTAATATTGACTATTTTGTCAAAAAAAAATTCTAATATTGACTAAATCATGATTTACTAAAATCTAGAAATCAGTAAATTAATGGCTACTTGTCAGAATTAAGTTGGGGTAAAAAAATTGAATTTATTCCCACTCACAAAACAAATTGATTTCATTTAACTTGAGTTGAGTAATAAATAATATCATATCACTTTTATAAAAAAAACAATAGTATTATCATGTAAAATCAATTTTACAAATATAAAACATAAAATACAAATCAATGACCTTGATTTTGTATTTTTTCTGGTAAAAGGCGCCCTGATGAGTTAAGGATGTAGGTGTTTATAAAGTATAAGTTATCAATGACCTTAATTTCGGGCTAAAGGGCCTTTGGACCCCTTATTAATTTGCACAAAACCATTTCTTGTTGCAGCATGGGGAAATGCACCTAAAACCATTGATTTGGTGACTAAAAATTTGGATGGATGAGATTAACATTAGCTACTTCTTTACCTGGTTTGCGCAAATTGTTACGGTATTTGCAGAAGTGGTATTGTAAGTCTGTATAAACTATTTTTTTGTCATCTTTTGGAGGTTGCTTTTTCTGTAGCTTTCAATTGCTTTTTAGACACTTAATTTGGTAGCTTTCTTTCATTTAGTGTTTTACAGTATTCCTTTGCATAATTGTTTTTTTCCTTTGTACATTTTACTGGACATCTACGGGGTATAAGTAAACAAAGTGAGGAAATAGAATAAATAGCCACTTTGGTCCCTCAAAGTGTGAGGCACGGTTAATTTGATCTCTCACTTGAACAAAAATGCAAAAACGTTCTCCACTGTTAACTCTGTTTTTCATGTTTGTCACTGGCGTTAACAATCGTCCTTAACTCCATCAATCTTGCATGTGTGGCACGTTTAGTGCTACATTGGTATGCTTATGTGGCCCTGTTTGAGTGGGATTTCAAATTTGTGGAGTGCCACGTAGAGAGGGATCAAATTGACAATAAAAACAAAAATAATTTTCCTTCTTTATCTTTCAATTTCCCAATTTCAAAACCAGAAACCCTAACCCTATTATCTCCTCCTCAATCATCGCACCATTTCTTTCTCTCTCAATACCCACAATGTCGCCAAAGAGGAGCAATGCATCTTCATCTCAATCTAGAGTTTTACCACCAGTTATCCTCTTTTGTGGTTGTGGTAGAAGTACTTGACTGAATAAAGAAATCCGTATGGTAGGGCCACAAGATGAGGAGAGATTTCACACTAAATTTCCGCACCCCCAAACTATGGGGCCAACACCCCCTTTTATGCTGAGCTCATAGAATTTTTTTTTTGAGAATTTTTCGATTTGTACCCACTTGTCCATGTGCTGGAAGTTTCTCAACCGATTCTGTTTTGCTAAGTGTATTTCTAAGCATGTTATTTTGAATTATAATAGGTCGGCCCAGTGCTTTCGGATTTGATTCCTTCAGTAGATAAATTCGGTGTTGGGCTGTTAGCCAGTACTAAATTTTCTTCTAAGCACAAGCAGATATTAGTTACTCTTTTGTTGAAAGCATTGCAACACTCTATGTGTATCTAACAATTGTTTCAAACAAAAAAAACTCTCCACTTAACTTTGTGGATGGCTATGATCCATCCACTATTTTTTTAAATCCATCTCATTACAATAAATATAAAATTAAAACTATTAGATTATTATTATTATTATTATTATTATTAAAATTAGTGTACCAATGTCGTTGTTCAGTTGTAGCGGACGATCACTAACGACAGAGCTCATGTGACTCGCGGCGGAGCTCTGGCGGCTAGCACGACAGTTGACGGTCGTCCAATGATGGCAGCGGTGGTTTGCTAGGCTATTTATACTTTTATGCAAGGGTATTTTAAAAAATATAAAATAATAGACTTTTATTCTAAAATTTATATTTCTTAAACTTAAAATAATTTAATAGATGGATCAGATATCCGTTAAAAATTGTTAATGGAAAGAGTTGAATTGGTTTTTACTAAATGGATGGTGATGAATTGAATTTTTTTCATCCATTTCTAATAAATTGTAAATAAGTTATTCTAATCCATCTATTATAATCCAAATCAAAATTTATCTCATCCATCCATTTGTCACTCCTACTCCAGAGGCCAGACCCACCCCCTCTTATCCTCCCAGAAAGATAAGTATTAAAATCTTACATTTATAAATAAGTTTTTTTTTTCCGGTAAAAAAAGTTTTTTCCAGTAGTATAAAAAGTTTTTAGATAAAATAGAACTTTTTTTTGACAACATGATAAATTTGAACTTAAAAGTCATTCAATTAAAAAAAACTGCACGAAATTATATTGAAATCATTGTTTTAAAAACGAAACCAACCAAACAATTTATAGCGGTTGAACTATGACCCTGTGGTCTCACTGGTTCGATGTCCAGTTTGATTTTCAAAATATTGATTGAAAATTTTGTTACAGATTGGGCCTTTAGTGGCCAATCTGCCTAAGGCCCAAACACCAAAGGCCAAATCCATCAGCCAACGGTGGAGATCTGTGACCTAGATCCAATGGTCCCATTTTTTCCCAAAAACCTATAAATAAGCATTCAATGCTAGCCTTAAAGGTGCACACTTTCCATTCACCTAATTTGCAATTGGCTTACTTGCTGACTTGAGCGTCGGAGTGTCATTACAGGTACCAACCACCCAGGATCGGAGCTCAACTCGGACTGACTAGGAACGCGACTACCAACTACCTCGGATCGGGCTTGGTATCTAGTATCGGATACCGGTCCAGAGGTACGGTACAGAACATTGGCGACCACAGTGGGAGGATCTTATACTTCATTTCCTCTCTCATCTCCCAGGTCAGCAATGGCTCCGGTTTTACGTCAAAGAAACATCTTGAGGGCGATAGTGAGACCGGACCCGCAACAAGAAACCCCTGAAGGGGTAGCAGTCACACTCCCCCTCAGCTCGGCACGTCGGCGTAACTCGTCCAGAGCAATAGTCCCGGGAGGTTCCGCCCCGAATCGACTTCCGCCACCGCCTCAGACCGTCCAGATACCGGTCAACGCTGTTCAACAGCTCGTCCAATTGCTGACTAGGCAAGCTGAGGCTGAGCAAGAAAGGAGTCAATGCTACACACAACTTGAGGCTGAAATTGCCGAGATTCGAGCTCGTGACATCCCAGACCGGTCTTCTCCTCAATACCATTCTCCCAGCAGGGAGACGTCTAGTCGAAGGCGCCACCGATCTCCGACCTGGAGGAGGCATCATCACCGATCTCCACCTCGGCGCAGGAGGGGACGAGGATCGGGAACCCTTCCAAGCGAGACCTACGACGATACTTACTACCCCGAGGGTTCCCCTCATCAGAGCTCGTCTCTAGCATTCTCATCTCCGAGGCGACGCTCCTTAAGCGGGGAAAGATCTCCGAGGCATGAGGCTCGACACCCACACTCCCGGAGATCCCCTGCCAGACGTCGTACCCGGCGATCCCCCGAAAGGACAAGATCGACGGCGAGGAAAGGGCCCTTCACAGCTGAGATAGATTTCTTCCCGGTACCGAGGTATATTGAGAAACCCCCGGAAGGTCTGAAGATGTACGATGGGACTGGTGACCCGGATCGCCACCTCGACTACTTCGACACGATGATGCAGTACCGAAATGTCCCAAGCGAAATCAAATGTCGGATTTTCCCTCTGACTCTTGAGAAGTTGGCCCTGGATTGGTTCAGAGCCCTGAAGCCAAATTCAATATCCTTCTGGGACCAACTAGCCGAATCATTTTCCGCCCATTTCGCCCACTCCAAAATGAAGCCGAAGTCTCGGAATGTCTTGCAGGCAATTCGACAAGAAGAAAATGAGTCGCTCCTGGACTACATCGAGAGGTTCAATAGAGAAGCCGCCCAGGTCCGGAACCTCGATGATTCTTTCCGGCTATATTTCATGGAGGCCGGTCTCCGTGAGGGAAGTCTTTTCCAGATTGATGTCGGAGTCAATCAGACTGAGTCGCTTGCCGATTTCCTCCAGTGATCTCAAAAATACATCGACCACGAAGAAGGAGTGATCGCAAGAAGGACAGATGCCGACCCCGGAATGTCAAAAACCTCGGGGAGAAAAGGATGTCCGGAATGAGAAGGAGGCTCGGAACGATGGCAAACCCAGGCCTCGAAACCGTCACCAGCATTACTCCGAGCTCAATGAGACCCGGGGTAGGATTCTTGCAGATTGCATGAACACGGACTTCAAGGAGGTTAAGTTCCCCGGCCCACTCCCGCATAGACCGGGCCAGCGATCTAATAAATACCGTCGGTATCACCGAAGTAAGGGACATGACACCAATCGTTGTAACGCTCTGAAGGACGACATTGAGGATCTGATCAAGAAAGGGAAGTTGAGCCAGTACGTAAATAAACCACCTTGCCAAGAGGGAGAGGTCAGGGAAGAGAAGGAGGATTCCAAGAGGAAAGGTAAGGCTCTTCAAGACAAGGGGCAGTGCTCGAAAGACGAGCGGGATTTTCGGAAATCAAAAGGCCGACCGGTGTTAATGGTCATCTCAGGGGGTTACCCCGATGACGCTTCGCGCAAAACCATGTAAAGAAAGTGGAAAGAGATCATGAGTGCCACTTCCACATCAGAAACACCCTCGTTCCCGACCCGACCTCTCCTAGCATTTGGCGATCGGGACTTGCTCGATGGCAAGCCCAACAATCACATACCGCTTCTGATCAGAGCGGTTATGGCGAATCATGAGGTAAGAAGAATCCTGGTTGATCAAGGGAGCTTAGCAGACATCATCTTCATCGATCTGGTGAGGAAGCTGAAGATTTCTGAGGAAGACCTCACTCCCTACAGGGGATCGGACCTCTCGGGCTTCAATGGGTCTCGGACCAAGCCTCTTGGTCATTTGGAGTTGATGGTGACCTATGACGAAGGGCAGCTGGGAAGGCTAGAGGCGGTAACATCAACGATCCATCTTAAAATGAAATTTCACTCTCTATGTAACAAAGTGATTACCCTCGATGCCGATTTGGAATCCGCCCAAAGATGTTTTTACCTGCATATAAAAGCGGACCAGAAGGCCGTGGAGGAGGGGGTTCCCCCCGGAGATGCAGAGGAAGCACGGATGGTCCCCAAAAAGAAAAGAAGCAGCTCCGCTGCCGATGTGAATGTCACGGACATGGATGCAAGGTACGACCCCGACAGCTCCGAAGAAGAGAGTGATGACGAGCTCGCCCGAGAGCTTAAGAAGAAAATCAGAAGGCCGCAACCTGATGGCGATTCCCTGGAAATCCCGTTGGGGGATGATCCAGCCAAAGTCGTCCGAATCGGTTCCGATCTTGATGAGGAAGGTAAGGAGAAGCTCGCCCTGTGCCTAAAGGCCTATGCCGACCTCTTTGCCTGGTCGGCAGAAGATATGCCCGGGATCCCCCTTGAAGTCGCCTGTCACCAGCTGGCCGTTAACCCCAGAGCCAAGTGGGTCGCCCAACGTAAGAGAGCTCAAAGCAAGGAAAAAGCAGCGGCTGCAGCTAAAGCGGTATCCGATTTAGTTAAAGCCGATTTTGTAAAGGAGGTCAAGTATACAACTTGGCTTTCCAACCCTGTACTTGTCAAGAAAAGTAATGGAAAATGCCGAATGTGCGTTGATTACACCGATCTTAATAAGGCTTGTCCAAAAGACGCCTTTCCTGTTCCTAGCATTGATCGCCTCGTCGTCAATGCTTTAGGTTTTTGTTTATTATCTTTTATGGATGCCTACTCTGGATATAACCAAATTCCGATGTTCCCACCCGAACAAGAGAAGACTGCATTCATGACCGACATCGGCAATTTCTATTACCGGGTCATGCCGTTTGGTTTGAAAAATGCAGGAGCTACCTACCAGAGAATGATGAACAACGTTTTTCATAAACAGATCGGGCGTAATGTAGAAGTTTACCTCGACGACATGATCGCAAAAAGTGAGAGTGAATGCCTCCACATTACCGACCTTGAAGAAATCTTTGCAGAAGTCCGAAAGAACAAGATGAGACTGAACCCGGAGAAATGCACTTTCGGGGTCCGAGCCGGCAAGTTTCTTGGTTTTTACCTCACAGAAAGGGGCATTGAGACCAACCCGGATAAGTGTCAGGCAGTAACCGAGATGCGTACCCCATCCACTAAAAAAGAGCTTCATAAGCTTAATGGTATGATAGCCGCACTGTCTCGGTTTATTTCCAACGCCGCATTCAAGTCACTCCCTTTGTTCAAACTGCTCAAGAAGGAAGCAAAATTTGAATGGACCCCGAAGCGGAACGAGGCCCTCTCCCAGCTTAAAAAGGTACTCTCAGAACCACCGATCCTGACGAGGCCAAACCCAGGGGAAACCTTATACCTATATCTAGCAATCTCGGAAGAAGCGCTTGGCGCCGTGCTTGTTCGGGAGATTAAGGGCGACCAAAGCCCGGTCTATTTTGTAAGCAAAGCGCTGCAAGGGCCAAAAGTCAGATACCAAAAAATAGAAAAAATTGTGTTTGCTCTCCTCATCGCAGCCCGGCGCCTACGACCTTACTTCGTCGCTCATCAAGTAGTGGTTCGAACAAACTACCCTATCCGACAAATCTTGCACCGACCTGACCTGGCGGGTAGAATGATAAAATGGGAAGTAGAGCTCTCGGAGTTCGGTATCAAGTACGAGTGCAGGCTAGCAATGAAAGCTCAAGTACTTGCCGACTTTGTCGCTGAAATGACCCCGGCCGATACCGAAGACGAACTGTGGACCCTGCATGTTGATGGATCCTCAAATCCAAAAGGGAGTGGTGCCGGGTTAATGCTCGAAAGCCCGACAGGTGTCCCTCACATTTGGTTTCCCCACTTCAAACAATCAAGTCGAATATGAGGCGTGCATAGCGGGTCTCCGTCTCTCCCTTGAGCTCTGAGTTACTCGGGTCACCTTGAACACCGACTCTTTGCTGGTGGTCTCTCAGATCGGCAAGCAATACGAAGCCAAGGAACCAACCCTGCAGAGGTATTTAACCCGAGTGCGGGAATTACTCGCCCGGTTTACATTCGCCGAAGTAAAGCATGTTCCAAGATCAGAAAACATTAGAGCGGACGTGCTATCCAAGCTCGCTAGCACCAAAGTCCCTGGAAACTTCAGATCGATAATCCAAGAAACGCTCTTCAAGCCCAGTGTCCAACCAATCTCGGAGCTCGGTTTCTCCGTCAATGTAGTTGAGGAAAGCAGGGGATGGATCGCGCCTATAAAAAGGTACATCGAGTCGGGGGACGAGCCTCTAGATCCGCGTGAAGCAAGATCAATCAGGAGGAAGGCCTCGTCCTTTCTCCTCCGTGATCAAAGGGGCACTTTACAGAAGAAGCTTTTCCGTGTCGTTGCTGAAATGCATCGAAGGAGGGGAAGCGAATTATGTTTTGACCGAGATTCATGAAGGGATCTGCGGACAGCACCTCGGAGTCCGATCTCTTGCCCGGAAAGCTCTAAGAGCAGAATATTTCTGGCCAACCATGGAAACTGATGCAAAGAACCATGTCAAGAAATGTTGCAAGTGCCAAATCCATGCCAATGTCCATTTAGCACCTCCTGCCAAGCTTACAAGTCTAACCTCGCCATGGCCTTTCGCGTGGTGGGGAATCGATCTCCTAGGTCCTTTCCCAACCGCCCCCGGTCTGGTCAAGTACCTAATAGTGGCTGTGGACTATTTCACAAAATGGATCGAAGCCGAGCCCTTGGCCATTATCAGCGCAAAAAACTGCATCAAATTCTTCAAAAAGAATATAATGACCAGATTCGGGATCCCCGAGGTAGTAATCACCGACAACGGAACTCAGTTCACCGACAAGGGTTTCAGAAAGCTCATGACCGACCTTCAAATCAAACACCGGTTCACCTCGGTGGAGCACCCTCAAACTAACGCTCAGGCCGAGGCTGCAAACAAGGTACTCCTCAATGGACTAAGAAAGCGACTTGACGAAGCCAAAGGCAAATGGTGTGAGGAGTTACCCTATGTACTATGGGCTTACCGAACCACCCCCCAAAGTTCCACCGGTGAAACTCCTTTCCGACTCTCATACGGGAGCGAGGCTGTAATCCCGGCCGAGATTGGAGAGTTAAGTTGGAGAACCCTCCACACAAAATCACCGGAGGACAACAACCAGACATTGAGGGAGAACCTCGACCTCGTCGACGAAGTCCGAGGCCAAGCCTCCCTTAAAGAAGCACTGATCAAGCAAAGGGTAGCAGCCCGTTATAAGTCAAGAGTTATCCCGAGGGATTTCGAAGTCGGCAATTTAGTCTTCCGAAGAGCCGACGTCGGCTTAAAGAACGCCGCACAAGGCAAACTCGCCCCAAATTGGGAAGAACCCTACCGAGTCGTGTCTAAGACCGGTGACGGCGCTAACGAGTTAGAGACCTTGGACGGAAAAGCGATCCCAATGACTTGGAACGCCACCAAATTAAAGATATACTACAGTTGAGTTACGCTTTGGCGAAACACGGTGTATACCGATGTTATTACGCTTTGACAAAGAACGGTGTATACCGATGTTATTATTTTGTCGAAGTACGGTGTATACTGATGTTAATTTCCCCTTCTATAAAATACGGTGTATACCGATGTTATTACGCTTTGACAAAGAACGGTGTATAACGAACAAAGAGTAAAACCCGGCTGAGGTAAATAAAACCGGAATTGCGGGCAGTTAAATTAAGTAAACAATACAAATCACCCCGGATACGGCCGAGTCCTCAAGTTTAAAGGCTACAAAAATATTACAAGCCAAAGCTCCGGTTCCGCCCGGAACCTGGGACATTCCTCGCCACCGGTTCCACCCGGAACCCAAAAAATGTATTTCTACTCGCAAATCAAGCATGGGATGGGCGCGGGTAAACAATATCGCGCTCCTCGACAGCCACCTCGACAGCCAGATCTGCCACCTCGACCATCTCGAGTTCAACACCCTGGATACTTTCACGAGCTTGCTTAAGCTCCTCTTCTAATTCGGCAACCCGGGTCGAGGGATCCATGCTAGCCCCAGCCCTGACCTCCCCGGCTTTCCGAATTGCAGCTTCAAGTTTCGAAATTCGAGCCCTCAACGAGGCAACCACCTCCACGACTTCCTTCTCTTGGTTCTCAAGCTCGAAAATTCGAAGTTCGAGCTCCTTATTTTTATTGAGAGCAGTGTCCCTCTCTCCCTCAAGTTTGTCTCTCTCCGCCTGAAGGGCGGACAGGTCTTCCTGAGTCTTCACAAGAGTCGAAGACAGGGACTCATACTTCTTCTGTAGCTCAACCCGGAGATCCCGTTTTGCATCCCTCTCCGTCAGGGCCCCTGAAATTATGGAAATAACAAAATTAAGAACGGAGCTACCAGAAGCAAAAACCAAGGTAGCAAATCCTCCCTCTTACCTTTGGCCTGGTTCTCAGCCTCTGCCCTCTGGAATTTGGAAACATCAGCCAGATGCCGGAACAGCCTGGCGGCGGCTTCCACCGGGTCGACCCGGAAATCCTCCAGATGCTTTTTCAGAAACTCACCGTCTACCAAGATACTAGAAGATCTCGAAGCTTTGTGTTTCCCATGACGGCGTTTCTTTGAAGCTCGAGGAGAACCACCCTGGCCAGTCTGCACCCGTTTCCCTGGGTCCTGTGAAGGGGAGGCACAATCTCCCTGCAACGAAGGTCGCTACCTTTTCCGATGTTGAAGATCGGCGGCCCGGTCTTCAGCACTTGCAACACTGGCTACAGTAACAGTGTTGATAGGAACGGCATGCATGGGCTCATTCCGATGAGGAGTTGGTTGGGGATCTTGCTGGACACCGGCTTTCCTCTCCGAGATTGCTTTCCGGCGGGCTAATTTATCAGGTCCCATGCTATCTGCGAGACAAAGAAAAGAAGGAATGTTAAGGGAAGTGACCTCAAAAGAGAAAAAAGACAGTTAAAATCAAAGACATTTTCAGCTGTCAAAACCTACCAAGCACGGCTAACACTTGGGACCTAGTGCCCGCCCCAACCAGCCTTGCCACGTCGATGCCGAACTTCTTGGGATCCCGGTAGGGAATCAGACCGGCAAAATTGGTCAGGATCGCCAAGGACTCCTGGTCTACGGGACTTAGCCTGCTTAAGCTGACTGTGTACGCGTGAGGTCGCCGATTGAAATGGGAGAGGGACCACCCTATTTGAAACTTGGTGGACTCCAGGGATTCCCCATCCTCGCCGTATTTTCCGACATACCTCACGGCCTCCTCATTCACAGGCTCGACAAAGAAGTATTTGCTTTTCCAATTCTTCAAAGAGTCGGAATAGAGCATAAAAATTTTGAGGCCCCTCCTAGCCCGGAAGCTCACGTGTTCCCATCGATCCTTAGTCTCGTCCTCGTGCCTCCTGTTAATCTCGAAGAGGTAGAAGAACAGATCAGAGGAGATAGGTCTCTCTAGGTGAATGCACATCATTTCGAAGGCCTGCAGAAAGGCCCATGAGTTGGGATGAAGCTGGGAGGGGGTGAGGCTCAAAATCCTCAATATCTCTTGCTGAAAAGCGGTGAAAGGGGGGGTGATCTTCATGTCAAAGATCGTCACTTCATACATGACGAATTTCAATGCTTTTGGCCAAACGGCTACATGTTGACCCTCGGCCATTCTTTCCACGTTCCATATCTGATCTTTTTTCCTAGAGATCCGGTTGACAATGTGGCTCAAGTCGTCTCCGGCCCGGTAAACAGACTGAACCTCCCTCAACCTTTCCGAAACCCAAGAGTACTCCTGAGGAACATTCAGAGGTAGCTCCTAGGGAACGTCAACCGGCCCAACCCCGATGCTGGGGTATTGCTCGAAATCACTCTCTTCACGAACGGGATCCCCGTTGTGGTCGAGCCCATCTTCGTTATTACGGCTTTCAGCAATCTCGGTCTCACTATCATAGGAGCTCCAGCTAGTACTCCCCTGCTCCTCGTTATTCGGCTCGGTGTCGGACTCCTCCGAGTCAAAAACCACTATCTCAGGGCGATCTCCCTCCGGCAGCTCATTACTGGGAACCTCGGGAGAACGGTCATCCGCTTGAAAGCTGAAAGGAGCAGAACCCAGGCCTTCCTGAACCTCGGGACCAACCGATCGGAGGCACCAGCACGTGCTTCGGCAGAGTCTCTAGGATCAGAAGCCATCGGTTTGGCTACAACGAGGCGATCTACGTTGACAACCCGGCGGGTTTGTTTCATCCTCGCCAGATCGGACCTGCAGAAATGGGGGCTTACCAAGTCAAGTTGATACTAAAGCAGTGGGTCCACAACCAAGTAGGAACCCGACCTGACGACCCCCACTCTGTATTAATAAATACAGGTTTTAAGAGGTCCCAACTACAGCCTAAAGCGAGATGCAGACAAATAAAAGAAGAGGACTAACCTCACAAGATTGGAAGCTCGCCGACACTTGATCTGATCGCGTGCTTCGACGATCTTGCTGAGACTCACCGCGAAACTTTGAATCGGCGACTGGATAAAGGAAACTCTAAGAGTCGAGATTAAGATCGGAGGTCAAAGCAATTCGCAGAAATCAGTGCAAGTGATGGAGGTCCCCTCCAATATTTATAGGGAACTGAAGGCCTCAAAGTGGGCCTGGGCCAAAGCTACGCGACCAATCACTAGCCCCTATAGTAGGCGCGTCGATCCAAGTGCCATCATTACTCCAATCACCCTCGAACGACGCGTCCCATCAATGACAGGCGTGGAAATCGATGCGTCGCTGTGAATGGAACGCCTCGAGTCACTCGGTCCACCTTCGCAAACCGTTCTGAGGCTAAGGGAAAAAGCTCGAGCGAGCACAGGCCCGGTCTCGGGAGCTTGCCTCTTGTAAGGGGAATCGATGCGTCGCTGTGAGTGGAACGCCTCGAGTCACTCGGTCCACATTCGCGAACCGTTCCGAGGCTGAGGGAAAGAGCTCGAGTGAGCACAGGCCCGGTCTCGGAAGCTCGCAGTTTGTAATTAACGCCCGAAACACATGGCCACTCGGAGAGATTCTAAACTCGCCCGTCGGAAAACCAGCACGGCCTAGGTCTCTCACGTTCGGAGGCCGGGGGCAAAACGCTGACAGAAGTAAAAGCCTGGCCATGAAAGTCCATCTCGGTCTTCTAAACGACAAGTCTAGCCCGCTCCAAGGTGACCCGACTTGGGGGGCAACTGTTACGGATTGGGCCTTTAGTGACCAATCTTCCTAAGGCCCAAACACCAAAGGCCAAATCCATCAGCCAACGGTGGAGATCTGAGACCTAGATCCAATGGTCCCCTTTTTTCCCAAAAACCTATAAATAAGCATTCAATGCTAGCCTTAAAGGTACCCATTTTCCATTCACCTAACTTGCAATTAGCTCACTTGCTGACTTGAGCGTCAGAGTGTCATTGCAGGTACCAACCACCCCGGATCGGAGCTCAACTCTGACTGGCCAGGAACGCGACTAACAACTACCTCGGATCGGGCTTGGTATCTAGTATCAGATACCGGTCCAGAGGTACGGTACAGAACAAATTTAATTTTAAAAATCAGAAAATAAATAAAACAAAAAAATAGAAAAAGTAAATCACTTTTTTTTTGAAGAAAAAAAAACTTCTTGAGATTCAAAAGCCATATATATACATCACTTTTTCTTGTCAAAATATATACATCACTTGATCGATCTGGCATCAGCCATTAGTGGGGCCACCGAGTGGCGGCTGTAATTTTGAATCCTTTATCTGTCTTTCTCAAAACTCAAGAGAAGAGAAGTGATTAGGATAAGCTTACTTTTTGTATAATATATAATATAATTAATATCATGATAATGACATTTTAGTATTTTAAAGTTAGTCAAATATTTCAGAGATTCATATCATGAAGGAAGGAGTGAATATCTTTTTTCATGGTTTCCCGTAGCTCTGAGCAATTTTTTCTGTAAATATGGTAAATTACTTATAAAAAAGTGCTATTTATGTCTTATTACAAGTATTTCTTTTACGACATTTTTCTGTGTCATGTTATCTGTTACTTTAAAATACTAAAGAAATTTTTATTAACTTTTTCCATTAATACATTCTTGTTTATCGTAACTCAACTCACCGAAATATTCAACAAACTACTATTAATAAGAGTATTTTAGTAAATGAAACTCATTTTATCATGAAAATCAACACAATTAATTATTTTCATAAATATTATACACAACTCAAATACGATACTTAAAATGAGACGGGGAGTAGTAAATTGATTATAAATCTTACTCCGACTTTCTTGGGGCTCGATGGACTACGATACTCGAGCGACTGCATTAAGGATCGTGTTACGGTCTCACCCATACAATAATTATCTGACAATTCACTGACTGCAATGCTATATGCTGAACAGACAAATAATGGAATTATAAAATGAAAGAAACCATATCAAACCATATTCAAGAAACAAAGTATTGGAAATCACCAAACCATATTCAAGAAAGAAGAGAGGAACAATGAATGTCACTGCATAGTAGAGGGGGGATGCAACAAACAAAATTCCTTTAAAATGTTATTGTGTACTCTAGGTTATCCATTGGCTCTACTTTAACATTCTAAACTCTAGTTTTATGTGTCAGAAGCACATGCCGCCTTAAAAATGCATTATGTCGTCTAGAGAAACTAGTAACATACTCGTGCCTATGCATGGGCTGATCGCGTTATATGGTATGATATTTACTCAAAGTGGAATGTCAATTTGAAACCTCATTGTTCTAAAATCGGATGTACAATCTAAACAATAGTTTTGCTGTGAGGTCAAACTGGGAATTTAATAAAAAGTAAACAATATAACCTCAAAATAAGTTGTATAACATTATGATTAGAAATAGGTGAAAATTAAAATTAAACCGATAAGTAGGAAGATAATTCTGAAAAAGTCTTGGAAGTTTAACCAACAAAGATATTACTGGCAATGTTTTACAAACTGAAATACAATACTCCAAGTGAAACTATGAATGTTTCTCAAATAGACTAATGATTCGACTATCAAGCAATAACAAATATTCAAGAAAAAATTTGATTTTGTCCAATACGACCAAGTGTCTAATCATATATTCAAAATGTCAAAGATTCCAAAATATCATTGGTTAAAAAAGATTCAAAGATAGAAAAAACAAATAATAGTAATACGATAACCATTGGAAGATGTCAAAACAAAAAAATTGTTGTTATTGTATTGCTTCTTCCATGGGAAGATGTCATTTATTTATCTGTAATTTCACATGATCAACATAAAATGTCAACCAAATCGTGAGAAGCAGCTCAAAGTAAGCTTATTTAAACTAAGTCATTGCGTTCCTTGTCAAGACTTGAGAATGTAAATAGACTAGTAGCACGGGTATACATCGTTTGTTTTAAGATATTAGAAAAATGATATTATATTTGATATAATAATTATTTTGTTTATATATAGATCTATATATTAACAACTTTTTTCTTTTTTTATATATAGTGCTATGATATAAATAATCACAAATATTAACATTTGAAACTTAATTCACTGACTACAAAATAGGTGGCATCAGGCCATCAATTATGGTTTTCTACTTTGTTGAAAAAATATGTGACACATAAATTATACCCTAATGTTAGTTATACTCCATGTGATTAAATTACTTTAACTCTAAATAGCCATTCAAAACGGTTTTATTTTATGTGCCAAAAAAAGTATTTTATTTTATAGATTTATGATAAAAAAACTATAAAAATGATGGTCTCACAAACCATTTCCAATCCAATACAAAATATAAATTTAGTATATATAATTTTATTTTAACAAATAAAAATAAAATTATTAAATACCATTATTCAAAACAAAGTTTTTTTTGACAAAAGGAATCTACTTCATTTCATTAAAAATAAGAGCAGAAATACAAGCTGGAATGTTAAACATAGTACGAGATGAAACTGTTAACAAGGCTACCCCTGCTAGAGTATGAGCCACATTGTTAGTTTCTCTCCTAGAAAACTCCACACGAGAGTTAATGCTAACAAAAAGCAAAAGATGTCTTACAAGAATTCAAGATACAACCATAATCCGAAGCAATGGGAGAGCATTTGTTGAAATCATCCACTACAACTTTGGCATCTAACTCGAAAATAACATCTTTGTAATGAAGGTCATGAACCCACTCCATCGCATGAAGAAGTCCCAAAGCCTCACCCTTATAAACTTCAATAATTGGCGCAAAGGAAAGCATTTTTGCTGCAATGAACAATCCATTTTCATCCCGAAGACATAAACCGAAACCAACCTTATTCCCTCCACTGTCAAAAGCGGCATCCACATTACATTTAACAAAACCCATAGGTGGTTTTTGCAAAAGAGGCTGCGCACCACTCACCATCGGACGCGAAGTGGACGCAACTGAGGGGGAATTACTGGCACTAACCAATCCGATAGCAGCTGACTACCACATAAAACGATGGCAGCCACTGTCTCTCGAACATTGTTCCAAACAAGTTGATTTTGACTTGACCATATGCTCCGCAAAGTTATGCACCAAGCAAGCCTATCATCTCCACTCAACTGTCCCAGAACCTCAAAAAACCAACTGCCAACCGAAGTCGAATCAGCACCACACCCGGCCACCGTAGAACCTCAAAACAAAGTTGGTGACAATATTATTTAGGCTAAATTATAGTTTTGGTCCCCCTATTTTCAAAAATTCAGACATTTGGTCCCTCTATTTTAAAACTCAGACATTTGGTCCCCCAATTTTAAAAAATCAAAGACATTTAGTCCCAAGAGAAATTTTCAGTTTTTTATGGCTAATAATCAAAGACATTTGGTCCCTCAATTTTAAAAAATCAAAGACATTTGGTCCCCCAATTTTAAAAAATCAAAGACATTTGGTCCCTCTTTGGACTAAATGTATTTGATTTTTTAAAATTGGGGGACCAAATGTCTGAGTTTTAAAATAGGGGGACCAAATGTCTGAATTTTTGAAAATAGGGGGACCAAAACTATAATTTAACCTATTATTTATTATCTCTTCCATTTATATTATTTATATGCTACTGAAAATGCTTATAAAATATTTTGCACTTTATACAAATAGGAGTAGAATATTTATATAGTATATTACTTAAAATGCTTATAAAAAAATTATGACAAATGAATCTTTTTTTATAGGATATAAATGTCTGCCAATATAGTTATAAACTAATTGTTGAAATTTACTACATTAATTAAAATAATAAATATATAAAGATTATAGTAGTATGATAAATCAATGGCCCGTGCTACTACTGTATGGTTTACAATGAACTGTAAATAAAACGCCATCAATGTCATTATGCATATTATTACGTCAACTTAATTAAAAAGGGAATAAATATAAATAAAACTATATAATCTTGAAATTTTATACTAATTTGATATCTTTCTGCTTAATAAAACCACATCATCTGTTATACAAAAAAGATATTGAAAAATTCGTAAGGTATAACTCAACATGGTAAATGCCGAAATGCTCAATATTATGTCTCGGTTTGATTAATTTCAGGTTACGAAATTAACAAATGATTTATTTGATTAAATACTAACTCTGGTCGAGGATATGAGGTTGTCGCGAAAGCAATAGATAATTGCTAAATTATAGGATTTATTTGCTTTATTGTTGGAATTATGTGATTGTGTATGATTGTTTGGGTAGGAATTGGGTTAAGTGAGAGTTTAAGTAAAACGGGCATTATGGTCTTTCCCTCATTCATTTAACCTTCAGCTGCCCATCACTTAAAACCTCATAAACGCCAAACACAACACATTAAACACACACTTCCCACATTCAGCAAAAAAAAACTGAAAACAAGAAGAGGGAGAGAGAGAGAGTAGGACGCGAGAGATAGAGAGAAGGAAGAGAAGCTTGAAGAACCTCCATTTCTTTCATTGCATGTAGGTAATTTTTGGTCCATTCTCCTTCTTTTTTCAAACTCTTTCTATTGATACTAATATTAACATCTGAATCATCCTCTCTCCCCAACCTCCATTTTCAAGCTTCCAAGCTCAAATAGAGCAACAATGGAGTTTTGAGCAATTCAAAGGCTTGCATGTTCAGTTGGAACTAGAGTGAGTGTGATTCTGAAGCTACATTGTGGTTAGGATCATATTGGAAGCAATCTGAGTAGCAAAGGAGCTTAGGTTTCGAAATAGGAGCTGTTGGTGTCGATTTTGAAGCGGTGGGACGAATACGGGGATTGTTCGAGTGGTCACCGTTTAGTTATTTCGTGTGAAGACTTGATTTCTAGCGAATTCGTCAAACCGGTGAGTTTTACTCACGTTTAGGGTATTTACACTTTGGTTTGATTGTGTTGAAATTATGGAATGATTTGGTGTTTCGGTTTTGAAACGATTTTAGAGTCAAAAACCGATTTCGAAAAATATCGTTTTACGGTTTATTTCCCAATTTATAATTTGATTGTGATTTTGGAATTTTGATTGATTGATTGATATATTTGGGACTGGATTATTGTTGTGGTAATTGCTGTTTTTCGGTTGGAATACGATTGGAATTTGGATTGGAAAGAATCGGAGAAACGAAACGAGTGAAACGAAGTGGAAAAACTGTTTCTGTACAGGGCACACGGACCATGCGCCCAGTGGCACGGACCATGCGTCCCCTTTCGCAGGTTGTCTGTTAAATTTTAAAAACATGGCACGGACCATGCGCCCCTAGGGCACGGACCGTGCGCTGCCCACGCATTTTGGATACAAAAATCTCGTTTCGTCGCTCCTTTCGGTTCCAATTCACTTCTAATCTTTTTCCCAACCAATTGTGTTGATATTTTCTTCACAAAAACATGGTTTTAAACCTAATTAACTTGGTTTTGAAGAAAGGTTTCGAAAACTATAAATATTTCAAAAAACCGAATTAGTGTATACGTCTGAGAACAAGTGTTTTCGAATGAAATATGAACTAAAACGTTCTATTTATTAAATTTATGAATGACGCGGGATGATTATTAAATCATCTAAACCGGTCTATGGTACGTTCTACTTATTGAATTACGATTGATGCGGGATGAATATACTTTCATCTAAACCGGTCATTCTACTTGTTATTGTACAATTGACGCGGGATGGTTATTATTCCAATCATCTAAACCGTTCTATGATTCACGATATATAAATTATATCGAGTCGGGGTGACGACCCCTATGAATTCGCATGATAGATGAGGGAAGTCATGATCCCTCAATCTAGGCCCCCATTATTATTATTGTTGGTTCGCCTTTAGGGAAAGTACTATTGGTTATGGGGTTCACTTAAGCTTTTGGAGTTGGTGACTTGCTAAAGGTTAAAATGTTGTTTCATAATTCAAATAGAATTACTATCAGATGCTTGTAATTCATAAATTGAATCACCAATAAAAATGGTTCTCATAATTGAACCGTGAGCGTGATTAGGGGTCACGGTAAAACTCACTGACATATGTATCTCACCCTTTCACATGTTGTTGTTTTACAGAGAAACAGGGAAAGAAGAAGGCTAAGCGGCACGAGTAGGAGAGGTGCCTAAGGAGTTGACTGAGACATTATGTCTTTGTCCATGTTTATGTCTTCCTTGTTGATTCTGTATTTGGTTATGTAACTGGTACTTATGATAAATTGTATAAACCGTTTCCGCTTTTCTTGTGGTGATATTGAACACTAGGTTTTGAGGATATTGAGAGACATGGAACCGGTATTGTAACACCCAGGTATTTCTAACATGTAGATATACCGTAATGCACAACTATAGTAATAATCAGAGGACACAAACCCTGCTTAGATATTGAACGTACAAACTTTTTTCGAAAATAACACGAAATACTTCGGATACATCCGTCTTAGTTCCAAAATGTTACAACATCTGTAGGAATACAACTTAGGTGTTCAATATCATTAAACAGAATTTAAAGCGGTTTATACAACTCATAAACAATACAAGTCATATAACCATAACAGAGACAGGCATAACAGGATCTAAAACATCAAGACTGCAAGTCCTTGACATCTCCACGAGCTGGTCATCTACCTGTGCCGGTTACTCTTTCTCTTTCCCTGCTTCTCTGTAAAAACAACAATAATGATTGGGTGAGACAACTTGTCTCAGTGAGTTCTACCGTGCCCCCTCACTAACACTCAGTTTATTTATAAAACCGTTGCAACATAGTTATATTTATAAGCTATTTGCGTCAATATATACCTAGCCCATTACCGACTGTGCAAAGCCCACAATCCCGGTAAATGAAGTGCCATTATATATATTTTTAAGCCTTGTCAATTAATTTATAATTACAAGCTTTTCAAATGAAACATCGACTGTGCAAAGCCCACAATCCCGATGAGTCGAGAACATAACTTAGCATAAATCGGCTGTGCAAAGCCCACAATCCCGATAACCCACGTTAGACCACGCCATAACGTTTCAGGGCCTAGGGTGAGGGCTCATGACTTCCCTTCCTAGTATGCTATTTCGTCGGGTCGTCACCCAACTCGATCGATATAATCTATATATCGCACCCGCATTGGGCCGTCACTTAAGTTCTAGATATTCTATATCTATTGTTGACCTATAACCCGTTTCGATGAATCCTAAGATAGACATCCGACATTATAGTACGGTACCAAGTTGGACGAATTATTCGTTTTGTTATTCAAAATCATATGCTCACACGCAGTCTACAATTCGGTTTTGAAAACAACTTTGGCTTCCAAAAACAGTATATTTTCCAAATTCATATTATATATATATAGTTAGGTCTTTGAATAAGCTTTCAAACGCACTTGAGAACACCTCAATCGGGTTCCCGGATCAAAAGTTGTCGCGAAAACAAAATCAGGGTGTTTTGCTGAAAAACTGTAAAGCGTCGCGACGCGAACAGGTACCGTCGCGACGCAAAAAGTGATAGAAACTTTTGCATCACAAAATGCACTGTGGTCGCGAGGCGATGGACCACGGGTCGCGACGCGACCCTTGATAGATAGGTTGGAAACAGCTTTTTTAAAACCCAGTTTTTCCCCAATTCGCTCCCAAATTGTCACCGAGACATTCCGTGACTTCCGAAGCTTAAAAACAGATGTTTAGCAACATAATTCAGACCATATTCCAGTACACAAACAGCATATAGATATATATATAATTTCGTAAAAACCGTAAAATTTCATTTTTCGACGAAAACGGTTTTGGACTCGGTAAAATGCCCCGGACCCAAAACTTTGTCGTGAGACCAAAACACAATTTGTCCAGAACAACATTATATCCCTAATCGTGAGTAGAACTCACCGAATTGACGAAATCCCGAGAGTTGAGCCGGAGTACAAAGGTGTTGAACCGAATCACACGAACGCTCCCCGCTAGAACCCGAACCGCTTCCAAAATAGCAACCTCTCCACCAAATCTTCGAATCCAGCAACACCACTAGTCCAAACTCCTTCCAAAATCGAAATGTAGGTTCAGTATCTCCTCTCTAGCAGCTTCAACTGGACATGCAACACATCAAGGGCTCAAAACTCCATTTTCTCCTCTTGGAGCTCTAAGGTTCAAAAATGGCAATAGATGAATGAGGGAGAGTTAGGTCCTGAACTTAGGCTCATTAGGAAGAGCACGAAAAATGGAATGAAATGGTAAAGAAGGAAATCACATGCAACCAGAATGGTGGTGGTGGTGCCTCCTTCTTCCTCCCTCCCCTTCGCCTTTCTCTCTCTCTCTCTCTCTCTCTCTCTCTCTCTCTCTCTCTCTCTCTCTCTCTCTCTCTCTCTCTCTTTTCCTTTCTTGGTTTTCTGTTTTTGTTCTAATGAGGTTCCAGCTGAAATGAAAGGGAAAGGAAGGCTCCATATGTTTTAATGATCTGAGGGTTTAAATGGTTGTGAAAAGACCAAAATGCCCTTGGCTCATTAATCCATGGTTTTGAGGCTAAGACCCCTCTAATCCTATGGTTTTCCACTCGGCATAGCTTTTCTCGACTACTCCACATTCGAGTCGCGACTAATTATTTCACTCAATAATTAAATCGTTCTAAATTCCCATAAGTCGAATCTTTAAAAATTTAGGGGTGTTACAATCACCCCAACTTTTAAAATTTTGTCCTCAAAATTGAATGACGTACCTCAATGGAAAAGATATGGGTATCGAGTCCGCATGTCATCTTCCAACTCCCAGGTAGCCTCTTCGGTTGAGAAGCCATCCCAGACTACTTTGACAATGGGTATTGTCCTTGACCGTAGCGTCTTCTCACCACGCTCCAGGATATAGCTAGGATAAGGTTGGAATGATAAATCCGGTCGAAGGTCAATTGTGTCAATATTCAGTGGCTGATTCGGATCGGGAACGTACTTCCTCAATTGGGAGACATGAAAGACATCATGAAGATTTGACAAGGCCGGAGACAAAGCAAGGCGATAGGCGACCGGCCCGATACACTCGATGATTTGGAATGGTCCAACATATCGAGGACTAAGCTTCTTTGCTTGCAAAGCCCTACCGGTACCTATGGTTGGAGAAACCCTCAAGAATACATGGTCACCAACTTCAAATTCCAACGGTCTCCTCCGATTGTCAGCATAGCTCTTTTGCCGACTCTGAGCAACCTTCATTCTTTCTTGAATCAGCCTAATCTTCTCGGTAGTTTCACGAACCATATCGGGTCCCAAAAATTTATCTTCACCAATTTCCCACCAACACAAAGGAGTTCTACACTTTCTCCCATAAAGTGCTTCAAACAGTGCCATTCCAATACTGGAGTGGTAACTGTTGTTGTAGGAGAACTCTATTAATGGAAGATGATTCTCCCATTTTCTTCCGCTATCAAGCACACAAGCCCGAAGCATGTCCTCAAGAGTCTGAATAGTCCTCTCCGTCTGACCATCAGTCTGAGGATGATAAGCAAGGCTAACAAGCACTCTTGTTCCCAAAGCTTCATTCAATGCTTTCCAAAATCTGGAGGTGAACTTAGGATCTCGGTCCGATACAATACTAGTAGGGACTCCGTGTAGTCTTATAATGTTTGTCACATATTCCTCTGCTAGCTTGGAGACTTTGTAATTTGAGCGAACGGGAATGAAGTGAGCGGATTTAGTCAATCGGTCCACCACTACCCAGATGGAATCATTACCGGCTTGCGACCTCGGCAAACCCATAACGAAATCCATCGAGATATCTTCCCATTTCCAAACTGGCACATCAAGTGGTTGCAGTTGACCAGCAGGTCGTTGGTGCTCTGCTTTAACCTTCTGACAGGTCAAGCATCGAGATACAAACTCAGCAACATCAGCTTTCATTCCAGGCCACCAATACATCTTCTTTAAGTCCCGATACATCTTGGTGGATCTCGGATGTACGGAATACTGACTCCTATGAGCTTCTTCTAATACCTGCCTATTGATGTCCTCATCATTGGGTACACAAATCCTACCATTGAAACAGATAATACCATCACTGTCTTCGGTGAAGTTTGGCGATCCTTTCTGAGATTGTAGTTTCACATCCTCTTCTTGAGCCACACGAATCTGATCTCTCAATACACTGGTGACCCGAATATGCCGTAACACTAATCGGTTCCTTTTCCTCGTCACCTTGAGATTCAAGTCCATAAAAGACTCTAACAATGCCATTTCATAAACCATTAATTCTGCGGTGTGGAGAGACTTCCTGCTTAACGCATCTACCACAACATTAGCCTTTCCGGGATGATACTTCAACTCGAAGTCATAATCCTTCAGAAATTCAATCCATCTTCTCTGTCTATTATTCAGCTCTTTTTGATCGAACAAATATTTCAAGCTCTTGTGATCACTAAAAACTTCGAAACGAGAACCATAAAGGTAATGTCTCCAAATTTTTAGTGCAAACACGATAGCCGCCAACTCTAAGTCATGAGTTGGTAATTGGTAGTGGGAATGCATTGAGCATGTACTTGAGCCCCAGGGTACATGGTTCGATTCCCACAGAAGGCAAACACTCCACAGGGGGGCGGAGAAGGTCATGAGTGCATCGCTGGGTAGCCTACTAAGTAAGAAAAGGGCCCAGGATGTTACAAAAAAAGGCGCCTTTTTTTTGTAACAGCCCAACCCTTTTTCCTACTCATTTTCGGCTTATGGCATTGGCACTGTCACTCATGACCTTCTCCACCCCCCTGTGGAGTTTTTGCCTTCCGTGGGAATCGAACCATGTACCCTGAGGCTCAAGTACACGCATTTATGCTCAATAACAAAGATGCAACAGAGGAAATCAAACTGGGTTGCTCAAACTGAAACCAGATTCGTTCTAGGAGGCTCAAGATGTTAGAGGATAATCAAGCTCTTCAAAAACAAGTCTTACAGAAGCACGCGAAAAAGCTGGAGAGCATGCGGGTCTATGGGTTCAATTTCCCTTATATATTTTTGAATGAATATTCTGACATGGAGATAATATTTATTTGCATTTTAGCTTATGAATTTTTGAATGCTTTTAACTTGTTCCAAATCCTCATAACAGATTGGGGAGGAATGGGGAATGGTTGGGTATATGGAGAGAGAATGAAACTGAAACGGAAACGGAAAGGTGGATTCAGAGAGAATAAAAAGTTGTTCTTCAACACTTAGTGTTTCAGAACCCGTTAATTTCTGGTGTTTAATTTCTGGTCAACTTGGAAGAAAGAAGAGATGTTTGGAATTTCTGAACTGGGTTTCTGCGTGTTTTCTTCATTTTTGTTGGAATTTCAGATCTGGGTTTCTGCATTTGTATTGAACTCAGAGCTCGTCAATTGAAAGATTAGAGAAGAAAATGAATTCTTGATTTTGATATCTGTACAAAGGTTTATATATACAAAAGGAATTCAGTTATCAGAAACTGAAAAAATAACAAACTTAAAAACTAACAGAACGAAAGGAGAGAGCACTGAAGAGAAAGAACTAACTACAGTAAAACTAACTCTAGTTAAATACAATGAGTTAAATAAATAAAAATAAGTATTACACTCTAATATCCCCCCTCAAGTTGGAAGGTAGATATTGTGCAAGCCCAACTTGGATAATAAACTATGAAACAGAGTAGCAGCAACTGGTTTAGTAAGGATATCAGCAAGTTGGTGAATGGATTTGACATGCACCAATCGAATTACACCAGTCAAGACTTTCTCTCTAATGAAGTGGCAGTCAATTTCAATATGTTTGGACCTCTCATGGAAGGTGGGATTGGAAGCCAGCTGGATAGCAGATTGGCTATCTGAGAAGACCAGAGCAGGACCAGTAGAAACTTCTAAGTCTTTGAGTAGGGAATGCAGCCATTGCAATTCACTAGCCACACTTGCCAAGGACCTGTATTCTGCTTCAGCAGAAGAACGGGATACAACTTGTTGTTTCTTTGATTTCCAAGAAACTAAGGAATCTCCAATGAAGACACAGTAGCCAGTGGTGCTCCTTCTGGTGTCTGGGCAGCTTCCCCAATCATAATCTGCATAGGCTTTGAGGGACAGAGTTGAAGCAGCAGAGAAGAAGAGACCAGTTCCTGGTGTGCCTTTCAGATATCTTAGGAGGTGGTGGATGGCATCCAAGTGAGCATTAGTGGGCTTAGACATGTATTGGCTGAGTTTATTTACAGCAAAACATATGTCTGGCTGAGAGATAGTAAGATAGAGGAGTCTGCCTATCAATCTTCTGTACATGGAAGCTTCAGGTAAGGGATCACCATCATCTGCACTCAACTTGAGGTTAGGATCCATAGGAAGTGTAGCAGGCTTGCAGTCAATGAAGCCTGTATCACTGAGTAAAGATAGAGTGTATTTCCTTTGAGATAGGGAAATGCCATCTGCTGCCTTAGCAATCTCTAGGCCAAGAAAATACCTAAGAGATCCAAGGATCTTCAGTTTGAATAGGTTCTGAAGTTGCTTTTGTACCTGTTTAATTGTATCAACAGAGGGACCAGCTACAACAATGTCATCAACATACACTAATATTGCAACAAAGGTTGAACCAGATCCTGAAGTAAAGAGACTGTAGTCATTTTTGGACTGAGTAAAGCCACAGTTGGTTAATGACTGAGAAAATTTAGTGAACCATTGTCTTGATGCTTGTTTTAAGCCATATATGGATTTATTTAACTTGCATACAAGCTGCTGCCCTTTGTTGAGATACCCCAAAGGAGGTTCCATGTATACTTCCTCAAATAAATCACCATTCAAAAAAGCATTGTTGATATCAAGTTGGAGAAGATGCCAACCTTTGACAGCAGCAATAGAGAGTAGAACTCTGACAGTGGTTAACTTGGCAACAGGGGAAAATGTGTCTTTGAAGTCCACACCAGCTTGTTGAGTATAACCTTTTGCCACAAGTCGTGCCTTATGTTTGTCAAGGGAGCCATCAGCATTGGTTTTAACTTTGTAGACCCATCTACAACCAATAGTGTGTTTGCCTTGGGGAAGTGGAACTAAGGTCCATGTGTGGTTAAGCTCAAGAGCATCTAACTCAGATTTCATAGCTTGTTGCCACTCAGGAATTTTGGCAGCTTGATGGTAGAATTGAGGTTCATAAAAAGAAGAAATCTGGTTGATGAAAGAAGCATTGGTGTTGGTCAACTTGTCATGAGATCTATATTTGTCAATGGGGTGGGAACCAACACTGTTACATTGATACTGTTGGAGGTAAGAGGGTGGATTAGGGACTCTAGTGGATCTTCTAGGTTCTGTGGTGGTTGGTATAACAGGTTCAGTGGTGGAATCTGTAACAGGTTCAGTGATGGAAGCTGTGACAGGTTTAGTGATGGAATCTGTAACAGGTTCTGTGGTGGTTGCTGTAACCGGTTCAGTGATGGAGGCTGTACCAGGTTCCATGGTTTGAATTGTAGAGGTGAGTATACTGTCACTGTTTGGCTGATGATCAGAAATAGGTACAGGGAGGACAGTGTCAGGGAACGGGTCAGGAGGTAAAATTTCAGTAATGTTATGAAAGGGAAAAGTAGTTTCATGGAAGACTACATCTCTTGATATAAAAAAGGTCCTGGATTGAAGGTTGTAGAGTTTGTAACCTTTGTGGCCTATGGGATAACCTACAAAGACTGAGGGGATGTCTCTAGGGGTGAGTTTGTCTCTTCTAGAGGGCAAGGTAGATGCGTAGGCAAGACAACCAAACACTCTGAGGGATGAAAGGTCTGGTTCTTTGGAGAAAAGCAACTGGTGAGGAGTTTGGCCTTTAAGAAGTTTGGATGGAGTTCTATTAATGAGAAATACTGCTGTTTTCAAACACTCTCCCCAAAAGGAAATTGGAGCTCTAGATTGAAAATACAGGGCTCTTGTAACATTGAGGAGATGCTGATGTTTCCTCTCAACAACTGAGTTTTGTTGTGGTCTCTCTACACAACTGAATTGATGTAAGGTGCCTTTAGCTGCCAAAAAATCAGTGAGGGCCAGTTCTTTTGCATTATCAGTCCTTATAGCCTTAATCATAGTATGAAACTGAGTTTCAATTAGTGCAAAAAATTGTTGAATATATGCGGGTGCATCAGATTTGTGCTTAAGTAAGTATATCCATGTAAAACGAGAATAATCATCTACAATTGTAAGAAAAAATCTATTTTGATCATAGGTTGGAGCATGATAAGGGCCCCAAATGTCACAATGTATAAGACTAAAAGGAGAGTTAGACATGTGATTAAAGGAATGGAAATGCAAGCGTTTTTGTTTTGCTAAAGGACAAATGTTACATGTAGGAGGTATGCTAGAATGGGACAAATTCAATCCTAGAGTGTTTCTAAGTGAGAGAAGACATTTATTTGATAAGTGTCCTAAACGTGCATGCCACAAATTGAAATTGTGGTCATGTGAAACAGAATTACAATGAGAAACTACAGTGTTGGATGAGGCAGTGATTGGAAAAGCCTTATCTGGGAAGCAGGTAGTATTGATTGGAAGAGTAGGTTGATGAGCTTGAAAGAGATACAGTCCTTGGACCAGCTCACCGCTCCCAATCAATTTCATTTGCTTGAGTTCCTGCATAAAGAATCTATTATCAATCAAAAACATAGAAATGTTTGAAGATGTGAGTAAAGAGCCAACTGAGAGTAGATTAGCATGAAAACTAGGGATATATAGGACATTGTGAAGTATAATGCCATTGCCTAGGGAGACTGTGCCTACAAAATGGACTTGTATGACAGTTTTGTTTGGCAGTGTAACAAAGGAATTAGAAGTAGGTTTGATGAATATGAAGTTGTCTAAGGTGTATGCTATATGACAAGTAGCACCCGTATCAATGATCCAAAAATGAATGCCAAAAGATAGTTTCAAATAATTGAAAGAAGCAGTATTCAAGCAAACATTAAAGATAGCACCTGATGTGGTGGTTGAAGAAGTTGTTTCAGGAACTGCTGCCTGAGTCATTTGGCTAGAGAGAAGAGCCATCAACATCTTGCATTGATCATTTGAGAAGGCAGTGTTGGAAGTAGAATCATCATTGGCAGTGACTTGATTTGCTGTACCAGTATTTGGTGTGGATCCAGAAACAGTGTGTTGCCTATGCTTGCCATAGCCAGGTGGATAACCATGAATCTTGTAACACTTCTCAACCGTGTGGCCAAGAAGTCCACAGTGAGTACACACAGGACGATCCTTCTTGGTGGAAACAGGTTTGGCTTGGTTCTTGGCTTGATAGGCCTTGACAGCAAAGGCAATTTGGGATTCAACAGAATTGCTTTTGGAGGTGGCGCCAATTTCACGATGCTTTTCATCTTGGAGGACAAGGGAAAAGACTTTGGAAATGGGGGGAATGGGATCCATAGTGAGGATCTGTCCTCTAACATGGGAGAAGCCATCAGAGAGTCCCATGAGAAATAGCATTACATATTCACGGTCATTTTCAGCAAGGAGAGGTTTAACGCCACAACAATTACAGGTATTCTCAGCTTTGAATTGTTGTAATTCTTCCCAGAGAGATTTCAACTTGGTGTAGTATTGAGTAACTGATGAATTACCTTGAGAAAGATCATTGAGATCTTTGCGGAGCTGATAGATGCGTGGACCATTGACTTGCTGGAAACGATTCTTGAGGTCGGTCCAAATCTCAGCTGCAGAGTTAGCGTGGATGATGGAAGTGACGATATCCTTCGAAACTGCGTTGAGAAGCCACGAACACACGATATTGTCTGGGATGATACTTCAACTCGAAGTCATAAGTATTAGAGAAGAAAATGAATTCTTGATTTTGATATCTGTACAAAGGTTTATATATACAAAAGGAATTCAGTTATCAGAAACTGAAAAAAATAACAAACTTAAAAACTAACAGAACGAAGGGAGAGAGCACTGAAGAGAAAGAACTAACTACAGTAAAACTAACTCTAGTTAAATACAATGAGTTAAATAAATAAAAATAAGTATTACACTCTAATATCCCCCCTCAAGTTGGAAGGTAGATATTGTGCAAGCCCAACTTGGATAATAAACTATGAAACAGAGTAGCAGCAACTGGTTTAGTAAGGATATCAGCAAGTTGGTGAATGGATTTGACATGCACCAATCGAATTACACCAGTCAAGACTTTCTCTCTAATGAAGTGGCAGTCAATTTCAATATGTTTGGACCTCTCATGGAAGGTGGGATTGGAAGCCAGATGGATAGCAGATTGGCTATCTGAGAAGACCATAGCAGGACCAGTAGAAACTTCTAAGTCTTTGAGTAGGGAATGCAGCCATTGCAATTCACTAGCCACACTTGCCAAGGACCTGTATTCTGCTTCAGCAGAAGAACGGGATACAACTTGTTGTTTCTTTGATTTCCAAGAAACTAAGGAATCTCCAATGAAGACACAGTAGCCAGTGGTGCTCCTTCTGGTGTCTGGGCAGCTTCCCCAATCAGAATCTGCATAGGCTTTGAGGGACAGAGTTGAAGCAGCAAAGAAGAAGAGACCAGTCCCGGATCGACCCCCACTGCCATCTACATTATCTGGTTTTGAAATCAAAATTGTAGACATGATATTTATGTGTGCAGGGAAAATGACTTTTGATTAACAAAAAATAACTCCAAAGATGCTGGGAAAATGTCTGAAAAGGTTAGAATGATTTGGGATGTTAATGATATTGATATAAATGTATTAAACCCTATTAATTATATATTTTGAATGGCCACATATAGTTTATTGGTTTGAATTTGAAATTGTATGACTTTTAATCAACTGTTAGTATACGTTATACATTCAATTCATATAAATACATTTATTTGTGATTTTCTTTTATAAATTTAATTCTGAAAGCCAAATAATTTATGGTAATCACATGTCAGCACTGTTTGGCTAGGAGGGAGGTTTAGGTGAGGACATGTGGCAGATAAGTAATGGAGGCAATTTCCTAATTGTATTATATATAGATATAGATATAGATATAGATATATGTAAATAATAAATACATTTTCAATAAAAAAACATTTATATTTTTTCTCTTAGGAGTCAAGAAAAACAATACATTTATAGATAGATGTGAATATTCAATTCAATTCAATAATTACATACAAACTCATCGACACTCAATATTATTTTTTTACCAAAGGAAACTTACTTCATTTCATTAAGGCTAAATATATATTTTGACCCTTTATCTTTGGGGTTGTGGTCACTTTGGCCCTTTATCTTTTTTTTTTCTCATTTTAGACCCTCATGTTTTTTGTGTGTGTCATTTTGGCCCCTGCCGTTATGTTTATGTTTTTTTAGGCAAATTTTTAAGGACGAAAATGAAATCAATTAAAAACATAAGGGCCCAAAATGAAATCAATTAAAAACATAAGGGACTAAAATGAAATCAATTAAAAACATAAGGGACCAAAATGATAACGGCAAGGGCCAAAATGACACACACAAAAAACATGAGGGTCTAAAATGAGAAAAAAAAAGATAAAGGGCCAAAGTGACCACAACCCCAAAGATAAAGGGCCAAAATATATATTTAGCCTTTCATTAATAATAATGTTGGTGTTAACACCCAAAAATAATTAGGTCGTAAGCCGAGGACTGAATGAAGAAGGCAGTGGAGCTGGAGTATTGAGGCAGGTCTCTAGACAAGAATTTTAAAAGATAATTTCCTGAGAAAATGATCAAGGGAAGCTCTCGGGGCATATCACTAGACAACTCCCCGAGGAAGGGGTTAGCCCGAGGAGCAATGAGCGAGACCGAGGGAGGGTACAGCCTCAGCCTATAGAGTGCCACGGCCAAGGTAGGCTCAGGTGCCTGAGTTACTGTCTGAGGGCGAAGGTTAGCTGAGTGAACCAAGTGGCTGAGGTAAGGCGGTTTTACTTGGAAGGCACGTAAGAGACATGCACGAAGATGGAACGTGGGAGCAGTTGAAGATCAAGCGAAGGAGCGAAGCCTTGAAGAGCGGAGTGAAGGAGTTCACCCCACTAACCGTGCTAGTGAGATCGTGGGTGGTTACTCTGCCTCCTTAAGGCTTTGGAACAATGATAGTCGTTGATCTTAGACTTATCCAACGGTAGGCAAAATGTTGGCTGTGTTAATGGCCGACGAGGGCCTATGTATATAAATAGGAGAGTAATTGTACAGAAAAGACACACATCAATCAATCAAAAACTCTACGTTTATTTCGTCTATCTGCTTCTATCGCACTTTATCTTTATTTTTATGCATTAGCCAGTAGTATAATCCAACCCTCGCAGTCCCCTCTCACCTAACCTGGCCCTTTCGAGAGGAGTCAGGATACCCACAGTCAAGGAGCAGAGTTCCCTCATTGGCGCAATCGCTTGAAGAACAAGGAATCGAAGAACTTGCTCAAAACTCTTGGCCGAATCCACGGCTGGGACCTAAGAGTTTGAACCAAGGAACAACAGTTGGTAATACTGTTGCACCCCGAAAAATCCCCGGTTTGGGTTTCTTAATGTACAACGTGGAAAATTTTTGGAGCCGCCACCAATATTTTAATTTTAAGACCAAAACATTGAAAAAGGGTCTTTTGGACAAGGCGGGTGGTCTTTTGAAAACTAGAGATATAGGTTCGGGGGTCGATTACGTGCGAGGAAGGTGTTAGCACCGCGCACGTCCTTTCTACCGAAAGGGAACCTCTAATTAAATGTGTGGTTTTAACGTTTGATTTGAAAAATATCTAGATTTGCCTATTTATTTGTTGTTTGAAGATGAATGGGAAAACTTAATGGAAATTTTATTTTTGGTGAGAAAGGGGGAAAGAAGGGTTTTTAGAAAAAGTGCTTGACGGGACATGGCCCGCTCCTACGTATCTCCCGGTGCGACGGAGAATTCAAAGCTTACGTAGTTCTCCTTTGTCTTTTTGAAAAGTTTTTGTTTTTTTATCTTTTTTTAGTGAGTTTTTGAAATAGGACGAGCATTAGCAAATGATTAAACTAGCAGAGGCTATGATGAATCACTACTAAATACTCAAAAAAGAGAGTTGTACCGCTAGTCAAACGAACAAAGGTTCTGATGGACTATTGATAACAACTCGTTTTTATTACCTTTTTTTGAAAGTGATTTTCGAAGGAGATTGATTTTCACGATGATCAAACTAACAAAGGTTATGATGGATCATCGTTTATTATTCTTATGAGAAAAGGACATTGCCACTAATAGCTAAACGAACAAAGGCTCTGATGAGCTACTAGCAACAATGGGTTTGAAAATGATTCCTTTTGTTTGTTTTATAAAAATGATTTGTTTATGGTTGCGAAAAGGATTTTTATTTGTTGCGCATGACGAGAACGTGACTCGCTCCTACGTATCCCAAATGGGAATCAAAGCGACGTAGTTCTAATGAAAATGTTTTTTTTTGAAAAGGGTTTGAAAGGGGAAGAGCTTTCATAATGATTAAGCAAGCAAAGGCTTTGAGTGATCATTACTAATAACCCTTGATGGCGTTCATGACAATCAAACAAGCCAAGGCTTTGAGTGATAGTCACTAATAACTCGCATTAAATGGAAAAGAGTTTGAAAGATTTTTGGAAAAAGGGTGAAGTTATTATCAATGATTGGTTACAAAGTTCAAGCACATTCAATAATCACGGAATCATGCATATGTTGAACATTAATTAAGACTAAACATGCCAATATGATCAAAAGATCCACTTATCAAGGATGCAAGATAAAGTTCTCAAAGCAAATGTGTGTGTGTAGGAAGGGGTGTATTTACCCTAATGACTCTATGCTACAACATGCATGTAGACTTACGTCTTCATTAGGTGGTCATACACATGGATGGAATGGCATATAATTGAATTAAGACATTTAAAATGCATCAAAAACAAGCAAGCAATTGGTCATAGGCATAGAATGTTATTAAACTAAGGAACATATGAGCAATGATTTCTTAATAACATGAACAAAAGGGGAAATTGCATCAAGGCTAAGGTAAGCCTATCCTTTGCATTCATGAATAAGTGCGCAAAGGCTAATAACACAATCAAAGAGGAGGGAGCATCAAGGTTTTGGGTAACCTATCCTTTGCAATACCCCATGGACCTTAAACCATAAACCTAACTATCTCATCTTTTATTCGTTAAGAAGTGAAAAGGGGAAGGTTGAATCATCTAAAACCATCCTCACCACTTAGAATATGATGCACTAGGCATAAGCGGGAATCATATGATTTATCCTCAACAATGGACAATAATAAAATTAGAATACAAGAGCAAGTAAATAAACACTAAAGCTAAGTTGAATCATATCTTGCAATCCTCTCACTTAAATTGTGATGCTCTAAGCACAAGTGAGAATCAAGTTGCAAAATCATCAACAAACAAACTCCAAAGATTAAACAAGAAAGGCTCATAAACAAGGTTGAATCATATCTTGCAATCCTCTCACTTAAATTATGATGCTCTAAGCACAAGTGAGAATCAAGTTGCAAAATCATCAACAAACAATAAACAAATAACACAAGATTAGTAAACTAAGATGAAGTTGAATCATATCTTGCAATCCTCTCACTTAAATTATGGTGCTCCAAGCACAAGTGAGAATCAAGTTGCAAAATCATCAACAAACAATAAACAAATAAAACAAGAGTAGTAAACTAAGATGAGGTTGAATCATGTCTTGCAATCCTCTCACTTAAATTATGATGCTCCAAGCACAAGTGAGAATCAAGTTGCAAAATCATCAACAACACAAATATTTGCAAGTAATATGGACTAAAAGTCACATTTAACACAGGGATTTAAACACTAATAACAAGGTTGATCAACACCAAGTAAAAAGGAACAACAAGATAAATTAAAACCCCAAAGAAAATGCGAACCACATAGGAGACAAAATCACATGTTTATTCCATTAAAATGCAAAGATCAACACAAAATAACAACAAACTACATCTTAAAGATGAAAATGATGAGTATGCGAAAATGATGAAGAGAATATGAATTTTGATGCAAAGTATTGTAAATGATGTAAGGGTTTTAGAGATTCACCTAGGATCCAAACTAGTAGAAGTAGGAAATGAAGGAAAAATAACCAAATCAACTAGAATCTTCAAGAGATAAATGGTGAAAGGAGGAGGATCTATGAAGGAGGAGTGGATTTGAGGTGATTTTGTGGTGTTTGGGTGAAGGGAACAAAAGAAATGGAGGAGAGGAGAGTGGGGGGAGGGCTACGGCCTATGAGAGAAGGGGGAGAGGAGGAGAATTGGGTTGATTTCAAGTGAGAGAATGAATGAGCAAAAAATTGTGATGTGTGGAAAATGAAAGGGTATTTATAGGATTGGTGAAGGGCTAGGGTTAAAATGGTAATCAAACCAATTAAATCAATTAATATTCAGCTGAATATTAATAAATAAAATTAATTTGAACTTGGTCACCAAGTTAGAGGGTATTTTAGTCATTGGCTTTGAGAGGTGCACTAGGATTAGACTTTAAATTTGAATGGAGGGTGGAGATGCATCATCACATGGATTGAGGGTGTTGAAGAAACACAAAAATGTGAGAGATATGGAGAGTGGGGGGCGAAATTTAGAGGGAAAGAAAAAGGAAAAGAAAAATGAATTTCTTATTTTAGAAGAGATATTTTATGTGAAGTAGGGTTAAGGGCATTTTAGGGGAGAATTGTTACCAAAGAGGGGAACTTTGGGTTTTCTTATGAATAGGTTAGTGTAAGTGAGTGGAGTAATTTACCAAAGAGGGTATAATGGAAGAGTGTGGAAGAAATTGGAGAGAGAGAGAGAGGAATTCGTAGGTGGGGAGAGGAGGGAAGAAAAAAAACTTGTTTTTGGTTTTTTGTCTTATTGAGGACACTTCCCTTTTTTTGTTTTTTTGAAAATGAAATTTTTGGGCATGAGAAATAATGGGAATGCAACTATTGAAAATGTGTTACATGCTTTTTGGGCACCATAAAATATTCCCTCTAGTCACCTATGACAATAAAAATTGTCACTTAAAAATTGAGGAATATTTAGTGGTCCCTTTTTATTTTTCTATGCACTAAAAATGAAAAAATACATTTTTAATTATTTTGACTAGGGTTTTCTTCCTAAAAAGTTGTACAAAAATTATCCTTGATAGAACAAAAATGTACCTTTTGAGGATGTGCATTTTTGGCGAGAAAATCATCTTTTTGCGAAAAATGACCAAAATGCCCTTTTTGACCCTAAAACCCTAATTTGCCTAAAAAGTGCATTCCAACCCTAAAAATGATTTTAAAGACCTTGGAATGACTTCTAGGACCCAAAATGCAATGCATGATGCTCTTCATTCTTTAATTCATTTATTTATTATTTTTGGGGAAAATTAGGGTTTTGACCTAAGCCGGACAAAATTGGGGTATGACAGCTGCCCCTCTTTATCTGAATTTTAACGAGGGATATGAATTGGCCGAAACATATTCCAAGGCAAAATGAAGATAAAGAATTCAGGAACTATACCGATTTTGTCTACTTAGGGAAACCCGAATTTTCCTCTTTTTCCTCTTTCTATTTTTATTGGGTGTTAGCCCGAAGTGAATGCAATGGATGAATCGTCAACTCTCAGTAAGCAGGAAATTAAATGGTGCCAACCCTCAATAAGCTAGCGGAAAGCAATAAAGAAAGCAATAAAAAAGGAAGCAAAAAGGGTGCCGGCCCTCGTTAAGCCGGCGACGGAGGCTGCCTAAAGCCTTTTAACGAATCGCGAACGATCCGAGCTTGCACTTGGGCCTGGGAGCACGTGGGCTCCAAAGGGGTGGTCTTGCGAGCGACCAAGGGAGGGTACTATATCAAGTCTAGATCTCGATATTTCCCTAGGACTGCGCCATGTTTTAGGCCAACACAGCTATCCTCTTCGACTGGACCTATTGAGGTCAGGGGGACTTACCTGCAGCTCGAATACAAGGTGAAGTCAATCTTGCTGGGGACACGCGGGTCCAGAGGGGATTCCAAAATCCAGTTGGTTTCCTTTAGTCGGTCAATGCTTCCACACCGATCCAGGATGCCTGCTCAGGTTAGCAGGACTTTTCTTCAGCTTTCTCTTGATTGATGATCAATAGCCATTGTACTGATCCAGGATGTCTGCTCAGGCTAGCAGACCTTTCTTCAGCTTGCTCTAATTGATGATCAATGCCATTGCACTGATCCAGGACACCTGCACACGTTAGCAGATGCAAGACATGGTGCATGGAATATGAATGCATGCTATGCAAAGTCCGTTATGCGAATGCATGTCATGTGAGTGCATGCGATGTGATGATTTAGTGGAATGATGAATGCAATGGGATGCTATTCTTGATTCTTCGTTTCTTTTGTCAGCTTTCTTTTTTCTGACTGTTTGTTTTTTCTTGGCCTTTCATTCTTTGATCAGCTTTCTTTTTTTTCTAATCGTTTGTTTTTTCTTTGCTCTTCATTCTTTGATCAGCTTTCTTTTTTCTGATCGTTTGTTTTTTTTTCTTGGCTTTTCATTCTTTGATCAGCTTTCTTTTGTCTGATCGTTTGTTTTTTCTTTTGCTCTTTTGGCTTATTTTTGCTGGTTCAGCCAACCCGCGACACTCATGGCACGAGACTGAGGAACCCATTGGAATTGCGGGGCTCATGGGCCGGGTGCATGTTGGCTTTGACTTCGCCGCTCGAAGCAATCGTGAGTGCAATCGCTTTCTCTTGCATGATTAACTAGTTTTGGGGAATTGCTTTTTTCCGCGACCTTTAGGGATTTTGCAATAATCGTAATGCTCCATGATTTATGCACATGTTTTACAGGTCATCATCACCATCATTATAAAACGTTTATTTTGAGCAGAAAAAAAAACAGAAAATAAAAGAGTGAACAGATATGAGAAAGTTGAACTTTATTAATGTGGAAACCGGCCGCACAAGAAGTTACGCCGATTGTTTATTACACTTGAAAGTTTAAACTATTAAAAGACACGAAAAAAGAGAGAAGTTAAATTCTGACTGTCCGTCTCTGTGGAACAGTGCTAAACATTTATGTCCTTGACCTTGATCACTCCATCATCCAAGCCTTCAGAGGAGTTGTATGCCTTTCTTTACTTTTCATGCCCAAGTTTTCTGACCCTAATTTTTGCCTGGATCGCCCTTTGCGGGTTTTCAATCCACCGGGTCGCTCTGATTTTGCCTAGGCCGCCCTTTCGGGTTTTCAACCTAGCGAGCTAACTCTTACTTGGCTTGTCTTTCTCTTTTTTCGTTTATTTCTTTCAGGCATAATACTTCTTCACTTGATCGGAATTGACTGGGTTCCTTAAATCCTCTCCGTCCATGTTCGTGAGTATCAGCGCTCCTCCAGAAAAGGCTTTCTTGACCACATACGGGCCGTCATAAGTGGGTGTCCATTTCCCTCGGGGATCAGTCTGGATAGGCAAGATCTTCTTAAGCACCAAATCTCCCTGCTTGAATTCACGGTGCCGGACTTTCTTGTCAAAAGCTGTTCTCATTCTCTGTTGGTACAGCTGTCCATGACACAAAGCTGCAATTCTTTTTTCCTCAATG
Organism: Astragalus membranaceus; assembly: GCA_039519185.1. Lineage (NCBI taxonomy): Eukaryota > Viridiplantae > Streptophyta > Magnoliopsida > Fabales > Fabaceae > Astragalus > Astragalus membranaceus. The sequence continues at coordinate 21,869,465 of CM076852.1, forward strand.
AGGTTTAGCTGATCCAGACGGGCCTGCACCCACTCTGCTTCTTTCAGTTTAGCTTCCATGAGTACCCGTAGGGATGGTATCTCAACCTCGATTGGGAGGACCGCTCTGACCCGTATACCAGAGAGAAAGGAGTTGCCCCAGTTGAGGTACGCACTGAAGTACGATAGCCATGCAAAGCAAAGGGAAGCATTTCATGCCAATCCTTGTATGTGACCACCATTTTTTGCACAATCTTTTTGATGTTCTTGTTAGCTGCCTCCACTGCTCCATTCATCTTGGGCCGATAGGGGGAAGAATTATGATGGTGAATTTTGAACTCTACGCACAAGTCCTTCATCATTTTGCTATTCAGATTGCTGCCGTTATCAGTGATGATCTTGTTAGGAAGACCATAACGGCAAATCAGATCCTTCTTCACAAATTTGGCAACCACTGAACTGGTTACACTGGAGTATGAGGCAGCTTCAACCCACTTCGTGAAATAGTCAATGGCGACCAAGATGAAGCGATGCCCATTTGATGCTTTGGGTTCAATGGGACCGATGACATCCATTCCCCACATTGAAAACGGCCAGGATGCAGTCATAACATTCAATTTGGCAGGCGGCACATGAATGTGGTCAGCGTAGATTTGGCACTTGTGGCACTTTCAGACAAAGTTGTAGCAATCACCTTCCATCTGCAACCAGTAATAGCCCACCCTTAAAATCTGTCTAGCCATAGTATGCGCACTGGAATGAGTTCCGAATGAGCCCTCGTGTACATCTTTCATGATCCTTTCAGCTTCTTCTTTAGCAACACACCTTAAGAGGAATGTGTCATAATTCCTTTTGTAGAGAACCTCACCACTGAGGAAGAAATTCCTTGACAGTCGCCGAAGAGTTCTCTTGTCATTTTCAGATGCCCCAGGAGGGTATTCTCTGTTGATGATGTACTGTTTGATATCATGATACCAAGGCTTGTCATCCGGCTCTTCATCTATGGCTGTGCAGTAGTGATGCGCCGGTAGACTCCGGTGCTGGATTGTGACATGAGTCAAGCTTTTATCACAATTGATATTGAACATGGATGATAAAGTTGCCAATGCATCAGCCAGCTGGTTTTCGCTTCGAGGGATGTGTTTGAAAGTGATTTCGTCAAAAGACTCCATCAACTCTTGCACATAAACACAATAAGGAATCAGTTTGGGATCTCTGGTCTCCCAATCGCCTCTTACTTGATGAATAACCAGGGTTGAATCTCCATACACATCTAGCCTTTTAACTTTCCATTCTAGGGCTGCTTGAATACCCAAGATGCACGCTTCATACTATGCTATGTTGTTTGTGACATAGAAGCTCAACCTTGCAGTGACAGGAACGAAGCGATTGTCAGGAGATATTAACACAGCACCTGCCCCATGCCCCCATACATTTGACGCACCGTCGAAGATCATTCTCCACCTTTCACTTTCTTGGGACTTCCCCTCATCAAACAGTGCCATGATATCTTCATCAGGAAAATCATGCTGCATTGGTTGGTAGTCTGGAATCGGCTGACATGCCAAATACTCAGCAAGTGCACTACCTTTAACTGCTTTTTGTGTGACATACAGGATATCGTATTCTGATAATTGCATCTGCCAACGGGCAATTCGTCCTGTAAGAGCTGACTTCTCAAATATGTACTTGATTGGATCCATTTTTGACACCAACCAAGTGGTGTGACTCAGCATGTACTGCCTTAAACGGTGAGCAGCCCAAACTAGAGCACAACAAATCTTTTCCAGCATAGAATATCTTGTCTCACAATCGGTGAACTTTTTGCTAAGATAGTATATGGCATGCTCCTTTTTCCCGGATTCATCATGCTGCCCCAACACACAGCCCATTGAATTATCCAGCACGGTAAGGTATAAGATGAGAGGCCTGCCTGACACAGGTGGCATTAAGACTGGTGGATTCTGCAAATACACCTTGATTTTCTCAAAGGCAGCTTGACACTGGTCATTCCACTTCAACTCTTGATTTTTGCACAGCAGTTTGAAGATCGGCTCACAAGTAGCAGTCAACTGGAAGATGAATCGGGAAATGTAATTCAGCCTTCCGAGGAAACCACAGACTTCTTTCTCTGTTTTGGGCACTGGCATCTCGAGGATGGCTTTTACTTTGTCTGGATCCACCTCGATTCCCTTCTGGCTGACAATGAAGCCTAACAACTTCCCTGATCTCACCCCAAACGTGCACTTGGCCGGGTTTAACTTGAGTTTATATTCCCTCAACCGTTCAAAGAGCTTCTGCAGATTGACAATATGCTCCTCGTCGGTTTTAGACTTTGCGATCATGTCGTCCACATAAACCTCAATCTCATTATGCATCATGTCGTGAAACAGCGTGACCATGGCCCTTTGGTAGGTTGCACCAGCGTTCTTTAACCCGAATGGCATGACCTTGTAACAGAACGTTCCCCAAAGCGTTATGAAAGTTGTCTTTTCCATATCTTCGGGGTCCATCTTGATCTGATTATATCCCGAATATCCATCCATGAAGGAGAATAACGAGTGTTGAGCTGTACTATCCACTAAGACATCAATGTGGGGCAAAGGGAAATCGTCTTTAGGACTAGCACGATTCAGATCTCGGTAGTCAACGCACATTCTGACCTTCCCGTCCTTCTTCGGAACCGGGACAATATTGGCAACCCACTGTGGGTATTTGGCCACCGCTAGGAATCCGGTGTCAAACTGCTTTTTTACCTCATCCCTAATCTTTAGGGACATTTCAGGCTTCATCCTTCTAAGTTTCTGCTTCACAGGCGGGCATTCAGGTTTGACTGGCAACTTATGCATCACAATGTCAGTATCCAACCCAGGCATATCTTGGTAGGACCATGCAAACACATCCATATAATCGTGCAACAGCTGAACCAACTTTATGCGATCCTCGTCATTCATGGCGGTGCCCACTTTGACCTCTTTCTTGCTCTCAGCTGTACCCAAGTTGATCACTTCAGTAGATTCTCCGTGTGGCTGAATTACCCTTTCTTCCTGTTTCATTAACCTCATGAGTTCTGGAGGAGCTTCCCAGTCTTCCTCAACATCCCCCTCAGCTTGATTAATAGGGTGATCAAAGTCAAAATATGGACTGTTGGCACTGTTATTTTGGGAGACAATTGCTGTGGATCTGCATTTTGCCGAAGCGAAAAAGCAGAATGAAAGGCGAGACAAGCAAGCAAACAATAATAAAGCGAGGAAAAGACACATGAAATGAAAAACAACATTTTATTAATGATGATGATTCTGAAAATAAAAACATGCTCGCCCCTAACAACTTGCCCTATGGCCTTGGGCAGAGCCACAGGGTTGCATTACAAATGATTACTTTAAATTAAAAGTCACAGGAAGATCAGCAGCCTTCCAATTCTTTAATTTTTCACCGGCACCACAGCGTCGAACCAAACTTGCACCACCCTCTTCAGATTCAGAACCATCCTTGATGACAGCAACTTGATTGGGATCCAACAAACCAGCACTCACAAAACTTTGACTGATGTCGCAAATTGGAATCCTCTGGGGCCATGGATCCTGGCCTTTGGACTTGGCCAACCATCTGCCCCTTCGTTGATCTGCCATTTTTCTTTTTTCTTCCTCACCTGGGGTGTATCCCAGCCCGTAACGGTCCTTGTTTTCCTGTAGTTGAATGGGAGCTAGAATTCCCTGACCAAACTTTCCCAAGCCAGAACCAACCTTATATCCTTGGGCTAACATGATCTTAGCAACCATCTCCTCCTCCTTGGTCCTCTCAAATACTACATTGGCGATCTCCAAAGACTAAAAGGCTGTTTCCAACGACTCTTCGGCAGCTTCCACATATTTGAATTCTGATGGCTTATTAACCAGAGTCTCTTCCTCACCAAATACTACCACGACCTGGGCGTTAACCACGAATTTGACCCGCTGGTGTAAAGAAGAAGGGATTGCTCCAGCCATATGGATCCATGGTCGGCCCAGCAAACAACTGTATGAGGACGTAATATCCATGATTTGGAAATTGATGTAGAAAACTTCGGGACCTATCTGGATGGGAAATTCCATTTCCCCCAGAACTTCCTTTTTGGACCCATCAAAGGCCCGCACCAGTGTCGAACTCGGCTTCATGTAGGAGCAATCAACGCCTAACTTATCCATAGTTGACTTCGGCATCACGTTCAATGAAGACCCATTGTCAATTAGTACTCTGGCCAGCACATAGCCTCCACACTTTATCGAGATGTGCAGAGCTTGATTGTGTTCTTTTCCACTTGAAGGCAACTCATCATCGGCAAATGTTAGGTGATTTGCAGCCACTATATTCCCTACAATCCCATCAAACTGATTCACTGAGATATCCTCTGCAACATGAGCCTCGTTGAGCACCTTCATCAAAGCTGTTCTGCGTGCTTCCGAGCTAAGCAACAATGATAGCATGGATATCTTGGATGGAGTTTGCTTTAACTGATTAACCACTCGATAATCACTTTGCCGGACGATCTTCAAGAATTCATCTGCTTCTTTTTTCGTCACTTTCTCTTGAGCAACCTCTGGCTCTTTTCCTTTTTCCTTACGGCCCCTCTGTTCGGCCTCCTTGGAAGTTTCAGCTCGGAGAGTCTCAGGAGCATATACTCTTCCGCTTCTTGTGATCCCACTTGATCCCCCTATGTTGGTTATGATAGGAGCACTTGGGGAGCATTTGACTGTAGATAGTGCAGTGTACTTCCATGGAACTGCCTTGTCCGACTTATAGGGAAAAGGAGCCGGAACTTCGATCACTATTGGTTGGGCGTTTGCCCGCACCAATCTGGGATTGTAATTGTAAGGAATTTCGACAGGTCTTCTGGGTCCTCTACTTTTATCAGAATGTAGAGTCAACACTTCTTCTTTAACATCATGGGTTCCTATCTGGACCACACACCGATCCATTAGGTCCTGCAGGATCATCTCAAAGCTTTCACAATTCCCCACGCACATGGAGTCAGCACACCCCTCTTCATGGCAACACCCCTTCTTAACCACCCCGACATGGCATAACTCAGAGTAGATAACACCCAACGGGGTCTTGATCTTCTGCACATCCTTTACCAATTGCCCAACGGAACTTTCTATAGCATTGGTAGCTGGCCTCTGATGACCTGGCAATGGATTAGTTGTTGTATTCGGGCTGCTCTGCTTGAACGAGATCCACCCAGCATCTACTAGGTCTTGCACCACATGCTTGAAGGCTTTACATTCCTCCACAGCATGACCGACCGCGTTTTCGTGGAAACTGCAGGTAGCATTAGCGTTGTAACCTCTGGGAAATGGTGGCTGCAGGGCCTTCATTGGCCGGGTGTTGATCAAGTTCTTGGAAGTCAAGTGATCAAACAATTCAGTATATGTCATTGGTATTGGATCAAAACTGGTCCGTTTCTTGTACTGATAACCCTGAGCCCTGTGACTGTCACCGCTTTGCTGGGATGGCACAGGAGCAGAAAATGGAACCGTTTGTGGTGGAGGGGTACCAAAGGATGAACTTCCTCCCGAGATTACATTTGTTTCCCCTTCCTTCTTCCTCGGGAAATGGGAGTGAGGCTTCTTCTGATTGCTTGAACCACCAGAGCTTCCTGCATTACTGAGGTGATTCGAAATCTTCCCACTTCGGAGACCATGCTCAAGTCTTTCCCCGAAGACTATCATATCGGAGAAGCTAGTTGAAACACTTGTAATCAGCCGGTCATAGTAAATTGCTGGCAGAGTTTCCAAGAACGTGTACACCATTTCTTTTTCAGTCAAAGGAGGTTGGACCTGGGCGGCTAGGCTTCGCCATTTCTGGGCATATTCTTTGAAAGTCTCCCTTTCGCCCTTACTCATGTGTTGCAATTGCGACCTGTCCGGAGCCATGTCCATGTTATACTTATATTGTCTCATGAATGCTTCGCACAAATCTTTCCAACAACGAATTTCAGAGGATTGCAGTTTCATGTACCAATCTAGAGGAGCTCCAGCCAAACTGTTTTGAAAGCAGTAAATCAGCAGTTTGTCATCATTGGCGTAAGGACCCATTTTTCGGACAAACATCGTAACATGGCTCTCCGGACAGCCTGTTCCTCTGTATTTGTCTACTTCGGGAGCTTTGAACTTTGGTGGCAAAACCAAATCTGGGACTAAACACAGCTCACGAGCTTCCTTGGCTCTGACACCAACACCCTCCATTGCCTTTATTCTTTCTTCAAGTGCACGAATCGGGTCATTTGGCTGTGATCCCTCAAACATATGTCCTTGGGGGTGACTCCCCATACTGTAATAATACCCTCCAGGCTGAGGAACATTGTGAGGGTGTGCTGCAAGCCCCGGAGTAGGACTGAGCACAGCATGAGGACTAGGAGCTTGGATCTGCGGTCCTCCGGCAGCTCCCCCGAACACGGCGGCAGTGACCTGATTAGGCGCAACCATACTGACGGGGATAGGTCCAGCAGTTTGCGGCATGTACCCAGTAGGCATACCCCAAGGATATCTTTGTGAAGTGTATTGATTCGGCCCATTCATTCCTGAAGCAAAGACGGGAGGACTGACCCCGGATCCCGGAGGAATTGTGGCTGATATTGGAGGAGGAACGAAAGAAATGACACCATCTGGACCCACGACGGCGGCACCTTCGGCAACTGTCCCACTCTTTAAACTTTGCAGCATGATCATCATCTCATGCATCTGGGCCTCCATTTCCCCAACCTTATCCTTAAGCACTTGGTTCTCCTGAGCCAGCTGCTCAGGATTCAGAATTTGCACGCCCAAATCTTCATGTTCTGGATTACTTTCAGTTTCAATCTCTAGATGCCCTTGAGGATCAGCCATCAGCCTTGCTTGTAATCGGGTGAAGTATCGGTGGCGGTGAACCAGCTTGCCTCTCGTTTCTGTTGGTAGAACATTTTTATGAGTATAAGTATGAATGCGTAAATGAATGCAATGCATATGCACATGGCCTTATATTATTTTTGTGTTTAGCGCCAGGAATCGTGAGATAACTCCCTCTTGTCATAAGCAAACATCGAAACATTTTAAGAGCGTGACGAACATTGGGATCAACAAGCGAGATAAGCATACTTCATTCAAACATCATTTCTTTAACCATCCCAAGAGAAGAACAAAATACAATACCCTTAAATGTAATACAACGCTTTGAAAAGAAAAACACAACATTCTTTAAGAAAAGAAAAATTACAATTTCCTAGTGAACATTCTAAAAAAGAAATTTAAATCTTAAAAACCTATTGCCTTCATCTTCTCTTGGTTCCTCTTCCTTTTGCTAGCTGCAGCAGCTTCTCTTGCCCTTTCCATGAGTTCTTCAGTCAAAGATCTGCAGTACTCCACAAATTCATATACTCGCACCGGAGTGTTGTAAGGCAGCATCTCAGCTTCTGCCTTTCTCAACCTCTTGGGAACATCCCTCACCGCCTGGTTAGCCAACCATGCCAATTTGGAGAACTTGTTCTTCCACTGTTGAATTTCTGCCCTCATTTCAACTATGATCTCTTGCTTTTCAATCCTACCCATTAGCTCGAGAAGACGGTATTCCCAGTACTGACTCTCCTCTCTTACCTGTCGGTAAGCATCACTGATGCACCTCAGATTCCTCCTTAGCGCATCTGAATTCTCTTGCTCCATCCTTAAAGCCTGCTGATACTCTCTAAGGATGTTTACAATGGCATCTCTATCTTGTCTGATGCACCCTATTTGACTTTCAAGCTCACACGTCGCAGACTGAGACTTTTTCTTGAATTCCTCTAGTGATTCCTTTGTAGCTCTCTCACTTTGCGCAGACTTCTTCCTCCATTCGTTTGCTCTAACCATGGCCTCACCCACCTTGGCATTCGACCTTTTCAACTCATCCTTGGCACTTTTTAGATATTCTTTCATTTTTTGATTACTTTCCTCTTCTTTCTTAAGCTTCTTGCTGCTTTCTTTGAGAGCTTCGGCCTTGCATTCGTTCTCGCTCTCTAACTTTCTCTTCTCAGAAATTACTTTCCCCAACTTATCTTGTAAGGCTTTCTTTTCTTCTTCTACCTTGAACAAAGCAGACTTGACCTCACTTAGTTCTTTGAGACTTGGAACGTGAAGCTCTGGGACTTCTTTCCCAACTGACGATGAATTCTGACGAGGCGGGCCAACATTTTGAATTCTTTGGTGAAGCCATTGGTAGAAAGTAACATCGCCCGTTTTCTTTGTGATCTCCACTTTATCCTTGTAAACTACACCCTCCCAAGCCTTTGAAATTTTCTGAAGCAAACCTTGGTTCTTTGAATCTTCCTTATCGAGAAAAATTGGGGCCAACATGTCTTCAGTGGGTGCATTCTTCATAGGATACCCAAGCTGTCTGATGGTGAGAGAAGGATTGTAATTGATGTAGCCTTGGGTTCCCATTAAGGGCACATTCTGGAAATTGCCACACCGGAACAGTATTGAAGGCCTATCTTTCCAACACGGATGATTGAACCAACAGACTTTGAGAGTACTGAGATTCTCTAAAGTGTGCACCCATTCTTGTGCACATCTGGCTTCTACATCACAACACAGGGCATATTCTACTAAGTCCGCAGCTTTCGTCTTATGAGTGACAACATGGTTGAGGAACCAGGTGTAGAGAACATGGAAAGAGCAAGCAACCTTCTTCTTTCCTAACACACGGTGATGAGTGAAGGAATAGTAGGTATCTGCAAGGATTGCTGGTACAGGGTTAATCCGATTTTCTTTGCTTATGAATGCTAGAAAAAGCCCAATAGCGGTCTCATCAATGAACTTCTCGACCTGAGGGAAAAGGACGATCCCGAAAATAGTTAGGGCTAACAGCTGCTTGAAAGGACCCCACTTCTTATTCTGGGTATAAAACCTCAATAAACCATCGAAATAACTTAGCGGGAAACCCCTGATAAGGTTCTTCTTTTCCTTATGAAGCCCTAATTCCTTCACACTAACTTGCAACAACAAAGAGAGTCTCTGGTTTGAATACCGATGTTTCTGATATTGGTAAGGTGCTAACTCTGATTTCGAGAACCCCAGAATCTGTTCATACTCCTCGAGAGTTGGTGATAACTGAAAGTCTTTGAAGAGGAAACATCGAATGTCCGGATCATAGAATCGGCTGAGGGCCATAATAGCACTCTCTTGGACATCTAATTGTAACAATCTGAGGAGGTTACCATAAGCCTTCCCGAATAGATCCCTCTCTTCCGGCTCCATCAAGGAAACACACTCTTTCAAACCCTCTACATCTATTCTCCTGATAACCGGGAACCTCGAATTAAGTACAGTCTCGCTTCTTGATCCCATGTTGCTTTATCTTTCCCGCCTAAAACAAGATTCCAAGTTACTTTACAATCCCAGCAAACAACTTAGATGCGTGACGAATGAGTTTCAAAATTGGGTTTTTTTTTAATGCAGATGATGCAAATGACGTAATGATGCAATGATGCTACGATGCATGATGTGATGATGCTTCTTTTCGTGTTTTTACAGAAAGAGGATATTTACAGGTGGTGATTTTTTTGAAAATTTTCGCACTATATACCACCTCATATAGGCGTTTTATTGAAAAGGAAAAGCACCTCTTTTTTTGATTTTCGAAAATTCTGAGGGAAAATTGATTGAACTGAATGCACGATGCAGCACACAATTTGGAAAGCCCTTGTGACCTAAAATGGGGTAGAACCTATGATCTAAGACACTTTAGGGATAATCTTCTCATGTAGCTCTATTCACACCCTCACAAAGGTCATCAGAGCCACAGTCTCTTTCACGAAATTCCTTGTAAATGCAGCAAACTGCTAGGTACAAGGTATCATGGAAGAGCACAACTCTGATTGAAACTTTCGCGAGTAGCCAAACGGACAAAGGTCCTGATGGGCTCCCCCTACTCGAATCCACTCATCCTAAGATACCCTAACAGACATGGGTTATGGTCTCTTTCTCTAATCATAAAATCTCGGGGTACAAGTGGTGTGTGCGAAGGGCATTTCCTCAAAACTACCCCACCTGCAAATGAAAATCCAGACAGTCCAGACAATAGCATGTCGTCTACCCTAGGGTTCAATATCATTCAAATACAACTAGCCTAGGGTACCAACAACAAACACATTACTTATTTCAGAAAGGGAGCTGAGAAGAAGGGAACATGGGGATTGGAAGAATGCATGGGCATAAGCGATAAAAGAAAGGGAATAAAAGATGAGACAGGGGATCATAGAAGAACACAAATGCATACGCCTACAATCAATGATAAGAAAGAAAGGCAAACAAGGTTTTAATCAAATCAACAATACATTAAACCACACATTTAAATTAGTTAGGCTTGACCCTCGTCTTTTAAAAAGTCCCCAGCGGAGTCGCCAGCTGTTGCACCCCGAAAAATCCCCGGTTTGGGTTTCTCAATGTACAACGTGGAAAATTTTTGGAGCCGCCACCAATATTTTAATTTTAAGACCAAAACATTGAAAAATGGTCTTTTGGACAAGGCGGGTGGTCTTTTGAAAACTAGAGATATAGGTTCGGGGGTCGATTACGTGCGAGGAAGGTGTTAGCACCGCGCACATCCTTTCTACCGAAAGGGAACCTCTAATTAAATGTGTGGTTTTAACGTTTGATTTGAAAAATATCTAGATTTGCCTATTTATTTGTTGTTTGAAGATGAATGGGAAAACTTAATGGAAATTTTATTTTTGGTGAGAAAGGGGGAAAGAAGGGTTTTTAGAAAAAGTGCTTGACGGGACATGGCCCGCTCCTACGTATCTCCTGGTGCGACGGAGAATTCAAAGCTTACGTAGTTCTCCTTTGTCTTTTTGAAAAGTTTTTGTTTTTTTATCTTTTTTTAGTGAGTTTTCGAAATAGGACGAGCATTAGCAAATGATTAAACTAGCAGAGGCTATGATGAATCACTACTAAATACTCAAAAAAGAGAGTTGTACCGCTAGTCAAACGAACAAAGGTTCTGATGGACTATTGATAACAACTCGTTTTTATTACCTTTTTTTGAAAGTGATTTTCGAAGAAGATTGATTTTCACGATGATCAAACTAACAAAGGTTATGATGGATCATCGTTTATTATTCTTATGAGAAAAGGACATTGCCACTAATAGCTAAACGAACAAAGGCTCTGATGAGCTACTAGCAACAATGGGTTTGAAAATGATTCCTTTTGTTTGTTTTATAAAAATGATTTGTTTATGGTTGCGAAAAGGATTTTTATTTGTTGCGCTTGACGAGAACGTGACTCGCTCCTACGTATCCCAAATGGGAATCAAAGCGACGTAGTTCTAATGAAAATGTTTTTTTTTTGAAAAGGGTTTGAAAGGGGAAGAGCTTTCATAATGATCAAGCAAGCAAAGGCTTTGAGTGATCATTACTAATAACCCTTGATGGCGTTCATGACAATCAAACAAGCCAAGGCTTTGAGTGATAGTCACTAATAACTCGCATTAAATGGAAAAGAGTTTGAAAGATTTTTGGAAAAAGGGTGAAGTTATTATCAATGATTGGTTACAAAGTTCAAGCACATTCAATAATCACGGAATCATGCATATGTTGAACATTAATTAAGACTAAACATGCCAATATGATCAAAAGATCCACTTATCAAGGATGCAAGATAAAGTTCTCCAAGCAAATGTGTGTGTGTAGGAAGGGGTGTATTTACCCTAATGACTCTATGCTACAACATGCATGTAGACTTACGTCTTCATTAGGAGGTCATACACATGGATGGAATGGCATATAATTGAATCAAGACATTTAAAATGCATCAAAAACAAGCAAGCAATTGGTCATGGGCATAGAATGTTATTAAACTAAGGAACATATGAGCAATGATTTCTTAATAACATGAACAAAAGGGGAAATTGCATCAAGGCTAAGGTAAGCCTATCCTTTGCATTCATGAATAAGTGCGCAAAGGCTAATAACACAATCAAAGAGGAGGGAGCATCAAGGTTTTGGGTAACCTATCCTTTGCAATACCCCATGGACCTTAAACCATAAACCTAACTATCTCATCTTTTATTCGTTAAGAAGTGAAAAGGGGAAGATTGAATCATCTAAAACCATCCTCACCACTTAGAATATGATGCACTAGGCATAAGCGGGAATCATATGATTTATCCTCAACAATAGACAATAATAAAATTAGAATACAAGAGCAAGTAAATAAACACTAAAGCTAAGTTGAATCATATCTTGCAATCCTCTCACTTAAATTATGATGCTCTAAGCACAAGTGAGAATCAAGTTGCAAAATCATCAACAAACAAACTCCAAAGATTAAACAAGAAAGGCTCATAAACAAGGTTGAATCATATCTTGCAATCCTCTCACTTAAATTATGATGCTCTAAGCACAAGTGAGAATCAAGTTGCAAAATCATCAACAAACAATAAACAAATAACACAAGATTAGTAAACTAAGATGAAGTTGAATCATATCTTGCAATCCTCTCACTTAAATTATGGTGCTCCAAGCACAAGTGAGAATCAAGTTGCAAAATCATCAACAAACAATAAACAAATAAAACAAGAGTAGTAAACTAAGATGAGGTTGAATCATGTCTTGCAATCCTCTCACTTAAATTATGATGCTCCAAGCACAAGTGAGAATCAAGTTGCAAAATCATCAACAACACAAATATTTGCAAGTAATATGGACTAAAAGTCACATTTAACACAGGGATTTAAACACTAATAACAAGGTTGATCAACATCAAGTAAAAAGGAACAACAAGATAAATTAAAACCCCAAAGAAAATGCGAACCACATAGGAGACAAAATCACATGTTTATTCCATTAAAATGCAAAGATCAACACAAAATAACAACAAACTACATCTTAAAGATGAAAATGATGAGTATGGAGAGTGGGGGGCGAATATTCAGCTGAATATTAATAAAATGGTAATCAATCCAATTAAATCAATTAATATTCAGCTGAATATTAATAAATAAAATTAATTTGAACTTGGTCACCAAGTTAGAGGGTATTTTAGTCATTGGCTTTGAGAGGTGCACTAGGATTAGACTTTAAATTTGAATGGAGGGTGGAGATGCATCATCACATGGATTGAGGGTGTTGAAGAAACACAAAAATGTGAGAGATATGGAGAGTGGGGGGCGAATATTAGGGGAAAGAAAAAGGAAAAGAAAAATGAATTTCTTATTTTAGAAGAGATATTTTATGTGAAGTAGGGTTAAGGGCATTTTAGGGGAGAATTGTTACCAAAGAGGGAACTTTGGGTTTTCTTATGAATAGGTTAGTGTAAGTGAGTGGAGTAATTTACCAAAGAGGGTATAATGGAAGAGTGTGGAAGAAATTGGAGAGAGAGAGAGAGAGAGAATTAGTAGGTGGGGAGAGGAGGGAAGAAAAAAAACTTGTTTTTGGTATTTTGTCTTATTGAAGACACTTCCCTTTTTTTGAGTTTTTTGAAATTGAAATTTTTGGGCATGGGAAAATAATGGGAATGCAACTATTGAAAATGTGTTACATGCTTTTGGGCACCATAAAATATTCCCTCTAGTCACCTATGACAATAAAAATTGTCACTTAAAAATTGAGGAATATTTAATGGTCCATTTTTATTTTTCTATGCACTAAAAATGAAACAATACATTTTTAATTATTTTGACTAGGGTTTTCTTCCTAAAAAGTTGTACAAAAATTATCCTTGATAGAATAAAAATGTACCTTTTGAGGATGTGCATTTTTGGCGAGAAAATCATCTTTTTGCGGAAAATGACCAAAATGCCCTTTTTGACCCTAAAACCCTAATTTGCCTAAAAAGTGCATTCCAATCCTAAAAATGATTTTAAAGACCTTGGAATGACTTCTAGGACCCAAGATGCAATGCATGATGCTCTTCATTCTTTCAATTTATTTATTTATTATTTTATGTGGAAAATTAGGGTTTTGACCTAAGCCGGACAAAATTGGGGTATGACAAATACATGTTGGACTAAAATCATGAATATGAGAGCTAGCATATAATCTTGATGCTCTAGCTAGAGAATGAGCAACACGATTTGTTTGCCTACGAATATAGCTAATCCTATAGCTTTGACATTGAGCAATGATAATCTTACAATGAGAAAAAAGTGCACCTAGTTCAGTGTTGAGAGAGATATTATTATTAACAACGACACTACGGAGAGGCAATCCATCTCAACATCAACTTGTGTGACATTCTTCTCTATGAGAAAACAGAGTGCTTGAACAAGACCCATTGCTTCGGCCTGGGGACTTGGAGATCCTCACATTGTTTTGCCACATCGGAATATACCTTGGTCATCATGGACAAAAATGCCTACACCAAACTTCTTGTCTCCATTAAAAATCGATGTATCAATGTTACACTTAAAACGACCCAAACTCGGTTTTCTCCAACAAACGTCATTTGTGTTAGAGTTTGAGATAGCTGCGCCTGAATTCGGTTGTCTTGTTTTCGCATGTTCTCACTGGTTCAACAAATCCAATGCTGCCTGAATAGATAAAGTGCAAGGTTTAACTACACCTTCCCACAACTTCTCATTTCTCCTTTTCCATATTACCCAAAACATCATTGCAAATACCTTAATTTGATGTGATGGTAATATTTCCGGTAAATGAAAAAAAGACTCATTAAAACCAGCAACATTTAGAGTGGCCGAAAGTACCTCTTGATGAATTCCTACATGCTGCCATATCATACGTGCATGCTCACAGAGGAAAAAAATGTGATTTTCATCCTCCACTTCACTATCACACATAGGACAAATGTCCTCACATGGAACATGCCTTCTTCTTAAATTACTTCTACAAGGTAAGCAACATCTAGCTATTTGTTGAAAAACATGGCATCCATGGAAGTAAGAGAGAAAACCCTTAAAAGTCTATCATATTGAAATTGATAAAATATTACTAATGAGAATAAAATAATTACAAATGAGTGTACCATCTACTTTATATACTAACCAACTAATGGGTCTTATTATTAACTAATGGACTTACTATCTATATTTTAACACTATTCTCCACAATAATAATTTCACCTTTTGAAGAATTTTGAGCCTCCAAAGATTCATCCAAGCTCCTTCCATTCTAAGGTTTGAATTATCTATTAAGTCTTCCATCGCACCAAAGTAAGCCGACCTCACCGAATATTGACCATTCCTACTCCGCCACCAAAACAACTCATCACTACCTTCCGGATCAAGTATTGGAATGTGTTGAATGCAAGCTGCTTCCTGGGAATTAAATATCTGATTCAATTCACCAAAGAAATATTCCAACCATCTTGATTATTATTCCAAAGGTCCTAACACACAAATGCTCCAAACCCGACACCACTTGTGACTTAACATAGGGATCCGCTCTATCTCTCAACCACGGATCATGCCACACCGAAATCCTCCTACCATCCCCAATCCGCCACCTAGAACCCTACTTAACAATTACCTTAAAAGTGTGGATACTACGTCAAACATAACTGAGATTATGGCCCAAGCGAGCCCCATAAAATCAGCATTCAGGAATTATTTTGCTTTGAAGACTTTTCCAACTATAGTATCCGTGTGGTTAGCAATGTTACACGCCTGCCTCCCTAGCAAAGCTAAGTTGAAACCATGAGAGTGACGAAATCCCATACCTCCATACTCCTTCCGCATCGTCAGTTTATCCCATTTGATGCCTCTTCCTTGATTTCGATTGCTACCCCCACCAAAAAGAATTGATCATTCTCTCAAGTTCTTCCCCTAATTTTTCCAGAATTAAGAACGCACTCATGCAATATGTGGGAATAGCATGAGCCACTGGCTTCACCAGGACCTCTTTACCTGCTTTAGATAGATGCTTCCCGGACCAGTGTTGAATTCTTTTCCACATTCTATCCCGGATATACCCAAACATTTGCGTCTTGCTCCTTCTAATCATGGATGGGAGACCTAAATAGTTTGTCCGTGCCAAGACACTCTGTAACTCCCAGCAAGTTAGTAACAATCTCACGGACCCCCTGCGAAGTATTCCTGCTAAAAAATATCTCTGACTTAGCCATGGTAATTGCTTGGCCAGATGCCATCTCATACTCATTGAGGATCTCTTTTAACTTCCTACCTTCCTGTTCATTAGCCCTGCAAAACAAAAAATAGTCGACAGCAAAAAGGAGGTGTGAGAGGGAAGGAGCCTCTCTACACACTCTCACTCCATGAATCTCTCCTCTCCCCTCTGCTCTCTTAAGTAATGTAGTAAGTCCCTCCGCACATATAAGAAAAAGATAAGGTGACAGTGGGTCACCCTGTCTGAGTCCTCTCCCTGGTGACAGGTCCTACTTTTTCACCATTCACCATTATCGAGTAGCTAGCAGTTTCCATACACATAGACATGCAACTCACCCACTTTTCATCAAACCCCAATCTCCACATCATCTCCTTCAGATAAGTCCAGACCACCCAATCATAGGCCTTGCTAATATCAATTTTCAGGGCCAACTCTCCAACCTTCCCACTAGTCTTGGACTTAAGATGGTGAAATGTCTCAATAGCAACTAGAACATTATCCAGAATCGACTTATGCTCAATAAAAGCTGATTGCTCAAGAGAGATACACTTACTCAACAATGACTTCATTTTATTCGCAAGCACCTTCGAGATTACCTTATAGATCACGTTAGACATCAAAATCGGCCTCAAGTCCTTCATGGAGGTCAGATTCTCTATCTTCGAAATGAGAACAATATTAGCGTCATTCAGGTTCGGGGGAAACTCGCCTGAATTAAGTCAAGTTTGTGCTGTATGAAACAACTCCACTCCACAAAGGTTCCAAAACCTTTTAAAAAAAGCAGGATTCAACCCATCCAGTCCCGGTGTCTTATCAAAATGCATTTGGAACACTGCTTTCTTGAATTCCTCCACTTCCAAAGGTCTAAGAAGTTGTGTATTATCCTCCCCATCGACCCTTCTTTGCACGTGTTGCACTATGTGTGCATAGTCACTACAGCCTCCTCTAAAAAGATCTTCGAAATAACCTTTCGCTACATCCTTCAACTCCCATTGTTCAGTTACCACAGTCCCATCACTGCGAGATAGACTTGTAATTGTATTTCTCCGCTTACGTGCACTAGCCATGGCATGGAAAAACTTAGAGTTAGTATCTCCATCCCTTAGCCAATGAACTTTTGCTCTTTTCTTCCAAAAAGTCTCTTCTTGTAACAACAATGTTCCTAGCCTTTCCTTCCTCTCCTTCAAATTTTGAATAGACCCCTCATCATCTCTACCCCTGAGCTGCTCAATATCACGTCTACAACTATTAATCGCCTCCCTATATTTCATGCGTAACTTCCTTCCCCACTCATCAATAGCACCAGTGCATTGTTTGATTTTGGAAAGAAAGTCACTACTTTCATTCATGCTCCAGCTCCCTTCCACTATACACAGTAACTCTTGTTCCTCCAACCACACATTTTCAAATCGAAAGCCCCTTCTCCCTCTCCTATTGCGTTCAAAGAGACGAGGCCACAACGGAGAATGGTCTGACTTATTAGATACGCCATTCACTGTACCCAAGCCCTTCGTCCAAGTAAACTGGTATCCTTCCATAGGCAAATCATGTAAATTACACTCCTGCACTGCTTCTTGGAACCCTCTGATCAACCAAGCTGGTCGAGCAAATTGCCCCCTTTTATCCTCATTAGACAAAATATCATTGAAATCCCCCATAATCGCCCATGGTAAATCATTATCTCTTGCCAATGTCCTGAGAAGATCCCAGTACTCTCTACGCTATGCCTCTCAAACTCTGGATACCCATAAAAGCCAGTCAGTTTCCATCTCAACCCTTCAGTCATTGAAACCTCTGCTGTTATAAAATTTCTTGAGTATTCCAGAATTCTACAATCAAACGGATGCTTCCATAATAAAGCCATACCCCCACTCCTTCCAACTCGATCAACGACAAAAGCTGCTTCATAACCAAGTCTCATAAATAGATGTAATATAAACAGATTCAATGCACACATGAGCATATTTACTTTGCTAGTAATATTTTACCTACTTCCTCAATGTTAGATAAGTTTTCAACCCAGTCCATCTATTTCAAAGAGATAGGCATCACACATATTAGGAGGAAATGCTTAGGAATATTATGTTCTAAAAAAAGTTGTTTTGACAGTGAATCTAATCATTGGTAAAAACTAGTTTTTGCATTATGTTGAAAAATTTATATAAAATTTTACATCAGCTTACCTTTAGAGTAAAAACTCCACACATAAATCACTTCGCTTCACAAATAAATTTTACAAAATCATGGTCATTAATTCAATATCACACTTGACAAACACTCACCAAACACACAGTCAAAGTACCAATTCTGCTAAAAGCTTAAGCTTAGGCTTAAGTGTAGAAGCCCAAGGATGACTTTTTATCTCCAACAAATTCGATTTTGAAATATAAAACAAAAACTAAGTTAATTAAACCATATTGGCTATGTAGATGTTAAAAATTAAGTTATTGAGTGTCGTGACCGTGATCCCGACGCAGACGGCTCAAAATTAGTTTATTAAAGGGAGTCGCCACCCAATTTATTAAATAAGGAAAATTGAGAAAAACCTACCTTAAAATTAATGGTCTGCGTAAACTAGGTTGGATTCGGGAGTCGGTTATGCATAGGGAAGGGCGAAAACTTAATTCCACTACACCCCCAGTACATCCGTCCTAAGACAGTTACCCTAAATCTGATTGTGCAAATATAAATTACGAATTTATTTGTTTTACCCAAAAATAAAATAGTAGAGAATAATAAGGGCTAATTTAGAAAAGTTTAATTTTGACTTGACGGGGAAGCCCCGCTCCTACGTATCCTCAGGTGCAATGAGGAACTCAAAAGTCACGTAGTTCTTCCTGAAAAATTTTGTTGGTTGGTATTTTTTAATATAGGGGTTTTAGGATTATTGAGCTGTACAGCTCATCCATCCTAGAACGCTGACTGACTCGTCTGTACAGTCGACTTAGTCCCCTATTTTATAAAAATGGAGTTTTTGGAGTTTTGGAAAATGATTTTATGTGTGTTGGTTTGATTTTATTTGAATAGGGATTTTAGGACTCTTGAACCGTACCGTTCATTTATCCTAGAATGCTGACAAACCCGTCTGTACAGTCGGCTTAGTCCCCTATTTTCGAAAAATGGAGTTTTGGATTTATGGAAAGAAATATGTTTGTGTTTATTTTGATTTAGAAATTGTTTGTTTTAAATAGGGATTTTAGGACATGATCCGTAACGGTTCATTAGTAACCTAAAAAGCTGACTAACCCGACTGTACAGTCGATTTAGTCTCCTATTTATATTTTTTTGAAAATGAAATATTTATCTATTTATTTTTATAGGTTTTTTGTAAAAGGAAATAATAAAAACGAAAACAGAGGATGCAATAGTAAAATGGGGTGCAGTTTGCAAAAAGGGAGTTGTATTATTGTTTGCTTGAATGCAAAAGTATTAAGCTCCTTTGTGTCCTAGAGGGGTCCCTTTGGGAATAGATCTAAGGCTTTTTCTATCAAGTGAACCTCTCAAAGGTAGCTCTATAGAGTCCTAAATAAGGTTCCTAGAGCCAACGACCCCAATTAAGAACACTGATCAACAACAATAGGCAAGCTATTAGGAGTGCCAGCATTCTCAAGAGGGACCAAACTCTAGGTGAGACTTTCGTGACCACCCAACAGGACGCACATCCAGTAGGCCATCTGTAACACCCCATTTCTACCCGGCAATTTAAATTGAAATATCAGAGTTTAAAAATTATTTTCTTTTCACTTCATCCAACGGGATGTTACACTTAACTTCAGTTCCATCGTACACAATTGATAATAAAATTCATCATTTCAAAATCATAATACGTAGCTTTCTATAAAATGGGGCGAACCCTCAAGTGACTCAAAAATCTACAAAGAATGGTTTATCAACACGCAGCGGTTCAAAAGTAATAATTTCCAAAACTTAGTTGTAACAATATTAGTACAAAATCCAACAGTGTCACATGATATAAGGCTTAAACAGCTAGTAAGTCGCCCCCCAGGTGCTACGTATCAGAGCTGACTCGACCAACTAGAAGGAAGGTACTAGATCACCTTCACTCGCTATCACCTGCGCGTTGCCGACATAAGAGGCAACATAAAAGCAGTAGGGTGAGTCTCTTTACATAAATAATAGTAAATATGATAAGCTTTATATTGAGGAAGGCAACTAAACACCAATTCACAACAAGGTCAACATATATTATTTACTTCACAAACTCCAAGAAACACTACTGCTCAATAAGCAAACACGTATCATCATCTATAGTACCTCAACTCATACTCACCACGAGACATCACCAAACAACAACGACAACAATCATGGTACCTCAACACCAACCACCACAATCAACACAACAACGTCATCATCACTGATTTGGCCGAAGCCCGCATCACCACTTTGGCACTTAGGCCTACATCACCGCTTTGGCACTTAGGCCTACATCACCGCTTTGGCACTTAGGCCTACATCACCGCTTTGGCACTTAGGCCTACATCACCGCTTTGGCACTTAGGCCTACATCACCGCTTTGGCACTTAGGCCTATAACTCGACTCACACATACTTACATCTCGACGGCTACATATCAGAGTTCTAACAAAAATCCGGCAGAGTTTCCTCTGAAATACGGACAATTCCAAAATATTATATTCACCTGTAATACCAGTCCAGACACAATTTCTATTTATAAATGATTATTTCCCACACAATCACGCAACACACACTAAAGCGCGCCCCAAAGCGGGCACTAAGGCAACATCGTGCCACGCCTCTGAAACAATTCAGGACGTCTCTGAGACAATTCAGGACGTCTCTAAAACAACACAGCACACTTGTACTTGGACGGGCCAAGGTTTGGCGTCCGCACGCCTCATTTCCAGCAATCACACAGACACACGACATTTCCACAATATTCATTCAACAACTTGACACTCAACTCGACCACATATATTTGGGCATTTTCAACAACAATCTACACTCACTCCAATACTACTCAAATGAGTTTTGGTCAGTAATTCATGGCACAGTATCATATCAATTCACAACTCAATACAACATCATCTCATCATCACAACAATTCGGCACAACAACAAGGCATATAAATCATCATTCAACAATCCAAATCTCCTAACGCCTAACCCACACATAACACAAATCATATAAGCTATTATATAAGCAAAGGAGAGCCCCCTAACCTTGATAATTGACGAATTCAGTCACTCCTAAGCCACAAGCACGATAGAGGCAGCAGCTCCTTTCCTCTCCTCTCACGCGACAGTGGTTAAGCCAAGGGCAAAACAACAACAATGGAACAAGAAGGATTGAGGCCACCACTAGAAAGGGAAGGAAAAATGGAAGGGAAAAAGGGTCAAAGACAACTTACCTAAGCTGAAGGCAATTTCTTCTCCTCCCCCCTTTTTGCTGGAAGGTCGCGCGCAACCTACTCCCTTCACTCTCTCAGTTCGCGATTCTGCTCCTCCTCTCCTCCCAGCCGCCGCGATTCTGCTCCTCCTCTCCTCCCAGCCGCCGCGATCGCCGTTCTCTTCCTCTCTCGGTTCCCTCCTTTCTTTCTCTCCCCTTCGGTTCCCTCCTCTCTTTCTTCTCTCTGTGTTTTCACGCTGCCTTCTTTTTGATTTTCCTTTTCCAAATTCAATTCTAATTCCTTTCTTTAAATTCTCCTCTATCTCACGGCCCATTCTTTCTTTCTTCTATTCTTTCACTAATTTCATTTCTTTTTTTTTTCTCACTAATGGGCCTTGGTTCTTATTACACCCCCCTCCATTTACTTCTACTATTCCCCTAATTTAATTAACACACCTCCCATTTAATTACTAAACACTACTCCATAACACCATAAAATACTACTCACTTAGTTTATTAAACATCCTCCTATTATTTTATTATGACTATTCAAAGAAATACCTTAGTAATTTAATTTAATAAATACTTAATTATTTTGGGGCGTTACAACTCTCCCCCACTTAAAGAATTTCGTCCTCGAAATTACCTGAATCGAACAACTCCGGATACGCCTCCTTCATCTTACTTTCCAACTCCCAAGTCACACTCTCACAAACCGCTTCCAACCAAACTACTTTCACTTAAGATTATCTCCTGACCTCTGAAAATTCTCACCTCACGATCTCCATTTCGCTGCGCACTCTGATACATTTTCGCAACTCCTGGATAATACTCAGCTTACTCCTACGACTCCCTTCAAAATTCGCCTTCTTAATATCCACATTGTTAGGAACACAAATTCTACCCCGGATCCTCAATACACCTCGCGCATCAACAACAAAATCCTTATTCCTAGATTGATCAAATCCACCCGCCAAAACAACTTATTTAGCATCTAGTTTCTAAGCTTCTCAAATATAAACTAGAAATTCATTATTAATCCCTAACATACCTAATCCAACACTTTAAAACCCCACACATAGAGTCTATCTCTAATGAAACTATTGCAAGCATCCTAGATCCTAATAAGGAATAAACAACCATCATACATATACACTCATATATACAACACGTCAAGGGTACGCCTAGACAATTGACCTAGCCGTGACACACACTCAAGACTCAACACCATCACACCGAGGTACAACACTTACAACTGTACGAAGGGCACACGGCACTTGGTGCCTAGCCCGCAACACATTCCACAACAACACCGAGACACCAGCAACTCAAACCTCACTTTTCAACATCATTAGTTCATGCATATTATCAAACATCATACAAGCACCATATTTTGCATGCAACATTTAATTTAATTAATCCACTTAGAGAAATTCACAAAGGTATTTCAAAAGTCAATTCCGTTAACATGCACTTAGTACAATCTTTTTCATGTGGGAGAAAACTAAATCGAGTATTCTACTTTTCACATGTATTAATCATTCCGAATCTAGCCTCCTAGAAGTATCATCATATTTGTTTATAAAACCTTAAATCCTATTATCAAACACCAAACCAACTCCCAATAATTCAATTCATTGAAATGAAATACAAAAGTATTTATACATATTCGTAATCCTTTAATCATGTTATTAGCATTCAGAGATCATCAAAGTGAGGTCAAAAACATCACGCATACTCATAATTCGTTTAAGCATCGTCATTCCTAAAATATTCCAACAAACACATGAGCTCACTAGTTTGGTAGGTCTCTAAATTCAAGGTTCTAATTCTCGTTCATTTCTTATATTCCTCAACTATCTATTTCCATTCTACTAATGGTTCAACAAGGGTATGAAAACAACATATGTATTCTAAGAAACATTTCTATTTTTAAAAAAAAGCGACCCATAGAAACCAACATGGTCATCAAACAAGTTTAAGAAAGTAGAATTGAACATCAGAACATGCTTATTCAATTTCACGCGGTTTGCCATATCTTGAGGAAATCAACCAGAACACGTAATTCAACAAGGCAATCATCAAGGCACAAACACAAAGACTCTTATATTTTAATTTGCTCTAGTTTTATACACCAAGTATAATTCCCTTAAGCTCCTATATGAGTCCTAGACTCTAATTACAAGAATACAACCACCATTTATACATAGCTACACATGTAATATTTAATTTAGTGGACTCACTTGGATAAATCCACAAAAGTATTTACAAGGCAACATTTCATCAAGTAATTAGAAATCAACAATCACCTATTCATGCCCAACAAGGAAAATATTTATAGATATTGCATCATCACCAACATTGATTCCTAGTACAACTTTCAAAGTAATTCTAAACTCTTATTAGAAGAAATGGAAGCAAAAACATCGTTTGTAGAAAAAAATTATTTTTGCAAAGTGCAAGCCATTACTAACCACGTTCGTTAAACCGTTTCCTTCATCGATTAATATTCATGTATCATAATTTATTTCATATAGAAGAGAAATAAAATCTTTATAATCAACATGCAATACGTGCCAATCCATACTAAGCATATCCACAACATTGCACATTGGGAATAACGTAACAAGTTAATTAAGTAGAATAAAACAGACTCCAAGATTTTATCCTTCTAATCAATCAAAACAAAATTAGTTCGTTTTCAAAATAGTGATAATCACAAAGAATTATTGCCGCCTCTTTCACTGGTGATGAGTTCTTGGGGTGATCAGTCCTTCCTACTCGTCCAACCAATTAATTAAGGTAACAAAACCACCGTCAATCTAAATTCACACTTAACCAAATATTGGGCTTCTCTCGCCGATACTGCACTCGCGTAGTACTTCTCTCATCGATACTGTACTACATGGTCACTTCTCTCTGCGATACTGTGACACATCCGGTATGGTACTTCTCTCATCGATACTGTACTATACCAACTCGTAAAATGGGTACTTCTCTCATCGATACTGTACTACATGGTCACTTCTCTCCACGATACTGTGACACATCCGGTATGGTACTTCTCTCATCGATACAGTACTATACCACTTCGTAAATGAGTACTTCTCTCATCGATACTGTACTCTCTCGGAGCAGAACTCCCAGCGCGTTGAGCGTATAGCTCCAGGGCATAGGCCCTCATCATCAATCAATAATGGCCATAGGCCTATGATATCACCAATAGAAGTCAACACTCATGCATAAACTACCACACCAATAATTATCCAAACAATTAACAGACACACTCCCGACAAGGGACAAGCACATGCATAAGCAAGAGGCACGCAACAATGAATCACATCATACCGCAGTATATCTATCACCGTGCAACAACATCTCAGAACACAAAACAAGCAAGGAAAAGTACACGACTTACTTGCCACCTCAGCTTATCACTGCAAAACAAGCAATAGTCAGAGGTAAACAACAATACTGACTTGACAACCTGACCGGACAGACCGAACAGCTCTGATACCACTAATGTAACACCCCATTTCTACCCGGCAATTTAAATTGAAATATCAGAGTTTAAAAATTATTTTCTTTTCACTTCATCCAACGGGATGTTACACTTAACTTCAGTTCCATCGTACACAATTGATAATAAAATTCATCATTTCAAAATCATAATACGTAGCTTTCTATAAAATGGGGCGAACCCTCAAGTGACTCAAAAATCTACAAAGAATGGTTTATCAACACGCAGCGGTTCAAAAGTAATAATTTCCAAAACTTAGTTGTAACAATATTAGTACAAAATCCAACAGTGTCACATGATATAAGGCTTAAACAGCTAGTAAGTCGCCCCCCAGGTGCTACGTATCAGAGCTGACTCGACCAACTAGAAGGAAGGTACTAGATCACCTTCACTCGCTATCACCTGCGCGTTGCCGACATAAGAGGCAACATAAAAGCAGTAGGGTGAGTCTCTTTACATAAATAATAGTAAATATGATAAGCTTTATATTGAGGAAGGCAACTAAACACCAATTCACAACAAGGTCAACATATATTATTTACTTCACAAACTCCAAGAAACACTACTGCTCAATAAGCAAACACGTATCATCATCTATAGTACCTCAACTCATACTCACCACGAGACATCACCAAACAACAACGACAACAATCATGGTACCTCAACACCAACCACCACAATCAACACAACAACGTCATCATCACTGATTTGGCCGAAGCCCGCATCACCACTTTGGCACTTAGGCCTACATCACCGCTTTGGCACTTAGGCCTACATCACCGCTTTGGCACTTAGGCCTACATCACCGCTTTGGCACTTAGGCCTACATCACCGCTTTGGCACTTAGGCCTACATCACCGCTTTGGCACTTAGGCCTATAACTCGACTCACACATACTTACATCTCGACGGCTACATATCAGAGTTCTAACAAAAATCCGGCAGAGTTTCCTCTGAAATACGGACAATTCCAAAATATTATATTCACCTGTAATACCAGTCCAGACACAATTTCTATTTATAAATGATTATTTCCCACACAATCACGCAACACACACTAAAGCGCGCCCCAAAGCGGGCACTAAGGCAACATCGTGCCACGCCTCTGAAACAATTCAGGACGTCTCTGAGACAATTCAGGACGTCTCTAAAACAACACAGCACACTTGTACTTGGACGGGCCAAGGTTTGGCGTCCGCACGCCTCATTTCCAGCAATCACACAGACACACGACATTTCCACAATATTCATTCAACAACTTGACACTCAACTCGACCACATATATTTGGGCATTTTCAACAACAATCTACACTCACTCCAATACTACTCAAATGAGTTTTGGTCAGTAATTCATGGCACAGTATCATATCAATTCACAACTCAATACAACATCATCTCATCATCACAACAATTCGGCACAACAACAAGGCATATAAATCATCATTCAACAATCCAAATCTCCTAACGCCTAACCCACACATAACACAAATCATATAAGCTATTATATAAGCAAAGGAGAGCCCCCTAACCTTGATAATTGACGAATTCAGTCACTCCTAAGCCACAAGCACGATAGAGGCAGCAGCTCCTTTCCTCTCCTCTCACGCGACAGTGGTTAAGCCAAGGGCAAAACAACAACAATGGAACAAGAAGGATTGAGGCCACCACTAGAAAGGGAAGGAAAAATGGAAGGGAAAAAGGGTCAAAGACAACTTACCTAAGCTGAAGGCAATTTCTTCTCCTCCCCCCTTTTTGCTGGAAGGTCGCGCGCAACCTACTCCCTTCACTCTCTCAGTTCGCGATTCTGCTCCTCCTCTCCTCCCAGCCGCCGCGATTCTGCTCCTCCTCTCCTCCCAGCCGCCGCGATCGCCGTTCTCTTCCTCTCTCGGTTCCCTCCTTTCTTTCTCTCCCCTTCGGTTCCCTCCTCTCTTTCTTCTCTCTGTGTTTTCACGCTGCCTTCTTTTTGATTTTCCTTTTCCAAATTCAATTCTAATTCCTTTCTTTAAATTCTCCTCTATCTCACGGCCCATTCTTTCTTTCTTCTATTCTTTCACTAATTTCATTTCTTTTTTTTTTCTCACTAATGGGCCTTGGTTCTTATTACACCCCCCTCCATTTACTTCTACTATTCCCCTAATTTAATTAACACACCTCCCATTTAATTACTAAACACTACTCCATAACACCATAAAATACTACTCACTTAGTTTATTAAACATCCTCCTATTATTTTATTATGACTATTCAAAGAAATACCTTAGTAATTTAATTTAATAAATACTTAATTATTTTGGGGCGTTACACCATCACTACGCAGTCTCGTTCTAACTTAGGTTATTCTCCAGTCCGGGTACAGGACTATTCTCACGTGTGTGCAGAAGTGTGATAGTCGAGTGTGTGTAGGAGCAAAATGTTAAATATACCCCCTAACTGCAAAACAAACAAACACATATACAGAAAATAATAGTCTTCTACCCTAGGGTTTATATCAAGCATAAAATAAAGATATACAAAAAGAAACTAAAGAAATAAATAAATAATCAATAAATATGTACATAAATAAATAAATAAATTAACAAATAGATATAAATAAATAAATACAAAACTAACCTCAAGCTGATGAACGCGATGAACGCCGAACCGGACCGAGCAGTCTGACCAGGTCAACTGCGAACCGGACTGCTTTGAGAACCGAAAAACCGATTCAAAAAAATTACAAAATAATCAAAGACAGACTTTTAGTGTCTGGACCGCAAAGACTAGCCTAAAAGATCACTTAATCTGCCAATGACTCCCCCCCTTCAAACCTTTACCTCTCAACCTCTTTTATAGTCAATTGCTATAGGGTTGTTGTTTCTTGCAAGCAATGTGGGACTAAAACAAGATAGAGAAAGCAATTCCCACTTAGAGAACACAATTCCCGTTTTTCTCAAACCTGTCACCGTAAAAGCGCGATTCCGGATTCGTTAACCGTTGGATCGTCTTCATTTTTTGACAGTAGGTTCGTGAAACATATATCTTCACTTTCACCGTTCGGATCTTTGAAACGAGGTCTGAGGAGAGAGAAATTGCCTTCGCAATAGCTGCAGTTTTTGGTCCATTTTTCTCAAACCTCTCACCGTAAAGGTGCGATTCCGGATTCGTTAACCGTTGGATCATCTTCGTTTTTTCGACAGCAGGTTCATGGGACATATGTCTCCACTTTAACCGTTCGGATCGTCAAAATGAGGTCCGAGGAGAGAGAAATTGCTTTCGCATAGTAGCTAAAAACTAAAACCCGAAAATACCCAAAAAGCGACTACTTTTTGTAATTTTTTCGAAAAACTAAAAAATACCGGTAAAAATTGAGTGTTCACAGTTGCCCCTCTGTGCTTACTCTCTTACAATATAACACACAAAACCATATTCTCCATGTTTTGTCGTATTATCAAAGTAAGAGATAAGTACAGATACGAACCTCAATTTTAACCGGTGAAATATGCGATTGTCGAGGTGAATTGAAAACCACGAATTTTTTTTCTTTTTTAAAGTACGATGTCGAAGCTATATTACAACGGAGATGATGCCAGGGCGAGACCGATAGCAGAAAATTAATGACAATGCCAGGGCAAGACCGGTTGCTTGAAAGTAAATAGTGCCAGGGCTGAACCATTAGCACGAAATTTAAAAAGACAAATGCGAGGGCTGAACCGTTAGCATGAAAAATTAAAAGACAGTGTCAGGGCTGAACCGTTAGCATGAAAAGTAAAGCAGTGCCAGGGCTGAACCGTTAGCACGAAATTTAAAAGACAATGCCAGGGCTGAACCGTTAGCAAGAAAATTTAAAAAGACAAATGCCAGGGCTGAACCGTTAGCATGAAAGGTAAAACAGTGCCAGGGCTGAATCGTTAGCACGAAATCTAAAAGACAATGCCAGGTTTGAACCGTTAGCATGAAAGGAAAAGCTGTGCCAGGGCTAAACCGTTAGCACGAAATTTAAAAGACAATGCCAGGGCTGAACCGTTAGCATGAAAAGTAAAGCAGTGTCAGGGCTGAACGGATAGCACGAATTTAGCACAAAACACATGCCAGGGGGAGACCGATAGCATGCAAATAAAAACAATGCCAGGGCGAAACCGATAGCATGAAAATTAAAAACAATGCCAGGGCGAGACCGATAGCAAGAAAATTAAAGACAATGCCAGGGCGAGACCGATAGCACAAAATTTTAAAAACAATGTCAGGGCGAGACCGATAGCAGGAAAATTAAAGACAATGCCAGGGCAAGACCGATAGCATGAAAATTTAAGACAATGCCAGGGCGAGACCGTAGCACAAAATTAAAGGCAATGCCAGGGCGAGACTGATAGCATGAAAATTAAAGACAGTGCCAGGGCGAGACCGATAGCACAAAATTTTAAAAACAATGCCAGGGCGAGACCGATAGCAGAAAAATTAAAGACAACGCCAGGGCGAGACCGATAGTATGAAAATTAAAAGCAAATGCCAGGGCGAGACCGATAGCCGAAAATTAAAACAAATGCCAGGGCGAGACCGATAGCATGAAAATTAAAGGCAATGCCAGGGCGACACCGATAGCATGAAGATTAAAAACAATGCCAGGGAGAGACCGATAGCATGAAAATTAAAGACAATGCCAGGGCTAGACCGATAGCATGAAAATTAAAGACAAATGCCAGGGCGAGACCGATAGGATGAAAATTAAACACAATGCCAGGGCGAGACTGATAGCATGAAAATTAAAAGCAATGCCAGGGCGAGACCGATAGCACAAAATTTTAAAAACAATGCCAGGGCGAGACCGATAGCAGGAAAATTAAAGACAATGCCAGGGCGAGACCGATAGCATGAAAATTAAAGACAATGCCAGGGCGAGACCGATAGCACACAATTAAAGGCAATGCCAGGGCGAGACCGATAGCATGAAAATTAAAGACAGTGCCAGGGCGAGACCGATAGCACAAAATTAAAGACAATGCCAGGGCGAGACCGATAGCACAAAATTAAAGACAATGCCAGGGCGAGACCGATAGCATGAAATTTAAAAACAAATGCCAGGGCTGAACCGTTAGCATGAAAGGTAAAGCAGTGCCAGGGTTGAACCGTTAGCACGAAATCTAAAAGACAATGCCAGGGCTGAACCGTCGGCATGAAAGAATGTGCCAGGGCTGAACCGATAGCACGAGGATGAAAAGGGAAATGCCAGGGCTGAACCGTTGGCATGAGAAGTAAAGCAGTGTCAATGCACGTCTTGCTTTGGAGGACTCTTTTTTTATTACTTTATTTACAAAGTACTGAACACAAATGTATGATTCTAATCATGAAGTGGAATGCATGGATGGACATGAAATGTATGCAAACTATGACATGAAATGCATGAATTATGCATGATCTTGAGTTGAAATTAAGATGCACTTGTCTTGAAAGCTGGATTCACTGAGAACTTTTTCTTTTTGTGCAGGCTTTATTTGAAACCAATCAAGCTTGTCCTCATATGGAAGTTTATCCTCAACACAGCTAACTTGCTTAGGCCCTTTTTCTCTTTTTATGACCACTTCTCTCCTTTCAAGCAAATCACCCTCAAATTTGACCTTCTCTCTCTTCTTTTTTTTTATTGTCATTAGCTCTCTAAATCACATTACTGATTCCAAGTTGACTATTTTTGAAGCATTACTTAATGAGCATGCATGGATTCACAGGTATTTAAGAGCTGGAACTTTTTGGGTTTGGATTTTTGGTTTGAAAGTGGAGGGTATTTTGGAGGGAAAACATAGGGAAGACAAAGGCGACACAGGATGGTAGGGAAAAAGGTATTACGGCAACCTCAAGTTTATTGGGGATTCCATTTACTTGAGGTGCCTGACTTGCTGGGAATTGGCTGGGTATTGGAAACAAGTTTTACCCTAGGGAAGACTTCCAGAGGTAGCAAGCAAAATCTAACTCACGGTTATGCAAACACTTTTGCCCCGGTGTTAGTAGAAGGTATTGCCCCAAGAGAAGGCTACACGGGTGAACCAAACAAAGTTTGACTCATGAAAGGACCTGCAAAGATTTTGCTTCAAACAGCTCGGGTGTGGAAAAGAAAGTTTTGACTCATGACGGGTCTTACACAGGTTTTGCCCCAGTACTGGTGAAAGTTGTTGCTCACAAGAGTGCAGTGGTGTGGCAAACTTGACGGATGTAGGGTATGGTAAGGATTTTGCCTCATTCTGGTGAAAGACATTGCCCTGAGAGAATACTACCTGATGTAACAAGACACATTTGACTCTTAAAGGTCTTACGAAACTTGCCCCAGTGTGGGGTTTTCTCGAGACTCTCAAGCTTATCCTTCACAAAGTTGCCCAAATGTACACTATTGTGTGGCCCAAGTAGAAGAAATTTCCCAGTGACTACATAAGCTTCTCATTGTAAGTCTCATCCCCTTTTGTACCCTAATTTTTGCCTAGACTGCCTTTGTAGGTTTTCAGTCTAGCGGGCTTTGTCTTTTTATTTTTTTATTATATTTTTTTTAAACCCTAATTTTTGCCTAAACTGCCTTTACAGGTTTTCAGTCTAGCGAGCCTCATTTTCTCTTTTTTTTTTTAAATTTTTTTTTAGAGCAAAGAATAGTTTAAAAGAAGAAAATGATTTATTTCAAAATTAATATTATGAAAATGAAAACAATCATTCATCAATCAGAGTGGACTTTTAAAGGCTTGTAATGTGGCAATGGGTTATGGGTTATGGAAAAAAATGATTAGAGGGCTCAAAGAAATGTTTTACGGATATGGGTTATGGAAGAAAAATGATTAGAAGGCTCAAAGAAATGTTTTACAGGTTATATGGACCAATGATCTTTAGTGCATTCGGCTTCCAAGACATCACATTTTTCTTGTAAAACCCATCCATTCACATGATTTTTGATTTTTTTCACTTCTCTACTTTTTCACTTTTTTTTCTTCATTTTTCACTTCTTTCTAATTTGGCATAGCTGATTTCATCCTTCACCTCTTCTTCATTTATGACTCTCATCCTCTCTCTTTTACGCCCTAATTTTTGCCAAGACTGCCTATACATGTTTTCAGTCTTGCGGGCTTCATTTTTTCTTTTATCTCATTGTACCTTTGGAAATCTAAATGCACTAA
The DNA here is from genome assembly GCA_039519185.1 of Astragalus membranaceus. Taxonomy (NCBI): domain Eukaryota; kingdom Viridiplantae; phylum Streptophyta; class Magnoliopsida; order Fabales; family Fabaceae; genus Astragalus; species Astragalus membranaceus. The sequence continues at coordinate 21,901,527 of CM076852.1, forward strand.
ATTTCACTGCAGGGTCGATCCTTGTCCAGGGTTTAATGGAAAGAAATTACAGGCTTAAAGGGGACAGCAAGGGTTCATTTTTGGGATAGAGAAAAATGGCCACTATTCATTTCAAGTCATGATTCCACATTTTCAAAACTTTAATTTTGAAATAACATTCACTCTTTTACACATTCTTCGCTCTTTATTTCTTTTGCTTCTTTTTGTCTTTTTTTTTGCTTTTTTTTTGGGGGAATGGACCTTCAAAATGTGATATTCGTTCACAGGTTCGCCCTTGAATGATACAACCAAAAGGGCTTTAAGAAATATCGCTTGAGGCAAGAACTCGGAAAGGGGCCAGTGTTTTAAAGGAACATGGTGAGAAATGATGGAAATGGGTTTTTAAATCCATGCAAATTTATTAGCATAAAACTTCAACTAAGTCAACTTGGTTTCAAACTACATGATTAAAGAAGTGCTAATGACAATCATCTTTTTCCTTCTCTTTTTGAGCAAAACATAATTACCAACCTTATGTCCCCCTTTTTTTCAATATGCCCAAGTATTGTGCCCCATGATATCTTTCCTCTCACATTATTTCTCTACACCTCTAATGATTAATTTTCCCAACAAGTCTCAAGTGAATGATCCAATTCCACGAGTCTAAGCTTGATTGGAACACAAGCACAAAAATTTCAAACTCCTTTTTATTTATTTTCTTAAAGAAAAATTTATGAGAAGGAGTCAAAGACCAATATGTTATGAAATGCATGGTATGTATGCAAGCATTCACCCTAAAATGCAACATGTGTTGTTTTGTAATGGCTTTTTTTGTAATCCTTTTCATGCAAGAAATGAAATGCAATTTTTTTGCCCCATTTGAAGGGAAATTCTATGAGGATTGACAAATGATAATGTGCTTTGTTTTATTCACTCACGAAAGTATGCATAACAAGCAAAGATTTTTATATACATGCAAAGAGAAAAAAATGAAATATGGAGAAATTTTATGATGAATGATTTTTGACAAATGAGAATGATGATGCACTACTCGCAGAAAAAAACAAATTTTCCTAAGGACTTATGCAAAGAAAAAAGCAAATTCTATTTTTTTTACATGAAATGCACTTGTATTTTACAATGCAACATGTTTTTTCTTATGCTTTTTATGCATGAAATGTAATGCAATTTTTATGTTGTTTATGCATGAGATGCAATATGATTTTTAATTTTATAGAAAAAAATGAGTGATTCAAAAGTTTGTTTATGGGGAAAAGATTTTTTTTTGTTTTTTTTTTGTATGAAAAATAAGGTAAGAGGTGGAGTAGCTCCCTTTGTAACCTAAATTGGTTGGCCCATGCTATTGGTCTTTGGACCCTATGGATCTATGTTTTTTCTATTCTGAATAGTCACTGGGTTAGCAGCTATAACCTAGGGAAATTTTAGGTCTCTAGAGTTAAGTACTCTTCTAGAAGTGTAAACACACCAGGATGTACATCGCAGATGTGGATACCCGCAGAGAAGAATCGTACTCTAGATGAGGAATTCATGGTAGCCACTAGGATGTACATCCAAAATGACTACCACTACACAACCTCGTTCTAACTTATGTTTTTTTTAGGCTCAGGTGTAAGCCCAACTCTCAGTGTGTGCTCACAGTGTATGTGTGGTGTGTGAAGCGAGCATAGGAACCCTAAAAAATAACAAAAACCCCAAATTGTACCTTATAATTACTTTGCACAAACAAATTAAATAGGCTTGACTCTCATGTGTCCCCAGCGGAGTCGCCATCTGTCGTGACCGTGAGCCCGACGCAGACGGCTCAAAATTAGTTTATTAATGGGAGTCGCCACCCAATTTATTAAATAGGGAAAATTGAGAAAAACCTACCTTAAAATTAATGGTCTGCGTAAACTAGGTTGGATTCGGGAGTCGGTTATGCATAGGGAAGGGCGAAAACTTAATTCCACTACACCCCCAGTACATCCGTCCTAAGACAGTTACCCTAAATCTGATTGTGCAAATATAAATTACGAATTTATTTGTTTTACCCAAAAATAAAATAGTAGAGAATAATAAGGGCTAATTTAGAAAAGTTTAATTTTGACTTGACGGGGAAGCCCCGCTCCTACGTATCCTCAGGTGCAATGAGGAACTCAAAAGTCACGTAGTTCTTCCTGAAAAATTTTGTTGGTTGGTATTTTTTAATATAGGGGTTTTAGGATTATTGAGCTGTACAGCTCATCAATCCTAGAACGCTGACTGACTCGTCTGTACAGTCGACTTAGTCCCCTATTTTATAAAAATGGAGTTTTTGGAGTTTTGGAAAATGATTTTATGTGTGTTGGTTTGATTTTATTTGAATAGGGATTTTAGGACTCTTGAACCGTACCGTTCATTTATCCTAGAATGCTGACTAACCCGTCTGTACAGTCGGCTTAGTCCCCTATTTTCGAAAAATGGAGTTTTTGATTTATGGAAAGAAATATGTTTGTGTTTATTTTGATTTAGAAATTGTTTGTTTTAAATAGGGATTTTAGGACATGATCCGTAACGGTTCATTAGTAACCTAAAAAGCTGACTAACCCGACTGTACAGTCGATTTAGTCCCCTATTTATATTTTTTTGAAAATGAAATATTTATCTATTTATTTTTATAGGTTTTTTGTAAAAGGAAATAATAAAAACGAAAACAGAGGATGCAATAGTAAAATGGGGTGCAGTTTGCAAAAAGGGAGTTGTATTATTGTTTGCTTGAATGCAAAAGTATTAAGCTCCTTTGTGTCCTAGAGGGGTCCCTTTGGGAATAGATCTAAGGCTTTTTCTATCAAGTGAACCTCTCAAAGGTAGCTCTATAGAGTCCTAAATAAGGTTCCTAGAGCCAACGACCCCAATTAAGAACACTGATCAACAACAATAGGCAAGCTATTAGGAGTGCCAGCATTCTCAAGAGGGACCAAACTCTAGGTGAGACTTTCGTGACCACCCAACAGGACGCACATCCAGTAGGCCATCACTACGCAGTCTCGTTCTAACTTAGGTTATTCTCAAGTCCGGGTACAAGACTATTCTCACGTGTGTGCAGAAGTGTGATAGTCGAGTGTGTGTAGGAGCAAAATGTTAAATATACCCCCTAGCTGCAAAACAAACAAACACATATACAGAAAATAATAGTCTTCTACCCTAGGGTTTATATCAAGCATAAAATAAAGATATACAAAAAGAAACTAAAGAAATAAATAAATAATCAATAAATATGTACATAAATAAATAAATAAATTAACAAATAGATATAAACAAATAAATACAAAACTAACCTCAAGCTGATGAACGCGATGAACGCCGAACCGGACCGAGCAGTCTGACCAGGTCAACTGCGAACCGGACTGCTTTGAGAAACGAAAAACCGATTCAAAAAAATTACAAAATAATCAAAGACAGACTTTTAGTGTCTGGACCGCAAAGGCTAGCCTAAAAGATCACTTAATCTGCCAATGACTCCCCCCCTTCAAACCTTCACCTCTCAACCTCTTTTATAGTCAATTGCTATAGGGTTGTTGTTTCTTGCAAGCAATGTGGGACTAAAACAAGATAGAGAAAGCAATTCCCACTTAGAGAACACAATTCCCGGTTTTCTCAAACCTGTCACCGTAAAAGCGCGATTCCGGATTCGTTAACCGTTGGATCGTCTTCATATTTTGACAGTAGGTTCGTGAAACATATATCTTCACTTTCACCGTTCGGATCGTTGAAAAGAGGTCTGAGGAGAGAGAAATTTCCTTCGCAATAGCTGCAGTTTTTGGTCCGTTTTTCTCAAACCTCTCACCGTAAAGGTGCGATTCCGGATTCGTTAACCGTTGGATCATCTTCGTTTTTTCGACAGCAGGTTCATGGGACATATGTCTCCACTTTAACCCTTCGGATCGTCAAAATGAGGTCCGAGGAGAGAGAAATTGCTTTTGCATAGTAGCTAAAAACTAAAACCCAAAAATACCCAAAAAGCGACTACTTTTTGTAATTTTTTCGAAAAACTAAAAAATACCGATAAAAATTGAGTGTTCACATTGAGTCATATAGAGAATCTAATATGGCGCCTTACCAGTTCATCCAGAAGCTGCATATGGAAGAAGAGGATTCAGTGTATAACATTATCTATTAATATCCGCATTTCATTAAATAACTGATTTAGTCTTAGATTTGTATTATGAATATTTACCGTTGGAAATCCCAGAGAGAAGAGACTGAGACCGAATGATTATCGGACTAAACAACCTGATAAAGCTAAAAGAATCATCAAAACATATCAACTAATAATCTTTATAATAAACTAAAGCTGTTACTTTTTATGCATATTTAGATATATTGACCATGAATGGAAAATCATCCAAAAAGTATAAATCACATCAGGCAAAATGACCACTGTCAGTAACAAAAGCATCAAAATTTGTCCTTCAACGGTGGTACATTCATGTTAATTCAGTTTCAATAATGAAGCATGTGTATTGATAATTCATCAAATAAGGTGAAGGTGGGATACATTCATGGCATAACTTACATTTCTAATATCTGAAATTCTTGGAATCGTTACAATTAAATAACCTAAAGGATGCCTATGATCTTACTTTTCTATTTCACTCAATGATGCCTATGATCTAACTTTTCATTTTTTAACGTGTTATGGATTGGGCCTCAATGACCAATCCACCAAAAAGGCCCAACACCAAAGGATCCAATCCATCCAACGGTGGAGATTGCAGACCTAGATCCAATAGCCCTCCTCCACTCCAGATATCTATAAATAAGCATTGAATGCTCACATTAATGGTATTCATCTCTCACCTACTCTCACTTGTAATTGACTCACTCACTGACTTGAGCGTCGGAGTGTCATTGCAGGTACCACCCCACCTCGGACCGGAGCACCAACTCGGACAACCAAGGACACACGTACCAACTATCTCGGACCGGTCTATCTATCCAAGATCGGATACATAGCAGGAGATACGGTACCGAACATTGGCGACCACAGTGGGAGAGCCTTACACTCTAGTCTTTCCCCCAACCTCCTTGATCAGAAATGGCTCCGGAATTACGACGGAGAAACGTCTCTAGCGTCGTGGTCAGACCCGACCAGCAACAGGAAACCCCGGAGGGGGTAGCGATTACTCTCCCTCGCAGCTCGGCCCATGGCCGGAATTCATCCAGGGCGATGGTTTCTATAAGCTCTACTAGAAACCTGTTTCAACCTCCAGCCCCGACTGTCCCGGTACAGATCGATGCTGTCCAACAGCTCATCCAACTGCTAACAAGGCAGGCCGAGGCTGACCAAAGGAGTCAGCGTTACTCCCAGCTGGAGGCCGAGATGGCCGAAGTCCGGGCCAGAGATATCCCGGACCGTACCTCCCCTCAAACTTACTCTCCTAGCAGAAGGACCTCCAGTAAAAGACGTCACCGGTCCCCTGCTTGGAGGAGGCACCACCATCGTTCGCCACCACGCAGAAGAGGGAGGCAGGAATCTGGAACTCCCCCAACCGAGACTTATGACGAGACTTATTACCCCGGGGACTCAACTCACCAAAGCTCATCATTAGCATCTTCGTCCCCAAGGCGGCGTTCTATAAGCCGGGGAAGTCCCCCGAGGCATGAACGTCGGCGACCTCGATCTCCCGGATCCCCTGCCCGACACCCTATCAGAAGGCCTCCTCCGAGGGAAAGGTCCGCGACGCGGAAGGGACCCTTCACAGCGGAGATCGACTATTTTCCGGTACCCAAGCACTTAGAGAAGCCCCTAGAGGGTTTAAAGATGCATGACGGGACGGGCGATCCCGACCGACATCTGGATTACTTCGACACGATGATGCAATACCGGAACGTTCCAGAGGAGATCAAATGCCGAATCTTCCCTCTCACCCTTGAGAAACTGGCTCTAGACTGGTTCAGAGCCCTCAAGCTGAACTCGATATCATCCTGGGAACAGCTTGCAAAGCTATTCTCGGCCCAGTTCGCCCACTCCAAAATGAAGCCTAAATCTCGGAAAGTCTTACAAGCCATCCGACAAGGAGAGAACGAGCCTCTCCGAGACTACATTGAAAGATTTAACAAAGAGGCGGCTCAGGTCCGGAACTTAGACGATTCATTTCGACTATTCTTCATGGAAGCCGGTCTGCGGGAAGGAAGTCTGTTTCAGATCGATGTCGGAATCAACCAAACTGAGTCGCTTGCCGAGTTCCTCCAGCGATCTCAAAAATACATTGACCATGAAGAAGGCGCTGTTGCAAGAAAGACAGATGCCGACCCCGGAACGAGCAAGCCTCGGTATGAAAAAGAGGCTCCGGTGCATCAGGCAGCAGAGGCCCGTTATGAAAGGGAGGCCCGGAACGACAATAGGCTCCGACCTCGGAACCGACACCAGCAATATTCCGATCTGAACGAAACAAGGGCCAGGATTCTGGCGGAATGTATGAACGCTGAGTTCAAAGAAGTCAAGTTCCCTGATCCGCTCCCACACAGGCCGGGACAGAGATCCAACAAATACTGCCGATATCACCGGAGCAAAGGGCACGATACCAATCGGTGCAATGCTTTGAAGGATGACATCGAGGACCTGATTAAGAAAGGGAAGTTAAGCCAGTACGTGGCTAAAGCACCCAGACGCGAGGGCGAAGTTAAGGAGGAAGAAGCCGATCCGAAACGAAAGGGTAAAGCCCCACAAAAACGAGAAGAGAGCTCAGAGGACGAGCGCGACTATCGAAAATCAAAGGGCCGACCTGTGATGATGATGATATCCGGGGGCTATCCCGACGAGGCATCGGGCAAAACAATGAAAAGAAAATGGAAGGAAGTTATGTGTGCCGCTTCCACCTCGGCAATCACCTCAGGCCCGGAGCGCCCACCCTTGGCCTTCAGCGACCGAGACTTATTGGATGGCAAGCCAAATAAACACATACCCCTCATAATCAGGGCAGGTCATGGCAAACCATGAAATAAGGAAGGATTCTGGTCGACCAGGGGAGCTCCACTGATATCATCTTCATCGACCTGGTGAGAAAACTGCAGATCTCAGAGGAGGACTTCACCCCTCACCGGGGATCAGATCTTTCGGGCTTCAACGGGTCTCGGACCTAAACCTCTCGGCTACTTGGAAATGATGGTCACCTATGGAGAGGAGCCACTAGAAAGGACGGTCAAGACCAAGTTCCTGGTGTTGCCATGCCCCTCGGTCTACAATTGTATCATCGGGAGGCCCACCCTTGGAAGACTCGGAGCCGTAACTTCAACGGTTCACCTCAAGATGAAGTTCTACTCTTTGAGTGACGAAGTTATAACCCTTGACGCCGACTTAGAGTCCGCCCAAAGATGCTTCTATCTTCATGTCAAGGCGGACAGGCAGGCCTCAGAAGAGGGGGTTCCCCCCATAGAGGCAAGGACTCAGAAGAGCCCAAAGAAGAAAAGAACCGGTCCAGCGGCCGAGGTCAATGTCACGGACCTCGACGCGAGATATGACCCGGACAGCTCCGAGGAGGAAAGCGACGACGAGTTAGCACGTGAGCTAAAGAAGAAAATTAGGCGACCTCAACCTGATGGGCAGTTCATACAAATCCAGCTGGGAGAGAACCCGACCCAAACCGTCCAGATCGGATCCGATCTTCCCGACGAAGTAAAAGCAAAGCTCACCCTCTGCCTCAAATCCCACGCCGATCTCTTCGCGTGGTCAGCAAAGGGACATGCCCGGGATTCCCCCCGAGGTCGCCTGTCACCAGCTAGCGGTGAACCCCGGGGCAAAATGGGTCGCCCAACGCAAAAGAGCTCAAAGCCAGGAAAAGGCAGCTGCTACGGCTAAGGTCGTTGAAGATTTAATTAAGGCTGATTTTGTAAAAGAGGTCAAGTATACAACTTGGCTCTCAAACCCTGTACTTGTTAAGAAAAGCAATGGAAAGTGGCGTATGTGCGTTGACTATACCGATCTTAATAAGGCCTGTCCTAAGGACGCCTTCCCTGTTCCTAGCATTGATCGGCTCGTCGATAATGCTTCAGGTTTTCGCTTACTGTCGTTCATGGATGCTTATTCCGGATACAATCAAATTCCGATGTTCCCCCCCGACCAAGAGAAGACGGCCTTTATGACTGACCGCGGTAATTTCTGCTACCGGGTCATGCCATTCGGTTTAAAAAATGCGGGGGCCACTTATCAAAGGATGATGAACAAGGTATTCCGAGCTCAGATCAGGTCGTAACGTAGAAGTCTACCTCGACGACATGATTGCAAAAAGCGAAAGGGAAGACCTCCATATATCCGATCTGGAAGAGATTTTTGCGGAAATTCGAAAAAATAATATGCGGCTAAACCCGGAAAAATGCACTTTCGGAGTCCGGGCTGGAAAATTCCTGGGTTTCTATCTCACGGAAAGGGGCATTGAAGCCAACCCGGATAAATGCCGAGCGGTAACAGAAATGCGGACCCCGTCCACTAAGAAAGAGCTCCAGAAACTCAACGGCATGATAGCTGCGTTATCTCGCTTCATTTCCAACGCCGCCTTCAAATCGCTTCCATTGTTCAAACTGCTTAAGAAAGAAGCAACTTTCGAATGGACCCCAGAGCGGGACGAGGCACTCTCCCGGCTCAAAAAGGTCCTATCCGAACCGCCCATACTAAGTCGGTCGAACCCAGGGGAAGATCTATTTTTGTATCTGGCCATCTCAGATGAGGCCATCGGAGCCGTGCTGATCAGGGAGACCGGAGCTGGCCAAAGCCCGGTATACTTCGTGAGTAAAGCTTTGCACGGACCAGAGGTGAGATATCAGAAAATAGAAAAGATCGCCTTTGCTCTACTCATCTCGGCACGCCGCCTCCGACCTTATTTCGTTGCCCATCAAATCGTGGTGCGGACCAATTATCCAATTCGGCAGATCTTGCTCCGACCCGACTTAGCAGGACGAATGATCAAATGGGCAGTAGAACTCTCCGAGTTCAGAATCAAATACGAAACAAGACCGGCCATGAAAGCCCAGATACTTGCCGACTTTATCACAGAGATGGCACCCGCCGACCCGGATGATGGGGTGTGGACACTTCACGTAGACGGGTCCTCAAATCCAAAAGGAAGTGGTGCAGGGTTGATGCTCGAAAGCCCGACGGGCGTCGTAATCTAAGTATCGCTCACGTTCGATTTCCCTACCTCAAACAACCAGGCAGAATATGAGGCGTGCATAGCTGGACTCCGGCTTGCGATCGATCTCAAGGTCTCCCGGCTTTCCCTAAATACCGACTCATTATTGGTGGTATCCCAAATCGGGAAACAGTACGAAGCTAAAGATCCGATCTTGCAAAGGTACCTAACCCAAGTGCAGGAACTGCTCTCCCTTTTTACATTCACCGAAGTCAAACACGTTCCAAGATCGGAAAATATCAGGGCTGACATACTTTCCAAACTCGCCAGCACCAAAATTCCGGGGAACCACCGGTCGATAATCCAGGAAACACTGAGCAAGCCGAGCGTAATCCTGAACCCGGAAGCAAATTTCTCTGTTAATGTAGTGGAAGAAAGCCAGGGTTGGATCGCGCCATTAATAGACTATATCAGAACGGGGAACGAGCCTCCGGACCCGAGCAAAGCCAAGATCCTCCGGAGGAAGGCCTCCTATTTTTCCATAATCGATGGAAGCCTCTACAGAAGAAGCTTGTCTGCACCGCTGTTGAAGTGCATCGAAGGAGGAGAGGCAGACTACGTCCTGGCCGAGATCCACGAGGGGATCTGCGGGCAACATCTTGGAGGTCGATCCCTGGCTCGAAAGGCATTAAGGGCGGGATACTTCTGGCCAACCATGGAGACCGATGCAAGAAATTATGTAAAGAGGTGCAGTAAGTGTCAGATCCACGCCAAGGTCCACATAGCGCCCCTTACGGAGCTCACCAGCTTAAGCTCACTGTGGCCATTTGCTTGGTGGGGAATAGATCTCTTGGGACCGTTCCCAACTGCCCCCGGCCAGATCAAATACCTCATAGTAGCGGTGGATTACTCCACCAAAATGGGTTGAAGCTGAGCCCTTGGCCATCATCAGCACTAAGAATTGCATCAAATTCTTCAAGAAAAATATAATGACTAGATTCGGGATCCCCGAGGTGGTAGTCACGGACAACGGAACACAGTTCGCCGACAAAGGCTTCAGAAAACTCATGTCTGACCTTAAGATCAAACACCGGTTTATCTCGGTAGAACACCCTCAGACAAACGGTCAGGCCGAGGCTGCCAACAAGGTCCTTCTCAGTGGACTGAGGAAACGACTCGATGAAGCAAAGGAAACTGGGTTGAAGAGTTACCTTACGTGCTGTGGGCTTACAGAACTACCCCACAGAGCTCAACAGGGGAAACCCCGTTTCGACTTTCGTACGGGACGGAGGCCGTGATTCCGATGGAGATCGGGGAGCTGAGCTGGAGGACGCTCCACCCGAAATCTCCGGGGGACAATAGCCACGCATTGAAGGAAAACCTCGACCTCGTCGATGAGGTCCGAGGCCAGGCTTTCCTTAAAGAAGCAATAATAAAGCAAAGGGTAGCAATACGATATAACTCGAAAGTGATCCCCAGAGACCTCGAGGTCGGTGATTTAGTTTTACGAAGAGCCGATGTCGGTTTGAAGAACGCCGCACAGGGCAAGCTCGCCCCCAACTGGGAAGGACCTTACCGAGTTTTATCTAAAACCGGCAGAGGTGCCTACGAATTGGAGACCTTGTCCGGCAAGGCGATCCCAAGAACTTGGAACGCCACTAAACTGAGAAAATACTACAGCTGACTCTCATCTTACCTAAAGGAACGGTGTATACCGATGATATCAATTATGTAGGCGGTGTATACCGATGTTGTAGCTCTTCTTATCTAATGAACGGTGTATACCGATGATGTCAATTATGTTTGCGGTGTATACCGATGTTGTAACTCATGTTATCTAATGAACGGTGTATACCGATGTTATCCATTATGCTTGCGGTGTCTACCGATTTTATCACCTAGTTTCTCTTCTTTTAGCTGACCGAGGTTGTCGCTACCCTAAAGGGACGAGTTCGATCTGGGCCGAGTCCCGGTAAACTGCCCCGAAGGCGATCATTGTTACGTAAAAACAACTTGTTGGCCGAGGTTGCCACGACCCTAAGGAACGAGTTCGATCTGGGCCGAGTCCCGGTAAACTGTCCCTAAGGCGACGCTTACCACTTGAGCGAATCAAACGCAAGTGCAGGAATGTAAAACAACAGTATAAAGACTAAACCGAGGTAAATAAAACCTGGAGGCACATTAAAATAAGTTTCCATTACAAATTATCCCTGGATACGGCCGGGTCCTCTAGTTCAAAAAGATGGTGATATATTACAAATTCCGGTTCCGCCCGGAACCCGGGGCTTTATTTCCCCACCGGTTCCACCCGGAACCCAAAAAGCAGCAAATTCAGAACTTCCCCGTCAGCAGCAATCACGGCAAGGACGGGGGAGGGTAAATGACATCGAACGCTTCAGAGTCACGATAGGGCCGGACAATACGCCCGTCTGCTACGGTATGGTTCAAGCGAATAAATCCCCGGTCCAGAGGAAGGGATGGATGGATGACAGTGACTTGAGCAAGGGCTTTTTCAAAGCTCTCCTCGGCCACGTCCACAGCCAGTTGAGCCACCTCCACCACCTCGTCCTCCAAGGTTTCTGCTTTGGCACGTACCTCTTGAAGCTCTCTTTCCAATTCAGCAATCCGAGGCAAAGAATCAACGCTAGACCCGACCTGGGCCTGCCTCGCCTTCATAAGATCGGCCTCAAGCTCCTGAATCCGAGCCCTCAGGGAAGAAACCGCCTCGGCAGACCGCCTTTCTTGGCTCTCGAGATCTTGGATGCGAACCTCATGTTCCATGCACAAGTTAAGGGCAGAGTCCCTCTCCCTTTCAAATTTTTCTGCAGCCGCTTTAAGCTCGGTCTGATCCCTCTCCAGAGCCTCATATTTCTTTAGCAACTCCTCCCGGGCTCTTCTTTCGTTGTCCCTCTCCACCAGGGCTCCTGTAATAACAGAAACAAGGAAGTCAAAAACAGAGATAACCAAGAAGGAAAATCAAAGAGTGCACCTCGGAACTTGGGGTCGCCTTTTGCCTGATTTTCAGCCTCGACCTTCTGAAGCTTCGTCACGTCGGCCAGATGCCGGAATAACCTAAGAGACGCCTCAACCGGGTCGACCCGGGAATCCTCCAAGTGCTTCTGCAGGAAGTCGGCGTCAATAGAAATGCCAGAAGACCTAGAAGTCCGGTGCTTCCCATGACGCCCCTTTTTTGAAGCCCGAGCAGCCGGAGCATGTGAAGTAGAAGCAGGGTCTGCTTGCGGGAGGGGGCGCTCCCTTTTTCGGTGCAAGAGATCCGCAGCCCGATCCTCCGCTCCAGCCGAGCCTGCCTCCGGGATTGTGCTGATCGGAACGGCGGCAACGGGTTTTTCCTTTTGAACCCCGGCCTTCCTTTCTGCAAGAGCCGTCAGGCGAGAGAACTTGTCAGGCCCCATGCTATCTGCAGAATAAGGAAAATAAACAATGTTAGAAGAAACGGCAGTCAAAAAATTATAATGGGCGGGGTTATCTACCAAGAAACCTACCAAGAACGGCGAGTACTTGAGATTTCGACCCGGCCCCGACCAATCGGGCTACGTCAATCCCAAATTTCTTGGGATCCCGGTAGACAATCAGGCCGGCAAAGTTCGTCAAGATCGCCAATGTGTCCTGATCAACCTGGGATAGCCGCCCTAAGCCGACGGTGTAGGAATGAGGCCTCCGGTTGAAGTGAGAGAGAGACCACCCCAGTTGAAACTTTGTGAACTCCAATGATTTCCCGTCCGCAGAATATTGGCCGACGTGCCTCACTGCCTCCTCATTCACGGGCTCCACAAAGAAATACTTATTTTTCCAGTTCTTAAGAGAGTCGGAATAAGGCATGAAAATCTTTACCCCTCTATTAGCCCGGAAGCTCACATGTTCCCACCGATCTTTGGTTCCGTCTTCATGCCTCCGGTTAACCTCAAAAAGGTGGAAGAAGAGGTCACAGGAGATCGGCCTCTCCAGATGAATGCACATCAACTCAAAAGCCCGGAGGAACGCCCATGAGTTGGGATGTAGTTGAAAAGGAGCGAGGTTCAAGATCTCCAAAGCCTCTTGTTGAAAAGCGGTGAACGGGGGGCTAACGTGCATATCAAGGATCGTCACCCCGTACATAACAAATTTCAGAGCTTTCGGCCAGACGGCCACATGCTGGTCTTCAGCCATTCCCTCCACATTCCAGATCTGATCCTTCCGGAAAAGGCGGTTGACGAAGAAACTCATATCGTCCCCGGTCCTATAAAGGGACGGAATCCCCCTCAACGCCTCCGACACCCAGGAATACTCCCGGGGAACAGTGAGAGGTAGGGACACGGGAACATTGACCGGCCCTACTCCGGCTCGGGGATATTGGTCAGAATCACCTTCTTCATATGCGGGCTCCCCGCAATGCCCAAGACCGTCTTCATTGTTTCGGCTCTCAGCCACCTCCTCCTCACTCTCCTCCGAACTCCAACTAGTACTACCTTGTTCTTCACGGTCGGGCTCGGCATCAGAATCACCCGAATCAAGGACCACCACCTCTGTGTTATCTTCATCTACCGGCTCGTTGCTGGGAACCCCGGGAGACCGGTCTTCAGCGTGAGTAGGAGCGGAGCCCAAGTCGTCTTGAACCTCGGGAATAGCCGATCCGGGGGGACTAGCACGAAATTCCATCGACTCTCCAATTCCGGAAGCCATTGTTTGTGCGAAATGAGGGCGATCTATGTCAGCAACCCGACGGGTTTGTTTCGTCCTCGCCAGATCGGTCCTGCAGAAATGGGGGCTTGACGAGTCAGGTTGATACGTAAACAGTGGGTCCACAACCAAGTCGGAACCCGACCTGACGACCCCCACTCTGTATCTACAAATACGGGTCCGGAGAGAACCCGGTCGTGATCTAAAGCCGGAAGCAATAAAGAAAAGAGGAAAACTGACCTTATGAAAAACGAAGCTCGTCGAACACTGGAGGCAGGTCGCGAACGGCAAAGGCGTCACCGAGACTCAGCACAACTCGGAAGAAAGAAATAAGCTCAGAAACGACTTTAAGATCGGAAGCAGAGCAATTCGCAGAAAAACAATCCAAGTAAGGGGAATCCCCCCTCCTATTTATAGGGAGTAAGAAGGTCACTAATGGGCCTGAGCCTAGGCTACGTTTCCCAAGACTAGCCCCTAGATAGGCGCGTCGTTCCAAGCGCCATCATTACCCCAATCATCCTCGAACGACGCGTCCCATCAATGACGTTGCCAGCCGGCACAGAAATCAAGGCACAGCTCTGACCGGATCGCTTCGTTTCCTTCGACTCGCCCCGGTCTCTCGACCCCGCCATGACCGGAATCTCTAAAAGCAGGACAGCCTCGAGTCACTCGGCGCGACCTGAGTCCCTCAGATCGCCCCGGTACGCCGTGAAGTATCTCGTCCAAGCTTGGGCCCGACGAAATCTCTAAACGACAAGTCTAGCTCGCCTTAAGGCGACCCGACTTGGGGGGCTACTGTTATGGATTGGGCCTCAATGACCAATCCACCAAAAAGGCCCAACACCAAAGGATCCAATCCATCCAACGGTGGAGATTGCAGACCTAGATCCAACAGCCCTCCTCCACTCCAGATATCTATAAATAAGCATTGAATGCTCACATTAATGGTATTCATCTCTCACCTACTCTCACTTGTAATTGACTCACTCACTGACTTGAGCGTCGGAGTGTCATTGCAGGTACCACCCCACCTCGGACCGGAGCACCAACTCGGACAACCAAGGACACACGTACCAACTATCTCGGACCGGTCTATCTATCCAAGATCGGATACATAGCAGGAGATACGGTACCGAACATAACGGAACAAAGAGAAGTTGCTACTGATTTCCACATTTGCTTTGCAATTCTAAACAAAGATAACCATTAATAATGAGATCAAGTTCAACATACATCAAATGCAAAAGCAAATATAATGAAATTCCCGTGTAAAGGAAATTTTCAAATGCTTCAAAAGCATTCAAGTATTTCTCTTTGATTCTTTTATAGATAATGACAGAAGATTGTATAAGATAGGAAAATCAAAACAATCATCCTTATCATGTATAAATTGACACTACAATTGGAAAAAAGAAGTTTTTTTAGGCGAAAGCAAGGAAGGAAGCATACATAATATATGATACATAATGTATTCCCACAATTGAAAGAGGAAGCATTATGATACATAATATATGAGTCATTCCTATTGTTCACCTAAAGAAAGTTCTTTACTTTTGTACCGTAATAATGTATGTAGTGTCAAACTATTAAAGAATCTATTGTTTCTTGGTTCAAACTCTTAGGTCCTAGTCGTGTATCGTAATAATGCACTTGTCCCTGCTGAAGAGAAGCCGTATTAGTGATGCCTACTGAGGCCCAGTCAAACTCCCACTCGGTGAACACTGATGCATGTCTCCCATGGAAGCATAAGAGGATGCCTGCTGAGGTCCAACAGGGTTGGTGTATGGCAGGGACTGATGCGTGCCTCCAAGAGAAGTAGGATGTCCTCCCTATAATTGGCCAGGGAAAATGGGGTTGGTAGGGTTGCTACCTCGTGTTGCCTGCCTGTGCTCCAATTCCTTGGCCTGTTGCACTTCATTGTGCACCATAGGTTTAACTATGTCAGCCAATTGTTGGGACACTTGGTACATTATATCATGTATCCCCATGTCAATTTGTTGCCGAATGAATGAGGTGGTCATGACCACAGGCTCTTCCTCGTGGTGAGGCGGTTCATTCGATTCCGCAGTAACCGTTGTAGTAGTATTCCCTGAAACACCTACCGGCTCCGTGGTTCGGCCCTTCGCAGCTGTTGCCTTTCTTGAAGCAGAAGGAGAATCCATACTTAGGTTTTTCCCAGAGCGCATGTGCATAAGCCAATAATAATCCAGTCCAGGAAAATCAAACTCAATGGTCTGTTCACCTGTTCTAGTCCCACTGAGCGTGCCAATTTGTTGTTCCTTGGTTCAAACTCTTAGGTCCTAGTCGTGGATTCGGCCAGGAGTCTGAGCAAGTTCTTTGATTCCTTGTTCTTCAAGCGATTGCGCCAAGGAGGGAACTCTGCTCCTTGACCGTGGGTATCCTGACTCCTCTAGAAAGGGCCAGGTTAGGTGAATGGGGACTGCGAGGGTTGGATTATACTACTGGCTAATGCATAAAAGTAATGATGAATGCGATAAAGAAGATAGATAAAAATAAACGTAGAGTTTGATTTGATTGATGTGTCCTTTCTGTATATTTACTCTCCTATTAATATAAATAGGCCCTCGTCGGCCACTAACACAGCCAACATTTGCCTACCGTTGGATCAGTCTAAGATCAACGACTATCATTGTTCCTAAGCCCCAAGGAGGCGGAGTAACCACCCACGATCTCACTAGCACGATTAGTGGGGTGAACTCCCTCACTCCACTCTTCAAGGCCTCGCTCCTTCGCTTGATCTTCAACTGCTCCCACTTTTCATCTCCGTGCATGTCTCTTACGTGCCTTCCAAGTAAAACTGTCTTACCTCAGCCACTTGGTTTACTCAGCTAACCTTCGCCCTCAGACAGTAACTCAGGCACCCGAGCCTACCCTGGCCATGGGACTCTATAGGCTGAAGCTGTACTCTTCCTCGGTCTCGCTCATTGCTCCTCGGGCTAACCCCTTCCTCGGGGAGTTGTCTAGTGATATGCCCCGGGGGCTTCCCTTGATCATTTTCTCAGGCAATTATCTCTTAAAATCCTTGTCTAGTGACCTGCCTCAGTACTCCAGCTCCACTGCCTTCTTCATTC
Source organism: Astragalus membranaceus (assembly GCA_039519185.1). Classification (NCBI taxonomy): domain Eukaryota; kingdom Viridiplantae; phylum Streptophyta; class Magnoliopsida; order Fabales; family Fabaceae; genus Astragalus; species Astragalus membranaceus. Next base: position 21,918,382 of record CM076852.1, read on the forward strand.
AGTCCTCGGCCTACGACCTAATTATTTTTGGGTGTTAACAGAATCAAAGCGAAACACTTGAATGTTTTTGTAGCAAGGGAAAAATTGCGTTGAACTTGAACTCTTTGTTAATGAGTATCTTTGTTTAGTAATGCAAAGTATAAGTGAAAATGCGTAGTAATTTCTCTTCATTAGGTAGACAAAATGAAAATGAAAATCATATGTGTATCCTGACCTCCCTCTTAAGTTGGCCTGGTACAACGCCGAGGCGAGGTTCGTCGATCACTAGGGGTGGGCGAAGGGTAATGCTGAGTACAATGATAACTCTCCATTAGAAGAGTTATCTACGCATTTCTACTCTTAAATCATTGTAAATTTGCATGCTTAGACTAGGAGTTATGTGAATATTTGTGTTAAATCAAGGAAAAGGGAGTCAAGAACTGAAATGGAATTAATTTGGCACAATTGGTGCCCATGTGAAATTTCTAATGTTTCTGTTAAGTGCTATAGCATCAGGTGCTATAACACCTTGCGCGCAATAGAGCTGGGGTCCACTTGGAGACAAAAGCAGAAAACAGATCTGCAGCAAATCCTGAATCTGTCCGGTCAGCGCCTCCCTATTGGCACAGCCTATGCTGATCCAGCCACCCTCCTACCACTTGCACATGACTACTTGGCAAACATGGATAGGACAACATGACCCACTTGTCTCCCCAACTTGCAAAAGAGGAGGGAAAACCACTCTATAAAGGAAAGCTTCACTTCTGCACTTGAGAATCGATTTCCAGCACTTAAACTTCTCTGGTTCTAGAGGAAAAATACAGTGATAAGTTGTCCTCTTAGTTCCATTGAAGATCCGCCATAGAAATCCACTAGAAGATCGTGTTCGGTTCATGCTATAGCACGGTCAGCATACCAGTTCATGCGTAGGAGTTGGAGGAGTGTATCTTTTGCGCAATCTTCTTCTACTTTCTGTTTTGGTGACATGAACTCCATTATTTGTAAGTTGTTGATATTGCTAAACATGAGCTAAACATCTTGTAGTTGGATTGCTTAAGCTTTGTAATAACTCTTTATGTGTTAGTAATATAATATTATGATGTATGCATTTCAATCTTTGTATTTTAATGCTTTCAAACTTGTTTTGGGATTAGCTGATAACTCTAATTTATATAGAGTTATTTATACTTCTAAACGCAACAAATTGCTTGAAACTCAAGTACAAAGTATGTTAAATATAGTGGTATTAGTAAAATAACAACATTCTAGGAATTATGTGATGAATAAAGCATTTTGTATATATATTGGTATGTTTGATGTGTTTGTTCAGTTTTCCTACAGATGATGCTTCTGCACCACGATGCTTCTGCACTTAGTGCTTCTACACCACGATGCTTCTGCACTTAGTGCTTCTGCACAATCCTGCGCTGAAGATTTATAACCCCACAATGGAAGCACCTCAAATCATACCTCTGCTCCAAAACTTCTATGACATCATGCTTTGTCACAATTCACATGGAGCACATGCCCACGTGCATAAGGAGGCGCCCACCATAAACATCATCATGAAAGGCTACTCACCTAAAGACATATGGCCTTACACAATTGGACCTCTCCTTATGGAAATGTGCTGAACTCAATCTCCTTATCTAAAAATCAGAAAAGCAACCATGGTTAAGCCTCCTTAGGTTAACTTGGATTTCAAGCAAACCCTCAAGCAAAGGAAATCTCCAAGGCTATAAAAAGGGCTCCCACTTCTCACTTGAAGAGCATCGCATATCTCACTTGATAATATGTAGATCATACACTTTACTTATATTTTTAGTAGTATCATTTCTTATAGTTTTTATAGTAGATAGTTGGCAAGAAGGTGAGGAAGGAATCGAAAACTTCTTCCTTCACTTCTTCATCAACTTAGTTAGGTGCAACTGCACCAGGAAGTCAGTGCTTCTGCACTGCAAGTCAATTACATGCAAGAGTGCTTCAATCAGTGTAATCTCTACCTTATTGATATCTCTTGTATTTTCTTTTATATTAATATGTTTCATTTCATCTATCCTTGCCTTGCAATGCTTATTATGAGCTAAACCTTTTTGGTTGAGATGTTCTAACTTTATAATGAACTTTTGAGTAAGTTATTGTGCTTTTTAGTGTTGCAAGCATTTTGGGTCTTGTGTTATACTACATCCATCTTATTTTAAGGTTGATCACTTAGAATAAGTAGAGTTATATTCACAGACATGGTTTATAATTAGAAATCAAGACTAATAAGGGTGAGTGTTTTAATGAAGGCTTTGTTAACTTGTGTAATAAAGAAAACTTTATTAAAACCATGTTAAGTCCTAGACATAGGATAACATAGTCCTTAGGGTGAAACAGTGGGTACTTCAAAGGCAGGAGTGAACTTATTTAGCAAGCCCAGACATAGGAAGCTTGTAACGAAACTCTGAAGAAAGTAGCTGAAAAGCACACACTTATGCAACTGCCCTCAATGCAACTGCACCTTGGTGCTTCTGCACCTTTGATGCTTCTGCATCTTGGTGCTTCTGCATCACTAAAAGCATAGAAACTCTCAAAAGAACATTATTTAGTGAAAACATCTCTACCATCTTTCTCAAACTGATTTCCTTCATACTCTTTTATCTATTTGCATTCTATTTTCACTTAACTTAAAAACCCCAAAATTTGTGAGTAGAATAGTAGTACTAATTTATATGTTTTCTAAACACACAAAGTTAATCCAATCCCTATGGGTTCGACCTTTCTTATCATTATATTACTTGTTGTGACTGTATACTTGCACATCTTTTCACACACCAAGTTTTTGGCGCCGTTGCCGGGGATTGCCATTAATTTTTGTTGTTTAGACTTATAATTTAGTATTTTATTACTTTGGTAGTTATTTTCTGTGCAGAAACAGCTGCAGATGCACTAGCTTATGCCCAGAGATAAGCCACCAGAATTTAAATTCGATCCAGAGATTGAAAGAAGGTTCAGGAGTTTGCTAAGACTTCAAAAGCAAAGGAATCAAGACTGCAGAAACATGTCTCATCACAGTGAAGGACAAAGCTCAAGATCAGCCTCAGTTGGAGGAGGACCTGGTTTACAGCATGATACTGAAGAAGGACACAGAAATCAATTCATCAACATGGGCCCAATAGGTATGATTAATGATAGAAATAGACCCATGAGGGATTATGGTATGTTTAATCATCAAAATATGCAAACAAGTATAGCAAGACCTCATATTGATGCTGTGCATTTTGAATTTAAACCCATGACGTTCCAAATGCTACAAACAATTGGTCAATTTGGTGGATCTCTCCATGAGGATCCCCATGAGCATTTAAAACAGTTTTTAGAAGTATGTAGTAACTTTATTCTTCCTGGTGTTAGTGAAGATGCATTTAGACTTAAGCTATTTCCCTACTCTTTAAAAGATAAGGCTAAATCATGGTTAAATTCAATGGAGCCTAATTCTATCCATTCAAGGAATGAAATAGATGAAAAGTTCTTAGCAAAATATTTTCCACCCATCAAAAATGTCAGGATGAGAAATGATATTACATCTTTTAGACAAAAAAAATTTGAATCATTGTTTGAAGCATGGGAAAGATGGAAAGAACTTTTAAGAAAATGTCCACATCATGGTCTGCCTATCATTATTCAAATGGAAACTTTTTATAATGGTTTAGAACCCCAAACCAGAATAATGCTTGATGCATCATCTGGGGGTGTGTTATTAAACTTGTCTTATAATGAAGCATGTGAATTAATTGATAGAATTGAACCAATAGTAATAGTTGTCCTACTGAGAGGGTAAGTGCCCAAAAGAAACCATCAGGGGTACATGAAATCAATGATATATCACCCCTATCTGCTCAGTTAGCCTCTCTGACAAACTTGTTTAAAAACTTCACTTCAACCAGTGCATCTGCACCTAGTGCAGCTGCACCAACTGAAAACACTGCAGCAGCCATAGAACAAACCCCCCCAGGAGACACAAGTTGTGTGTATTATGGAACACCCAAATTTCAGATGGAACAATACTGGTGCATCTGCACCTGGTGCTTCTGCACCTAGTGCTTCTGCACCAACCACACCACCAGAATTTCATTCTCAGAACAACCTAAGATAACAAACACCTGCCACTGGTAACTCCTTAACAGCCTTGCTCAAGTCTTTCATTAGTGAAACCAGAATAGCTAGGCAAGCACAAGATGCCTCTATAAAAAATTTAGAGAATCAAGTGGGACAGTTAGCAACAGCTCTGTATCAAAGACCAACAGGTACATTACCATCAAATACAGAAGATACCACATCCCACAGGCCAGGAAAGGAGCAGGTGAAGGTCATTGCTCTAAGAAGTGGAAAAGATCTTGCAGATCCAGGTGAGAATCAAGGTGAAGGTAAGGTAAAAAAAAATAAAAATGAAAAAAATACTCAAGATGCGGAAGCACCAGATGTATCTGCATCTCATAAAGTTCCAACTCCAAGGTTAGTTCCTGAATACCCTCCTCCTCCTTATCCTCAAAGGTTAAAAAAAGCACACGAGGAGAAGCAATTCAGTAAGTTTCTTGAAATTTCAAAACAGATACACATCAATGTTCCCTTAGTTGAAGCACTTCATCAAATGCCTAATTATGCTAAATTTATGAAAGATATGCTTTCAAAAACAATAAGATTAGGGGATTTTGAAACAGTTGCTATGTCTAAGGAATGCAGCTTAATTTTACAAAGTAAAATTCCAAGAAAACTAAAGGATCCTGGTAGCTTTACAGTCCCATTATCAATAGGAAAATCTTATACAGGTCGTGCATTATGTGATTTAGGTGCAAGTATCAACTTAATGCCTAAATCCATATTTACACAACTGGGGATTGGAAATGCTAGGCCTACAACAGTAACACTTCAACTTGCTGACAGATCAATAGCTTATCTAGAAGGAATCATTGAAGATATTTTGGTTAAGGTTGACAAATTTGTATTTCCTACAGATTGTCATTCTTGATTTTGATGCAGATAAAGAAGTCCCAGTCATTCTTGGGAGACCATTCCTAGCAACTGGGAAGGCACTAATTGATGTGCAAAAGGGAGAACTAACCATGAGAGTAAATGATCAAGAGGTGAAATTCAATGTGATGAATGCTCTGAAGTATCCTGCTGAGGAGAGTGAAGAATGTTCAGCAATCACCACTCTTGACCATTTGGTGCAAAAGCAATTCCAGAAACAGTATGATTATCTCACCAGTGCACTAGCACCAGATGCTTCTGCACCTTCTGAAGAAGAAATCATGGAAAAAGACATTTTTTCAAGAAAAGCACCAGCACAAAAGGTATGGTCTAGAACTTTTGAATCTCTTAATTTAGAAGACCCTAATCTTAAAAAGAATTTACCCTCAATTAAACAACCTCTTAAGCTAGAATTGAAAGAACTGCCCAAACATTTGAAGTATGCTTTCTTAGGGGAAAATGATGCACTTCCAGTGATCATTGCCTCTGACTTAACAATAGAGCGGGAGCATGATCTCATTTGTACCTTAAGAAAGCATACAAAAGCTATAGGCTGGCAAATGACAGACATAAAAGGAATTAGTCCTTCTATATGCATAGGATAAATTTAGAAGATAATTCTAAAAATTATATAGAAGGGCAAAGAAGGCTAAATCCTATAATGAAAGAGGTTGTAAAGAAAGAAATCATTAAGTGGCTAGATGCTGGAATCATATACCCCATATCTGATAGTGCATGGATAAGCCCTATACAATGTGTTCCAAAGAAAGGGGGTATGACAGTAATAGCCAATGAAAGAAATGAATTGATACCAACAAGAACTGTTATAGGTTGGAGGATTTGTATGGATTATAGAAAACTCAATAAAGCCACAAAGAAAAATCACTTCCCTTTACCCTTCATTGACCAAATGTTAGATAGGTTAGTAGGTAAGGAGTTTTATTGTTTTTTAGATGGTTATTCAGGGTACAATAAGATTGCAATAGAACCTGGGGACCAACAAAAAACTACCTTTACATGCCCCTATGGAACATTTGCATTTAGAAGAATGCCTTTTGGACTCTATAATGCACCTGCAACATTCCAAAGGTGCATGATGTCCATTTTCTCTTACTTCATTGAGCAATCAATGGAGGTATTCATGGATGACTTCTCAGTCTTTGGAAACACATTTCAAACATGTTTATCAAATTTAGAGAAAATTCTCCAAAGATGTGAGGAAACAAACTTAGTACTTAATTGGGAGAAATGCCATTTCATGGTACAAGAAGGCATTGTATTAGGTCATAAAGTATCAAAGAAAGGTCTGGAAGTAGATCAAGCAAAGATTGAGGTCATTGAAAAACTACCACTTCCAACAACTGTCAAAGGAATCAGAAGTTTCTTAGGCCATGCAGGCTTCTACAGAAGGTTTATCAAAGATTTTTCAAGGACATCCAAGCCATTATGTACACTCTTGCAGATTGATGCACCTTTTAACTTTGATGAACCATGTATGGTGTAACACCCCCTTCTAATAACTACTATTTAATCAATTTAAAAATCAGAGTTTCCAAAAACTTTTTAATGCATCCACAAGAGGGTGCCACATTTACGTCAACAACATATATAATAACGCTAACTTAATTCGTAGAGACATAAGGTACGTGATACATAGCACCACAGTCGACTTAATATCCTGTTTAGCTTACGTCAACATCAGTATAAAACATCGCAGCGGAAAACACCAAATTTCAACGTATTATGTTACATCACCAAATAAACAGTTTAATAACATCAACTAAATAAAAACAGTAAGCTAAAACGCCCCCCAGGTGCTACGTATCAGAGCTGACTCGACCCACTAGAAAGAAGGTACTAGGTAACCTTCACTCGCTATCACCTGCACGTTGCCGACATGAGAAACAACATAAAAGCAGTAGGGTGGGTCTCTTTACATAAATAATAACAAATAAGATCAACATCATATTAAGGAAGGCAACTAACAACACCAAATCACAGCAATATTAACACACACCATTACTTTACATCATCAAGAAACAACACCGAAGGTATGAATAATGCATGAAATGCATCCCAACTCCTAGGGCATAATGCATGTGGATCCATCATCACCAATAATTTGCCTTGAGGGCACTCACCAAAATAAGGCCGAAGCCTTCTGCTCACCAACAATTTATAATAAGACCAAAGCCTTTTGCTCACCAATAATGCACAAGATTATGCGACGCCATGAACCATGCACCATACACACCAAAATCACCATAATTATGCAATAGCATGCTCACCAATAGTTAATCAGCTCACCAATAATCTAGTTAGCTCACCAATGATTTTATTAACTCACCAATAATTTACTTCACCATTATATATATGTTACCATTAACACACCAATTACACCGTTCACCAAGTAAATAGGGATTAAATTGTCACACAAGGGCTGCCAAACAACTTAACTTAGTCATAATCGATCTCATAAATACCACATCGAGCCATCACATAAACGAAGACATGAACATAACATAAAATTACTTCGATCATACTTGATTCCATGATACTAATGTGTTTCCATCCTTGGGAAACCTTGAAGAGTGGATTAGAAGGGACTTAGGACCAATCGGGATGACTTAGGACATAGTTTTAAAATTGGGTATCAGCAAGGGACGCACGATCCGTGCGCCATGGCGCACGATCCGTGCTCAGTTTTCAGAAAATCCACCTTACGTACCAGAACCCCACGCACGATCCGTGCCCAGGGCGCATGATCCGTGCGTGGCTACCAGTATTTCAGAAAAGTCAGTTTTCGTGTTTTCTTGTCCATTCCGATCGTTCCCGTACCCATTCCGATTCACATCCGAATGTAATCATATATTCAAACAGTCATGGCAACCACATAAATCACACATTCAATCAACAAACAATCATCAGAATTTCATCCTCAGTTTTATTGAATCAACACAACAAGCACTTTAGGTACACACTTAGTCTCATATTTATCTCAACACCAATGTGAATTTTCAACATGATAGAAAACGCAAGACACGACACACCAACATGTCACGCACAACGTCTCAACATCATTCATTCAAGCAATTCAACAAACACCTAATCACTCTCATATTTTTCCCATTCAATTTCATTGGATCAATATAACAAACACCCTACATACACCGTTAGCAATCAAAATTCATCTCAACACCCATCAACATAGCATTACCAATTTAAATTCAACGTCATACATAATATGAAACAACACCACCATTCATTCAACAACATCAAAATCAAGCAATTAACTATTCCTAAAACCTAACTCATATGGTACTAATCCTATAGGTTATTAAGAATGTAAGAGAGAGCCCCCTAACCTTTGGTAATTGAAGAATTCGCAAGCTCCTAGCAATTCACCACAATCACCAACAATCCAAGCTCTCCTCTTTCCCTTAGGCTCCACGCGAAACCCCTCCCTTGCCCTAGCACCGCCGCGCCTCTTCCTCTCTTCTCTCTCAAGTCGCGACTCCTTTCCTTCTCTCTTCTCTCTTCTCTCTTGCCTTCGAATTCCTTCTTTCTTTTTGCACAAATGAGACACTTGTCTCAAACCCTTGATACATGCGCCCAGGCCTAAGTCAATGGGCTTGGGCTTGGGCCAATCTTACCACCCCGGAATTACCATCACCACTCCCTTCAATTTAAATAAAAACAACATCTTAATAAGTTAATATAACAATAAAAATGCAACACTTAAATAATTTAATTAAATAATTAATTAAATTATTTTGGGTGTTACATATGGAAGCATTCCAAAAACTCAAAAAAGCATTGGTAACTGCACCGGTGATTGTTACACCAGATTGGAGCAGGCCCTTTGAATTAATGTGTGATGCTAGTGACTTTGATGTAGGAGCTATCTTAGGGCAAAGGTATGAAAAAATCTTTCATTCTATTTATTATGCTAGCATGACATTAATTGAAGCACAAATGAATTATACTGTAACAGAAAAAGAATTGTTAGCAGTGGTTTTTGCATTTGATAAATTTAGATCTTCCTTGGTTGGCACCAAAATTATTGTCTATACTGATCATGCTGCCATCAAGTACTTAATTTCCAAAAAAGATGCAAAACAAAGGTTAGTAAGATGGATTCTCCTCCTTCAAGAATTTGATCTTGAAATCAGAGACAAAAAAGGGGTGGAGAATCAGGTTGCTAACCATTTATCTAGACTTGAAGGTGAAAGAACAGGTACACAAAAGGGAGAGATCAAAGAAAGTTTTCTAGATGAAAAATTGTTAGCAATAACTGTGACAGCATCCAGTGCTTCTGCACCTTGGTTTGCTGACATTGTTAACTTTCTTGTGAGCAAGGTAGTGCCAGTGGATATGACTTACCAACAAAGAAGGAGATTTTTTCACATAATCAAAGATTATCACAGGGATGAACCATTTCTCTACAAAATGTGTCCAGATCAATTAATGAGGAAATGCATTCCCCAAGAAGAACAGCAAGCACTGCTTCTGCACTGCCATGCTGCACCATATGGAGGTCACTTTGGATGCAACAGAACAGGAGCCAAGGTACTACAGTCTGGTTATTATTGGCCTACTTTATTTAAAGATGCATACTCAATAATCAAAACTTGGGACAAATGTCAAAGAGTAGGTAATATTTCTGAAAAACATGAAATGCCTAGAACCAATATATTAGAAATTGAACTTTTTGATGTATGGGGCATGGATTTCATGGGACCATTTCCACCTTCTTTTGGCAAACAATATATCTTGGTAGCTGTTGATTATGGTGAACTGCCTCAGTACTCCAGCTCCACGAAAATATATCTTGGTAGCTGTTGATTATATTCCTTGGTAGCTGTTGATTATGGTGAACTGCCACAGATACCATAATCAACAGCTACCAAGATATATTGTTTACACTTGGGTAAAAAAAATTCTTCAAAAACTGCCAGAACAACAAAATACCAGTTGTGATCTGTGACATAGACTTCGTGTGGTGTCACCTAGCCCCCCACGTGTCCTCACGCATGCAGTTACACTCACACCCTAACGGCTACTACCAAGCATTAATCACACGCAACTTCCCCAAGGTTACCATTTTTCTTCACCACTAATCACTCTATCAGTCACAGAAACCGCAAATCACCAAATCCCCTTCTCTCTCAAGAAAATCCCCAATTTCTGAGAATACCAAGTTCCATCTTCTTGCCAAAATTCCAAAGTTCCTTGCCAACAATCAACAATGGTTCGCAAACAAAGCGCAAACAAGACCTCAGGCAAGAGCAAGGCCAGCACAGTAACCTCATCACAACAACATCCAAAGAATCAATCCAGTGCTACTGCACCTGTTTCAAGCACTGTGGATCCTAAATTTGCACATTTCTGGGAAAGAAAATTCCTCCCTGAACGAGGCTATAGTCTAATGAAGGCTCACCCTAATTTCATGGCAACGGTCTCAAGTCTCAACTGGGATCTGTTCATACAACACAGAGCCTCCTATCTGGAACAAGTGGTTAGAGAGTTCTACTCTAGGATTCAAGGCAACAAACAAGGTAACATGCATGATCATTCTGTGATAAGAGGTAGAAAGGTTTATTTTAGTGCTGATAGAATCCATACTCACTATAACTTAGTCTATTCTGGGTCTGATTTCAAAGAAAAAGTAGAAAACTATGGAAAGAAAGAGATGGAAAGAGTCAAGTCTAGGATTGCTATGAAAAACTCCAAGTGGGATAAGATTTCCAATACTGAATTCAAATTGAAAAACAGATATTTAATCCCTGAGTTAGGCAACTGGTATCTGTTCATTGATTGTTCTATTTTCCCTACATCCCACACATACACACTGTCAAAAGATAGATTGATCCTATTGGATGCAATCTTAGCAAACAAAAATGTGGATATAGGGAAAATTATCAATAAACAGATCCTAGATTGTGCAGCAAGGAAGGAAGGATTTCTATTTTTCCCATGCTTAATCACTGAACTATGTATGAAGCAAGGGGTAGACATCAGTCCTGAGGAACATAAGCAAAGAAAATATCCTCCAGGTCCACTATCTGCTGAGATGAAAGAAAGAACAAAAATTAAAACTGAAGAAAACACCCTGGTGCAGGAGCACTTAATGCAGAAGCACCAGGCTGTTTGGAAATTTCAGCAAGAACAGCATAAGTGGGTACAACTCAGATTGATGGAGATATCTCAGGTACCAACTCAAATAGAAACCCCAGTGTTTCCTACATGGGTCTTTCAGAATCTAGAAAATAAGAAGAAGAAGATCATGAAAAGAAAGAGGGAGACACAAAGGAAGCAGAAAGGGAAGAAAAGAGAATTGAGGAAAAAGAGGAAGAGTTGCTAAGTGAAGGGCTAGTTGAGACTGATGAAGATGAGACATTAACAAGAATGGTGAAGGAAATGGAGAGAAATGAAGATGAAGAGGATGATGATACCACTGAAAGTGCAGACAAAAGTGGGGAGGAAGAGGAAGAGAATATGAGCATGGAGGAAACTGTAAGAAAGAAATATGAGACTAAATCCCAAGCAGAACCACTCCTCACCCAAGTCACTCCACCAACCCACCCCCAGCCAGAAAAATCAACATCACCATCCACAGGGAAGACACCTACCCCACCAACCTCTAAATCACCATCACCCATTCCACAGTCATCATCACCACCACCCATCTACCAAGAAAGCCAACCAGAACAAGAACCAGCCACACAAACTTCTAACATTATTTTTGAGAAACAAACTTTGCAGGTCATTCAAGAAGAAACAATGGAAGAAGAAGAAGAAGCCAGCCCTGAAGAAAAAGATCAACCAGCAACTGATGCTTCTGCACCTAGTGCAGATGCATCTCAAGGTGTTCCAGTTGTGACAGTCATACTGAAGAACAAAGAAGATACTGTCAAACTGGTGCTGGAAGAGCTGGCACAGAAGAAAAGAGAAGAAATGGGCAACGCCTAGAAATTCTTCAAGAATGCTGTTGAAACCAGTGTGAAGGAAAGTCAAGGACTGGAAGGTGCAGAACACAGCAAGGCACAAGGAGAAGAAGCTGAAAAGGAGGACCCACAGAAGGAGAAAGAACAACCAAAAGAAGCTGAGGCTACATTTGAGCAACCACCAGAACAGCAAATAGAAGACACAACTACTGCTGAACAAATCAGTGCAGAAGCACCTGGTGCATCTGCACCTACAAAACCAGCAACAGAGGAGGTTGGTGCAGCTGCACCTGGTGCAGAAGCACCAAAGGCTGAAGAGGCAAAGAAGAAGAAACAGAAAGTCAAACACATGCCCAACAGAACCAGCTCCAGAATCAAAAGTGGTGCCAAAAAAAGAGTAAACTCTTTCATGTTGTTATTTTATAAGTACTTTTTATGTTCTATTTGTATCCCACATGTATTAACCCCCCCTCCCCGTTTTGGAACAAAAATTACTTTTTCTAACTCAACGTAGAGCAGTGGGGACACTGCTCAACTTTAAGTTGGGGGGAGAAAAACACTTTTAAACTACTATATGCATGTGTTGATATGCTTTTAGTAAGTATGCATGTCTATGTTTTGTTATTTCCTTATATGTGCAAAGTATAGTTTAGTTAATTTCAAATGTTGTGATGCAATCAACAAAATTTCTTTGGAAATTTTCAGAAAATTGTTTTACAAAAACATCAGTTACACAAACTTTAGTTGAAGTGCATCAAATGGTTTCTAAAATTCAAAAATAAGATTTGAGAATTTTTGAAGCATGATCAGCTTGAAATCTTTTTACAAAACTTAGCTAAATGCATTCTTTGAACTAAGTTTTAATGATGAAAGAAAGAAAAAGAAAAGAAAGCCTTGTTTTCCTCAAAATGACCAATTTTTATTATTACCTTGACACATTAAAACTGAGTTTTGAAAAGAACCTTGCTGTATGAAAAAATATCTGATACAAGAAGAATTTTTAGAAAACCAAGGTCAAAAACAAATTTGTACTAAACATATAAAAGAGCATAAAGAAATAAGTTTGGGGGAATTTCCATGAATACTAAGGCTGAGTATAAGAAGCTTAGAGGAATCAATGCAAATGGTTACCAAAAATACACTACAAAAGAGCCAAAATGTTATGAGCTAGCCATATTGACCCAAATCATTAAACTGAACATGTTCTAGTAGTGCATTTTGGTTTGAAAGAAAAAGAAAAGAAACGAAGTAAAGAAAAAAAACAAAAACCAAAGAAAAAAGTATGCAGAAGGAGGTCAGTGAGGAGGGCAATACATGCTACAAGCCTTAAAAAGTAGTGTCAAGTGCAGCTGCACTCAAGTGCTTCTACACCGTTACAAAAAGTCAGTGCTTCTGCACTTCACAAAAATATTCAGTGCATCTGCACTAACAGTGCTTCTGCACCAACAAAAAGAACCACAGAAAATAAAGTATAGTGCATAGACTCAAACAGTTTTGAAATGCTCAATCAAAATCCTTAGTTGTACTTAAAGCTCCCCAAGTATTGAAGATGTTGTTAGTCTAGTCTATATTTTGAAACATCTTTGTTTTGACCAAACGTGATCTAAAATTTTCCAAAAGTTAAGGAGAAACTTTTCACTTAGCTTTAGAACTGATTGGATCTCAGTGGGGCACACACTCACACAAATGAGTTTTAATAAAATTTGGATGTTTAGGGAATTCAAAAGCACAAAATGTTCTGAAAATGAAGTTCATCAAATGCAAAATCATTCTTTGAAAAGATATAAGCTGATTTGTTCTTCTTTAAATTGAAAATCCTACTTGTATTCTCTTTTTGTCATTACTTGAGGACAAGCAATGATTTAAGTTTGGGGGTGTGATAACTCTAATTTATATAGAGTTATTTATACTTCTAAACGCAACAAATTGCTTGAAACTCAAGTACAAAGTATGTTAAATATAGTGGTATTAGTAAAATAACAACATTCTAGGAATTATGTGATGAATAAAGCATTTTGTATATATATTGGTATGTTTGATGTGTTTGTTCAGTTTTCCTACAGATGATGCTTCTGCACCACGATGCTTCTGCACTTAGTGCTTCTGCACCATCCTACGCTGAAGATTTATAACCCCACAATGGAAGCACCTCAAATCATACCTCTGCTCCAAAGCTTCTATGACATCATGCTTTGTCACAATTCACATGGAGCACATGCCCACGTGCATAAGGAGGCGCCCACCATAAACATCATCATGAAAGGCTACTCACCTAAAGACATATGGCCTTACACAATTGGACCTCTCCTTGTGGAAATGTGCTGAACTCAATCTCCTTATCTAAAAATCAGAAAAGCAACCATGGTTAAGCCTCCTTAGGTTAACTTGGTTTTCAAGCAAACCCTCAAGCAAAGGAAAACTCCAAGGCTATAAAAAGGGCTCCCACTTCTCACTTGAAGAGCATCGCATTTCTCACTTGATAATATGTAGATCATACACTTTACTTATATTTTTAGTAGTATCATTTCTTTTAGTTTTCATAGTAGATAGTTGGCAAGAAGGTGAGGAAGGAATCGACAACTTCTTCATATATTCACTTCTTGATCAACTCAGTTAGGTGCAACTGCACCAGGAAGTTAGTGCTTCTGCACTGCAAGGCAATTACATGCAGGAGTGCTTCAATCAGTGTAATCTCTACCTTATTGATATCTCTTGTATTTTCATTTATATTAATATGTTTCATTTCATCTATCCTTGCCTTGCAATGCTTATTATGAGCTAAACCTTTTTGGTTGAGATGTTCTAACTTTATAATGAACTTTTGAGTAAGTTATTGTGTTTTTTAGTGTTGCAAGCATTTTGGGTCTTATGTTATACTACATCCATCTTATTTTAAGGTTGATCACTTAGAATAAGTAGAGTTATATTCACAGACATGGTTTATAATTAGAAATCAAGACTAATAAGGGTGAGTGTTTTAATGAAGGCTTTGTTAACTTGTGTAATAAAGAAAACTTTATTAAAACCATGTTAAGTCCTAGACATAGGATAACATAGTCCTTAGGGTGAAACAGTGGATACTTCAAAGGCAGGAGTGAACTTATTTAGCAAGCCCAGACATGGGAATCTTGTAACGAAACTCTGAAGAAAGTAGCTGAAAAGCACACACTTATACAACTGCACTCAATGCAACTGCACCTTGGTGCTTCTGCACCTTTGATGCTTCTGCATCTTGGTGCTTCTGCATCACTAAAAGCATAGAAACTCTCAAAAGAACATTATTTAGTGAAAACATCTCTACCATCTTTCTCAAACTGATTTCCTTCATACTCTTTTATCTATTTGCATTCTATTTTCACTTAACTTAAAAACCCCAAAATTTGTGAGTAGAATAGTAGTACTAATTTATATGCTTTCTAAACACACACAAAGTTAATCCAATCCCTGTGGGTTCGACCTTTCTTATCATTATATTACTTGTTGTGACTGTGTATACTTGCACATCTTTTCACACACCATTAGCTAACTAGAACAAGTGCATTCATGGGTTCAGAAATGGTTCATGATTCGATCTCAAAGATTGATGTGAGTGAGTGGTTGTTTTAAGGGCACTTAGAACAATCATTGCCAAAACCTAGACATAGGAGGGCTTAGTTCATAGAGTGAATACTGTGGGGTCTTTAAAATACAGAGGTGAACTTACTTAAAGCCTAGACATAGGATCTTGTCACGAAACCTTGGAGAAAGTGACCGAAAGGCACGCAACATATGCTACAGCACTCGATGCTATAGCATCTAATGTTATAGCACTAACACAGAAGAGAAGTTACTTAGTGAAAGCAATCCAACGAGTCTTCATCATATAGTTTCCCTTTTTATTTCCTTGCAAACCAAACCTTTATTTTACTACCCTCAAATAGTGTTTTTATTTTACACACTGATTTGCTAAGTTATGACAACTGTAAATTAAATACAATCCATGTGGGTTCGATCTGTATTTCTACTGTATTACTTGTTGCGACTGCATATACTTGCGCATCTGTTTGTAAAATCCACAACATACAACGCCTGGGTAAACCGCCTGGCTACGCACAAAGGTTCTTCCTGGAAGGAGTGGGGAATCTATGACATGATCATGGTGTCAACTCAAGAGGTTTCCCACGCTGCCAACCTCTTGTTTCTGTTGATGTCCTTTTGGTCGACCACCATCAACGCCTTCGCTTTCCCTTGGGGCATCCTGACCCCCACTCTATTGGATGTGGCAGCCATTCTGGGACTCCCTGCATGTGGCCTAGAGGTTCATACCAATCCCGATTTTATGGGCGAAGACCCCCCTTTTATCTTTGCTTCTTCCTTCTCAAACCTTCTGTCTAAAAACGCCAGGTCTGCGGGGCCTGTTACCAATGGAGAACACCACGCCTTCCTGATGTATTTCTTCAACAAATTCTTCTCCAGCACCAAATCTTTTGGTGTTGTCAAGGAACTCTCCGTGTTTGTCCAATTGCTGCAAACAGGCCAGAAGTACGCCTGGGGTTCTTTCTTCCACGCCCTTCTTTACAAAAGCCTGGATAGCTTTGTTATGCAGGTTAAGGACAAAGGCTCTTACTCTAAGGCCGAGGGTCCTATCTGGTTTCTACAGCTCTGGGCTCAACTTTACTTTTCCATCTCTTCCCCCGACAGGTCCGCAGAGGCCGTCGAGGTTCTCGGAGGCACCCTCGCTGCCACTCCCGTTCTACCGGTGGAGCGCGCAGAGGTGCTTCGCATATTGCTGGAACTGGACCCTTTCGAAGATTTCTGTTGGTGCCCAGTCTTAACAGCCGGCATTGGTCCTCAGTGGATTTTCGTCCCAAAAGATTTGGATCCCTCTGCTCAGGATAGGTATGACATGAAAATGCACTGGAGTCGTGTACTTGTGGCCCGTGATTTGGTCGCTGGGGCCAGGCTTTCTTCAAACACCAACCCCCTCACCGTCGAACCTTATCACCCAAACTTTGTAGCTCGGCAGTTCAGTGTAGCTCAACATGTGCTTATCCCCTACGACTCCATGGCCTTGGGGCGTCGCCGTGCGAAGATCTTCCCTTCTGACCTCGCTAGACTCATTGCAGACCAGAGTGCACATTTCCTCTCCTTTTCTTGGGGTGTCTATCGCAACAGAATCGGAGAAACTAGCAGCCACATTTCCTGGTGGTCGCGGGTACGGGCGCACGTCTTTCCTCGCTCCAATATTGAATACCTTCAAAGCTACTTGGGCTCTACCGAGGGGCTTCCTGATCGACCTACCTCAATGGCTACTCGAGTGAGTCCACCACCTCACTCGGCTATCAATTCGACGAATGTGGCGACAGAAGCGAAGAAGAAGAAGCAGCAGCAACTAATTTCTGATCCTCCTTCACGTTCTTCTTCTCGCCTGAAATCCACTGGGCGACCCTCTGTTACCACTGGTAAGTCCCTGACCTTTGTTTATTTACTTTCGTTCTTTAGCGCGAGCTTATTGGCTTATGCCTTTATGCAGCTCAACCTCCTGTTCCAGTTCTTTTAGATGATGACGACGATGATGATGATGATGATGAAGATGATAATGTCCTTATCCTCCAACAAAAAGGTACACGAGAACTATTCCACTTGCCTCCATCAGCCGCTCCAGTCACCGAGGCATCACCTCCACCTCTCAAACGGTTAAGGGTAAGTTCTTTTCTTAGTACAACGAGGGTGCTTTCGCCGTTTATTCAATTCTCTCCTTTTTGAACTTTCTTTTGATAACTCCGCAGAGGCTTCGCGCTCCAACTGAATCACCGCAATCTTCTCAAGCTCCACCCTTCGACAGTCCAACTCCCAATTTTGTAAGCAGTCTTTCTTAGGCTGCTCGACGTTTTCAGCGTAACCGTCCTCCTTTTTCATTATTTGTTTCTCTTTTTTTTTTGCAGGAAACGGCGGGCGACACTACGGCGGCCGATCCTCTTACTTTTGCGGAGGCCGATCCCCCTGTTGCCCAGGCCGACGACGTCTCGATCTTCGCCAGCAATCACCGATGAGAAATTGCAGCGTTATTTTCTGAACCTTGATGCTCCAGAATCGGCCCCTTCCTCTACAGAGGTTGACCTCGCTCAGGTGGAGGCAGCCTTGGCTGGAGAGATCCCTACTGACCCAGACCACGTGGCGGCCCTTCGAGCAACATTGTTTCGGGTTTCCAATTCTCTTGAGGTTCCCATCGTGAAAAAGGGTGCTCTTAAGGAGATAGCTTTGCAACTTGGGGACATTTCTAGTCTTTATGGTTGAGCCAAAGCTACTCAGGATCGGTCCGTGGCTTCCTTACACCGGCTGGATTCTCTTCGGGCCGAGAATGATGGTTACAAGGTAGCCTTCGTTTCCCTTAGCCAGACTAAGCAAGAGATTGTAGCCGAGCAGGAGAGAATTACTTGTAGAATCAAAGCCATTGAAGCTCAGATCGTTTCTCTTCAGGCTGAACTGGTTTCCCTCACTCCTCAGCATTCCGCAGCCACAGCTAAACTTTCCGCCATTTCCTCTGACATCGTGCAATTATTCCGCCGTAGTTCCGCATTAGATCATTCCCTTGCAACCTAGCCTAGAGGCGGACCTGGACAAAAGCCGTGCTGCTCTACGCCAAGCCGTCGAGGGATGGGGAGCCCTGAGGTCATCTTATGAGCAAGCCCTCGCCTGTGCAGACCAAGAAGATGTTGAGGCCCCTGATGAAGTCATACTTGATGAGCCATCACTTTTCCTTGACCCTACACCTTCCTACAACGCCCCTGTTGCTGAGGAAATTACGCACCTCAGGAACGACGTTGTGGGTGAAGTCAGGGCGGCAGTATCAAGAATATGCCCGTCGATGGAGTCTCCCTCCGAGGGTTTGGAGATATTGGGAGAGGATGCTGCTACTGAGGCCGGTGAGTCTATGGCATGTGAGACCAACGTAGATGAGACGGATGAAGTTATAGCAGATGAGATTATCGCCGCGGTAATGGGTGAGGTCATAGCGGGCAAAATTGCCGCTGCCGCAGTGGAGATTGTGATGTTCCTTTGAAATGGGCAGGTGAGGTAGCATCGACACTTTTTCTAACGGCAAATCCGATAAGTTCTTATCACCAGGCCGCCGGTGTGTGGCGGACCACCAAGACAAAATTTCTTTCGTACCCGCTAATTCTCTTTCCTTTGCATATTCTCCCATAGAGTAGGATAATACGCCTTGAGATATTTGCCATTTATTTTTGTTTTGAACTCTTCGCCATCGAACGTAATTAAACGGTATGCGCCACCATCGTACACTTCACTTACGATGTAGGGCCCGTCCCAATTTGGGGACCACTTTCCCAACTGGGGGTCTTTCCTCCCAAGCGACAGAATAGCTTTCCATACTAGATCTCCCTCAACAAACTTCTTAGGCTTGACGTGTTTGTTGTAGGCTCGGTCCGTTTTAGCTTTGTTCATCTCAATCTTGCTGAGGGCTGCCAGCTTGTTGTCGTCCAACGAGTCCAATTCCATTAACATGGCTTGTTGATATTCATCCATACCGAGGGCATGCTGTCGAGCTACCCTCAATGATGCCACACTGATCTCCAATGGTAGTACGGCATCCTGCCCATACAATAGACGATAGGGAGCCACCCCGGTGGCCGTGGACTTGGAGTTCCTCATTGCCCATAAGGCCTCATTTAGGGTCTCGTGCCACCGCCGAGGCTTATCCTCTATGTTCTTCTTGATGAGCTCAATGATGATTTTATTAGTAGCCTCTGCTTGTCCGTTAGCTTGAGCATAATAGGGAGACGAGTGTCTCATCTTGATGCCGTATTCTTGGGCAAAGGCCACCACTTGTTCCCTGGTGAACATCGTGCCTTGATCGGTCGTGATGGTTTCAGGAATGTCAAATCTGTATATGATCTGGTTTTCTATGAACCTGATCACCGCAGCCTGATTGGCATTCGCTAGAGGCGCAGCTTCTACCCACTTAATGAAGTAATCGATGGCCACAATAATAAAGTTATGGCCCTTTGAGCTCGGAGGGTATATATTGCCAATCAGATCCATGGCCCACCCTCTGAACGGCCAAGGTTTAACAATGTGATGGAGTTCATCCGCAGGCATTCTCAGGATTGGTCCATG
Organism: Astragalus membranaceus; assembly: GCA_039519185.1. Taxonomy (NCBI): domain Eukaryota; kingdom Viridiplantae; phylum Streptophyta; class Magnoliopsida; order Fabales; family Fabaceae; genus Astragalus; species Astragalus membranaceus. Next base: position 21,938,439 of record CM076852.1, read on the forward strand.
CAGCTGGCAAGCCTCACATCCCTTTGCAAACTGGAAGAAATCGGCCGTGATCGTCGGCCAATAGTATGTGTCTGTATATTAGCCATTTCATGATGGGGCCAGACCTATGTGCACCACAATCCCTGCATGGGTTTGTGCCATCACCATATACGCGTCCTTTTTCATGAGACATCGTAACAATACCCCATTGACGCTTCTTGTAACACCCTAAATGATTTAATTAAGTAATTGATTAAATTATTTAAAGTGTTGCACTAATTTTGATTAAATTATAATAGAGCATTTTATTTAATTGAAGGGGATGGCGTTGGAAATACCGGAACTGCAAGTAATGGCCCAAGAAGCCCAAGCCCGTTGGCTTAGGCGCTCCTTAGGCGCTGGGGGTCTAGGTTTCGCCTCACTTGTGCCAAAAGAGAGAAAGAAATCAAAGGAGAGGAGAAGAGAAAGAACAAGGCGATCTCAAGCTAAGGAGTTAGGGTTTCGTTCATCTTGATCCTAGGTAAGAGTTCCTAGTCCTTTTCTTATTCGATTTTCCTTCTCTTTCAAGTGTTTAAGTTTTCGGTTTCTTAACCCTTTCTATTGTTGATCAATTCGTGATGGTCCAAGAGAGAGAGAGAGGACGCGACTAGTGAGAGAGGAAAGAAGAAGGAGAAGATTCCTTGTTGCGGTGGTTTGTCGGTGCTTCGGTGGAAAGAGCTCTATTTTCGGCATAATCGAGGTAAGGAGAGTCTCACTCTATAATAGAGAGTATAATAGGTCGTATGTAGATCATAGGGTCCTATTTGATGTTATATGATATTGGTTGGATTGTTTGGATTGGTTGAAATTGACGAATTGTAGGAGAAAATCGATTTAGGCTTGAGTTAGGGTTTATAACATGTTAATTTCGCATCAATTGGTAGTGGGAAGGGGGTTTAAGTTGCACTTATGCCTCAGGTGCAAGGTTCGATTCCCACGGAAGGCAAAAATTCTACAAGGGGGGTAGAAAAGACCGTGAGGTAACAGTGGGACCGGGGTGGCCGCTGCGGTGGACCTGGGCTGTTACATAAAAAGGCGCCTTTTTATGTAACAGCCCAGGTCCACCGCAGCGGCCACCCCGGTCCCACTGTTACCTCACGGTCTTTTCTACCCCCCTTGTAGAATTTTTGCCTTCCGTGGGAATCGAACCTTGCACCTGAGGCATAAGTGCAACTTAAACCCCCTTCCCACTACCAATTGAGCCTTTTTATGTAACAGCCCAGGTCCACCGCAGCGGCCACCCCGGTCAATTGAGCGCGCGCTCAATTGGTAGTGGGAAGGGGGTTTAACTTGCACTTATGCCTCAGGTGCAAGGTTCGATTCCCACGGAAGGCAAAAATTCTACAAGGGGGGTAGAAAAGACCGTGAGGTAACAGTGGGACCGGGGTGGCCGCTTCTTTTATACAGGTCGTTCCCTATCACGATGTACTTCAACGCCCTTTGCTTAATCTTGAAATCGGTGTCAGCCGTTGGATTGCGGAGGTATTCCGTCAATGCTCCAATCCAAGCATCGGCAGGGTCCTCCTCGGCCTGTATTGAGGTATCTTGTTGTCATACCTCGACCACTGACTCCTTATAACCCGAGGCTTGTTGGGCTAGATTGTTTGCCTCTTGGTTTTCGTTTCTGGGGATATACATGATGACAGCATCGACAAACAATTTTAACAAATTATGCGCCGAGGCTCGCAATTGTTTGAGTTTTGTATTATAATACTTGTATTCCCCAGTGATCTGTTTGATCACTAGTTGCGAATCCCCCTTGATTTCTACATATTGCGCTTTCATGACGGCAAGGATATCAAGTCTCGTGATCAAGGCTTCATATTCGGCCTGATTATTGGAGACTTGGTCCCACATCCTGCACATGAATCTCCATGTCTGCCCACAGGGGCTGGTGATGACCATGCCGATGCCTGCCCTGGTTTGGGTACTTGAGCCATCAAACATGAGGATCCAAAGCTTCAAGCCTAGATAGTTAAATATGGATTCGGTCGAGGCATCGTGTATCTCTACACATGGGTGCTGAGCCAAGAAGTCAGCCAAGGCTTGCCCTTTAACAGCTCTCAATGGTACATATGTCAAGGCAAACGCATTTAACTTAATGGCCCACTTGACAAGTCTTCCCTGCAAGACGGGCCTATTAAGAAGATACCTGATAATGTCAACTTTGCACACAACTAGAACCTCTTTCGGTAATAAATAATATTCCAGTTTAGTACAAGCATTAAATAAAGACAAACAAAGCTTCTGAATAGGAGAATATCTAGTCTCAGCGTTGTTGAGGATCCTGCTAAGATAATAAATAGCACGCTCGATGCCATTATCATCATCTTGGGCTAATAGGCAGCCGATGGCTTGATCTTCGTCCGCAATATACAGCTTCAAAGGTTTCCCAGGCTGCGGAGGTACTAGGACAGGAGGGTTAGTCAAGGCAGCATTGATCTAGTCAAAGGCCTCCTGTTGCCTCGCTCCCCACATCATTTCCTCAGTATTCTTTATCCTCAACAAAGGTGGGAAAGCTTTCATCTTTTTGGCCGAGTTGGAGATAAACCTTCTCACGAAATTGATTTTGCCTAGCAGGCTCTACAGCTCCTTCTTGTTCCTGGGAGGTCTTGCCTCAAGGATAACTCGGGCTTTGTTCTTGTCTACTTCAATGCCTTGGTTGTGTACCAAAAAGCCCAAAAAGTTGCCTGCAGACACGCCAAAAGCACACTTAGCCGGGTTCATTTTTAGATTATAGAGTCTCATCCGTTGTAGAGCTTGTTCAAGCTCCACTAAGTGGGCTTCGAAACTCTTGGACTTAACCACCACATCATCGATGTATACCTCCATGCTTTTGCCGATGAGGTCATGAAAAATAGTGTTCATGGCCCTCTGGTACGTGGCACCTGCGTTTTTGAGACCAAAAGGCATTACCAGCCACTCATAGATACCCAGGGTACCAGGGCACCTGAAGGCAGTCTTATGGGTGTCAGCCTCGGCCACATATATCTGGTTATACCCTGAATAACCGTCCATAAAAGTTAAGATGGCATTTTTGGCCGCGGCATCGACAAGTATGTCGGCCACAGGCATGCCATACTCATCCTTGGGAGTGGCCAAGTTCAGATCCCTGTAATCAATACAAACTCTGACCTGGCCATTCTTTTTGATGACAGGAACTATGTTAGACAACCATTCTACGTACCTTGCAGTTCTTATGAAACCTGCTTTGAGCAGTCTTTCCACCTCGGCTTTGATTTGTGGCATCAGTTGTGGATTGAACCTCCTTGGTGGTTGTTTAAGAGGCTTGCAACCTTCCTTGATGGGTAACCTATGCTCTACCAAGGCTTTATCGAGGCCTGGCATGTCTTGGTAATCCCACGCAAAGTAGTCACGGTAGCTCTTTATTAACGCCAACATCTGATCTCGCTGTTGAGGTTGTAATTTACCACTGACCTTTGTTATCCTTGGCTTCTTTTCACTCCCCAGGTTCACCTCCAACAGAGGATCTTGCGCTTCAAAGGTGGGCATCTTCCTTTGGATGGGCTCCAGGTGAGGAGGTTCGCCCAACGTCCTGTCAAAGGGGTCATCCGAATCTCCTTGGTAGGAGTATTGCTCAAGTTTGTGCTCTTCGTCTATTACACCAATTGGATTCGATTTGGAACAGGTGCAATCGATCCAGCAGGCTCTGTACTTCTGGTGGGAGATTAATCATTATCCTCGTTGCTAGGTCGTGGGTCGGCCAACATTTGGAATTCAAAACCTCTTTTGGTCCAGTCACAAGACTTAACGCCACCTTCTTCATAATTCCCTGGGATGGAGATAGGGTGTAAATGAGGAGAATAGAAAACAGCTTCGAACATCTTTACTTCCGCAGGAAATGGATTAGGGTCTGCTTCTATTATCTCCACTTGATCCCCTATCCATATCATTAACTTCTGATGTAGGGTGGAAGGTACGCATTCACTAGTGTGAATCCAATCTCTCCCCAGAATTGCGGCATATGAGGGCTTTCCTTCTATGACAAAGAAGGCCGAGCGAGTCATCTTGCTCCCAACTGTCATATCGGCCACCAACACTCCCAAGGCGTGGGATGGGTGGCCCATGAAACTAGTCATGGTCATGGTTGTTGGAATGAGGTCCTCGGCGTTCGTCCCCAACTTTTTCATAGTGGCTAATGGCATGATATTCAATACAGCACCGCCATCTACGAAGACACGTTTAAACAGTTTCCCATTCAAATTGGCCTGGATATACAGTGGTTTCAAGTGTTTAGTCATGTCGGCTGTGGGTTTTTCAAACAACATTCCCTCTGTAATTACTCCCTCGGGCTCTGTCAAGGTAGCCCATTCGGCCCCCTCAGCAAAGACATTTCCCTCAAGAGCTCTTAGTTGATCTTTATTACCCCAGAATTCTGGTGGAAGAAGGCCCACCATCTCTATGTCAGCATAATATGCCCCATCGGCCTCGTCCATGATATCGTCCAGGACTGACCCTGTCAAGAAGTCCCCGTCAAAGTTTAGAGGGCCAAAGGGGTTCTCTTAGTCTTCTCCCAGGAGGTCGTCCTCTGCCAATTCCTCCTCCGTCATAGCCCCTTCAATGTGAGGCACATTGGCCGACTGAGGTGGCTTGGGGCTATTAGGCCCATATAGACATCCTATTACTGCCTCAGTCAGTGGGCTATGGGAGGTATCCATCATTCCTATCATTGCGTTGGGTCCCTCCATTGTCTCAACGGGTGCACTAGGATCAGCTGCGTCGAGGTTTGGCTGCACCGGAGCTGTTTCCTCGACCGATTTTGGGAAGGTCTATTCCAAAGCCGTAGCCACTGTGGCTGCGGGAATGGTTTGAGTGTTCCCTTCTCTGGCCGAGGTGAGCATCTGGAGGGTCTCCCTCATTCTGTGGTAGGCTCTCTCCCTCTGTTGTCTTCTCTTTTGGGAACGAGATTTGGGGACAACCACCAGCGTTGGCGCTTCCGCTGCTGCATGTGTCATCCATTGACCTTGTGGCACTTATGATGGTGGCGTTACTGTTCTGACAGCCCTTAATTTACGGTCATTAAGTACAGTAATATCTACTAATGTTGACCATTGGGTTTCAATGACCTGCGCGGCCCTTCTTTCATCTTTGGTATGAGATTCCCCGCCTAGGACTGGCACGGTGGCTTGCCTAGCTGAATCACGGGCAGGCCTACCGTGCCCCCCAGGTGAAGTATACCGCAGTTTTTCCGTCACATCCTGAGGTGATGTATACCGCAATCTTTCCGTCACATCCTGGACCCGAGGTGCATTTCTCCCAGAATTATTCCCAGAGTTAAGCTGGGATAGGTGTAGATCTCTGAGGTCTTGAACAAGCTTCCCTGGCTTCGGGAGTTTCTTTTGGGTCCCTTGGGGCTGGCTCGGCCCTCCCAGCTATAACCTTTCTTGCAACAACGCCATGCGGTCTGCCACTGTGGACCCTTTGGGGGGTGACCCTAAGCGGTCGAAGACGGATACTTTCTTATCCGGGGGTGCCTCCTGCTTGGGGACCCATACATACTTCTTTTTTCTTTCCCTCGCTCACTTCTTGAAAAGGAGACTCACGCTTGGGAAAGGATCAGTATCAATGCTCATCTCCTACATTCCCTTGTCGGCCATCTTGAACCTCCCTTTCTTTATAGCCTCTTGAATGGCTCGGGGGAAGATAATACAGTTGGAAGTGGCATTATTGAATGAATTGTGCCACTTACAGTACTTCTTCCCTTTTATCTCTTCAGGGGGGCATCTTATGGCCATCAAGGAGCTTAATTTGTTTGTCCTTGAGGAGATAATCAAATATTTGATCAGCCTTGGAGATGTCAAAGGAGTATTCAACTTTGTTTTCTGCTTCGTCCTTCTCCTTTCCTTTGGCAGGCTTAAGAGCAGGACAGATGTATGCTTTGCCTTTGACTATCTCAGCCACCAGGATGTCTGCCGTGTAATTGGCTGATTCATCATAGTCCGAGTCCTCGGCTGCATCCACTACTGATATCAATTGAGGCCCTCGACCCCTAGTAGCTCTCTTCCTTTCTCTTTCCTGTATGAATTGTTCAATTTGCACAGCCCTGGAAGCTAAACCACTGAGGTCACTACAAGCCTGTCCCACGAGCTTTTCCTTCAATTGCAGATGCATTCATGAGATGGACATGGAAGTAAGTTGAGATTCTGGAAATGGTACTGAGCACTTTCCGGCCATCTTTCTTAATCTTTCAATGAAGTCAGTCATTGTCTCATCCACCTTCTGCCATAAATTCATGAGATCGACTGCGGTAACTTTAGGCTGTGGCCAATAAAATCTGTCATGGAAGCACATTTCCATGTCTGCCTAGGTCTGTATAGAATCGGGTGGGAGAGAAGAATACCAAGAGAAGGAAGTTCTTGTCAAGGACAAAGGGAACAGCTGCAACTTATGGAATTCATTCTGGTTTCCTTCCCCACACTGGGCAGTGAATCAGCCGATGTGCTCCATAGTTGATTTACCATCATCCCCGGAGAATGTGGCAAAATCAGGGGTTTTGAATCCTCTGGGCAGAGGCACCAATCTATCCACCCACTCGGGGTAAGGCTTCCTGTACACTGGTCTATCAAGCGGTTTCAGCTGAATGCCGAAGAACTTCTTAATAGTGTCAGCTATCAAATTAGGATCCAGGAGTTGGGCCCCTGATGGTCTTTCAAGTGGAGGCGTTGGTCGCCACAGTGTATCTGGGGGACCCTGCGCCCCTGGCTACGGTGGTACCTAAGGTGGAGCGTCTGTCCATGGCTGCCCAGGCACTACTTGGGCCAGGTTAACAAGGCCAGATCCTGGTACAGATATTTGCATGCCTCGGTGAGGTGGAAGTTGATTCCATGGTTGCTCGGCCGGAGCAACATTCATCTGTGTCTGTATAAAGGAACCTGCCGGGTAGGTACTGAGTGCTCCGGGGTACGGCTGACTAGGGGGTAGGCCTGTCGAGCCAGGTGGGCTCTGAGCCCATGGCTGCCGACTCGAGCAATACCCACTGATCCTGTCATTCCCTGATTCCGGAGCGAAGGCTTTCCCCCCTGCGTAGGCCGGGTAGTTAGCCGCGGCAAAGCATCCATAGGATTGTCCTTGCGGCAAACCCACCGAGCCCACTGCCTCGGGCGGCCTTCGGGCCAATTGCACTTGTCCCTGCTGAAGAGAAGCCGTATTAGTGACATTCCCCAAAAACTGCCCCCCAGTGTTGGCAGTGGCAAAAGTACTGGGCTGAGGAATCACAAGAGAAGAGCATACCTGATGAGAGAACGCCTACTGAGGCCCAGTCAAACTCCCACACGGTGAACACTGATGCTTGCCTCCCATGAAAGCATAAGAGGATGCCTGCTGAGGTCCAACAGGGTTGGTATATGGCAGGGACTGATGCGTGCCTCCGAGAGAAGTAGGATGTCCTCCCTGTAATTGGCCAGGGAAAATGGGGTTGGTAGGGCTGCTACATCGTGTTGCCTGCCTGTGCTCCAATTCCTTGGCCTATTGCACTTCATTGTGCACCATACGTTTAACTATGTCAGCCAATTATTGGGACACTTGGTACATTATATCATGTATCCCCATGTCAAATTGTTGCCCAATGAATGAGGTGGTCATGACCACAGGCTCCTCCTCGTGGTGAGGCGGCTCATTCGATTCTGCGGTAACCGTTGTAGTGGTATTCCCTGAAACACCTACCGGCTCCGCGGTTCTGCCCTTCGCAGCAGTTGCCTTTCTTGAAGCAGAAGGCGAATCCATACTTAGGTTTTTCCCAGAGCGCAGGTGCATACGCCAATAATAATCCAGTCTAGGAAAATCAAACGCAATGGTCTGTTCACCTGTTCTAGTCCCACTGGGCGTGCCAATTTGTTGTTCCTTGGTTCAAACTCTTAGGTCCTAGCCGTGGATTCGGCGAGGAGTTTGAGCAAGTTCTTTGATTCCTTGTTCTTCAGGCGATTGCGCCAAGGAGGGAACTCTGCTCCTTGACTGTGGGTATCCTGACTCCTCTAGGAAGGGCCAGGTTAGGCGAGAGGGGACTGCAAGGGTTGGATTATACTACTGGCTAATGCATAAAAGTAATGATGAATGCGATAAAGAAGATAGATAAAAATAAACGTAGAGTTTGATTTGATTGATGTGTCCTTTCTATACAATTACTCTCCTATTTATATACATAGGCCCTCGTCGGCCACTAACACAGCCAACATTTGCCTACCGTTGGATCAGTCTAAGATCAACGACTATCATTGTTCCTAAGCCCTAAAGAGGTGGAGTAACCACCCACGATCTCACTAGCACGGTTAGTGGGGTGAACTCCCTCACTCCGCTCTTCAAGGCCTCGCTCCTTCGCTTGATCTTCAACTGCTCCCATGTTTCATCTTCGTGCATGTCTCTTACGTGCCTTCCAAGTAAATCTGCCTTACCTCCGCCACTTGGTTTACTCAGCAAACCTTCGCCCTCAGACAGTAACTCGGGCTCCCAAACCTACCCTGGCCGTGGCACTCTATAGGCTGAGGCTGTACTCTCCATCGGTCTCGCTCATTGCTCCTCGGGCTAACCCCTTCCTCGGGGAGTTGTCTAGTGATATGCCCCGGGGGCTTCCCTTGATCATTTTCTCAGGCAATTATCTCTTAAAATCCTTGTCTAGTGACCTGCCTCATGTTGTGCGAAAAGTAGATGTGCAAGTATACACAATCGCAACAAGTAATATAATGATATGTAAAGTTCGTTCCCACAGGGATTGGAATTAATCTAAGAAGTTTAAGTGATTAGAAACTTAGTAAAAAGAGTTAAGTGACAAATAAAAGTGTTGTGTTGTAAACATAATGATTTGAGATAAAATATTAGTGAATTAAAAGTATTTAGAAGTGAGTTGGATAGCTCAATAGTTGTGTAAATTCCCAAGAGTAATGTTCAAATAATATTTAGACGCTGTAGCGTTAAGCGCTGTAGCGCTTCAGAATCCGTAGACGCTGTAGCGGCATGGTGGCGTGCCTTTCAGTCACTACCATCAGGGTTTTGTTACAAGACTCCTATGTCTAGGCTCTAAATAAGTTTTACCCCTGTATATTAAGCTCTTACAACATTTGCCTTATGAACTATTACTCCCCTATGTCTAGAGTTAAGTGGTACTTCCTTTAAATCTCTTTAAAGGGTTTTCATTCATATCATTCCTTGAGTTCTCTTTGTGAACCATGTCTGTACCCACAAAGCTACTTTATTTTAGTTGATCATTTCCAAAACAAAGCTGAAAGCATTATGACACAAGGAATAAAACACAAGCATCATAATATTATACAAAAGTTACTCAAGGTTCATTACACACTAAGAACAATCCAACTACAACAAGTTTAGCTCATCAAAAGCTCCATCAACATAATACAACTAGAGAGTGTGTATTACCGTAAGAAGACAAGAGAAGAGTGGTTGCAAAAGATACACTCCAATGATCCCAAGTCGCATACAAAGGATGAAGTTGAGGCGTGAGCAAAAACCTTGAATGAAGACTAGAAAACTATCCTAAAAATAAAAGCTTAAAAATGGAATAACAATGGAGGAATGCTATATTGTCAAGATAGATCTCTCCAAGTTACAACTCTCTATGTCTACTTAAGTTCCTACCTAATGAAGCATTCTATTATAATTTTATCTAACCAAGTCTTAATAATATAATAATAATAATTCATGATCATAAAACTTAGATATTATCCTTAAGTTACTTTACAAAAAGTGCTAATGATGGAAGTCACCAACTATCACATGGGTTCCATTTAGGAGGCGCCAAGTGTAATTTAGCATCCACTTGGAAATCAAAATATCAAGCTGAGAAGAAGATATAAGGGTGATGACTCATCGTATCCTCAAGTAGTCACACAAATATCTCAATGGCCAGTCGCCTTATAACGCTGTAGCGTCTCCTTGATAGCATACCGCTGCAGCGCTAAAGCAAAACATCAAACAAATTCACAAAGGCATTGATTATGCCCAAGGTTTAGGGAATTGACTTATAACCTGTATTTACTCTAATATTCATATATTCACATATTTAAGTACTAGAATTACTTGAGAAGTGAGCTTGACTTAAGTATTAAGAGCATAAATAACCTATATAAAATAGAGTTATCACCTCAGTACTCCAGCTCCACTGCCTTCTTCATTCAGTCCTCGGCCTACAACCTAATTATTTTTAGGTGTTAACAGAATCAAAGCGAAACACTTGAATGTTTTTGTAGCAAGGGAAAAATTGCGTTGAACTTGAACTCTTTGTTAATGAGTATCTTTGTTTAGTAATGCAAAGTATAAGTGAAAATGAGTAGTAATTTCTCTTCATTAGGTAGAAAAAATGAAAATGAAAATCATATGCGTCTTCATGCGACATATGTTTACAACTCCAGAAAATCCTTTTCAAAATCCACAAACTCGTTTTGAAAAGGGAAAGCTAGTTACAGTTATAGATGATGCAACTATTTGGTATGTAAAAGAGGCAATAACAACCATGGTTCTTATTCTATTTCTCTTAAATATATCTAACCTATTTCAGAGATGTATATATATGCTTCTAATATGTTTATTTTCAAAAAAAAAAATGCTTCTAATATGAAGCACACTCTACATGATATATGCAACACATAAGTTAACTCTTACTTAGAGGTATTGCAACGTATGTTAGTGGTTTCCTCGTTGTCGTTAGAAGATTTATGATTTCATTTTTGTGAAAACGTAAATGTAAAACTGTAACTAATAATGTAATACCTCTATATGGAGGTATTAGGTAGCTTTACATCATTATTAGTTTATTTGTTCTCCTTTCCAAAACATTGTCTTAAAGTATACCGATTTTATTTTATAATATTAGTGACGTATTACAATTAAAGATTTGCTTTTCTTCTTTAATAATCTTGTTTTATATTGTTTAATTATTTATATCATGAGAACTATTTCTCTGTTATATAATTATCAGGACAATGAAAGTTATTTGTGAGGAAACTATACTTTTATCTTTTGAATCTGAATTATTAAAAATGGATTAAAAGTCTTATATTAAAAAAATAGGGGTGCATTTAGGTCAACTTATTTAATAAAAGTTGAGGTCTGAAGTGTGAAAATGAAAAAGCCCAAGATTAATTAGAGAGGCTAATGACTAATTTTTTTGATAAGCAAAAAGGCCAATGACTAATTGTTGGGGGCTTTTTTTGTACCCCCCCTATTCTCCCCTATACCCCCTAATTTGGCTAAACTGACCAAAATACCCTTAATTACAATTAAAAACCAAAACCATTTTTCATTTTTCACATATTACCGAAATCAGAGTAAGTTTTTTCTTAAACTTTCCGGAATTATCGTGTTTTTACGTACTTCCGGAAGCAAATTTTTTTAAGTTTTCTGGAAACATCTCCCATGCGATAACTGCGGAACAGATAATCATTGAGTTTTTCGGAAATACCTCAACATGACATATTTCCGGAAGTCAAAAATGACTCCGGAAATACGTCCTGTTGAGGTATTTCTGGAAAACTTCTGTGATAAACTTTCTGCGGTTATCTCCCATGGGGGATGTTTCCGGAATAGTTTTTTTTTAAATTTGTTTTTTTAATTTGTTTTTTGTGATTTTTTTAATGGCGAGCAGTTCAGTACGTTATTATGAGCGAGGCCAGTCTTCACAGGCAGCAGGCGGAGATGCAGATCAGACTCCTCCTGCTCCTAGTACCCGCACAAGGAGGATTACCAGGATTAGGTTAGCCGGGAACGCTTCTGAGCGTAACAGGCGTGTCCGTGAGCGGGACATCGATGGGGCTGTTGAGGCTCCAGACGCTCCGCAATAGGAGTATCATGAGCCTGTTCAACAGGACCACATTATGGAGGCTGCAGACGCTCAGCAGCATGATGAGGATGTTCAGCAGGACGTTGCTGAGCAGGAGATAGATCAGGTAACAGTTGTAATAATTAATTTAATTTTTTTATTTTCATTTAATATGTTTTAATTTATATAATTTATTTTTATACAGGACCGTGGAAAGATTAAGGTTGCAGCCCATGGTCGGAAGATTTTTAGGCTTCGACCTGCGCAGCACCACCCACATATACAGAGATGGTTAGAGCAGGCCTGTCTGTTCAAGCTTGATTCTACACCTCTACAAAAAAATCAATCATGAGCTGATCTCGGCGTTTGTGGAGAGGTGGCATTTTGAGACCAGCTCATTCCACATTCCTTTTGGGGAGATGACTGTGACGTTGGACGACGTGTCCACGTTGCTCCATTTGCCGCTCACCGGCACATTTTTGCAGCCTGACCAGGGCCTTACTGAGGAGGATGCCATTCATGTTGGGACTCAGTTGCTGTGTGTAGACCACAGTTCTTGCGGGGCAGAGTGTCAATTCACTAGGGGATCGAACTTCAGGTTCAGCTTTTTGGAGGCAGCATACCGAGGAAACATGCAGCATGACTTTTTTGATAACACTGCACGGTGCTATATGTTGAACCAAGGACAAACACTCTTTGTTTTGAATGATAACAAATTACATCTTGTCTACTAATGGTTGTAGCTGTAAGAAAGTACAGGTTCAAGGAAGAATAAAATACAGGACGGGAATCAAAAAGCAGGAAGCATTAAAGTGGAGCAGCTTGGAGAAGAAGCCACCTTTGAAGATGAAGACCTAATTGTTTATCCGCTTTCTTTAGGACACAGTGTAAGGTCCTATCACTTAAGGTATATGACATTTTAGTAGCTGAGAGATGAGTTTTGAAAACATGCATCATGCATCAAAATTAGGGTTTTGAAAATATTTTATGCATGCATGGCAAAGCCCTAAACCTAAAAATAATTTTGTGGGAAGCTAGAAATCGATTTCTATCATTTTCTAAATCATGAAATCGATTTCCTAATCCTATCGATTTCCCTAGCCTATGTTAAAACAAAGAATCGATTTCTACATATACATAAGCCAAAGCCTTGAATCGATTTTTACTATTTTGCATAGGCCTTGAAATCGATTGTCAAGCCATCCCAAAGGCCAAGAATCGATTTATAGTATTTTCTAAAGGCCATGAAATCGATTTTCAAGCTCTCCTAAAGGCCAAGAATCGATTTCTTAGTCATATGTTTAAAGCATGAAATCGATTTCTACATATACTCAAGACAAAGCTAAAATCGATTTCCTTCTATTTGCAAAGGCCTTGAAATCGATTGTCAAGCTATCCCATAGGCCATGAATCGATTCTTCACTATTTTAACTAAACACATAATCGATTCTTGTGATTTCTAAAAGGTTAAGAATCGATTATACACTTGTTACACTTCATCAAACAATCGATTCATCTTTGCAATAAATGTTTTTTTCAAATTTCTACGCTTTCCTAAACCTATAAATAGGAAGCTAAGCTTCACATTTTCAACATCACCACAAATCACAACAATTCTCTCTTCTTCTCTCATTCGAATTTCTAGATCTGAGAAAGAGAAAAATAGAGCTATCACTTTCATATCATTTTCTATAGATCTAGTCACTCATCTCTCACAGCTATTATATTGTCATATTATCTGAGGTGATTAGATCATAGCTTCTATATTGTAATCTACTATTGTGGGGGTCATTTCGAAATCCTGGGAAGTATTCTTGGGTCGTTCAATCAGGAGATTGAAGTGGTTTTTGAAGTCCTCGGAATTGTTCTTGGGTCTCTCAATCAAGAGATTGAGTTGGTTTTGAAATCCTGGGAGGTGATCTTGGGTCTTTCAATCAGGGAAGATTGAAGTGGTAGTGAAATCCTGGGAGGTGCTCTTGGGTCGTTCAATCAGGAGATTGAAGCGGTGTTGAAATCCTTAGTTGTGTGCTCGGGTTCTCAGTTCGGGGGAATTGAGATTTGCTATTTGAAGTTGCCTGTTTGTAAAACATTCTTCATATAGTGGTTGTCAGCAAAGTCCAAAGGTTGCAAAGCCGGAGGCCGAGGACGTAGGGCTTTTATCCCGAACCTCGCTAAATTCCTGGTGTATCTCTATCCTTATCTCTTTATTTTATTTACTGTTTATATCTGTTTATAATTATACTATCACTGTGTCGATCTGCTTATTGTTACGCTGCCTATAATATTTGTCTATCCTGAACTCTGATAATAGCGTAATATTGCACTTTGTCTGATCTGCCAGTTTAGTTATAAATATCTGGTTATAGTGAATATTGAAAATAGAAACATTAGAATAATATCTCACTGTGCCTGATCTGCATTCTTACATAATTCATATAAGTTTAAATCTCAGATTCCGCATTTGATTTAAACAAACATTGCTAAAGTTTTTGAAAACCGAAAAAGAATTCAAGTTTTGCATATAACCTTATTCACCCCTCCCCCCCCCCCCCCCCTCTAAGGTTATCAGATAGTCCAACAATTGGTATCAAAGCTTGGAGAAGAAGCCACCTTTGAATATGAAGACCTAATTGTTTATCCGCTTTCTTTAGGACACAGTGTAAGGTCCTATCACTTAAGGTATATGACATTTTAGTAGCTGAGAGATGAGTTTTGAAAACATGCATCATGCATCAAAATTAGGGTTTTGAAAATATTTTATGCATGCATGGCAAAGCCCTAAACCTAAAAATAATTTTGTGGAAAGCTAGAAATCGATTTCTATCATTTTCTAAATCATGAAATCGATTTCCTAATCCTATTTTAAAGGTTGAAATTGATTTCCCTAGCCTATGTTAAAACAAAGAATCGATTTCTACATATACATAAGCCAAAGCCATGAATCGATTCTTACTATTTTGCATAGGCCTTGAAATCGATTGTCAAGCCATCCCAAAGGCCAAGAATCGATTTATAGTATTTTCTAAAGGCCATGAAATCGATTTTCAAGCTCTCCTAAAGGCCAAGAATCGATTTCTTAGTCATATGTTTAAAGCATGAAATCGATTTCTACATATACTCAAGACAAAGCTAAAATCGATTTCCTTCTATTTGCAAAGGCCTTGAAATCGATTGTCAAGCTATCCCATAGGCCATGAATCGATTCTTCACTATTTTAACTAAACACATAATCGATTCTTGTGATTTCTAAAAGGTTAAGAATCGATTATACACTTGTTACACTTCATCAAACAATCGATTCATCTTTGCAATAAATGTTTTTTTCAAATTTCTACGCTTTCCTAAACCTATAAATAGGAAGCTAAGCTTCACATTTTCAACATCACCACAAATCACAACAATTCTCTCTTCTTCTCTCATTCGAATTTCTAGATCTGAGAAAGAGAAAAATAGAGCTATCACTTTCATATCATTTTCTATAGATCTAGTCACTCATCTCTCACAGCTATTATATTGTCATATTATCTGAGGTGATTAGATCATAGCTTCTATATTTTAATCTACTATTGTGGGGGTCATTTCAAAATCCTGGGAAGTATTCTTGGGTCGTTCAATCAGGAGATTGAAGCGGTTTTTGAAATCCTGGTAATTGTTCTTGGGTCTCTCAATCAAGAGATTGAGTTGGTTTTGAAATCCTGGGAGGTGATCTTGGGTCTTTCACACAGGGAAGATTGAAGTGGTAGTGAAATCCGGGGAGGTGCTCTTGGGTCGTTCAATCAGGAGATTGAAGCGGTGTTGAAATCCTTAGTTGTGTGCTCGGGTTCTCAGTTCGGGGGAATTGAGATTTGCTATTTGAAGTTGCCTGTTTGTAAAACATTCTTCATATAGTGGTTGTCAGCAAAGTCCAAAGGTTGCAAAGCACGAGGCCGAGGACGTAGAGCTTTTATTCCGAACCTCGCTAAATTCCTGGTGTATCTCTATCCTTATCTCTTTATTTTATTTACTGTTTATATCTGTTTATAATTATACTATCACTGCGTCGATCTGCTTATTGTTACGCTGCCTATAATATCTGTCTATCCCGAACTCTGATAATAGCGTAATATTGCACTTTGTCTGATCTGCCAGTTTAGTTATAAATATCTGGTTATAGTGAATATTGAAAATAGTAACATTAGAATAATATCTCACTGTGCCTGATCTGCATTCTTACATACTTCATATAAGTTTAAATCTCAGATTCCGCATTTGATTTAAACAAACATTGCTAAAGTTTTTGAAAACCGAAAAAGAATTCAAGTTTTGCATATAACCTTATTCACCCCTCCCCCCCCCCCCCCTCTAAGGTTATCAGATAGTCCAACAAGTGGTATCAGAGCTTGGAGAAGAAGCCACCTTTGAATATGAAGACCTAATTGTTTATCCGCTTTCTTTAGGACACAGTGTAAGGTTCTATCACTTAAGGTATATGACATTTTAGTAGCTGAGAGATGAGTTTTGAAAACATGCATCATGCATCAAAATTAGGGTTTTGAAAATATTTTATGCATGCATGGCAAAGCCCTAAACCTAAAAATAATTTTGTGGAAAGCTAGAAATCGATTTCTATCATTTTCTAAATCATGAAATCGATTTCCTAATCCTATTTTAAAGGTTGAAATTGATTTCCCTAGCCTATGTTAAAACAAAGAATCGATTTCTACATATACATAAGCCAAAGCCATGAATCGATTCTTACTATTTTGCATAGGCCTTGAAATCGATTGTCAAGCCATCCCAAAGGCCAAGAATCGATTTATAGTATTTTCTAAAGGCCATGAAATCGATTTTCAAGCTCTCGTAAAGGCCAAGAATCGATTTCTTAGTCATATGTTTAAAGCATGAAATCGATTTCTACATATACTCAAGACAAAGCTAAAATCGATTTCCTTCTATTTGTAAAGGCCTTGAAATCGATTGTCAAGCTATCCCATAGGCCATGAATCGATTCTTCACTATTTTAACTAAACACATAATCGATTCTTGTGATTTCTAAAAGGTTAAGAATCGATTATACACTTGTTACACTTCATCAAACAGTCGATTCATCTTTGCAATAAATGTTTTTTTCAAATTTCTACGCTTTCCTAAGCCTATAAATAGGAAGCTAAGCTTCACATTTTCAACATCACCACAAATCACAACAATTCTCTCTTCTTCTCTCATTCGAATTTCTAGATCTGAGAAAGAGAAAAATAGAGCTATCACTTTCATATCATTTTCTATAGATCTAGTCACTCATCTCTCACAGCTATTATATTGTCATATTATCTGAGGTGATTAGATCATAGCTTCTATATTGTAATCTACTATTGTGGGGGTCATTTCAAAATCCTGGGAATTATCCTTGGGTCGTTCAATCAGGAGATTGAAGCGGTTTTTGAAATCCTGGGAATCGTCTTGGGTCTCTCAATCAAGAGATTGAGTTGGTTTTGAAATCCTGGGAGGTGATCTTGGGTCTTTCAAACAGGGAAGATTGAAGTGGTAGTGAAATCCTGGGAGGTGCTCTTGGGTCGTTCAATCAGGAGATTGAAGCGGTGTTGAAATCCTTAGTTGTGTGCTCGGGTTCTCAGTTCGGGGGAATTGAGATTTGCTATTTGAAGTTGCCTGTTTGTAAAACATTCTTCATATAGTGGTTGTCAGCAAAGTCCAAAGGTTGCAAAGCCGGAGGCCGAGGACGTGGGGCTTTTATCCCGAACCTCGCTAAATTCCTGGTGTATCTCTATCCTTATCTCTTTACTTTATTTACTATTTATATCTGTTTATAATTATACTATCACTGCGCCGATCTGCTTATTGTTACGCTGCCTATAATATCTGTTTATCCTGAACTCTGATAATAGCGTAATATAGCACTTTGCCTGATCTGCCAGTTTAGTTATAAATATCTGGTTATAGTGAATATTGAAAATAGTAACATTAGAATAATATCTCAGTGTGCCTGATCTGTATGCTTACATACTTCATATAAGTTTAAATCTCAGATTCCGCATTTGATTTAAACAAACATTGCTAAAGTTTTTGAAAACCGAAAAAGAATTCAAGTTTTGCATATAACCTTATTCACCCCCCCCCCCCCTCTAAGGTTATCAGATAGTTTATAAAGTGGTATCAGTAGCTAGAAATTGCATATAGAGCTTTACATCTCGCAATTTAAATTTTATTTATCTATCTGTGATCATGGGTTCTTTTATGAAAGAGGGGATGTCCTTCAATAGGCCACCTCTGTTTGATGGGACTAACTATGACTATTGGAGTAGTCGAATGAAGTGTCATGTGCAGGCTATAGACTTCACTCTCTGGAGGATCATAGTTGACGGACCACTGATTCCTATGAAGATCAAAATTACAAAACCTGGTGGTGCTGACGGAGAGACTGCAAAACCTCAAGCTACCGGCAAAGCAGAAGAAATTCCAGTTGAAGACATCTACACCATTGATCTGAGCGAGCTGAGAA
Organism: Astragalus membranaceus; assembly: GCA_039519185.1. Classification (NCBI taxonomy): domain Eukaryota; kingdom Viridiplantae; phylum Streptophyta; class Magnoliopsida; order Fabales; family Fabaceae; genus Astragalus; species Astragalus membranaceus. The sequence continues at coordinate 21,956,738 of CM076852.1, forward strand.
AGTCTGAGTTAGACAAGATCTCTCAAAATGCCAAAGCAATGAACATTCTTCACTTATCTCTATGTGAAGAAGAATATGGAAGGGTAAAAGGGTGTCAAACGGCATAAGAAATCTGGGATTGTCTGGAAGCTACACATGTCGGTACAAGCCAAGTAAAGGATACAAAAATCAGAATCCTCACGTCTGAGTATGAAGCCTTCAAAATGAAGGAAGGTGAATCTATTGCAGCTATGCAGCAGAGACTGAATCTGATAGTGAACAACTTGAGGGCACTGGGAAAGAGGTATTCTACAAAAGATATAAATGGGAAGATTCTTGCATCTCTGACTGGTGAGTTCTTTCCAAAAACTTGTGCAATCACTGAAGCCAAAGATATTGGCACTCTGCCCCAAGAAGACTTGATTGGGTCACTTCTTGCATTTGAGGTGGTATTGGCCGCAAAGAAAGTTCAAGAAAAGGAAGTAGTCAAAGAAAAGAAGTCTCTTGCTCTTGATGCTAAAACTCCTAAGGTGGCAAGGAAAAAGGTTGAGTCTGATGATGAATCCGATGATGAATACATGGCTAAAATGTTTGAAGAATTCATGAGATTCAACAAGCTTGGAAAGGGTAACTACACAAAGCAATCCAAGTACCAAAAGAAGAAAGCTAAAAAGGCTACATGGAACTATTCTGATACTGATAGTGATTCTGATGAAGAAGAGGAGGTTGCAAATGCTATTTGTCTCCCGGCAAGTGAAACACCTAAGGCTACAATATGGGACAGTCTTGGCACTGATAGTGAAACAGATGAAAAAGAGCAAACTTCCAATGTTGTTTGTCATATGGCAAATAACACATCTGAGGTAATCCTTGATAACCATAATCTTTCTAATTCAATTGTGCATGATGATTTACTTGATGATATGTATAGTAGTCAAGATTTGAGTGAGGCTTTTGAAGCTCTTTATTTTGAACATGAAACTCTTTTGATAAAATCTAAGAAATTGACAAAGAGCAACAAAAGCATGCTCACTCAAATTGAGACTCTAGAAAATGAGGTAGCTAAGTTGAAGAATGAGTTACATGAAATAAAACCTTTCAACCTTGAGTTTCTTGAGCTTAAACAAAATTTTGAAAAAGTCAAGGTTGAAAATGAAATTCTGAAAGAAACTTTAAAAAGGTTTGAGGTTGGTGAAAATACCTTAACCAAGATACTGCACTCCCAACATGAATATGTTGATAGAAGAGGTCTTGGGTATGAAGGTAATTCCACCTCCCCTATTTTGAAAAAGAAAATGACTTTTGTAGCTGCTACTTCAAGTTATACACCTACTGTTTTCTCTTGCACTTACTGTCAAAAAGGGAACCATAGCTCTCATAGATGCCCTATTCGTAAATTATGTGAGCTTGGTACCCTTATACCTGCTTGTGAGAAACCAAGGTGGATTGTGAAAACAAACCCCTTGATGACTAACCCCAAAGGACCCAAAGAGAATTGGGTACCAAAATTTTCTACTTGATTTTAGTGCAGGTGTGCTACAAGGTATGGGGGTCAGATCGATACCTTGATAGCAGAGACTCAAAATTCATGACTAGAGACGCAAAAAGATTCTTAATACTCAGAAACAGCAGTCATGTGACTAGTAATATCAACAATAGAAGAAGAATCACCGGTGAAGGTTAGATTGGTAAAGTTCTATTCACCTTAAGAATAATTTATCACTTTTGTGAAATAAAAAAAAAATTGTGCATCAAAGTTTTTTTTAAGTGTTATTGTGCTGGATCTTTGAGGCAACCTATTTTGAAGTTAAATATGGTCCTATATTGTTGAACCAAGTATGACATATCTCATGTGTATCCTATTTTCTATAAGATCTTTTTTAAACTGTGATGGTCCACCTCTTTTGGCTAATATTTTTTGCACTCTACAATTAATCAGAGGATCATCAAGTTAGGGGGAGCATAGCATTAAACTGTTTTTGCAAGTTTATAGTATGATTATGTATCTATGTGTTCACCCCCCCCCCCTTTTGATGAAAACAAAGGGGGAGAGAATATGCATGTTATTATGTGGGGGAGAAAAATATCTGCTGCTGTGCTGTTTATTATGTTATGCTTATGCTTAGGGGGAGCTTCTGCCATTGTTTCTTGATTATGGCCTCCCTATGCATAATGTAATTTGTTATCATCAAAAAGGGGGAGTTTGTTGAACCAAGGACAAACACTCTTTGTTTTGAATGATAACAAATTACATCTTGTCTACTAATGGTTGCAGCTGTAAGAAAGTACAGGTTCAAGGAAGAATAAAATACAGGACGGGAATCAAAAAGCAGGAAGCATTAAAGTGGAGCAGCTTGGAGAAGAAGCCACCTTTGAAGATGAAGACCTAATTGTTTATCCGCTTTCTTTAGGACACAGTGTAAGGTCCTATCACTTAAGGTATATGACATTTTAGTAGCTGAGAGATGAGTTTTGAAAACATGCATCATGCAACAAAATTAGGGTTTTGAAAATATTTTATGCATGCATGGCAAAGCCCTAAACCTAAAAATAATTTTGTGGAAAGCTAGAAATCGATTTCTATCATTTTCTAAATCATGAAATCGATTTCCTAATCCTATTTTAAAGGTTGAAATCGATTTCCCTAGCCTATGTTAAAACAAAGAATCGATTTCTACATATACATAAGCCAAAGCCATGAATCGATTCTTACTATTTTGCATAGGCCTTGAAATCGATTGTCAAGCCATCCCAAAGGCCAAGAATCGATTTATAGTATTTTCTAAAGGCCATGAAATCGATTTTCAAGCTCTCCTAAAGGCCAAGAATCGATTTCTTAGTCATATGTTTAAAGCATGAAATCGATTTCTACATATACTCAAGACAAAGCTAAAATCGATTTCCTTCTATTTGCAAAGGCCTTGAAATCGACTGTCAAGCTATCCCATAGGCCATGAATCGATTCTTCACTATTTTAACTAAACACATAATCGATTCTTGTGATTTCTAAAAGGTTAAGAATCGATTATACACTTGTTACACTTCATCAAACAATCGATTCATCTTTGCAATAAATGATTTTTTCAAATTTCTACGCTTTCCTAAGCCTATAAATAGGAAGCTAAGCTTCACATTTTCAACATCACCACAAATCACAACAATTCTCTCTTCTTCTCTCATTCGAATTTCTAGATCTGAGAAAGAGAAAAATAGAGCTATCACTTTCATATCATTTTCTATAGATCTAGTCACTCATCTCTCACAGCTATTATATTGTCATATTATCTGAGGTGATTAGATCATAGCTTCTATATTGTAATCTACTATTGTGGGGGTCATTTCAAAATCCTGGGAAGTATTCTTGGGTCGTTCAATCAGGAGATTGAAGCGGTTTTTGAAATCCTGGGAATTGTTCTTGGGTCTCTCAATCAAGAGATTGAGTTGGTTTTGAAATCCTGGGAGGTGATCTTGGGTCTTTCAAACAGGGAAGTTTGAAGTGGTAGTGAAATCCTGGGAGGTGCTCTTGGGTCGTTCAATCAGGAGATTGAAGCGGTGTTGAAATCCTTAGTTGTGTGCTCGGGTTCTCAGTTCAGGGGAATTGAGATTTTCTATTTGAAGTTGCCTGTTTGTAAAACATTCTTCATATAGTGGTTGTCAGCAAAGTCCAAAGGTTGCAAAGCCGGAGGCCGAGGACGTAGGGCTTTTATCCCGAACCTCGCTAAATTCCTGGTGTATCTCTATCCTGTTTGTTACGCTGCCTATAATATCTGTCTATCCTGAACTCTGATAATAGCTTAATATTGCACTTTGCCTGATCTGCCAGTTTAGTTATAAATATCTGGTTATAGTGAATATTGAAAATAGTAACATTAGAATAATATCTCAGTGTGCCTGATCTGTATGCTTACATACTTCATATAAGTTTAAATCTCAGATTCCACATTTGATTTAAACAAACATTGCTAAAGTTTTTGAAAACCGAAAAAGAATTCAAGTTTTGCATATAACCTTATTCACCCCTGTAACACCCCTTTTCTACCCGTTAATTTATTAGCGTAAAAATCAGAGTTTCAAATTTTTAGTTACATCACAAGGGATGTCACACTTACTTCGTTAAACATTACACGCCAAATTACTCGCTTTTCGAAAACAGTCTTATAATACTTCCAAAACGTCGTCGTCAATTAAAATACAACTTCACAGCGGAACGTCCACCCAGTTTAATCATAAAAAGGCATTGCAACTATGCAAGGCTCACAATAGTAAAATTCAACAACAACAATAGTCACAAACAACTTAAACAACGTCCATCCCTCCCCTAGTGTTACATGATCAGAGCAGACGACCCGACTCAGCTAGTGAAGATACCTAAGCCTTCACTCGAGATCACCTGCACGTTACCGCGTAGGGGTAACATTCAAACAGAAGGGTGAGTCCAATTCAATCCATATAATAAATCATATGATAAGCAATAAGTCAAGTCACAGCTCTAAAATATTCACATCACAATCATCAATTACATCACTACAATAACTCATCACTATGTCATGTAGGCATATGAAATGCAACCCACTCGCGGGCATATGCATGAGGTACCTTTTCACAAACGTCGCTTAGCCATTATGGCCTCATCGTCACTTAGCCTTTTGGGCCTCAAAACGTCACTGGGTTTATGCATATGGGAGGCATGAGACACTATGACATGCACCACGCACAAACACACAAATCACGGTCAACTATGTGACCCATCACTTACCAATTTGCCAAATAAGAGGCACAGCACCTGTCAATTCACAATTTACACACACAACGTCACTTAGCCTTTTAGGCCTTAACATCACTTAGCCTTTTAGGGCCTCAAAACGTCACTGGGTTTTCATCGTTACTCTTCATAAACATCATCAACTCAAACAATTCAACGTCACTTATTTTCATCGTCACTTATTCATAAACATCATCAACTCAAACAATTCAACGTCACTTATTTTCATCGTCACTTATTCATAAACATCATCAACTCAAACAATAGCCACTGAGGGCAAAAACGTCATTTACAAGCCACCAAAGGCATCATCGTCATTTACACACTGATATCAACAACATTGGCCACTAAGGGCAAAACGGTCATTTAACTAGCCTCTAAGGGCATCATCGTCAAAATCATCACTTTTGACACTAAAACGTTAACACCACTGGTTATACACAAAAGAGAATTTTTAAAGACACCAAAACGAGTTTTTCAATGTCACAGCAACGACCACAGGGGACAGCCACTTGGGCGCCCATCAACCTTCTGAAATTATAAGTTTTTATTTTTAAAAATGGGACACACAGATAGACAACTGAAAATGCTTCACAACGCTTTTTGAAACGTTCAAAACGGATGTCCGGGTCAAAAGATATAGCGAAAACAGTTTTTGAAAACATTTTGGGAACATCCTGGAAAACTGGCGCCATGGGCACCTGGCGCCCAGTGCCTAGCAAAAATGCAACACACGCACACACACACCCGGGCGCTCAGCGCCCAGCGCAACACAAACACGCACACACACGGGCGCCCTGCGCCCAGCGCCTTAGCGCAACACAGAACACGCGCACACGGGCGCCCAGCGCCCAGCGCTGGCACCCAGCGCCCACACGCACACACAGCAACACGCAACACTGGCGCGCAGCGCCCATGGGCGCCCAGCACCTGCAACACTTCCAGCACACGAATTTAACACAATTTCAGCACAAACTATTTTTTTCTTCAAATTTTTCACATGACCAACACAACACCAATTTACCCCAACTCATGAACACACATAAGATCATCGAAATCACCTATCAAACATCAAATTCTACAACATCCCAAACGCAACATGGAATCACGCATATATCAACAACAATAACATGAAATTGCAAACATACTCATGATCATGGTTATCTAGGCCATCACTACCTAAAACCTATCATAGGAATTATTATAGAAATTGATAGAACCCCCTTACCTCGAATTTGAAGATTAGAAACCCTAAAGACGGTCACGAACGGAACGACGGCAACAAGATCACGCCTCTTCCTCCTCCTTGCTCGCGGCCTTCTCTTCTCTCCTTTCCTCTCTACGGCGCTTTCTCTCCTCTCCTTTCTCTTTTTCTCAATTTCGCAAATGCTAACAACAAACCCTAACCCCTAGGCGCCTTGTCCACTTCGCATATGACATGATTCATGGGCTTGGGCTTCTCACTTAAGCCCAAGTCCATCTAGTTTGGCACCTCCACCTCCTAATACCACCTACACAATGTTTAATATAATTTCAAATAATTAAATTACATCCAATTAATTAAATCAAATTCCTAAATACTTAATTAAATAATTTAATTAAATATTTAGGGTGTTACAACTCTCCCCCACTTAGAATATTTCGTCCTCGAAATTTACCTGATCAAATAACTCGGGGTAGGACTCTCGCATCTTGCTCTCCAGCTCCCAAGTCATACTCTCACCGGCAGCTCCTAGCCAGACCACTTTTACTAATGCAATCTCTTTGCCTCTAAGCACTTTCACTTCACGATCCTCAATCCGTACGGGCATCGTCTCCACAGTGAGATTATCCTGCACCTCTACATCATCCATATGGATCACATGAGATGGATCCGAAACATACTTCCGAAGTTGCGACACATGAAACACGTCGTGCAAATTCGAAAGATTTGGCGGTAAAGCCACTCTATAAGCCACATTTCCAATTCTTTCAGAAATCTAATAAGGACCAACAAACCGAGGAGTGAGCTTCTTCGATTTCAACGCTCGACCAACACCGGTAATAGGAGAAACCCTCAAGAACACATGCTCACCCTCTTGAAACTCTAAATCTTTCCTCCGCTTGTCATGATAACTCTTCTGACGACTCTGCGAAGCCTTCATCTTTTCACGGATCATCTTGATCTTCTCTGTAGTCTCCCGGACAATCTCCGGTCCCAACACTACACTCTCTCCCGACTCATACCAACACAACGGCGTCCTACACTTTCGACCGTACAATGCTTCAAACGGTGCCATCCCGATACTGGAATGGTAACTGTTGTTATAGGTAAACTCAATCAACGCAAGGTAGGAATCCCATGAACCCCGTTGTTCCAATACACAAGCCCTCAACAAATCTTCTAACGACCGAATTGTCCTCTCTGACTGACCATCTGTCTGAGGATGATACGCCGAACTCATTTTTAACTTTGAACCCAATTCCTTCTGCAAACTCGTCCAAAACTCAGAAGTGAACCTCGGATCCCTATCTGACACAATACTCTTCGGAACACCGTGCAACTTCACAACTTCTTTGACATAGACCTCTGCCAACCTCGACACCGGATAAGTGATATTAATAGGAATAAAGTGAGCAGACTTCGTTAACCTATCAACGATCACCCAAATAGCGTCATGACCCCTAACTGTATTCGGTAATCCCGTCACAAAATCCATCGCAATACTATCCCATTTCCACTCTGGAACTCCAACGATTGCATTAACCCTGCAGGCTTCTGGTGCTCGACCTTCGACTTTTGACAGGTCAAACAGGCATACACAAACTGTGCCACATCTCTCTTCATACCATACCACCAAAACATCTTTTTCAGATCTTGATACATTTTCGTTGCTCCAGGATGGATACTCAACTTGCTACGGTGACCCTCCTCTAAAATTGCCTTTCTCATCTCCTCATCCTCCGGAACACAGATCCTACCCCGGAACCTCAACACACCACTGGAATCCAATTTGAAATCTTCATCTTCAGATTAACCAACCCCATTAATTAAATCTACTAACTTGACATCTGACTTCTGAGCCTCTCTGATGCTGCCCAGGAAATCATTATCGATCTTTAACATTCCCAGCTTGACACTGCGAGGTGTCATTTTACAAACCAAACTCAAATCTCTGAATTCCTCAATCAACTCTAATTCTTTCACCATCATTGCCGACATATGCAAAGACTTTCTGCTTAAAGCATCATCCACGACATTAGCTTTGCCGGGATGATAATTCAAACCAAAGTCATAATCCTTCAAGAGCTCCAACCACCGACGCTGTCTCATATTCAACTCTTTCTGATCGAACAGATACTTTAGACTCTTGTGATCACTGAACACTTCAAACCTCGAACCATAAAGGTAGTGCCTCCAAATCTTGAGCACAAATACCACAGCAGCCAATTCCAAATCATGCGTAGGGTAATTTTTCTCATGAACCCGCAACTGCCTCGACGCATACGCAACGACTTTCCCATCTTGCATCAGCACACCCCCAAGACCCATCTTCGAAGCGTCACAATATACAACAAACGGTTCCTCCAGATTAGGCAACGTCAAAACAGGCGACGTTGTCAATCTATTTTTCAGTTCCATAAAACTTTCCTCACACCGAGCATCCCAAACAAAAACTTTACCCTTACAAGTCAACTGAGTCAAAGGAAGGGCCAACTTGGAAAAACCCTCGATGAACCTCCTGTAGTACCCAGCCAAACCCAGAAAGCTTCTAATCTCTGTTGCGGACTTCGGAGCCTCCCACTCTAACACTGCTTCTACTTTTGCCGGATCAACCGCAATACCTTTACCAGAAATCACGTGCCCAAGGAAACTCACCTCTTTCAGCCAGAACTCACACTTTGATAACTTAGCATACAACTTTTTCTCTTTCAGAACTTCTAACACTGTCTTCAGGTGCTCAGCATGCTCTTCCTCTGACATAGAATAAACTAGAATGTCATCTATGAAGATCACCACAAACCGATCTAGGTAATTATGGAAAATACGATTCATATATTCCATAAATACACCAGGAGCATTGGTCACACCGAACGGCATCACTGAATATTCATAATGCCCATACCTTGTCCTGAATGCTGTCTTCTGAACATTCTCATCCTTCACTTTAATCTGATGATATCCGGACCTTAAATCAATTTTGCTGAAAACACGGGCACCCACTAACTGATCCATCAGATCGTCGATCCTCGAAAGCGGATACTTATTCTTGATAGTTACCTTATTCAACTGACGATAGTCCACACATAACCTCATGCTCCCATCCTTCTTCTTTACCAACAATACCGGAGCTCCCCACGGTGATACACTCGGTCTTACAAACTTTTTCTCAAGTAAATCTTCGAGTTGCGTCTTCAACTCAGACAATTCTGACGCCGACATCCTGTACGGTGCCATAGACACAGGCCTCGTACCAGGTACAAGATCAATCGAAAACTCAACTTCTCTTTCCGGTGGTACACCCGGAATTTCATCAGGAAAAACCTCAGGAAACTCGCGTACCACTTTCAGTTCTTCAATAACAGCCTGACCCTCAGCAGACAACGATGCCATCAACGCAAATAGCTGAACTCCTTCTTTCTTCAACTTCTTCAACTGACCAGCAGAAACCAAAACAGAATCTTCTTCCCCGAAACTGACCAGCAGATACCACCCTGCTTCAGTTCCAAGAACTCTATCTCTTTCTTTCCTCGGACGTCTTCAGGAAAATATTTTCTCAGAAATTCCCTACTGAATACCTCCCAAGTAATCCCTTCCTGCACAGCCTCCAATCTCTGCCTAGTAGCCAACCACCAGTCGTCGGCCTCCTCGGCCAACATGTGGGTACCAAAACGGACCTTCTGCTCAACAGTGCAGTCCATCACCCTGAATATCCTCTCGATCTCCTTCAACCAAGCCATAGCACCATCTGGGTCATATTTGCCCTTAAAGGTGGGCGGATTCTCCCTCTGGAAAGTAGTCAGACTCTGAAAACCAGCGTTCTCTCCAGCATTCTGCTGACCTTGCACAGCCTGAGCCATAGCCTGCAATGCAGCAGCAAGAGCAGCGTCGTTTCTCCCAGCCATTTCGAACTATCACTGCAGCACAAACCAAGAATTTAGTACTAATCTATTGTCATAAGACACTATGACAGGACAACATTGGCCGGACAGACCGAACTGCTCTGATACCACTAATGTAACACCCCTTTTCTACCCGTTAATTTATTAGCGTAAAAATCAGAGTTTCAAATTTTTAGTTACATCACAAGGGATGTCACACTTACTTCGTTAAACATTACACGTCAAATTACTCGCTTTTCGAAAACAGTCTTATAATACTTCCAAAACGTCGTCGTCAATTAAAATACAACTTCACAGCGGAACGTCCACCCAGTTTAATCATAAAAAGGCATTACAACTATGCAAGGCTCACAGTAGTAAAATTCAACAACAACAATAGTCACAAACAACTTAAACAACGTCCATCCCTCCCCTAGTGTTACATGATCAGAGCAGACGACCCGACTCAGCTAGTGAAGATACCTAAGCCTTCACTCGAGATCACCTGCACGTTACCGCGTAGGGGTAACATTCAAACAGAAGGGTGAGTCCAATTCAATCCATATAATAAATCATATGATAAGCAATAAGTCAAGTCACAGCTCTAAAATATTCCCATCACAATCATCAATTACATCACTACAATAACTCATCACTATGTCATGTAGGCATATGAAATGCAACCCACTCGCGGGCATATGCATGAGGTACCTTTTCACAAACGTCGCTTAGCCATTATGGCCTCATCGTCACTTAGCCTTTTGGGCCTCAAAACGTCACTGGGTTTATGCATATGGGAGGCATGAGACACTATGACATGCACCACGCACAAACACACAAATCACGGTCAACTATGTGACCCATCACTTACCAATTTGCCAAATAAGAGGCACAGCACCTGTCAATTCACAATTTACACACACAACGTCACTTAGCCTTTTAGGCCTTAACATCACTTAGCCTTTTAGGGCCTCAAAACGTCACTGGGTTTTCATCGTCACTCTTCATAAACATCATCAACTCAAACAATTCAACGTCACTTATTTTCATCGTCACTTATTCATAAACATCATCAACTCAAACAATTCAACGTCACTTATTTTCATCGTCACTTATTCATAAACATCATCAACTCAAACAATAGCCACTGAGGGCAAAAACGTCATTTACTAGCCACCAAGGGCATCATCGTCATTTACACACTGATATCAACAACATTGGCCACTAAGGGCAAAACGGTCATTTAACTAGCCTCTAAGGGCATCATCGTCAAAATCATCACTTTTGACACTAAAACGTTAACACCACTGGTTATACACAAAAGAGAATTTTTAAAGACACCAAAACGAGTTTTTCAATGTCACAGCAACGACCACAGGGGACAGCCACTTGGGCGCCCATCAACCTTCTGAAATTATAAGTTTTTATTTTTAAAAATGGGACACACAGATAGACAACTGAAAATGCTTCACAACTCTTTTTGAAACGTTCAAAATGGATGTCTGAGTCAAAAGATATAGCGAAAACAGTTTTTGAAAACATTTTGGGAACATCCTGGAAAACTGGCGCCATGGGCACCCAGCGCCCAGGCACCTGGCGCCCAGCGCCTAGCAAAAATGCAACACACGCACACACACACCCGGGCGCTCAGCGCCCAGCGCAACACAAACACGCACACACACGGGCGCCCTGCGCCCAGCGCCTTAGCGCAACACAGAACACGCGCACACGGGCGCCCAGCGCCCAGCGCTGGCACCCAGCGCCCACACGCACACACAGCAACACGCAACACTGGCGCGCAGCGCCCATGGGCGCCCAGCACCTGCAACACTTCCAGCACACGAATTTAACACAATTTCAGCACAAACTATTTTGTTCTTCAAATTTTTCACATGACCAACACAACACCAATTTACCCCAACTCATGAACACACATAAGATCATCGAAATCACCTATCAAACATCAAATTCTACAACATCCCAAACGCAACATGGAATCACGCATATATCAACAACAATAACATGAAATTGCAAACATACTCATGATCATGGTTATCTAGGCCATCACTACCTAAAACCTATCATAGGAATTATTATAGAAATTGATAGAACCTCCTTACCTCGAATTTGAAGATTAGAAACCCTAAAGACGGTCACGAACGGAACGACGGCAACAAGATCACGCCTCTTCCTCCTCCTTGCTCGCGGCCTTCTCTCCTTTCCTCTCTACGGCGCTTTCTCTCCTCTCCTTTCTCTTTTTCTCAATTTCGCAAATGCTAACAACAAACCCTAACCCCTAGGCGCCTTGTCCACTTCGCATATGACATGATTCATGGGCTTGGGCTTCTCACTTAAGCCCAAGTCCATCTAGTTTGGCACCTCCACCTCCTAATACCACCTACACAATGTTTAATATAATTTCAAATAATTAAATTACATCCAATTAATTAAATCAAATTCCTAAATACTTAATTAAATAATTTAATTAAATATTTAGGGTGTTACAACTCTCCCCCACTTAGAATATTTCGTCCTCGAAATTTACCTGATCAAATAACTCGGGGTAGGACTCTCGCATCTTGCTCTCCAGCTCCCAAGTCATACTCTCACCGGCAGCTCCTAGCCAGACCACTTTTACTAATGCAATCTCTTTGCCTCTAAGCACTTTCACTTCACGATCCTCAATCCGTACGGGCATCGTCTCCACAGTGAGATTATCCCGCACCTCTACATCATCCATATGGATCACATGAGATGGATCCGAAACATACTTCCGAAGTTGCGACACATGAAACACGTCGTGCAAATTCGAAAGATTTGGCGGTAAAGCCACTCTATAAGCCACATTTCCAATTCTTTCAGAAATCTAATAAGGACCAACAAACCGAGGAGTGAGCTTCTTCGATTTCAACGCTCGACCAACAACGGTAATAGGAGAAACCCTCAAGAACACATGCTCACCCTCTTGAAACTCTAAATCTTTCCTCCGCTTGTCATGATAACTCTTCTGACGACTCTGCGAAGCCTTCATCTTTTCACGGATCATCTTGATCTTCTCTGTAGTCTCCCGGACAATCTCCGGTCCCAACACTACACTCTCTCCCGACTCATACCAACACAACGGCGTCCTACACTTTCGACCGTACAATGCTTCAAACGGTGCCATCCCGATACTGGAATGGTAACTGTTGTTATAGGTAAACTCAATCAACGCAAGGTAGGAATCCCATGAACCCCGTTGTTCCAATACACAAGCCCTCAACAAATCTTCTAACGACCGAATTGTCCTCTCTGACTGACCATCTGTCTGAGGATGATACGCCGAACTCATTTTTAACTTTGAACCCAATTCCTTCTGCAAACTCGTCCAAAACTCAGAAGTGAACCTCGGATCCCTATCTGACACAATACTCTTCGGAACACCGTGCAACTTCACAACTTCTTTGACATAGACCTCTGCCAACCTCGACACCGGATAAGTGATATTAATAGGAATAAAGTGAGCAGACTTCGTTAACCTATCAACGATCACCCAAATAGCGTCATGACCCCTAACTGTATTCGGTAATCCCGTCACAAAATCCATCGCAATACTATCCCATTTCCACTCTGGAACCTCCAACGGTTGCATTAACCCTGCAGGCTTCTGGTGCTCGACCTTCGACTTTTGACAGGTCAAACAGGAATACACAAACTGTGCCACATCTCTCTTCATACCATACCACCAAAACATCTTTTTCAGATCTTGATACATTTTCGTTGCTCCAGGATGGATACTCAACTTGCTACGGTGACCCTCCTCTAAAATTGCCTTTCTCATCTCCTCATCCTCCGGAACACAGATCCTACCCCGGAACCTCAACACACCACTGGAATCCAATTTGAAATCTTCATCTTCAGATTGACCAACCCCATTAATTAAATCTACTAACTTGACATCTGACTTCTGAGCCTCTCTGATGCTGCCCAGGAAATCATTATCGATCTTTAACATTCCCAGCTTGACACTGCGAGGTGTCATTTTACAAACCAAACTCAAATCTCTGAATTCCTCAATCAACTCTAATTCTTTCACCATCATTGCCGACATATGCAAAGACTTTCTGCTTAAAGCATCATCCACGACATTAGCTTTGCCGGGATGATAATTCAAACCAAAGTCATAATCCTTCAAGAGCTCCAACCACCGACGTTGTCTCATATTCAACTCTTTCTGATCGAACAGATACTTTAGACTCTTGTGATCACTGAACACTTCAAACCTCGAACCATAAAGGTAGTGCCTCCAAATCTTGAGCACAAATACCACAGCAGCCAATTCCAAATCATGCGTAGGGTAATTTTTCTCATGAACCCGCAACTGCCTCGACGCATACGCAACGACTTTCCCATCTTGCATCAGCACACCCCCAAGACCCATCTTCGAAGCGTCACAATATACAACAAACGGTTCCTCCAGATTAGGCAACGTCAAAACAGGCGACGTTGTCAATCTATTTTTCAGTTCCATAAAACTTTCCTCACACCGAGCATCCCAAACAAAAACTTTACCCTTACAAGTCAACTGAGTCAAAGGAAGGGCCAACTTGGAAAAACCCTCGATGAACCTCCTGTAGTACCCAGCCAAACCCAGAAAGCTTCTAATCTCTGTTGCGGACTTCGGAGCCTCCCACTCTAACACTGCTTCTACTTTTGCCGGATCAACCGCAATACCTTTACCAGAAATCACGTGCCCAAGGAAACTCACCTCTTTCAGCCAGAACTCACACTTTGATAACTTAGCATACAACTTTTTCTCTTTCAGAACTTCTAACACTGTCTTCAGGTGCTCAGCATGCTCTTCCTCTGACATAGAATAAACTAGAATGTCATCTATGAAGATCACCACAAACCGATCTAGGTAATTATGGAAAATACGATTCATATATTCCATAAATACACCAGGAGCATTGGTCACACCGAACGGCATCACTGAATATTCATAATGCCCATACCTTGTCCTGAATGCTGTCTTCTGAACATTCTCATCCTTCACTTTAATCTGATGATATCCGGACCTTAAATCAATTTTGCTGAAAACACGGGCACCCACTAACTGATCCATCAGATCGTCGATCCTCGAAAGCGGATACTTATTCTTGATAGTTACCTTATTCAACTGACGATAGTCCACACATAACCTCATGCTCCCATCCTTCTTCTTTACCAACAATACCGGAGCTCCCCACGGTGATACACTCGGTCTTACAAACTTTTTCTCAAGTAAATCTTCGAGTTGCGTCTTCAACTCAGACAATTCCGACGCCGACATCCTGTACGGTGCCATAGACACAGGCCTCGTACCAGGTACAAGATCAATCGAAAACTCAACTTCTCTTTCCGGTGGTACACCCGGAATTTCATCAGGAAAAACCTCAGGAAACTCGCGTACCACTTTCAGTTCTTCAATAACAGCCTGACCCTCAGCAGACAACGATGCCATCAACGCAAATAGCTGAACTCCTTCTTTCTTCAACTTCTTCAACTGACCAGCAGAAACCAAAACAGAATCTTCTTCCCCGAAACTGACCAGCAGATACCACCCTGCTTCAGTTCCAAGAACTCTATCTCTTTCTTTCCTCGGACGTCTTCAGGAAAATATTTTCTCAGAAATTCCCTACTGAATACCTCCCAAGTAATCCCTTCCTGCACAGCCTCCAATCTCTGCCTAGTAGCCAACCACCAGTCGTCGGCCTCCTCGGCCAACATGTGGGTACCAAAACGGACCTTCTGCTCAACAGTGCAGTCCATCACCCTGAATATCCTCTCGATCTCCTTCAACCAAGCCATAGCACCATCTGGGTCATATTTGCCCTTAAAGGTGGGCGGATTCTCCCTCTGGAAAGTAGTCAGACTCTGAAAACCAGCGTTCTCTCCAGCATTCTGCTGACCTTGCACAGCCTGAGCCATAGCCTGCAATGCAGCAGCAAGAGCAGCGTCGTTTCTCCCAGCCATTTCGAACTATCACTGCAGCACAAACCAAGAATTTAGTACTAATCTATTGTCATAAGACACTATGACAGGACAACATTGGCCGGACAGACCGAACTGCTCTGATACCACTAATGTAACACCCCTTTTCTACCCGTTAATTTATTAGCGTAAAAATCAGAGTTTCAAATTTTTAGTTACATCACAAGGGATGTCACACTTACTTCGTTAAACATTACACGTCAAATTACTCGCTTTTCGAAAACAGTCTTATAATACTTCCAAAACGTCGTCGTCAATTAAAATACAACTTCACAGCGGAACGTCCACCCAGTTTAATCATAAAAAGGCATTACAACTATGCAAGGCTCACAGTAGTAAAATTCAACAACAACAATAGTCACAAACAACTTAAACAACGTCCATCCCTCCCCTAGTGTTACATGATCAGAGCAGACGACCCGACTCAGCTAGTGAAGATACCTAAGCCTTCACTCGAGATCACCTGCACGTTACCGCGTAGGGGTAACATTCAAACAGAAGGGTGAGTCCAATTCAATCCATATAATAAATCATATGATAAGCAATAAGTCAAGTCACAGCTCTAAAATATTCCCATCACAATCATCAATTACATCACTACAATAACTCATCACTATGTCATGTAGGCATATGAAATGCAACCCACTCGCGGGCATATGCATGAGGTACCTTTTCACAAACGTCGCTTAGCCATTATGGCCTCATCGTCACTTAGCCTTTTGGGCCTCAAAACGTCACTGGGTTTATGCATATGGGAGGCATGAGACACTATGACATGCACCACGCACAAACACACAAATCACGGTCAACTATGTGACCCATCACTTACCATTTGCCAAATAAGAGGCACAGCACCTGTCAATTCACAATTTACACACACAACGTCACTTAGCCTTTTAGGCCTTAACATCACTTAGCCTTTTAGGGCCTCAAAACGTCACTGGGTTTTCATCGTCACTCTTCATAAACATCATCAACTCAAACAATTCAACGTCGCATATTTTCATCGTCACTTATTCATAAACATCATCAACTCAAACAATTCAACGTCACTTATTTTCATCGTCACTTATTCATAAACATCATCAACTCAAACAATAGCCACTGAGGGCAAAAACGTCATTTACTAGCCACCAAGGGCATCATCGTCATTTACACACTGATATCAACAACATTGGCCACTAAGGGCAAAACGGTCATTTAACTAGCCTCTAAGGGCATCATCGTCAAAATCATCACTTTTGACACTAAAACGTTAACACCACTGGTTATACACAAAAGAGAATTTTTAAAGACACCAAAACGAGTTTTTCAATGTCACAGCAACGACCACAGGGGACAGCCACTTGGGCGCCCATCAACCTTCTGAAATTATAAGTTTTTATTTTTAAAAATGGGACACACAGATAGACAACTGAAAATGCTTCACAACTCTTTTTGAAACGTTCAAAACGGATGTCTGAGTCAAAAGATATAGCGAAAACAGTTTTTGAAAACATTTTGGGAACATCCTGGAAAACTGGCGCCATGGGCACCCAGCGCCCAGGCACCTGGCGCCCAGCGCCTAGCAAAAATGCAACACACGCACACACACACCCGGGCGCTCAGCGCCCAGCGCCTGGCGCCCAGCGCCCAGCGCAACACAAACACGCACACACACGGGCGCCCAGCGCCTTAGCGCAACACAGAACACGCGCACACGGGCGCCCGCGCTGGCACCCAGCGCCCACACGCACACACAGCAACACGCAACACTGGCGCGCAGCGCCCAGCGCCTGCAACACTTCCAGCACACGAATTTAACACAATTTCAGCACAAACTATTTTGTTCTTCAAATTTTTCACATGACCAACACAACACCAATTTACCCCAACTCATGAACACACATAAGATCATCGAAATCACCTATCAAACATCAAATTCTACAACATCCCAAACGCAACATGGAATCACGCATATATCAACAACAATAACATGAAATTGCAAACATACTCATGATCATGGTTATCTAGGCCATCACTACCTAAAACCTATCATAGGAATTATTATAGAAATTGATAGAACCCCCTTACCTCGAATTTGAAGATTAGAAACCCTAAAGACGGTCACGAATGGAACGACGGCAACAAGATCACGCCTCTTCCTCCTCCTTGCTCGCGGCCTTCTCTTCTCTCCTTTCCTCTCTACGGCGCTTTCTCTCCTCTCCTTTCTCTTTTTCTCAATTTCGCAAATGCTAACAACAAACCCTAACCCCTAGGCGCCTTGTCCACTTCGCATATGACATGATTCATGGGCTTGGGCTTCTCACTTAAGCCCAAGTCCATCTAGTTTGGCACCTCCACCTCCTAATACCACCTACACAATGTTTAATATAATTTCAAATAATTAAATTACATCCAATTAATTAAATCAAATTCCTAAATACTTAATTAAATAATTTAATTAAATATTTAGGGTGTTACAACCCCCCCCCCCCCTCTAAGGTTATCAGATAGTTTATAAAGTGGTATCAGTAGCTAGAAATTGCATATAGAGCTTTACATCTCGCAATTTAAATTTTATTTATCTATCTGTGATCATGGGTTCTTTTATGAAAGAGGGGATGTCCTTCAACAGGCCACATCTGTTTGATGGGACTAACTATGACTATTGGAGTAGTCGAATGAAGTGTCATGTGCAGGCTATAGACTTCACTCTCTGGAGGATCATAGTTGACGGACCACTGATTCCTATGAAGATCAAAATTAGAAAACCTGGTGGTGCTGACGGAGACACTACAAAACCTCAAGCTACCGGCAAAGCAGAAGAAATTCCAGTTGAAGACATCTACACCATTGATCTGAGCGAGCTGAGAAAGTCTGAGTTAGACAAGATCTCTCAAAATGCCAAAGCAATGAACATTCTTCACTTATCTCTATGTGAAGAAGAATATGGAAGGGTAAAAGGGTGTCAAACGGCAAAAGAAATCTGGGATTGTCTGGAAGCTACACATGTCGGTACAAGCCAAGTAAAGGATACAAAAATCAGAATCCTCACGTCTGAGTATGAAGCCTTCAAAATGAAGGAAGGTGAATCTGTTGCACCTATGCAGCAGAGACTGAATATGATAGTGAACAACTTGAGGGCACTGGGAAAGAGGTATCCTACAAAAGATATAAATGGGAATATTCTTACATCTCTGACTGGTGAGTTCTTTCCAAAAACTTGTGCAATCACTGAAGCCAAAGATATTGGCACTCTTCCCCAAGAAGACTTGATTGGGTCACTTCTTGCATTTGAGGTGGTATTGGCCGCGAAGAAAGTTCAAGAAAAGGAAGTAGTCAAAGAAAAGAAGTCTCTTGCTCTTGCTGCTAAAACTCCTAAGGTGGCAAGGAAAAAGGTTGAGTCTGATGATGAATCCGATGATGAATACATGGCTAAAATGTTTGAAGAATTCATGAGATTCAACAAGCTTGGAAAGGGTAACTACACAAAGCAATCCAAGTACCAAAAGAAGAAAGCTAAAAAGGCTACATGGAACTATTCTAATACTGATAGTGATTCTGATGAAGAAGAGGAGGTTGCAAATGCTATTTGTCTCACGGCAAGTGAAACACCTAAGGCTACAATATGGGACAGTCTTGGCACTGATAGTGAAACAGATGAAAAAGAGCAAACTGCCAATGTTGTTTGTCATATGGCAAATAACACATCTGAGGTAATCCTTGATAACCATAATCTTTCTAATTCAATTGTGCATGATGATTTACTTGATGATATGTATAGTAGTCAAGATTTGAGTGAGGCTTTTGAAGCTCTTTATTTTGAACATGAAACTCTTTTGATAAAATCTAAGAAATTGACAAAGAGCAACAAAAGCATGCTCACTCAAATTGAGACTCTAGAAAATGAGGTAGCTAAGTTGAAGAATGAGTTACATGAAATAAAACCTTTCAACCTTGAGTTTCTTGAGCTTAAACAAAATTTTGAAAAAGTCAAGGTTGAAAATGAAATTTTGAAAGAAACTTTAAAAAGGTTTGAGGTTGGTGAAAATACCTTAACCAAGATACTGCACTCCCAACATGAATATGTTGATAGGAGAGGTCTTGGGTATGAAGGTAATTCCACCTCCCCTATTTTGAAAAAGAAAATGACTTTTGTAGCTGCTACTTCAAGTTATACACCTACTGTTTTCTCTTGCACTTACTGTCAAAAAGGGAACCATAGCTCTCATAGATGCCCTATTCGTAAATTATGTGAGCTTGGTACCCTTATACCTGCTTGTGAGAAACCAAGGTGGATTGTGAAAACAAACCCCTTGATGACTAACCCCAAAGGACCCAAAGAGAATTGGGTACCAAAATTTTCTACTTGATTTTAGTGCAGGTGTGCTACAAGGTATGGGGGTCAGATCGATACCTTGATAGCAGAGACTCAAAATTCATGACTAGAGACGCAAAAAGATTCTTAATACTCAGAAACAGCAGTCATGTGACTAGTAATATCAACAATAGAGGAAGAATCACCGGTGAAGGTTAGATTGGTAAAGTTCTATTCACCTTAAGAATAATTTATCACTTTTGTGAAATAAAAAAAAATTGTGCATCAAAGTTTTTTTTAAGTGTTATTGTGCTGGATCTTTGAGGCAACCTATTTTGAAGTTAAATATGGTCCTATATTGTTGAACCAAGTATGACATATCTCATGTGTATCCTATTTTCTATAAGATCTTTTTTAAACTGTGATGGTCCACCTCTTTTGGCTAATATTTTTTGCACTCTACAATTAATCAGAGGATCATCAAGTTAGGGGGAGCATAGCATTAAACTGTTTTTGCAAGTTTATAGTATGATTATGTATCTATGTGTTCACCCCCCCCCCCCTCCTTTTTGATGAAAACAAAGGGGGAGAGAATATGCATGTTATTATGTGGGGGAGAAAAATATCTGCTGCTGTGCTGTTTATTATGTTATGCTTATGCTTAGGGGGAGCTTCTGCCATTGTTTCTTGATTATGGCCTCCCTATGCATAATGTAATTTGTTATCATCAAAAAGGGGGAGTTTGTTGAACCAAGGACAAACACTCTTTGTTTTGAATGATAACAAATTACATCTGGTCTACTAATGGTTGCAGCTGTAAGAAAGTACAGGTTCAAGGAAGAATAAAATACAGGACGGGAATCAAAAAGCAGGAAGCATTAAAGTGGAGCAGCTTGGAGAAGAAGCCACCTTTGAAGATGAAGACCTAATTGTTTATCCGCTTTCTTTAGGACACAGTGTAAGGTCCTATCACTTAAGGTATATGACATTTTAGTAGCTGAGAGATGAGTTTTGAAAACATGCATCATGCATCAAAATTAGGGTTTTGAAAATATTTTATGCATGCATGGCAAAGCCCTAAACCTAAAAATAATTTTGTGGAAAGCTAGAAATCGATTTCTATCATTTTCTAAATCATGAAATCGATTTCCTAATCCTATTTTAAAGGTTGAAATCGATTTCCCTAGCCTATGTTAAAACAAAGAATCGATTTCTACATATACATAAGCCAAAGCCATGAATCGATTCTTACTATTTTGCATAGGCCTTGAAATCGATTGTCAAGCCATCCCAAAGGCCAAGAATCGATTTATAGTATTTTCTAAAGGCCATGAAATCGATTTTCAAGCTCTCCTAAAGGCCAAGAATTGATTTCTTAGTCATATGTTTAAAGCATGAAATCGATTTCTACATATACTCAAGACAAAGCTAAAATCGATTTCCTTCTATTTGCAAAGGCCTTGAAATCGATTGTCAAGCTATCCCATAGGCCATGAATCGATTCTTCACTATTTTAACTAAACACATAATCGATTCTTGTGATTTCTAAAAGGTTAAGAATCGATTATACACTTGTTACACTTCATCAAACAATCGATTCATCTTTGCAATAAATGTTTTTTTCAAATTTCTACGCTTTCCTAAGCCTATAAATAGGAAGCTAAGCTTCACATTTTCAACATCACCACAAATCACAACAATTCTCTCTTCTTCTCTCATTCGAATTTCTAGATCTGAGAAAGAGAAAAATAGAGCTATCACTTTCATATCATTTTCTATATATCTAGTCACTCATCTCTCACAGCTATTATATTGTCATATTGTAATCTACTATTGTGGGGGTCATTTCGAAATCCTGGGAAGTATTCTTGGGTCGTTCAATCAGGAGATTGAAGCGGTTTTTGAAATCCTGGGAATTGTTCTTGGGTCTCTCAATCAAGAGATTGAGTTGGTTTTGAAATCCTGGGAGGTGATCTTGGGTCTTTCAAACAGGGAAGATTGAACTGGTAGTGAAATCCTGGGAGGTGCTCTTGGGTCGTTCAATCAGGAGATTGAAGCGGTGTTGAAATCCTTAGTTGTGTGCTCGAGTTCTCAGTTCGGGGGAATTGAGATTTGCTATTTGAAGTTGCCTGTTTGTAAAACATTCTTCATATTGTGGTTGTCAGCAAAGTCCAAAGGTTGCAAAGCCGGAGGCCGAGGACGTAGGGCTTTTATCCCAAACCTCGCTAAATTCCTGGTGTATCTCTATTCTTATCTCTTTACTTTATTTACTGTTTATAATTATACTATCACTACGCCGATCTGCTTATTGTTACGCTGCCTATAATATCTGTCTATCCCGAACTCTGATAATAGCGTAATATTGCACTTTGCCTGATCTGCCAGTTTAGTTATAAATATCTGGTTATAGTGAATATTGAAAATAGTAACATTAGAATAATATCTCACTGTGTCTGATCTGCATGCTTACATACTTCATATAAGTTTAAATCTCAGATTCCGCATTTGATTTAAACAAACATTGCTAAAGTTTTTGAAAACCGAAAAAGAATTCAAGTTTTGCATATAACCTTATTCACCCCCCCCCCCCTCTAAGGTTATCAGATAGTCCAACACTATATGTTGCTCTTGTTGGGCTATACCATCTTCGCCGACAAGAGTCACACATATGTGCCCGTCAAGTGGGTCAGACTGATTCAGTCTTTTGATGACTGTGGCCAGTGGGCTTGGGGTCCAGCTGCCTTGGCTGTTTTGTACGAGCAACTGAACGATGCTTCTTTCTGGAAGACGAGGCAAGTTGGAGGATACGCTTCTCTGCTACAGGTAATAATTAACTACATATTTTTTACCAATAATTAATTACTTTTATTTATATAATTACTTATTTATTTTTTTTACTCAAATTATTCTTTCAGTGTTGGATTTTCGAGTATTTCCCCACCATCGGGGATCACAGAGACTTCGGTGCTTCTAAGCGTCCACCACTACAAGAATAATTGATTTTTCCGGCCAGGAGTTTCCGGCGGATATAGATCCGCCGCAAATATTCCGGCGGATTATAGGCATTTTCGGCGGATTCTATCCGCCGCAAAGTTACCGGCGAAATAATTGACGTTTGCGGCGGATTAATTTTCGACTTGGATTTTGCGGCGGATTTATAGGTTTTTGCGGCGGATTTGGGATTACAAAAATTTATTTTTTTACGAGATTTTAACAATCCGCCGGTAAGGTTATTTCCGGCGGATATTTGCCAATTTTGAAATTCATAAACCGCCGCAAATTCAACTCCGTCCGCCGCAAATCCTCTAATCCGCCGCAAAGCCCATAAATCCGTCGGTAACTGCCGTTTCCGGCGGATCATGCCTTTTGACCGTTTGACTTCGTTTCTCCTATATAAACGCCTTCTTCCCTTCTTCGTTTTCACACCTCTACCAATACTCTCATTCTCTTGATACGGCACTCTCTTAATACGGCACTCTCTTGAGCATTGTCGGCAGCGGCTCCAATAGAGTGGCGTATGTCTCCATTTTTTTGTAAAAAAATTTCCACATTGTCATGAACACCCCTTCATCTTTTTCGTTAAAAGTAACCCCTTTATCAGCAAAAAGCTCCTCCTCATTATTTTCACCACAAGAGACATATACGCTCATCAAACGCTCGGTATCATCCTCCAACTTAACAACCCGTCCTTGCAGTTCCTCAAACTTTCTATTTAGAGATTAAATCATCTTTTCAAAAGATGGTTTCTTGTGAAACTTTCTATTTTGAAAATATGGTTGAATCTCTAAATAGAAAGTTTGAGGAACTGCAAGGACGAGCTGTTAAGTTGAAGGATGATACCGAGCGTTTGATTAACGTATATGTCTCTTGTGGTGGAAATAATGAGGAGGAGCTTTTTGCTGATAAATGGGTTACTTTTAACGAAAAAGATGAAGGGGTGTTCACGACAATGTGGAAATTTCTTTACAAAGAAATGGAGACATACGCCACTGTAATGGAGCTGCTGCCGACAATGCTCAAGAGAGTGTCATATCAAGATAATGGCGTAGGTCTCTGTTTAGGGGTAGCATACATTAAATATATATTTTACTGCTTTTCCCAATTTTTACTGCTTTAGATTATTTTATTTTTTTGTATGGATATTTTATTAATTGTATGGATATTTTTTTTGTGATAATATTTTACTGCTTTTCCCAATTTTTATTTTTTTATCAATAATTAAAAAAATTAATAAAATAATATATATTTTTAATTAAAACGATTTTTTTTAAAAAATAAAATTTATTTTTTAAAAATAATAATAATTTTTTTTTAAAAAAAATGGTACTTTGCGGCGGATTTGTGTCGTTTGCGGCGGAATTTTAAATAAAACGTTTTTTTAAAAAAATTATATTCATTTTTTTTAAAATAAAACGGGTGCTTTGCGGCAGATAACGGGTACTTTACGGCGGATACTTTGCGGCGGATATTGGGCACTTTCCGGTGGATATTTTGCGGGAAAAATTTGTCCCCTTTTCCGGCGGATTATCCGCCGCAAATTTGCGGTGGATTTTGCGGCGCCACTAATTCCGCCGCAACGCGTTTGCTTCGAGCTGGCTACCGGCGAAAAAGTTCCGCCGCAAAGTTAAAATATCCGCCGCAAATTTGGCTTTTGCGGCGGATTTTGCCCGCCGTAAAGTCCAACTTTTCTTGTAGTGCACGTTGTTGTAGGTGGGCGAATAAAAAGAATGACACTGTCAAGCTCGAGCATTTTCGGGTTTATCTGGATGACTTACATCGGGAGGATATCATATGGAGGCCTTGGGAGGACCACAAGCGCTACTTGGGATTTTACTAGAAGTCACTTTTCAGATGTCGTCTGCTATGGGATGATGTCACTGTGGCATACATGTCAGACAAGGTCCGTTGGCAATTTGGATACATCTGGGAAATCCCTAATGAGCCCCTTCCGGTTGGTGCCTCACGTCCATCTTCAGAGACTATTGTGCACAGATGGTTGTACTACCAGGGCCCGGTGCGGACTTTGATGAGATCTTCTAGACAGGCCAGACATTCGGGTGAGTGCGATGAGGATTACCTGACATGGTACTTATAGGTGTCCGTTCCCCGTCTCACTACGCCTCTGCCTCCAAAGTATGTACCAAATGAGGTCTAGCTGAGGATATTGGTCCACTGACCATGGAGGATAGGCTCGAGACTATAGCTGCACATATCCGGGATGCCATGGGTGTCGAGGGCCTTCCACCTGCAGCATATGAGAGTCTCTTGCGTCCTTTGGTTGCTTGTGACATTGACCCTTAGTTGTATTTTTTTCATATTTTATTACAGTATTTGTACTCGTATTCGTACTTGTATTTTATAGTTATCGTTATTTATCGTTATCGTATTTTAGTGAGCGTAATCGTATAATTTTAAAAAACAGGTTTCTATAAAAAATTTAGGGGTGTTTTGGGGATTAAAAGGGGTTATGGGGGTATAGAGGAGAATAGGGGGGTAAAAAAAGCCATTGTTAGGGGGTTAATATAATTGAGAGAGGATGTGAAAAGAGATGGAGAGAGAGAGAGAGAGAGAGAGCTGGCAGGAGAGAGAAGAAGAAGGAGATGCGAGCAGATCGTTGGGAGAGTGGAGGGAACTATGCAAGGAGCATAAGAGAGGGCGTGTGGCGGCGTGTGGCGGCGCACGGCCTTGAGAGAGCATTAGGACGAAAGCAGAGAACGCGGGCATGACATGCAACCCCGAGGAAAGACACCACGTCGGGCGCTGTGGTGCCAGGCTGAACGCATGGCGACGACACGGAGAAATGCCGGTGGGAAACATGGGATTGAAGGACTGTTAGAAGGAGCCAACTGAAACGACCACCGTACACGGTGTTGAACCAAGGACAAACACTCTTTGTTTTGTATGATAACAAATTACATTTAGTCTACTAATGGTTGCAGTGTATAAAAGTGCAGGGACAAAATAAAGTACAGGACATGAATCAAAGAGCAGGAAATATTAAAGTGGAGCAGCTTGGAGAAGAAGCCACCTCAGCAGTTCAAGACCTATTTGTTTATCCGCTTTCTTTAGGACAAAGTGTAAGGTCCTATCACTTAAGGTCTATGACAGTTTAAATAGCTGAGAGATGATTTTTGAAAACATGCATCATGCATCAATTAGGGTTTGAAAAATATTTTATTCAAATGCATGCTTGCATGAGAAAGTCACATAACTTGGAAAAACATTTTAAAGCAAAAGAATCGATTTCTATATTGTTTCATAGGAGTATAAATCGATTTTATATTGTCTCATAGGAGTATAAAATCGATTATATACTAAATACATTGGACTATGAAATCGATTACTTGTTTTCCTTTCTTAAAACAATCGATTTCCATTATTTCCATAAAAGCAAAGAATCGATTTCTACATATACTCAAGCCAAACCAAGAATCGATTTCCTTCTTTTATAGAACACCTTGAAATCGATTTTCAAGCTATCCTATAGGCTATGAATCGATTCCTCCTTACTTTAACTAAATATTGAAATCGATTCTTACCTATTCAGGATGTCCTGAAAATCGATTCCTACATATTTCCAAAAGCCAAGGAATCGATTCCTATGTTTTCTAAAAATAAAGAATCGATTATACTATATTTTAACATCACTCATGAATCGATTCTTAAGTCACATTTCTGAATCCTATATTTTTCTAAAGCCTATAAATAGGCGGGTGCGATTCACATTTCGAAAACACCACACATCACATTTTTCTAAACCTCTCTACTTCTCACATACATCTTCTAAATCTGATAAAGAGAGAAAATAGAGCTTCAACTTTCATATCATTTTCTATTTTCCATATCACTCATCTCTTAGTCACTATACTGTCATTATATCTGAGGTGATTGGATCATAGATCTCTGTTTGTATTCGTTACTCTATTTGTGGGGTCACTCTGAAATCCTGGGATTTGTTCTTGGGTCTCTCAATCAGGAGATTGAGTTGGTTTGAAATCCTGGGAAGTTTTCTTGGGTCTCTCAATCAGGAGATTGAGTTGGTTTGAAATCCTGGGAGGTGATCTTGGGTCGTTCAATCGGGGAAGATTGAAGCGGTAGTGAAATCCTGGGAGGTGCTCTTGGGTCGTTCAATCAGGAGATTGAAGCGGTTGAAATCCTTAGCGGGGAGCTCGGGTTCTCAATTCAGGGGAATTGAGATTTGCTATTTGAAGTTGATTGTTTGTAAAACATTGGTTCTTCATATAGTGGTTATCAGCAAAGTCCAAAGGTTGCAAAGCCGGAGGCCGAGGACGTAGGGCTTTTATCCCGAACCTCGTAAAATTCCTGGTGTATCTCTATCCCTCTCTATTTACTTTATTTACTGTTTATATCTGTTTATAATATCACTACTCTGTTCTGAATCTGTTAATCTGGTTGTATAACTATATCCCTACTCTGATCTGAATCTGTTAATCTGGTTATAGTTGTACTACAGATCTGTTTATCTATCATCTTCTCTATCACTACTGTAGATCTGCTATATTCAATATCAATGCATTACTTATAAAACAACCTATTGTAAATATTGAATATAGAATAATATCTCATTGTGCCTAATCTGCCTATTTGCATATATCTGATAAGTTCAAATCTCTTTTTCCGCATTTGATTTAAACAAACTTATCATTTATTTTGAAAAGAATCCAAGAATTACACATAACCTTATTCACCCCCCCCCCCCCCCCTCTAAGGTTATACTATAGTCTAACACACGATGGCCGGAGGTAAGAACAACCCTCATCTTTTTTGTTTTTGTATTCTCTTTCTTTTTTTGTGTTCTGTTCTTCGATCTGATGCTTAATCTCCTAGTTCTCATTCTAATTTTGGCATTTCACTTGGCTTTATTATTTTTCTTTACGCGCTTTGTTTCTGATTTTTTCTTATGTTGGTTCTTGATTTGCGTTGGGTGAAATAACAAGGGGACAATAATGAAAAGGCTTGTGCTTATTATGTTCTTGAACTCATATTTTCGATGTGCTAATGTGGTTTTAATTCACAGACCTTGAAACCATATTTTTTGTGCTTGTGTGCTTTTGAACTCATTTTTTGTATTTTTGCACTTGAAATAACGTGTACAAGAACCTAAACTTTTTTCTAAAACAGAACTTGTGTTCAACAACTCTTAATTATTATTCACATTTTTAAAGTTCTAAGAAAAAAAATAAGGGATATAAAGAACCTACTTGGTTCCTTTTTTATGTAGTAAGAAAGAACTCAGTTTTGTATTTTTTTCCTTCTTCTGTTTCTATTCATTGTTATTTATAGACAAAATTTGTGGTGTAGGTGAGGTGCAAAGTAGAGGATCATTATCCCCAGACAATCAGACACAACACAAGGCGCATGGGAGACAATCAGACAAGAATAATAGTTGCAAACACGTATTCGGATCCTCTCCATACTGGACAGTTCTAGTAGGAGAGAGATGTTTTTTATATTTTTGTTAACTCATTTTGTATTTTTATTTATATTTTTAGTTTCTGTTTTATTTAATTTTTTGTTTTTTTACAATCATTTAATTTTTTGTTTGTACTTTAATAATTCTGT
This sequence comes from Astragalus membranaceus, assembly GCA_039519185.1. NCBI lineage: Eukaryota > Viridiplantae > Streptophyta > Magnoliopsida > Fabales > Fabaceae > Astragalus > Astragalus membranaceus. The sequence continues at coordinate 21,985,456 of CM076852.1, forward strand.
AATAACATATTTTTTAATTTTGATAAGTTTTTTTATTATGATTTTTATGGCTTTATTACTATAAATTATAAGCAAATTTTGTGGAGTAGGTGAGAACCATTCAGAGCACATACATGGCAAAGGCTATTGCAGAGCAGCAAGCAATGGTGCCTGCAAAAATATTCTAACAAACTTTTGTTTTACTGAAATTGAATGGAGGACTTTGGTTTACTAATCAAATCGGTTATTAATTTTCTAACAAACTCAGTTTTGTATTTTTATTTATATTTTTTGTATCATTTTTAGTTTCTGTTTTTTTATTATTAAAACTTGGAAGACATGTACAATTTTGTTATTATTTTTTCATTCAGTTTTTTACCTTCAAATTTCATCCAAGCAATTACAGTACAATCTTTTGTAGGTTAGAACAAATTGTGAAAATTGATTTATCCTTCGAGCAGCAACTTATGGGTATTCATCTTATATCTTTTGTAACAAGATTTTTATGGCTTTTTGATGGTAAATTATCGCATATCAATTCCGTTCTTATGAAATTGAATGAAGGACTTTGGTTTACTAACCAAACTAGTTTTTTTCCCGTGCATACGCACGGGTGATACTGTATGATTGATGTATTGCCATGAAGTCATAATAGTAATTTGGAAGATAATCATAAGTTGTGAGCAATGTCCAAAATGTATGATTTGAAATTCAAAGTGGAAAGAGATAGGTATTATGTCATATAACATACAAATGAAAATTATATTGAGAAGAAGAAATTAAAGGAGATTGACAATCAGAATTACATTGATCCATAATAATGTATTTGGACATTAGAGGTAAAATATGCATCCCCGTTGACCCTCTGATTTGCATCCTCGTTGGCCCTTCGTTGGCACTCTCGTTGACGCTATTGTTACCTCTCCCGTTGGCGCTCCCGTTGGCACTCCCGTTGGCGCTCTTGTTGCCACTCGAGTTGGCACTCATGTTGGCAGCCTCGTTGGCACCCCCGCTCTCGTTGCCACTCCCGTTGGTGCTCTCGTTGTCACTCCCGTTGGCATTTTACTCCTTTTTAGTAGTTATAAAATAGTGATTTGGTAATTTTTTGTAGGGGTTAATTTGATTGATTTTATTTTTTATGAAAAAATTGATTGATTTTAGTAGTTTTAGTAGAGAGATTATAGTAAATAAAAAAAATTTAGATTATTCAATTATTGAGTACAATATTAATTTAATAATTTAGTTTTTTGGAAATTTTGTTAAAGTTATAGGTTTTTCTGACAATTAATAGTGGTTAAATTGATTAATTTTAGTACTTCGAGTAAATGATAAAAATAAATATTTTTTTTAAAATAGTTGTGTTGGAAAAAGTTTAAAAAAAGTTGGCACTTCCGTTGGCGCTCGAGTTGTCACTCCCGTTGCCCGTCGGCACTCCCATTGGCATTTTACTCCTTTTTAGTAATTATAAAATAGTTATTTGGTAATTTTTTGTAATGACAAAAAAAAAAAATTTTAGTAACAAACTGATCAAAAAAATGTATTTTTTGAAAAATAATTGAAAAAAAAAATTAGGAAAAAAAGTGATTTAAAAGTAGTGATTTATTTAAAAAAACCAAAAAAAGTGAGTTAAATTTAAACAAAAATTCAGAATTTGTTTTCAGTTTTTTTCTTATTTTGTTTTTCTTTTACGCTGCTTTTGCAGCTTTTTCTGTTTTTGCTGTTTTTTTTTTTTTTTGCTCTGACATTTGCTGCCTTTTACCCAGTTTTTTTTATGTTTTTCCATTTTTTTTTTGCTTTTTACGCTGCTTTTGCAGCTTTATCTGTTTTTCTCTTTTTTTTTTTCTGACATTTCGCTGCTTTATGTCCTTTTCATTGTGAAATGCCTAAAATGTCCAAAAAATTGGACACGTGGCAGCCTAGTAGAATGTCTAAAATTGTCTTTTTGGTGGTATTGTATTTTATTAGATTGTAGTAGATGGTTATTAATTTGGCACAGGGACCGTTGTGAGAGCGCTAAAGCATAAAGGTTACAAAGAAAATTAAGGGATAAAGAGAAAATTGAGGAATAGTACTGGATAATTAACGAAGTACGTACTTAGCTCAGTTGGCGAGTTAAAGGCATGAAGGAGTTACACGAAGGAGGTCCAGATGACCGCGCCTTTACCATTGAACCCCTCCACTAGTTTACACTAGCTTCAAACCTCGTGAGGTCTAGGTTCTGGGGCTCGTGACTTCCCCTCCCCTAGTATATTAATTAACTGGGTTGTCACCCGCGCTTTGATATAATTTATATATCCTGACTTGATTGAACATTTAGTTCCATGAACTTAAACAATTGCTTGAACATTTGGTTCCATGACATTAAACAGCTACTTGAACAATTAGTTCGCTCGCGTATACTATTTTACGGTTTTTGAAACATTTATAACTACCAAAAACAATTTGCTTTAAACCTTGCGATCGTGTTCAAAAACAGAGCATCATCGGTTCCATGACATGAGGGATGGTTGGGAAGAAGATTAGAAGAGGTTTGGAATCGAAAGGAGCGACGAAACGAGAATTCGGTGTGCAGTAACAGAAGCTCACGCACGGTCCGTGTGCCCTAGGCGCACGACCCGTGTGCACTGAACATCTTTTTAAAAATCATTCCCGAAGCTGGCGCACGGTCCGGGTGCCATAGGTGCACGACCTGTGCGCTTCTATCAGCACACCTATTCGTTCCGTTTTTCTCATTTTCGCAATTCCATTCGAGTCCAATCTGTATTCCGATCAAAATCCAACATAAACACAGACAATACCAGACAATATTCCAGTCCCAACAATAGCAATCAACTATCAAGCATTGAGTAATTTATTCCGAAACACCAAAAACATAGTTTTCGCAAATAACGATTTTCGATTCTTAAAAACCTTCGGACGACATAACATTTACGAACTCAGTCACATACGTTCATTTCAGAAACACAAAAACGATCTTAAGCGTGAGTAAAACTCACCGTTTTGACGAACTCGCGAGAAATCACGTCCTCACACGAAACGATCGAACGATGACCACTCGAACAATCCCCGTATTCGTCCCAGCGCTTCAAAGCCGACACCTACAGCTCCTATCTCGAAACCTAAGCTTCTTTGCTACTGAGATGGCTTCCAATATGATCCTAACCACAATGTAGCTTCAAGGGATTGCTAAGGATTACTCCCAAGGTTCCAAAGAGCACATGCAAGGCTTCAAGAAGTTGAAAACTCACTTTGAGCTTCAAAATCCAACAATGGCAAGTTATGATTTAGGGAGAGTTAGGTTCTGAAATTGGTATCAATGAGAAGAGAAATAAAAATGGAGTAGGATGATGGAAAAAGAGCTTACATGCAACAAGGTTTGATGTGGTTTCCTTTTCTCCCTTTCCTCTTCTCCTTCGCCACCCTTCTCTCCTTTCTCTCACTTTCACTTTTCCAATTTTGTTTCCAATTTGCTGAATGAGAAGGAAAGGAGTAGGATCAGGTGGTCTAATGAGCTGAGGGTGTTTCAAATACTAGGAAATGACCAAAATACCCCTATCCTCAAATCTCGTCTAATCCCCAAATAATTTAACCGATAAATCGATAGATCACATGACTCATACAATTAAGTAATCAAACACATAATTAATTTACTTAATACATAACCATCACCTTATTAATAATTAATTAAGCTAACATATATAGTTTAGCTAATCAATTAACTCATAACCTCACGCTAATTTCAACCAACGAAATTAGCAAAATCGGGGATGTTGCACTAGTACTCCTATTTAGTACAATTTCTCTTATTAAAAAAGTTACATGGTGGTGAAATTTTCATTATACAAGGAATGTTTAGGACAGACCTTTCGTCGCAATTTTATTTATTGGGCCACTTTACGTTTTTTTTCAAACCATTAACTTGGTGACGAGAATTGGAAAATAGGGACCTCGATCCGTTGTATATTTTAGTTTTGTCGCGATGAAAATTGTTTTTGATAAAATTGATTCTGGAGAATTAATTTTAGTTAAAATTAAGTTGAACGTGGCGTGATTTTTATGTGTAAAATTGCAAAAATGGGTCTCAATTTAAAACTACATCAGAAATTTAAAATTTGATAAAATAGACAACAAAAATATTAAGCATATAAGCAATTTAGGGAACGAAAATTATGGAAATTATGGAAATTATAGAAGATCCAAATTTAGTGAAGGGTGATTATGGAAGATGTAAATTGGAATATGATTTAAATTACAATTAGAGAATATACTTTAAGATTAGTAAAAAAGAGAATTAAATTTAAAAAAGTAACAAAAATAAATATAGTGAAGGGCGATTATGGAATATGTAAACATGCAATGGTAGAATCAATTCTATGTCACCTTAGAAGCTACAATTTCTAGCTTCTAGTAGAATCAATTCTTGACCAACAAAATTGATTATAGGTGAAAAAGCCAAACATCAGTTTAGCACGTAAAAATCACTTTTAACCTTTCAAACTCGCTTTTACCGACTTTAGAAGTGAAACCAAACATACACTCAGTCCAATGAGGCAAAATGTGAAAACAGGTTGCGACCAACCCAATCATCTATTGAGCTGTGTTTTTTGTAGGCCAGTCCAACAGTAGGCCATAGGCTCAGACGGCCCAACCCCATTATTAACATAAAAATTAAATTAACGTTAAAAAATGGGCCTAAACAGGTCTACAACCCGATTGGGTCGGGCAAAAATGACTTGTTGTTTCCTGGGCTTCTATTTAGAGAGTGGGCTTTTTTTTGTACCCCCATCAACTCCCATCTACCCCCATCAAATTGCTAAAATCCGAAAATACCCCTACCCAACTTGCAATTCGCTCGGATTTACCTTCTTCTAAGGTAAATCCGCTTTGTTATTTTTAAAGTCGGATTTACCTCAGATGGGGGTAAATCCGATTTCAAAAATAACAAAGCGGATTTACCTTAGCTGAAGGTAAATCCGCTTTGTTATTTTTGAAATCGGATTTACCTGGTGGGCACATAAATCCGATTTCCCTAAAAAAAGAGAAAATCAGATTTATCCCACCTAAGGTAAATCCGATTTCCCTAAAAAAAGAAAATCGGATTTATCCCACCTAAGGTAAATCCGATTTTGTTATTAAAAAAAATTGTTTTTTATTTAATTTTTAAAAAAGGTTATAAAATGCTACTAAAAATCCGTTAAATAGTCAAAACTAATCCAAAAATTATAAAAACACCACTAAAAATCTAATAAAACCAAAATAAGGTTATGCAAATTTTTTCAGATTTTTTGGAGATTATGAAAAATTAAAACAATTAATAAAAAATAGTAAACGATGGAATTTGGGATTTTGAGGTCCCCAGTCCTGAAAGAAGTCTCTTTTTGAGGTGTATTGATCCTTGATATTTTTCGGATTTAAAGAATGTGGTTTCATTACAATTTGAGTAGGTTGCCCGAAAACTGATTTTTTAGTCTAAATTATTCTCCCGACGTACAATATCGTCACGTGTTAACGAACTACACACTAAACAGAACCAAAAGACGGTCGAAATTTGTATCTAAAATTTTAACTGATTTATTTATTTATTAATTAGGTTAACAAAGCGGATTTACCCCCACATAAGGTAAATCCGTTTTGGTTATTTTTAAAAGCGGATTTACCTTATATGGGGGTAGATCCGCTTTTAAAAATAACAAATCGGATTTACCCCCACTTAAGGTAAATCCGATTTGTTATTTTTCAAAGCGGATCTACCCCATCTTAAATAAATCCGATTTAAATTTTTTAAAATTTTTAGTGGAAATCGGATTTACCTAAATCCGATTTCCAAAAAAAAAATTGAAATCAGGATACGTTCGGGATTTTTAATTTTTGTGAAGGGCAATTGCGTCTTTTTGCAGGGTCGATGGGGGTAGATAGAGAGGTGATGGGGGTACAAAAAAAAAACCCCCTTAGAGAGTCCAACCCTAAAATACTAGGACATTGGGCTGCCACGTTCGAATGAGCCAAAATTTGGGTTTTGCTTTTCCCACACCCCCTCCTACTCTTTCACACCCCTTAACAAATTTTATTCCAAAAATAACCTCGCGTGAGACGCTGCGAGGACGTGTTTTATGACTGTTCGAACGACCTTGTTCGAACAGGTCGCATGACCTCATGCGAACAGTTTAAAAACGCCCGAAAGGGTGTGAAGTCAAAATTTAACACACTCGAACGATGTCGTTCGAATGTGTTCGAACGAGGTCATGCGAACAGGTTCGCATGACCTCATGCGAACAGGTGAAAAACGCCCAAAAGGGTGTGAAGTCAAAATTTAACACACTCGAACGATGTAATTCGAACCTGTTCGAATGCCCGTGTTCGAACAGGTGAAAATTCGTGAAAAAAAAGAGGTTTGGCCTGGCCTTTTGGTCTTTTCACACCCTTATGGGGTGTGTTTCGAGTAGGAGGGGGTGTGGGAAAAGCAATACCCCAAAATTTTAATGAGCCATTCTTGTTACCTGTTTAACACCTCAGTTTTTTCACATAAAAAAACGCTTCAACAGTTTTTTTATTATTTATTTAAAATTGGTTTTCATTTCAAACTATCATCCCCTAGTTTAGGCTTTTCAATAAGGTGCAATGTCTTTAGGTGTCATTTTGTTTTGATAAAGTTAATGCCTTCTTTAAGGTTAAAATTATTGTTGCATTTTCTCATAGTCATATCTCATTACCAGTAATCTCTAAACAAGTTTCTCTCTTATTTATTAAATAAGTGAAGATAAAGATATAACTTCAACTGTCACACAAAAGTAATTAATATTATTTTTAAATTTTTAATTAAACTAGCAAATGCCTTGGAAACAATTTCTTGTAAACTATAATTGAAAAATATTAGTGGTAGTATAAAACCAAACGCAAAGGCAAACAATTGTATGTTTTCAAAATACTAACGTATTTAGACCTTCCAGTCCCAAAAAAAAAAGTATTTTGGACCTCAATATTCTTCCCATGAGTCATGACAACTCCAAAAATGTTATTTGTCTTTTTTTGATTGGAATGTTATTTGTCTTAATGAATGATCGTTATGCTAATCCTGTTTTTCTGCTTTGGTAGGCATTATTGCAATACTCATATTTGTTTTATTCTTTTATTAATTTTAGTATAATACTCAAACTCCAATTGAATTGTTAATCATCCTTTTAGCTATTAAATATTGATTATTTTTTTGACAAGATTAAATATTGATTATATATGTCTTTTCTCACTAAAATCAGCTATGTAAATCAAACATCATGATGTCCTATAAGGGTAGGTCACTTAGTTGAGTGTAAGGGACAATGTTGATGGAAACTTAAGTGTATCGGTATCCGGCTCCTCCTCTCCCCTCTAACAACTAACACACTAATTTCTGACCACTCTGCCTGATAAAAAAAACATCATGATGTGCTTTCATAAATAATTTATTAACTATTAGTCATATATATATATATATATATATATATATATATATATAATTTTTAACATTTATATTGAGTAGCCGTTAACTGAGTACTAATCTCTCATCTACCCATATCATCAAACCGTAAGAATCACAAACATTAAAATGCTATATGAAATTTATAGCTCCATGTCAAAATAGCTCAAAAAATGTAAAACTCTTTGTTGAACTTTTTACTCTGCCTTAAGGTGTACGTGTATGGGTCTGGTTTAACCCGCCAACCCGAACAGAACCAAATCAACCCATACCCACCCCTATTCTACCACATCAACAAAAAGAGAACATCTAATCGCAATTCTGGGTTAGGCTATGGAAATGAATCCCCTGCAATCAAATTTAGCAGCTGTCACAATCTCAATCATACAATAATTATCCGACAAATCTTTTATATATAAAAGTAGAATACGAAGTCCGCCAAAAAGTAGTCATTTCGGCGGGGGAAAGTTCGCCAAAACGGAGGGTACTTTGGTCACTTTATTAGTTTGCCACCCTTGCAATCATTGGAGAACTAGTCTATATCATTTTCAATGCACACTTTAGTTATTTACATTTGAGTTCCCAATGCACTCTTGAATTTCCAATTGAAGCATTAAATAAGTGTTATGACTATTATTTAAGAGATAAATGCAATTAAATATGAAGCACATTTCCCTTTGTATTTTGTGATTTACGATGTTAGTGGAATAATGAGCAACAATTAATTGGCTCAACTAAGTTTGACTTTTAGGCGGAAAAAAATCTTGCTAAATTGAAGATAATTTTGTAATTACGAGTTAATTAAGGCAAGCAACAACAATACCTTAGATAGTCGGGTCACTAATTAAATAGGTGCAGTAAATAGATGCTATAGGTATAAAGGACAACATCACTTTCTGTTTGGCGTTAATTTTGTGTCAAGACGGGGTATTTTGGTGATCAATTTCTGTTGCATTGGATTGTTTGAAAACATATTTACATGAGTACTTACCCTCCTCCCGCGTATATGTTCCCCACTCATTACTTTTATTAGTTTCCATTTTGAAGTTTTTATGTTCGTATGCATATTTTTAAGATCATTTTGTGAGAGGAGTACAACATTGGGAGTGTATCTTTTGGCTCCTTACTGTGCAACTTTAAGACTATATCTTTTGGTTCCTTATTATGTTCATGTATCTTTTGGTTCCTTATTATCTTTAAAAAAATTAATTTATTGTCTATAATATTTTTCCCGGTAATGGTCTAATTAGATCTAAAGTAGTATTTTATAACTGACTTTTTGATGTTAAATCATAACCATCCAATCTTATTTGAACAAACAAATAATGGAACTATAAAATGAAAGAATAATATTCCACTAATCAGTCAATGTGCACAAAGTATTGGAAATCAGCAAACCATATTTCAAGAAAGAAGAGAGGAACAATGTATGTCACTGCACAGAACAAGAAAATGACGTGGGTTTTTTTTCAGATATACATTCCATGATACAAGACCTAAATCATGCGATACACAACTGTGAAAAACAAAAAATAATTGTTCACAACTGATTGAAAAGGATGCCAGGGGATGCAGAGTTGAGGCAGAAAACCTACAACAGCATTCATCATAACCACCATTTTTTTAACAGGTCTCATTTGGATGTCAGCTTACTCCTCAAGTGGATGAAAATGCGAGTGGAAAATAAAGTCTGCACTGCAATTAGTTGGTTGAAGACAATTTCACCCTTCAATGATCTATCAAAGCTGATTCAGTCTCTGAGAGGGGGGCTGCAACAACAAAATTCCTAACTCAATTAACCACCGTCTAAGAAGTCGCCGACAGTTTTGCTCAGTTTATGCAGGAAACACAATATACATATTCCTTTCGACCCCCCAAAAATAAGAAAATTCCAAAGTTACCCCTAGATTTTGCAGAAGTTTAAATATACATATAAAATATAACTTCAACCCACACAATAATCTTAGTCTAGACTCTAGTTTTATGCGTCAGAAGAAGCACATGGCACCTTCAAAATGCATTCCATCATCTAGAGAAACTGGGTCTAAGGCCTTCATCCTAAATACTTAATCAGATCAATACAAAAATATTCTTTTTAGCATTCAAACAAATCCTCATGAAAGTGAAACCCTGCCATCCCCCCTTTCTAACCCCCACTAAAAACCTTTCCTGCTATGCATTAAATTTGAAACTAGCAAAGCATTTAAAAATCATCAGGTGATTAGAATAACTGAAAGACAATCTCCTATTAACCAATACCAAAGCTTTGTTTAAAATTCAACATACCCAGCAAATCCTCGAATGTATCAGTCAAAAGTGATGAGTCCATTAGCAGAGGTGGTGAGAATCCCTCCTGTGCATCCTCAAAGTCAAAAAATGACCGTTGTGCATCAGATGTCTCATTTGAACCACTAAATGAGAGAAACCCATTTACATTGTCATAATCCGAGAGCCTTTCCAAATCATTCAACATATCTGGAAACTCATCAAACTTTCTCGCATGTCCATCAGATGCATGACTCTCAAGCAAGGGATCATCCATTTGAGATGCAAACAGTCTTTTACTCCTATATGAAGTAGCCTTTTTTTCTGCATCCAAATGAGAAAAACCCGTCTCTGAAAGAGGGGCGAAGTAGTGCTCAGAACCTCCATCAGAATGACTATCTCGTGACGACTCTGAATTGCATGACCGCAATGACAGTGCCATTTCTCTTACCGACCTCTTCAAATTCTGGACATACAAACTATCATTACCTACAAAATAGAGCCACTATCAATAGAAGGAGGGGTAAAATAGGAAAGGTGAATGATGAGGAGGGAATTAATCATGGGCAGTTAGTAGTGGAGAATGAAGGGAATGTTTGGGGAAAAGGGGGAATAATCGAATGGACATGTGGCAGCAGGGGAGTAGTTGGTGAAATCAGAAGAGAGAGGGATGGTAATAAATTAAAAGGGGACCTCACACATGAGAAAAGGCAGGCAGTTTGAGAGTAAGGGAAATATTGGGCTGAGAGTTATTCTCTCAGAGGGAAGGTTCTGTTTGTGTCTTTGTTATTGTCTTTTACATTTCCTCCAAGTAGATTATTTCTCCATTGTTATTTTCTGTACAACATTCTACTGTGTAATCAAAGGGAGTTAGTTCCGTATTTTCATTAATCAAACAGAGTTTCTCCATTTTTCCCTTAATTCTGTTTCAGGTTCTATTAATGACTTATCTCCAACAAAACATTAAGACAAAAAGTTATGAATACATAGCCTAACCTTCGGAACTTGCTGCTTCATTGTTTGAAGGAGCATCCAAAAGTTTCCTATCAGAGAGGTTCTCTGTTTGGCTGGTTTGAGAAGCATTACCATGCCTCCTTTGCACATTTCCAGCTTTTCCAGAAGATGGGGTCAAGCTAAATAACTGAGGAAGTTTTAAAGTGGGGGGGCTAACAGAAACTTTGTCAAGCTGAACATTAGACATTCTTGAACTCATCTCACCAACATCATCACTGCTACTTTCCTGAATGATATTAAAGGCGGTAATAAAAAATAGTGGTAAAATCAGATCTTGTATCATGTAAACCAAAAAAGCAATAATTGTGGTATACTAAATTAGTAGATATAGATTACCATCCTCCCACTACTCTGTGCTTGGGTAGGTGATGTTGACCGGCCATGATGTCTGTTGATTGGAGGTATATTGGAGGCTAAGCAGTTCACCTTTTCTGTACACTCGGATATGGACTTCTGTATAGTCGGAGCAACATCTTTGAGTTGATTGATAAGCACCTGGAAATGAAGAGTGCAATAATGTGAAACTTCTAGAGAGGAATCTTTCAAGTATAGTAACAAAAACTACAAGTCAACTCTGTACAAGATACTAAACCCCTACTGTGAAAAGTGGGAAGAGATATAGCCAAGACAGATTCAATGATATATCAAATTATCAATATAAAGAGTAGAACCATCAGGCAATTGCTGTGAAAAGTGGGAAGAGATATAGCCAAGTCAACTCTTCCATAGCATAAATATTTATTGCTCTCAATATTGTCAATGCTATTTGCTGAAAAGCAAAGGACAAAGCCAACTGGTACTTTACTCATCTACTCGCATTAATACATAGGCCACATACATATAGCATAGCATTACTTATATACAAGCAGCTGTCAACGAAAGAAAAATAAGGCGTCTGTTTGCAACTTGAAAGAAGATACAGTCCGCCAACACTGATTTGGAAAAAAAAAGGCAAAATGTTCACATAAATCTAATCCCTAATAAAATTTCATGAAAATTACCAGTCTACTCACGTAAACAACACCAGCAAAGAAAAGTAAGATTTTCAGTAAATCTATGTCACTTTCTGCATAAGTTCCAAAAACGTCGATAAACTTATCATTTCTCCTTCAGCATAAAAGCAGCAGGTTCAATGAAGAAAAGTATAGAGGTGTTTAAATTTTTTCATAAAAAACATGAAAAATAGAAAATGAAACTGCCCTTAGAAGAGCTTCAACCTTGATAGAACTGTGTATTTTAAATCATGTTTTAATAAATTACCTGGAAGCTGGCTAGGTGTTGCTGATGCTCAGCAAGGGTTGTTGCTAAAGACTCGGCATGGCCACTTGAACCTCCTTCCGGTGCACTGCGCAGTATGTCTGGACCTTCTCCATCATTTGCGTTTGCCTACAGATGGTCATAATAAGTTTCAATATGTAATAAATAAGAATCAACTGTGATATATGACATGAATAAGCCTACTTATACTAGGCATTATGATTCTCAACTGAACATGATTGCATCAATAAATCAAATTGCCACATTATTGGTGCAAGTGTGCAACACAGGTTGGATTTTCCTATTTTACAAGATTTTGGACTAAAAACAATAAGCATCAACAATACATTATTAAATAAGCATAAGTTTGGAAAAAAATTGGCACAAACATAATTATTAACCAACAATCATATGTTAAGAAAGAGAACTTTATCACGATTTTAGAGTTCATAACCTAGACAGAAGCAAAACGCTAGCTGATAACCTTGGCAAGAAAAATCCTAGGTCTTTCATGCAGAAATATAACCTTGACAAAAGTAAAATGCTTGCTGATAAGATAAAGATGAATGCATGCCCGAGATTTGACAAAAATCAAGATATTTGACAAAGAATATAACAAAAGCATTTTTGGTTTTCCCCCCAGAACAAAAGCCATTTGGTTAATACATACTTGTATTCTAGGATAGAGGTAAACATATGGGTGTCACACACAGGTGATGGTTATAAGTAACAAAAATAAATCTCACATCTCAATGAAGTTACCTAACCACCTATGAGATTCTTTAGTTTTTTTCTGCGATGGAAGCTATCTTAATTTTCTTTAACAATTGTTTTTTCTAATCCTATCTGGTCCTTGTGTTGTGACCACTCTTTCACCTTAACATTGACATTTCAGTAACGCTAAGTTTACTTTTTTGTTAGCTCTTTACCAGTGTTGTCAATGGGCAATGGCGGATGGCGGTTTATGGCGGCGACCCAAAACACCGCCACAAACATATGGTGGATGGCGTAACGGCATATGGCGGACGCCACGGCGGACCGATTTTAAAAAAAATAAAATATATATATATATATATATATATACTTTAATAAATAAAAAAACTACAAATAACCAATATATGTATGAATATAAAATAAAATACCATAATCACTCAAAAGATATTGTTTCTCAATTTATCATAATTAATATAAGTAACAGCACCATTCTAATATAAAACGTTGATTGCATGCAATACTTTTTTAGCATCTATGGCTCTTTAATTATCCCAGAAGATCCACCACTATTGCCAATGGAAGAAGCAAAACACAGAGCAGAGCAGAGCAGAAGAGAAATGCGAGGAGCACAGAGTAGAGGAAGAAGAAGAACACTGACCGTTTATGTGGAGAGGGAAGGGAAGCTGCGTGCGATTTTAGTTCAGAAAGGTAGCCTATTGAAAACAACGCAGAGGGAAGGGAAACAGTAAATATTAGGGTAATGAAACGCAGCGTTTTGTATAAAATGCCAGGAAATACCAAAAATACCCTTAATGAAACTCAGCATTTTGAAAAATTAGGGTTTTTTTTGTGCGTTACTGTTCCTCTTCAACCAAGGGTGCCGCAAGCACTGCAATTGGTACCCGAAACACAGTTTTCTGACCCGAAAACAAAGACAATCCAGCGCGACGCTTTCACTGTTTTTTCAAACCAGCAACACACTTCCACCATCCTCACCCAGCGACGCGATTTTGACTACCTTGCCTCCGATCCACTGCGATTTCGCCCGCTTTTTTTAAAAAAATTCTGTTTTGTCCGCCATTTTCCACCGTACCGCCACAACCGCCACGCGTATAGCACTCGCCATGGCGCCGCCATTGGCGTTCCGTTAAATAACCGTTTTTGTATGGCGGTGTCCCCAATTTCCGCCACGCCATAGCGCTATGGTGCCGCCATGGCCGATATTTGACATCACTGCTCTTTACCACTCATCACCCAATCTCATACAACACTGAGGGTCTTATAACTATGCAATAAATTTTTCATTTAAACTCAAATGGTACTTTTTTATCACAAATAACACCAAACATTCCTCCATTTCATGCACCGTGCTTGGATCCTATGCTTAAGATCTCTCTCCATCTCCCTATCATTTTGCATGACGGACCCAAGACAAATGTGAGACTTGTGGTATTGTATGGAATCCATAAGAACAAGTATAAAGTACAACAATTCTGCAAATTTTACTTCATCCCATTTTTTGTCACAAGCAACCAATGGTTTGAGATTTTCAGGATCATTTAGGAGTTACCCGAGTAAAAACAATATACTGCAAAATGAACTTTTAAAATCAAGTTCAATGCCGCATCATCAATGGGGATTAATAGGGTGACTTTATTGATTTTTTTCTTCATTCAGTTTAACACAGACCACCCAAAAAACATATTAGATGTAGGATTCAGATTCGGCTTCAAAGACACCAAATCCAAATACGATTATAGACTTATCAAGCTTGGAAAACCATGCTAAAGGCTCAGCTGAATTTGAAAAAATAATGGGAAAAATGAAATTGCGTGGCATGTGAGGATTGTGGGATGTTTACCAAAAGTTAATCAAAAATCTGAATGAGGATATTGTTTCAAATAATTTATGGGTTCATTTTAATAAATCTGACTTTGTTTCAAAAATAACCAGCTTCATCATGAAGATGGCAGCACACAATCCAACATGTTGCCTTGGCAGTTTCCAAGTTCTCTGCCATAGGCATTTGGCGGCCTTAAACCATAGACAATAATGAAGAAAGGAGCCTAAGAGTAGATGACACCATCTTTAAAGGAGCATACCAGATGTAGTGATTGTTTGTGGATACGTTGCAAAGCATGTGTCCATCGCCGTATAACCTCTGCAATATCAACAGTTTGGTGGACTTTTCCAGTTCTGTCATCCACTCTTGTCAATGTCTCACTGCTAAAATGTGATCCATCAATCTCCTCTTGGCTATCCATTTGCACTGCATGCAAATCCCCAGACTGACCAGATAATACATCTGAATAAGGAGCCTGCGAACTCTGGTCCATTGCTGCAAGTAGAGATGATCCAGAGATTCGATACCTGAAATTCATGTATCAAAAAGTTTGTTGGTACATTAGATCTACAGATATTGTAAAGGCAATGCAAGTTACATCACTACATTACCTATGTTCCCGGTGAGCTATCAAGTCTTCAATAGGGCCTGATGCAAGAACTTCATGTTGACCTGTACAATTTTGACAAACCTCAAACATCAATATTAGCCATTAGGTGCAAACACATAATGAGCATTTCAGAAATAATAACGTCAAAAATGACCTTGAATACAATTGCATAAATAAACCCCAACCTCGCCAACTAATAATTAATCATCTTTCCATACTTGATGAAACAAATTTAGAAACAAGAATGCTAGAATTATATGATCCATGCAAAAAAACAAGCAAAATAATAATTATTGCACTTACTTTTACGAGCTAATAAAGAATCCCATAGGCGAGTAGCTTTTGAAACTAAATGGGAATTCTGACTTGAACTGGACACAAGATCATCCCAAAGTTCTCCTTCCAATTTCACTTTATTCCTCAAGTCATGCAGTTTTTCCAGCTCTTGTTGCAAATAAGCCTGAATTCAGATTTTACATTGTACTTGCTCAAGAAAAGGTTCATACGGAATATTCCTTATGGGAAGAGGGAAAATTTACTATATATAAGATAAATGTGGTAAATAGCCTTCAGTTACTAATATACCTCTTCAGCACATAAGCCACGAAATTCAGCAGTCATTTCATGAGCTAAGTTAGACCACATAGCCTGCCGTTGTACAGCCATTTCTGCATTTTTCAGAAACTTCCTTCTTTCAAGGGCTATTCTTGCCTGTTGAAGACCAAAGACTCAACTGAGTTTCTCAAGATCAAGTGGTGTTATGTTATTAGAATAAGATCATGAAAGAAAAACAAATAAAGCAAAACAAATATTATGTTATTTCTGTACCACATCAGAGGTCTTAGAAACAATTACAACAAATAGACAACAGTCTTTTCTAAAAAATCAGACTGACAACTTTTTTCATTCCACAGCAAACATACCTTTGTAACTGGGAGTAGAGTGGCTGCATGTGAGAATGCTACATCAGTCAATGGAGCAGGCAATGGGTTAGAAGCTGTGTCAGCAGTAAATGTCCGTCGATGAACCTCTCGCAATGCATGCAAAGAAAGTTGCCACAAAAGCTCAACAAACCTAAATCAATATGTACATTCAAATAACTTTAGAACTGTCTTTAGTGAGCTACCTTAACCAAGCTTACTACATGAGAATATGAGAATATGAGATTATCTCATCCAATTCTATTCAAATTTAAAAACAATACAAGCCTTTTCCCACTAGGTAGGGTCTGCTTTCTATGAATTAAACAGTCATAACCAAGTCCTTAGAAAAGTCATGTAGATCTATGTCGTTTTTACTGGTATCATCAATACAACCCTCAGCTTATCCTTTATTGAATTCTTTAGCACTCAACATTCAATATCATAAAATATATTTTTCTCTCATGTAGTTTGCTCAGTCTAGAATAGTAGAATTCCTATGCTAATTGTCCACAAATTTCACTGACTAGTCAATATCTGTTCACTAGCTACAAATGTACTTCCACTCAACATTCATAATCATAAAATATAATTTTCCCCCATGTAGTTTGCTCAGTCCAGAATTTATATGCTAATTGTCCACAATTTTCACTGACTAATCAATATCTGTTCACTAGCTACAAATGTACTTCCACACTTGCCACTAACAATGTACCGATCTATCTCTATAATACTAAATCAGAAAAGGCAAACCCTTAACTTCAACTCAGTTGTCCCCTCAACTTTCATCCACTCAAGGGGATCAAAACAATCAACTACAAACAAGCACAAATCAACTCAAACTTCTACAAATCAACAATCACATTGAATACCAACCTAGGTCCACAACAAGTAGCAAGTGAAGAAACTCTCGAATTGCTCCTAGGAAGTGCACCTTGCGACTCAAGCTCACTAATAATCGCTTGCACAACCTATCAAACACATTCCACCGCACCGTTCATAACCATTCCACAACATTCGATTCAAATTCACATCACACCAAAACAAAAAATAAAAAATCCATACCTTACGAAAATCACGTGATTGCACAGAATCAAAAATCGGCCAAAGCTTATCGAAATCCTGAAGGATCCAAACAAAAAATAGAAAGTTACAGTGACAGATCATAGAATTATGATTAATGATAATGAAGAATTGTGAGAGTTGATTTACATACTTTTGCAGATTGAATTGGTCCTCGGAGAGAAGATAGAATGAAATAGAGAAGCTGTTCACCCAATTTAGGGTTTGAATGACGAAAGTTTCCAACACGAGGCGTTGAATTTGATCCTCCGACGCCAATAACCGCCGGATCCAAACCTAATAACAAACAATTGGTGTACATTGCACTTTCTAGCTCTATTTCTCTCTCCTTCTCTCTGTCCATCGTCATCACCTTCTCTCTTTCTCTCTATTTCTTCTTCTTCTTTGGTTTCTCTCTGTGTTGCTTCGTTCGGTTCGTCTCTTTCTCTCCGATGCTTGCTTCTGTTGTTGTGTGTGCAAGACTGTGTTGCTGAGTTGTTTTTTCTTTTACGATTTTGGATTTTGGACTTTTTGGGTTTTTGAATAATGGATGGAGGGGTCCTTGTGTTTGTTCGAAATTGTGAAATGGCTCCGTAATTTGAAAAAAGAGGGGTTTGTTTTGAATTATTAGAAGTTTTGATTTTTGGATGCAACCACCGCTTTGGGAATGCAGGCCTTTTGTCGATCGTTGCCGGCACGGGGTGTTGTCGTTTTGCTGAAATTTTTAAGGTTTAAATATATATTACCCCCTGCAAATATACCTATTATTCAGTTACCCCCCTAAAAAAAAAACATTTAAAACAAACATTGCAAAATATAAATTTATCCAGTTACCCCCCTGCCGTTAAATTTTCTGTTAAAAAATGTAAAATGTCATATCCAGTTACCCCCCTGCCACGTGTCACCATATTATTGGGCCTCTGTGACACGTGGCACTGACTACCACGTCAGCATCCTGGTCAACAGTGCCACGTCAGCAACCAATGGATGGCTGCCACGTGGCACTACTTATATCAGTCAAAAATAAAGAATTTTGTCCCCAATGAGTGTTGAACCCGTGACCAGCCACTCACACACACGCCCCCTAACCACTGAGTCACGTTATTACTTCTGATTATTAACACAACTACTAATATATATTACATAATTACTACTTAAATTAAAAAAAAAAATCATCATCAATTCGTTTCTTCATCGTTCATCATCCAGAAAAAAAAATATCCCTAAATCATCATCAATTCGTTTCTTCATCGTTCTTCATTGTAAATTAAAAATAAATCATCATCAGTTCATCATCATCGTTCCTCATCACCATCGTGAAACGCAACCAGAAACGATCCCAGAACCAGAAACGCAACCAGTTCATCGTTCTCTCTCTCAGTTCATCTCTCTCTCTCAGTTCGTCTCTCTCTCTCTCTCTCTCTCCTGGAAACGCAACCAGAAACGATCCCAGATCTACATCCACCAGAAACGATTGGTTTTCGTTCTCTCTCGCTCTCAGTTCATCGTTCTCTCTCTCAGTTCATCGTTCTCTCTCTCAGTTCATCGTTCTCTCTCTCAGTTCATCGTCAATTGAAGAATGATGTAAGAATTGTGGGTTGTGTTTTTTTTTAACATCAGAAGGTACCATAGGCTTTAGAAAAAAACCCAGGCTTGTTGTCGGTGGAAAACGAATTGATGAGGAAAACGAATAGTTGCGAAAAACGAATTGATGAGGAAAACGAATAGTTGCGAAAAAAACCCAGGCTTGTTGTTCAGAAATAAAAATAGTTTCCCCGATATTCAAAAAAAAATAGTTTTCCAGATCTTCAAAAACTCAGGCTTGTTGTTCAGAAACGGATCTGGTTCTTCAATTTTTTTTTTAATTTAAGTAGTAATTATGTAATATATATTAGTAGTTGTGTTAATAATCAGAAGTAATAACGTGGCTCAGTGGTTAGGGGGCGTGTGTGTGAGTGGTTGGTCACGGGTTCAACACTCATTGGGGACAAAATTCTTTATTTTTGAGTGATATAAGTAGTGCCACGTGGCAGCCATCCATTGGTTGCTGACTTGGCACTGTTGACCAGGATGCTGACGTGGCAGTCAGTGCCACGTGTCACAGAGGCCCAATAATATGGTGACACGTGGCAGGGGGTAACTGGATATGTGACATTTTACATTTTTTAACAGAAAATTTAACGGCAGGGGGGTAACTGGATAACTTTATATTTTGCAAGGTTTGTTTTAAATGTTTTTTTTTGTAGGGGGGTAACTGGATAATGGGTAAATTTGCAGGGGGTAATATATATTTAAACCTATTTTTAACCGATTTTTCTTGATATTTTTTAACCGATTTTTCTTGATTATATACTTACTGTTTGCACTATATCTACACTATCTACACTATATTCTACGCTATCTACACTATCTACACCATGGTTGTCAAAATCGCGAGTCAATTCGTACGATTCTACGAGTTTACGAATTTATCTACACTATATTTATACAACTTAACCACTAATGAAAATACATATAGAGTCATTTGGAAACATTGACACATGTCTTATTTGAGGATATTTTGGTAATTCCACTCAAACTTTTCACTTTGACCAAAACTTAATATAATATTCCCTCCTTTTTTTCTTTTCACTTCTCTTACACTCTTTTTCTTCCTTTTTTTTATCTTTCTTCTTACACTCTCTTTCCACATTTTCACTTTTCTCTTACACTCATTTTCTTCCTTTTTTCTTTTTACTTTACTTTTGTTTTTCCATAAACAATTTTTCTCTTTCTCTTATCACTTCACTTTAGTTTTTTTAACTAAATTTCTAAATTTATACAAACACCACACTATTAAAATTACCTATAAAAATGTAAATGAGTCACAGTAAAAACAACAACAACAAAAAACTATCACTTTTTTGGAAAAAGTTATCACCTTAAAATTTTAATTTTTCTCTCCGAAATCTGTTTACACTCTTATTGATAATCTACTATCACCTCTTATTGGTAATCTACTATCTATCTTTTACTATCTATTATAATCAACTAATCAACTGAAATAATCAATTGAAACTACGAGATAACTACAATGATATATAAAAACAACAAAAAAAACTATCACTTTTTTTGGAAAAAGTTATCATCTTAAAATTTTAATTTTTCCCTCCGAAATCTGTTTACACTCTTATTGATAATCTACTATCACCTCTTGTTGGTAATCTACTATCTATCTTTTACTATCTATTATAATCAACTAATCACCTAAAATAATCAATTGAAACTACGAGATAACTGCAATGATATATAAAAAAACACGAGATAATTGCACTGATATATAAAAAAATACATGATTAATATTTGTCTTTGAAAACTAGAATTTTTGAAGACTACTACAAACCTACTATCTAAAAAAACAATAAGATTTAATGACTATTTAAACTACTGATTAATATCTAAAACAAATATTTCTTATTGATAATCGACTATCTCTCTTTTACTATCTGCTATAATCTACTAATCAACTAAAATAATCAATTGAAACTACGAGATAACTGCACTGATATATAAAAAACACGGGATAGATGTACTGATATATAAAAAACACGAGATTAATATTTGTCATTGATAATTAAATTTTTTGAAGACTACTACTACAAGCCTACTGTCTAAAAAACAAGAAGACTTAATGACTATTTAAATTACCAATTAATATTTAAAAAAATATTTCTTATTGATAATCTACTATCTAATATAATCTACTAATAAACTAAAATAATCAATTGAAACTACGAGATAACTGCACTGATATAGAAAAAACACGGGATAACTATAGTGATATATAAAAAAACCCGGGATTAATATTTGCCATTGATAATTATCATTTTTAAAAACTACTATAAACCTACTATCTAAAAAAACAAGAAGGGTTAATGACTATTTAAACTGATTAATATTTAAAACACACGTGACAAATATTTGTCACTAATACCTAAAAAGGGACAAATAATTGTTACTGATATATAAAAAAACACGGGATAAATATTTCTCATTGATAATCTACTATAATCTACTAATCAACTCAAATAATCAATTGAAACTATGAGATAACTGCACTGATACATAAAAAAAACACGAGATAACTGCACTGATATATAAAAAAATACGGGGATAACTCCAATGATATATATAAAAACACGGGATAGCTGTACTAATATATAAAACACCACATGATAACAACATTGATATATAAAAAAACATTGCACTGATATATAAAAAATACGGGATAAATGCACATATTGTTTTTAAATGATACTTTTACATTTTTAGATTTTAATATTTATCTATTTTTATTTGAAACTACTTTTTTATCTACTTTAAATTTGTCTTTATTTTCACAGGGTAATGTTCAAACTATTTAAATACTGTCTAAGTTCATTCATAAAAAGAACACGACAGCACCCATGCGTATGCACGAGTATCCTACTAGAGTTGTGAGGGATTTAAAAACACGGGAAACATTTAATTAATATAATATTTCTTTATTTGTTTTTTAGTGACTTCTGATTTTGTCCCACAACAAAACTAATACATTTTTTATTGTTCAACTTTCTTTTTTTGAACACTAGGCTTTCAAATTTTTATTTTTAGTTTGAGTATAAATCATGGCACGTTAAGCTTTTAATCTAGACAATCCTTTTTGCTTATGTCATTTTGATTGTTTAAATTATTTTGCTTCCAAAATGATCATATTATTTGTTTTGCTATTATGAAACACTCTGATGCTTGCAACTTTGATGACAAGAACTATTATTATACAAATATATGCTCATATTTTGTTGTACATTCTGACTTAAACACTATCTTAATAACTTCTATCATCATTCTAAATTTATCCTTACAACAACAAAACTATTACAATCTTTATATTTTAAAACTAATTTTAGATGAATGCCATTTGAAATTTTGATTTATACAATATCAAAAAAAAATATTTATCCCCATTATTAATTTGTCACTACCTCAACAAATTTGCTAATTTTTTTATATTTTGCAATTAATATTAGATGAATGTCATTTGAAATTTTTATTTTTGTTTGAGTATAATCATGCCACATAACGCGATCAGCCTGTGCGGCATACACGGGTCATGTACTAGTTATTACCAAAAACCGTTGGACTGAGTGGTTATTAGGTTTTTTGTGGTGTTTTTTCTTTTTATCAGCAAATCTTAGTGGTGTAGGGGAATGCTCCTTCATGTCATTTAGCTCGCCAACTGAACTATTGTTTTGGAATTTTTTGTGGTGTATTTTTTTGTGTGGTGAGTGGTAATTAGGTTTGGATTCCTCTTAAGGGATCGAGTTTGGATTTTGGGTAGGCAAAAAAAAGCTCTATTAGAGGTAGAGAACCACACTAATAAAGTCGGCAGATACTGCGAATCACTAACCAATAAAAAAGTTATTTACTATTAATATACATGGACTAGGACTATTATATTAGTAAAAAACTTAGATGCTTTTAAAAAAAATGCAAAAAACTTATATGTAGTTACATATATATAAATTTTTTATTTTTTATTATGTCTTTTAACCTAACAAATATTATATAGTGCGATATACATAACACCAATTAGAATATGTATTCCTTTCAAAAAAAATTAGAGTGTGTATTAAGTACATAACAATTATTTAATTAGATTTGTCAAAAAAAACAATTATTTAAGTAGAGTATAAACCTGCGCAATCATTCAATCTTTATCATCTAATCTAAGCTCCCGTTTGGTGTTTACTGGTTCGGGTAAATCCAAATCAACCCACAACCCAATCCAAACCGATATGTTTGGTTCGGATATTTTTCGTGTTTGGGTTAAAATCGAACAAATCCAAACCAACCCGTAGTTGTTTGGTTCGGACAACAGATTTTAAAATCAAATCTGCGAACCCGAACCAACCAATTTGTAAAATCAAGGTCCCCCTCTTAATTTGGTCAAAATTAAAACTGACTTTGACTTTCAATCCTACGTGGCAGTCCACGTGGCACTGCTCCTCTTCAACCCCTCCCCCCCACGTGGCACTGTTCCTCCCTGAACCTCTCCCCCACCGTGAACCCCACCCCCATCCATGAACCCCTCCCCCTCCTCCGTGACCCCCCCCCCTCCGTGAACCCCTCCTCCCCCCTCTCTGGTTCTGCGACCCCCCTCCCCCCCTCTAGTTTTGCGACCTCCCCTCCCCTCTCTCTCTTCGCATCTGTTGCACCCCGAAAAATCCGGTTGGGATTTCTCGATGTACAACGTGGAAGATAAATGAAGCCGCCATCAATATTTTAGTTTTTAGACGAAAACATTGAAAAAACGTCTTTTTATACAAGGCGGGTGGTCTTTTCGAAATCAGGAGATGTAGGTTCGGGGGTCGGTTAGACACGGGGAAGGTATAAGAACCCCGCATCTCCTTTCTACCGAAAGGGAACCATTAATTTGATGTGTGGTTTCGATAAAGTTTGATTTGAAACGATGTTCTATTTCTTTTCGTTTTTCCTTTTTTTATTTGAGAAAAGCGTTTGGAAAGAAAACGGGGAAAAGAAAGATTTTTTTTGGTATTTTTTTGAAAAGGGTGCTTGACGGGACGTGGCCCGCTCCTACGTATCCTCAGATGCAATGAGGAAATCAAAGCTACGTAGTTCTCCTGGGTCGAGAAACTTTGGGTGTGTTGGTGTCTTTTATTGCAGGGGTTCTCGGGTCTGAACTGTACAGTCCACTAACCCTAAAACATAGACATCCCCGCCCGTACAGGCGACATGCCCCCTACTTATTGAAAATGATTTAAATTATTTGAGGAAAAGATTTGTTGTGAGGTTGGTTGCTTTTATTTGAGCAAGTATCTTAGGCTCGCACGAACTGTACAGCTCGCTAACCCTAAGACGCTAACCAACTCGAATGTACATCCGACTCGATTCCTTACTCATTTTTGAAATAGGGTTCAAGTTGTTAATTACTTGCTTTAATTCTCATAAGTATCCCAAGATGTTTGAGTTGTACAACTCCGATCTTAGGACACTAGTCAACACCGGCCGTACGTCCGACTTGACTCCTTATGAGCTTTCAAAAGGGTTTGTTATTGATCTTAGAAAGAATTTGATTGTCTTATGAAAACAACTTGAGAAAAGTTGAGCTTTGAAAAAAACTTTGGAAAAGAATTGATTTGAAGAAAGGGGAAGAGAGTTTGAAGGTGATATTGATCACAAAGAGTTTGTTGGGATGGCGTGGCATCCAAAAGAAAAAGAAGTAGAGAATTCAATCAATTTCCAAGTCAAGAACCAAATGCAAATGAATGAATAATGCTCATACTTCAACAATCAAGCAGTCATGAACTTATTATTCATCAGCCAATGCCCCTTTTTTTGAATGATGAGAGATGCAAGAATGGTGCTATGAGGCAACCGATTGTCGTTACCCTGAGTAACTTGCCTTAAACATTGAGTGGATCCTGACTCAATACTTCACACAATGTACTGAAACGTTTCGACAATTAGTTGACTCAATTTAATTTCCTACTTGAAATTAAAACACGTGCGACCGGGTCGAAGTGCTCTGACATCGTAGAGTAACATCTCAAATTTGTAGTCGACAAACGAATTTGAGACATTACCCTTCGTCGTTCAAAGGTGCACTTCTATCCATTAAGCCATCACATGAGAAATTTTTCTTTGTTTCGAAAGGATGCATGCAGGGAGAAATGATGTATTCGAACAAAGTGATGAGGTTAATGAAATGATGCATGAGTGCCACATTGACGTGATGTCCGTATTATTTGATGATGATTTTTTATACATGCACCCGGATGAATGTGATGCTTATGCAATGCGGATGATAATTGCTTCCTGTTTTATTTTGTTTTTATGCAATGAAATGAAATGCATGATACTCACAATTATTTTTAACGCGTGGAAATGCATGCAAAATTAAACGTTCAAGTGCGTATTTTTTATGCCATGAAAAAGGGAAAAGGGGTACATGCGATGCATTTTCTAAATTCTAGTAGAAAACATACATTTTTGGATTTTTGTTTATTTGTTATGATATGAAAGAGAAAAAATAATAATGCATGCAGAAAATGGTGCATTTGAGCTAAGGCTATATGAATAGCGGAATGATATATGCACGCAATATTGATGTCATGCCCACCTTTATTTGATGACAGCTTTTGCATAATCAAGGATGAATGAAATGCGATATGGATGATAGCTGCTTCTGGTTTTCATTTTTCTTATGCAATGAAATGAAATGCGTGATGCTTGCAATTACTTTCCTAGTGCATGAGAGATATTGAATGAAGGTACATGTGAGATGAGACGTTAATGCTTATTTTTGATTTGCGATACATAAAAGTATCAATGCGATGATGTGATATGGATGGACGACAGAATGAGTGGGTGAATGAATGAACGAATGTGCATTTTGAATGAGGATACCGTAAATTGCATCACTTGATGATTTTTCATGATTATGAACGAATGAAATACCATAGGGATGATAATTATTTTTTTTCCAAAATTTTTGTTTTATGTAATGCATGATGCCATGATGCAAAGTGCGGATGATGAGGATGCTTTTTCATGTTATTTACATAAAGAAAGATATTTACAGGTGGGGATTTGAAAATTTAGGGCAGTATACCCTATATGCCACCTCATATTGGTATTTATGAAAGAGAAGGAAAAATATATTCTTTTTGATTTTTTTCAAAAAGTTTGGATGCGGGGGTATGCAGCTCCTTTGTGTCCTACAGGGTTTCTTAGCGACATGATCTAAGGCTATTTTTAGGGTTTCACACTTCAAGGATAGCACTAAAAGGGCCCTAGATAAGGTTCCTAGAGCCAACGACCTCATCTGAGAGCACCGATCACAAGGCCGTACGTCCAAGTGATGATGTCATCAAACAAAGCCAAACTCTAGGTGAAGTCTTCGCAATCACACAACAAGACGTACGTCCAGTGAGCAACCACTAATGACTTCGTTCTAGCCTAAGATATACTCTAGCCCGGGTATAGGGCTGTCTCACCGAGAAATAAAAACAAAGGGAGTGCAACGTGTGTGTAGGAGCACAATGCCAAACATACCCCCCCCACCTGCAAAGAAAATCCAGAAACAGTCCAGCCAAAGAAAATCATCTACCCTAGGGTTTTGCATATATCATTTCAATACAAGCAAGAAAACAACCTAGGGTACTAACAATCATCTGATGCTCTACTTATCTCAAGAAAAGGAGCCAAGAAGAGGGGATCATGATAGAAAGGGGGAATACATGAACTTACCAAAGAAAGGGAGCGAAGAAGAAGGGATCATGGGGATTGGAGGAATGCATGAACATAAGTGAAGAAAGGAGTAGAAGAAACAAAAAGCAAACATAGAAGAAGAAAGAGGCAAATGCACATGAATGCAACACATTGAAAATGCAAAGAATGCTCAATCATTAATTGGTAAAGAAAGAGGAAGAGGAAAGAAAAAGAAAGAAGAAGAAGAAAAGAGGAAAATAGAACAATCACTCAAATCGAACAATTTTAAACCACACATCAAGTTAATTACGCTTGACCCTCTTTTTTTTTTTAAAAAAAAAAAAGTCCCCAGTGAAGTCGCCAGCTGTTGCACCCCGAAAAATCCGGTTGGGATTTCTCGATGTACAACGTGGAAGATAAATGAAGCCGCCATCAATATTTTAGTTTTTAGACGAAAACATTGAAAAAACGTCTTTTTATACAAGGCGGGTGGTCTTTTCGAAATCAGGAGATGTAGGTTCGGGGGTCGGTTAGACACGGGGAAGGTATAAGCACCCCGCATCTCCTTTCTACCGAAAGGGAACCATTAATTTGATGTGTGGTTTCGACAAAGTTTGATTTGAAACGATGTTCTATTTCTTTTCGTTTTTTCTTTTTTTATTTGAGAAAAGCGTTTGGAAAGAAAACAGGGAAAAGAAAGATTTTTTTTGGTATTTTTTTGAAAAGGGTGCTTGACGGGACGTGGCCCGCTCCTACGTATCCTCAGATGCAATGAGGAAATCAAAGCTACGTAGTTCTCCTGGGTCGAGAAACTTTGGGTGTGTTGGTGTCTTTTATTGCAGGGGTTCTCGGGTCTGAACTGTACAGTCCACTAACCCTAAAACATAGACATCCCCGCCCGTACAGGCGACATGCCCCCTACTTATTGAAAATGATTTAAATTATTTGAGGAAAAGATTTGTTGTGAGGTTGGTTGCTTTTATTTGAGCAAGTATCTTAGGCTCGCACGAACTGTACAGCTCGCTAACCCTAAGACGCTAACCAACTCGGATGTACATCCGACTCGATTCCTTACTCATTTTTGAAATAGGGTTCAAGTTGTTAATTACTTGCTTTAATTCTCATAAGTATCCCAAGATGTTTGAGTTGTACAACTCCGATCTTAGGACACTAGTCAACACCGGCCGTACGTCCGACTTGACTCCTTATGAGCTTTCAAAAGGGTTTGTTATTGATCTTAGAAAGAATTTGATTGTCTTATGAAAACAACTTGAGAAAAGTTGAGCTTTGAAAAAAACTTTGGAAAAGAATTGATTTGAAGAAAGGGGAAGAGAGTTTGAAGGTGATATTGATCACAAAGAGTTTGTTGGGATGGCGTGGCATCCAAAAGAAAAAGAAGTGGAGAATTCAATCAATTTCCAAGTCAAGAACCAAATGCAAATGAATGAATAATGCTCATACTTCAACAATCAAGCAGTCATGAACATATTATTCATCAACCAAGATTAAGTATGCCAATACAATCAAGGGATTCAATTATCAATGATGCAAAACAAAGTTCTTAAAGCAATTGTGCATGTGTGTGAGTGAGAATTGCTTCGGGACGGGCAACATTCTCAAAGGAGTGTATTTACCCTAATGACTCTATGCTACAACAGGCATGTAGGCTTACGTCTTCATTAGGAGGTCATACATGTAGAAGGGGAGGGCACACAATTAAGTCAAGACATTTGAATGGCATCATGAACAAGAGAAGTGCAATTGATCATAAGCATAGGATATTCTTAGTTTAGATGAATAAGCATGTGGATATGAATGCATGATTATTTAAGAATGAACGTATGTATGGCACACAAGGATGCATGAACATTTAAGAATGAATGCATGTATAGCATGTAAGGATGCATGAACATTTAAGAATGAAAATAAAAGAATGCAAGATGGTAAAATGTTTTGAATGAAAGTAAAAATGTGTTATGAGATGAGATGAAAGTGTTTTAATGAATGAGGTAAAAATGTTTTGATGTGAAGGTAGAAATGTTTTATGAGATAAGATGAAAGTGTTTTAATGAATGAGGGTAAAAATGTTTTAATGCATGAAGGTAAAAATGTTTTTATGTTTTCTTTTTAGGTAAATAGTTAATGAATGGTAAAGTAAAAAGTAAAAAGTGAAAAAAAACACAATTACACAACTTGTATTTACAAAGACACAATCAAAATGACACATTTCATGCAATCAAAGAGGGCAAAAAAGGGCCTTATGGCCGAATGCTATACTAATCAACATCACCATTTTATTTCATGCAAGTCTTAGCAATTAAGACATAGAGCAACACAAGATAAAAATGCCTAACCTATCATGCATGTTCCTAAAGTAAAACCTCACTTAAATCATGTTTTTATTCACCTTAAACAAACATAAATGGACAAAGAAATGCATGAACACACAAAGTCACAATATGGCCGAAAACATCTTTGAAGTAAAATGGTGTTTTATTTCATGACAATTTAGTGAAACATGTGTAGAAGTGCAAAAGAAATTATTCAAGTAGAAGAGCAACTCCTTCAAGGCCAAAGACTCATCTCAAACACCCAAGACTCCCAATGTCCTTGTCATAATGTTTGAAATGAGTCCTCTAAGCCTTTTTCAAGAAGGGAAGGAGGAGTAGAAGAGAGATTACATGTTGATAATTAAAGAAAATGCAAGAGACAATGAGTTTACCTCTAAATCTAACTAGAAAAGGAAGAAGGATGAAAAATAGAAGCAAGAACACTTGAAGAACACCTTTAACAAGCCTTGATCCTCTCGCAAATCCTCCTCCCTTGGTGGATTTTAGTGAAACTTGGATGATTATGGAAGCTTAGAAGGAGATCTATTGAATGAATGAAGAATTATCAAGCTTTGGTGGTTGATTGTGGAAGAATTTGTGTGGAGAAGGGAGGAAGAGAATTCGGCTGAACAAGGAGAGGAAGGGAGAGTATTGTGTGCTAGGGTAAAAAATGAGAGCCTCCTCCCCCTTTGGTTTCTTATTTTTGGGTTTTATATGAGGTGCAAAATTAAGGGTATATAGGACATTGTGCTTTTGCCAACCATTGAGATTGGAGATAGAATTTGAATCAAGGGACAAGATTGCAATGCACATGGATTAGGGACAAGGAGAAAACACAAATGGAAGGGAATGAGCTGGTGTCATATGAAATTGAAGAGTTTTTTGTACACAAAAATTGTTGAGGGCAATTAGGTCAATTTGCACATAGTTGTAGCCTAGGATTTGATCTAGAATTTTAATCAATGGCTAGGAATACAACTCACATGGATTAAGGGCATGAAGAAACACAAAATGAGGGTGAAAGGAGGGCTGAAATTCGCAGCCATGAGGAGGGAAGGAGAGGGAAAAAATGCAAGCTTGCACAAAATAGTACATTTTGTCTTATTGAGGACACTACCTTATTTTCATTCTTTTTGATTTTTCTTTTTATGATTATTCTTTTATTCCATGAAGATTCTTTTTTATATTTTGGGCTCATCCTAGGATTCAATCATTGGGCCCAAAATTCCATGATAACACCATTCCCAAAATTGATTTTGGGCCCCACTCTAGCGAAAATGGCCATTTGCTATTTTGTTCGAAAATTGAGTTTTATGCTAGGAGACTTAATATTTATGCGCACAAAAAAAATCACAACTAAGCACAAATCTTCCTCAAATAATCCTTGGGTGATGGTTCGGTGATTTGGGACGAAAAAACCGCTTCTAGCGTGAAATGA
This sequence comes from Astragalus membranaceus, assembly GCA_039519185.1. Classification (NCBI taxonomy): domain Eukaryota; kingdom Viridiplantae; phylum Streptophyta; class Magnoliopsida; order Fabales; family Fabaceae; genus Astragalus; species Astragalus membranaceus. The sequence goes on from CM076852.1 coordinate 22,015,593, forward strand.
CCAAAATGCCCTTTCACCCTAAAAACCCTAGTTTTTGCCCAAAGCACATTTTCACTTTAAAAATGACTTTTCCCCCTAGGAGTGACCTCTAAGACCTTGGGATGCATGTTAAGTGGCTTGTTCTGAGAAAACATCCCTTATTTGCGAAATGACTAAAACACCCTTTTGCACTGAAAAACCCTAAATTGTCCAAAAGTACATTCCAACTCCAAAAACGATTTTAGAAACTTTGAAATGACTTCTATAACCCTAAATGCAATGCATGATGCTATTTTCTCTTATTTATTTATTTTTTGGGGAAAATTAGGGTTTTGACCTAAGCCGGACAAAATTGGGGTATGACAGCATCCCCCCCTCCCCCCTCCAGTTCGGCGACCTCCCCTCCCCTCTCTCTTCGCATCTCCCCCCCTCGCCGTTCTCTCTCTCTCTCTTCGCATCCCCCCATTTCCGTTCTCTCTCTCTCTTCGCATCTCCCCCCCTCGTCGTTCTCTCTCTCTCCGCATCTCCCCCCCCTCGCCGTTCTCTTCTCTTCGCATCTCCCCCCCTCGCCGTTCTCTCTCTTCGCATCTCCCCCCCCCCCTCGTTTTCCCTCTCTCTCTCTTCGCATCTCACCCCCTCTGTGGACTGCCACGTAGGATAAAAGTCAAAATACAGTTTTAATTTTGACCAAATTAAGAGGGGGATCTTGATTTTACAAATTGGGAAAATAGGGGGATCATATTCGTCAAATTAAAACTTTGGGGGACCAAAATCGTGAGTTGGTCATAATAGGGGGACCAAAACTGTAATTAAGCCTAATAATTTTGTAATTTTAGATGTACACGATTTTATTTGCTTAGAATTTTTACCTTAATAATTTATGATTAAGTTGTAAAACTTTAATACTATGAATGGGAAGACTATTAGTGGATTTGAGTTTGATTTCGCGTGATTTTCAATTTTTTTTAGTTATTTAAAGTGTTGGAATATCATAAAAAAGTGTTGTTTTTTATATTTTAGAAATTTAATATTTTAGTGAATGGCCCGTGAGCCCAATCCAAACCAACTCGCCCAATATCGGTTCGGTTTGGTTCAGATTTTGGAGAAAAAATGTAAAATTCGAACCAACCCAAACCGAATAATTATAATTGGCTCGGGCAACGTATTTGGTCAAATCCGATCCAAACGGACCCACGAACACCCCTAGTTTTAAGTTTTCAAATTTTATGTAACCAGAATTGTTTTACGTTTTAAGTTTTGAGTTTCAATTTTTGTGACTTGATTTAAAAAAATGATCCGTATTACTACCACATATACAGAGTATGACGTGTGTTATTGACTTTTCCAGTCAACACTACCATGTGGCATTGACTTGTGACGTCAGCCATGTGGTATTGATGTGCGGCACACAATTGTCTCCCTCTTTGTCTTGCTCTGTTAAAAAAATGCTAACATGGCAAACATCATCATTACCACATATACTAAGTATGCCACATGTCATTGACTTTCGACGTCGTCACTGCTACACGACTTTGACATGTTTTTCAGCACTCCTATGTGGCGTTGACGCGTGATGTTAACTTTTCATCCCTTTCTCTCATGCTTCATTACAAAATATTGATGTGACAAATGTCATCATTGTAATATATGCTTAATATGCCATGTGTCGTTCATTTTTATGTCATGCCTGTCACGTGGCATATACTTGTGACATCAGCAATGCCATGTGGAATCGATTCATGGCATTTACTTTTTGTCTCTATTAGTCATGCTTTGGTACAAAAATTGTTGATGTCTTTATTGCCACATATATAAGCTTAGTATGTAATGTGTCGTTGTCTCTTCCCTCTCATATCATCTTCCCCTTTGTCTTTGGATGTGAGAATCATAAATTTGGCATGAAAGGCATAGATCTTGATGTGAGAAGCATAGATTTGGACATGAATATGTTAATGGGAGTATAGATTTGGGAAATGTGTAGACATGTAGTAGGATTGATGTTCATCATGAAGAAGATGAAGATGGCTTATTTTTAATAAAAATTAATTATAAACCACGAATCAGCAAGAGTGTTGCCATGTTGTCAAAAAAACAAGTCTAATGCCACATAAGCATATGTAACGTACACCTAAACATGTAAAAAGCCACATAAGTAGTTTTTTAACAGAATTAAACAGTTGGTAAAAAAATAGAATTAATACTAAGTCCGACTAGGTCGAACCGCTCTGATACCAACTTTAACACCCCGGTATTTCTAACAAGTAGAATTACCTAAGTGTAACAACTGTAACATATCAGAGATATAATTTCCTGTTTAGATACTGAACACCACTATAAATTTTTGCTGAATAACTCCAAAATAGTCTTAAACATAGTTAAAACCACAACGGTTCCTTGACCATCAACCATCAGCAAAATTTAGGGTTCAATACCATACAAGAAAGCGCGGAAATAACTACATAATGCTTACATCCGATGCAAACATAATGTTATGATACAAAGATAACAAGGGAAAACATAATCTTAAGCATAAAAGCTAAGTCTTCAGCAACCATCCGAGTACAACCTACTCGTGCCTCTTGGATCTCCTCTTTCCCTTTTTCTCTGTAAAACAACAACATATAAACAATGAGATACAATCTCAGTGAGTTCTACCGAGACCCCTAACCACGCTCTCGGTTTATTTATAAAACCTTTATCTGGCAATTCAATTAATGAATTGCAACATACTCTGGTAATTCGATATGAATTACAAACATATCTTTTTAATATTTAGCACATCACCAACAACTCGAAGAAGCTTAAGTGAACCCCAACTAGCCAATAGCAGTACATGTCCTAAAGGCAAAAACATATCATCTGGGGGCCTAGGTCAAGGGCTCATGACTTCCCTCATCTAGCATGCTAATCCATAGGGGTCGTCACCCCGACTAGATATAAATTATATATCGTGTATCCTAGACCGGTTTAGATGATTGGAATAATAACCATCCCGCGTCAATTGTAATTCAATAAATAGAACGTATCATAGACCGGTTTAGATGAATTAATAATAATCATCCCGCGTTAGCTATACAATACCACATAGGACTTATAGCCTGTTTCCTTTTCGATAAAACATGTCCTCACACGTGCTCTAAGCGCGGTTTTTCGAAACGTTTATAACCTCAAAACATTTTTCATAAACCTCTTAAAACATAGCCAATATCATGGCATTATAACACCAATATCATTGGAGAAGGGTTAGGAAAGGATTAGGAGAGGATTGGAATTGAACGGGATTGTTTCTGGCAAGTTTGTAAAATTTTGACAGAACACTGCGCACGGTTCGTGCGCCCTTAAAATTCATTTTTGAAGACGGAGACAGAACGAGGCGCACGGTTCGTGCGCTTGGGGCGCCCGGGTCGTGCGTCTCTGACAACACTTTGGTTTTGTCCCGTTTTTGCGTTTTTCATCGTTCCAATCAATTTCGATACTTGTTCCAGTCCAGTCCCGACATAAAAACAGTCCAAAAACATATTCAAACAACAATGAACATCATCAATTCATCAATCGAAACATAAACCTCAAAAATCATCGTTTATGCCAAAATACGTATAGGTTCAAAATAACGGTTTTCCAAATCCAAGTTCGACACATCAAACTCATCAATCAAAACCTAAACGTGAGTAAAACTCACCCGTTGTGATGAAAATGGCAACAAGAGGGAGAGTGAGTTGTTTGTGATGATGTTGGTATCAAATGGAAGAGGATAAAATGGGGATCATTTCTTGTGTTGGAGGGGTGATGTTTTGATGAACCTATGATCCCCATTTTCCTATTCTTCCATCAAAACCCATTCTTTCTCTCCTCCATTATTTTCTCTTCCTTCTCTCTGTTTCGTTTCCCTTCTTTCTTTTCTTAATTCATTCTTTCACTTCTTTTCTTATATATATATACACATATATAATTATATATATATATATATATATAATTAAGTGGTAATGTGGTCAAATGACCATATTGCCCTTAATCTCTTATTTCTTTCCTAAATCGCTCTTATTATGTATTATCCGGTTAACGATCCTATGACAACCGATAATTAATTTTAGCATTCAATAAATTAACCAATCAAGTACTAAAATAATTCAATTGGGGGTAACATCCAAATAATTAGATTAATTATTTTGGGGATGTTACATTTGAGTTTCAATTTTTGTGACTTTCGATTTAAAAAAATGATCCGTATTACTACCACATATACAGAGTATGACGTGTGTTATACTGACTTTTCCAGTCAGCACTGCCATGTGGCATTGACTTGTGACGTCAGCCATGTGGTATTGACGTGCGGCACACAATTGTCTTCCTCTTTGTCTTGCTCTGTTGAAAAATGCTAACATGGCAAACATCATCATTACCACATATGCTAAGTATGCCACATGTCATTGACTTTCAACGTCGGCACTGCTACACGAATTTGACATGTTGTTCAGCACTCCCATGTGGCGTTGACGCGTGATGTTAACTTTTCATCCCTTTCTGTCATGCTTCGTTACAAAATATTGATTTCACAAATGTCAGCATTGTAATATATGCTTAATATGCCATGTGTTGTTCATTTTTATGTCAGGCCTGTCACGTGGCATATACTTGTGACATCAGCAATGCCATGTGGAATCGATTCATGGCATTTACTTTTTGTCTCTCTTTGTCATGCTTTGGTACAAAAATTATTGATGTCTTCATTGCCACATATATAAGCTTAGTATGTAATGTGCCGTTGTCTCTTCCCTCTCATATCATCTTCCCCTTTGTCTTTGGATGTGAGAATCATAAATTCGGCATGAAAGGCATAGATCTGAATGTGAGAAGCATAGATTTGGACATGAATATGTTAATGGGAGTATAGATTTGGGAAATGTGTAGACATGTAGTAGGATTTGATGTCTTCATCATGAAGATGATGAAGATGACTTATTTTTAATAAAAATTCATTATAAACCACGAATCAGCAAGTGTGTTGCCATGTTGTCAAAAAAACAAGTCTAATGCCACATTAGTATACGTAACGTACACCTAAACATGTAAAAAGCCACATAAGTAGTTTTTTAATAGAATTAAACAGTTGGTAAAAAAAATAGAATTAAACAGAAATGGTAAAAAATTGTATCGTTTTGAAACTTAAACGACCAACTTAAAAAAAAGGACGCAATCATAATTTGAATATGTATATATATGTAATTGTATTCATGCATGCATACAAGTATGTTACTAAGTATGTTGTTACCATTAAGTATACTTAATTAAAAAAAAAAGCTATTGAGTATGCTGAAAAAGTAAGCTGTTAAGTAAAAGTCCATATGTATTTATATATTCAAAATAATAGAAAATATCATTTTATATTGTTTTTGTACCGATAGCTTTTAATTTAAAACCCAGAAAATAAACTTATCCGATTTTGTATTTAATTTAACAGCCACTTATATATTCTACTTTACTTTACAACAACTTAACTTAACATAAATAAATTCCTTGACATACTTAATTCATACATAATATATGGAGATTTTTAAAATGAAAACATTTTTTTTAACTTTAGCTTCTAAGTTATTAAATTAATTTGGAGTTTGTCTCATAGGATATTTTCGTTAATATCATAAATGACCACACTTTTTTTTCTTCTTTTGATAAGCAAAATATTATATTGAAGAGGGTACTAGGGGGACCCCAACCCTTGCATATACAAATGGTGTTATTATTTTAATAATAAATTCAATGCAAAGTAAAGATGAATATATAGTCTTAAAAACATTAATTGTTATTGTGTTAATTAGAAAGACTAATTTAAAAGAAAAAAAATAATAGCTTGCTATATTAGCTCATTCAAGACTCGGCCAAAGAGCGCTTGGATGAGATGGTAGGGGTCTCTTCCAGCTTAACCAATGACCACAATAGGCGGAAAAAATTCTCCTTCAAAAGTTTTAACGCCCATTGTGGTCCTACCCAGTTCGAGAGATTAATTTTTGCAGTTTTTTATCATAGCTCCCTTGTGGACTTTGAAATGTTTTTTTTTTTGACAACAGGACTTTGAAATGTTGATATTAATGCTTTTTTAGTACAGGAAATGTTGATAATGCTTAAACCGTTTCAAATTAAAGTAATGGGGATGATCCACAATTCTCTAAATGACATTACTAATTTACAAGCAAAGCCATGCTTACTTTGGAAGAAAATCTCACTCTCCGAATTCCAATTATATCAATTGTGTCATTGCATCCCTTCGAATAAATAAATAGTCCCGGAGCAAGGGTAAAGCAACGAAAAATTAAACTTCCATAGCAATTGTACACCTTTTCATTGCTTCAAAGTAGAATAAATTAATCTGCAAAAAAAAGACAGAAATGTTGGCCAAATTAAGGATATTATCCTCTTTACACTTCAAAAATGTTAGTCAATAAATATAATGCTTGCATTACAATGACTAAAGAGTAAAGACTCACTTGAGATATGTTCTCAATGAGTCATTGTTGCACTGTAATTATTAAAATAACATATAATTAAAGACATGTAGTGAAAAATAATAAATGTAAGTTAAAAAGATTTTTTTTGACCGAAAGTCATTTCATTGATGATAACATGCTTCATACAAATAGCTAGGATCGAATGCTTAGAACTAACCATACATAAAGCCGTCCTAGCTAAAGAATAAGATGCCTCGTTGGTTTGCCTCCTAGAACACTCTACAAGAGAGTTTGAAAAAAAGCGCTAACAAAGTTTTAATGTGAGATATAAATGCCCCAAAATAGGAAAAGTCTAGCTCAAGGACCTATTTTGCTGCTTCAAAAAGTCCTAAAGCTTCCCCTTCACGAACTTACAACAAAGGCGAGTAAGTTAATAAGATATAACACAAAACATTAAGGTCTAATGTTTAAATAACATCATGATAACTCCAATTATATAGAATAATAACTCAAAATGGGTAGAAATTTGCTTAAGCGAACAAAAACATAACACATTTACCAAAAAGATTGACAAAAAAATATTCATTCATTCCAATTAGGAGAATACATTGAAGGCGATACAAATTCAACACCGCTAAAATCAATGAATCTGTGAACAAACTACTCACAAAACCCAAGTTAATTAATAGCATAAAACGGAAAAATACCTACGAATGTGAGAAAATCAAAATGACCAAAGTACCATGCCTTCAGATCTGTAATGTTGACGCCCAAATTATTGATTGAATCTGTAATGGATCGGAGCTGATCTATTAGTCTGAACCAAACAAAGACCATAACAAGACAGAAAAGCAAACAACACCGCACTAGACGACAAAATGAAGAAAAAACACGAAACAAAAACTAGATCTGCGTAACAACCACTTATCTAGATAACAAGAGAAAAAAAGGCAATGTAGAGGGGTGATTCCAGGCCAAAAATATTACCTAAAACCACCCCTCTCCGGTAAATGGACAGTAAGGAGGAAAAAAGTGAAAGAAACTTTTGAGAAAGGCGGCTAGGGTTAGAGAGTTCTTTTTTTGGATTATCTTTGATGAATATATGTATTTAAATTATGCATCTGAGAAACCTGTATTTTTCCATCTGAGAAACCCATGAAAAACCCATGTTTTTCACAATTCCCTCATCGTCTTCTCTATTGGTATCCAAATTCCACTAGTGCGATTTAGGGATTTAACACGATTTTATTTTACATTTAACATTGGTTACGATACGAGTGTAGTTGCCACCAATGTTGTTAATTGGACTTTTAATATAGGTTTTTTGAAATCGGTGTTAAAGAGTACTTTTAACGTTTTTATCATCTTAGTATTGGGGGATATTAACACCGATTATAAGTTCAAACTAGTTTGTTAATGTACTTTTAACACCGGTTATTTATTAAAATTGTTGTCATAATTTTTTATTTTTTCATTATTTTATTCGTTCTCAATTATACTCTGAAAAATGGCATGGTACTCCCTCACATTCATACAATACTTTCTTTGAGTGGGACCACCACACTATGGTGGGGGATCTGTGACAAATCGAATGTCCTTCAGTTGCTAGGTGAGCTGCATGTGCTAAGCGACGAGACATGAAAAATACCAGAATTAAGAGTACCAAGCATCCCAAATACACAAAAATAACAACCAAAGAAAATCTATGAACTCACAAGTCAGATCCATGCTATTTTGCTACTCCTAAAACTAACTATAGTGAAAGATAATTACAGGAAACGAAATAAAAAGAATCAAAACTAGAGCAATCAGGTGTTGGGCAAACACTTATGGGAATCAGATGAAGACGACCACATTGAGTTTAGCTCGACCTTGCAAGTAGTGTTAAGTGGGGTGGTCTTTCGGAAAGGTGGAGCATCCCGCAGGCCACTGGAATACCCTGAGTAAACTATACTTTCATCCTATATCTTAAGGGCCCTTTCATCCAACTCACCCAGAGTTTAGATGGTACCATTTGATGTAGTAGATGTTAGCTCTGGACTTGTGATATGCCAAGAAGCCCAATCAGAATCACTGAATGCCTTAAGCTGCATACCAGAAGTGGATGAGAATAAAATACCGGATCCCGGGTTGGCCTTGATGTACCATCGTAGGACATGTTGGGCAGCATCCAAACGTGGTTGGCGTGGAGCAAAGATGAACTGGTCGAGCTTATGAACTGCAAAGCATATGTTTGGCTGAGTGTGGGTGAGATATATGAGGCGACCAATGAGCCTTCTAACTAAGAAGGGTCATCCAATAAGGCACCATCAGCAGTAGATAGTTTCAGGGTCGTCCCAAACAATTTGGAGGCCCTATTCAAATCTTAAAAGTGGGGTCCTTGCTTGAGACTGAGTTAACTCTTCAAGTTTTTCCTTTTTCCTATGCTTCTTATATCCGGATTCATAGTTTCTAATATTAGGAGGCAAAATAGAAAAAAAAACTTGATAATTTTGTCTTTCGGCGGTGGTAAGGACAAGAATGAGCAAGCAAATTTCACAACCGTCAACCGGCCTGCTACATTATCAAATAGACATGCAAATTCTCCCTCTTCCTCTATAGTACCAAAAGGGAAATCGTTTCAATTTAAAAGAGGAAAAAGTTAACGAAGTAACGTGTGAGGAACAATAGCAGATAGCAACAAGAATAAAAATGCAAATTGAAACTTAAAAGATGGCAATGGCTGCCGCAATCCAATGTTGTCAATCGCGAATCGCAGAAAATAGTGGAACGCCAAAAAATCGATATGTGAAATATCGAATAACGTTGCGGGAAAATAGCAGAATCAAGTGGTGTTCAACCACTGGTCCTCCTTACATTGTCTTCTCACAAAAAAAACATTTGGTATATGGTGGGGCTTATTTTATAATTAGATAGTTTCTTATGCAGCTTATTATTATATAAATGACACGAAGAATAATTAGTTTCCTCCTTGATTCATTGGGTATTTGGTTTTGGTGTGTGAGTGGGGGGCTTAATTGCCTTGGCTATATTATGAAAAACGTCAATATTGTAAAATGTGCCAAAGCTAGGATTCGAGTCCGAGAAGCAGCATGGATTGGCAAAACGCTTAACCATCGCACCACTTACAAATTTATTAAAGTGATTTGAAACGCACGTATTGGACTGCCTAGTCTAATGAGTGCTTAAAAGAATTGATTTGTACTAACCATAACAACAAGATGCATCTTCTTTTTGGAAGCCCAGAACATAAGAACTTCAAAATTAAGTGTGCTTGACTAGAAGCACTTGCGAGATAAGTGACCTTCTAAGAAGTTTCCCAAAACTGTGTGGGTAAGGACAAAACATTGTGCAAAAAGTCGTGTTTGTAAGGACAATCAACAATTCTAATTAACCAGTTCGACTCATTATAGGGACGATATCAAAATCTCCCTAGCATGTGGTGGTGGAGAAGATAGAGTGGTCGCTAAAGCAGGAGTTCCTTAACATGTGTTGGTGAATGTTAGAGCTAGGAAAACGGGCTGGGCCAGCCGGGCTGTACTAGCACGAAAAATGGGAGGACTTAGGCCAAAGGAATAGAGCTTGTTTTTACATCCGGGCTTTTTGGCCGGATCCACAAAAGCTCGAGCCTATGTCGGGCTAGCCCAGTCGGGCCATGGGTAGCCTGTAGTCCCGTGAATTAAAAAAGGGTATTGCTTTTCCCACACCCCCTCCTACTCGAAACACACCCCATAAGGGTGTGAAAAGACCAAAAGGCCAGGCCAAACCTCTTTTTTTTCACGAATTTTCACCTGTTCGAACACGGGCATTCGAACAGGTTCGAATGACATCGTTCGAGTGTGTTAAATTTTGACTTCACACCCTTTTGGGCGTTTTTCACCTGTTCGCATGAGGTCATGCGAACCTGTTCGCATGACCTCGTTCGAACACATTCGAACGACATCGTTCGAGTGTGTTAAATTTTGACTTCACACCCTTTTGGGCGTTTTTAAACTGTTCGCATGAGGTCATGCGAACCTGTTCGAACAAGGTCGTTCGAACAGTCATAAAACACGTCCTCGCAGCGTCTCACGCGAGGTTATTTTTGGAATAAAATTTGTTAAGGGGTGTGAAAGAGTAGGAGGGGGTGTGGGAAAAGCAAAACCCTTAAAAAAATAGGATGCATATTGCTGCCCAACCCAAAATTAATAACCCAAGTTAGATCCAATCCAAGTCCAAAACCAAAACGCATCAATGTTAAATCCAAAACGTACGCTCCCATTATCCCAATCTTAAACAAAGGCACGATCTATTGACCGGACATTCTGTTCAAGTAGTGATCATTGCTACCTTTTAAGCATTCTTCTACTTTTCCCTTTTTGACTTATTTGGCATATTCAAGGAGCAGAATTTCTCATTAGTCTAATATATAGATCTGCCAATTGATGCCCAACTTTATCTTATCTTAGAATAGAAAAGCAAATTATCCATTCAGATGTGAAGTCATCCAACATTCTTCTGACTGAAAGCATGCGAGCTAAAGTCGCTGATTTTGGATTTGCAAAGCTTGGTCCTGTAAACACCGACCATACAATTGGTTTAGACCCTGAGTATATGAAGGCATACCATCTCATTCCCAAGAGTGATGTCTACTCATTTGGAATTTTGCTTTTAGAAATTTTGACAGGCCGTCGTCCGGTGGAGTTGATGAAAACTGTTGAAGATCAGGTTACATTAAGATGGGTAAGCTCACAATTTGTTCTTATAATTTTTAAGCACTCAAACATGAAAGCAGTTGGTGAGCATTTGTGGGCAATAAGGGCAGATTACCTCAAGAGGAGTTACATAGCAGTGTCGATAAAAAATCGCGCGTAATGCGGGTAAGCCCAAAAAGTCCGCAACCCTCATAGGTCGGGCTTGGGCCGTAAATGATGAGCCCAAATTTCAACTCGGGCTTTTTAGCCTAGCCCTAAAAATCCTGAGCCCAAAGCGAGCCGACCCAAAGCAGGCTAAGTAGCCGTTTTGCCAGCTCTAGTGAAGGTGACAATCGGTGAAAAATATCAATGAGCTGAAGTGATGGGGACGCGTTAATAGTTGGGTTGGGGAGGGGGAAAGAGGTGGGATAGAGTTAGGGTTAAGAGAGAGAGAGGTGAGGTGAGGTTAGTGAGAGAGATTAAGTGAAAGAAGAGATGGAGGAAGAAAACGTTTAAGTGAATTTCTTCACATATATTTAAAAGGCTTAAATAGTTATTACCCCCTGTAAATATCTTCATTATCCAGTATCCCCTGCAAAAAAAAGTTTTAAAAAACACCTTGTAAAATGTAACGTTATCCAGTTACCCCCTTGCTGTTAACTTTTCTGTTAAAAAATGTAAAATGTAACTTATCGAGTTACCCCCTTGGATAAGTGGAAAACCTTTGTTACTAAAAAATAAACATTTTGGTGGCCAAAGGCTGTTGAACTCGTGACTCTCAATTGATGCACACTCTCTCTTGCCATTAAGTCACAAGAATACTTTAGTATATTACCCCACCTATATTAACATGTTACAGAACCGTTAATTCTTCACAGATCTTTATCTTCTTCATTTCTCTTGATGACTACTTATCAGTTATCCCGGTCCATCTTGGATTGGTTTGTGACGATGGCGTCGTATAAAAGCTTTTAAGCCTCAGTGCATATTTAGTTGAACATCCTTGCTGCGAATCTGATGTGGGTTTGTATCAGGAAGGTGGATCCTTGGCATTCAACAATTAGTGCTTAATCACATTAAGCTTTTCTTCAAGGACTAAATATCAAAGTCTTACTGTTGAATTGAATTATGAATTATGAATTATGAGCAGAGTTGTGTGCCACCTCTCTTTGCTCACTATGAAATGTTTATATTGTTGGAACTAAAATCTTCTTCTTAAAATAGAAATGGAGATACATATGCGGGGGAATACTTCGCGGATAAGATGCATGGGTTTGGCCGTTTGGGGCATATCGTTTTGCAAATGGCCATCGATATGAAGGAGCCTGGCATGAGGGCAGAAGGCAAGGACTTGGAATGTATTCGTTTAGAAATGGCGAAACCCAATCCGGTCACTGGCAAAATGGAATCCTTGACATTCCGAGCACACAGAACACCACTTACCCAGTTTCTCCTGTTGGTGTCAATCATTCGAAAGTACTTAATGCGGTGCAGGTACGTTTTTTGAGTTTATGAGTTATTTCCCTTAGTTCTTGTTAAATGTTTTTTCCCAGCTATAAATATAAAAAACGAATAATGCTGAATATTTTCTCCTCTTAGTATCATAGATATATCAGTGTGGAGTGGACTCTATGATTCTGTCCTTGCTGGTTATTGTGAATATATTATGCTAATGAATCTGGTGGGTTTCGTTTCCGGATGAAGATATGATGAAGATTTGACCACGAAGACACTACAACATTTTTGGTTTTAGGCCACGCCAACCATTGCCACGGCTAAAAAAGCGTGGCTTAAACCTGGAAGAGGCCAGAGTTCTGAAAGCGTGGCAATAAGATAGACAATAGGCGACGTTTGCCTTAAGTTGATATCAGGCCACACTTTGAAAGTACATAGGCCACGGTTTAAAAACCGTAGATATATAATACCACAATTCTGCAAGCGTGGCCTTTAAAAAATTAACAAAAACGTCGCCTTTACTTTGGTAAAAAAAAGATAACAAAATATCACGCCTCCACTTTACTTTGCCTTAGCTTCCGTAATTTTGGTCATCAACTCATCCGCGCTCCATCTCTTCGCGCTCCACTCCGCGAAATTTTCAACGAAAATTTCACACCAAAATTTCAGCGCTTCCTCATCCAGTTTCATTGCATCCTTGGATTCAGCGTTTCCTCCTAAACCTTCATTTCATCCTCACTTCTGCATCGACCTCACTCCTCTCACTTCTGCGACAAACCCTAACCTGCATCGCCACTGGCCTTTCACTTCTGCAACGGAACCGAATGCAGAGGGACGTTGATGGAACACAAGCAGCGACTGCGTTCTTGAATCAGATCCCTGGCTATTCTTCTTCTTCTTCGCAAACTTCACAGACAGAATCGAGAGTACCAAACCCTTCTTCAAAACCCTAACTTTCTGGTTTGGAATCACTAATCCAAATTGGAATCACGCTTCTCAAATAATTTCACAGGTAGATCCTAAAACCCTAACTTTCTGGTTTGGAATCACTCATCCAAATTGACTCTTTTTATGTTGTTGTTACCTTCAATCACACGATGCTTTCTCTCTTAATTTTGTTTGTTCATTCATCATGAAATTAATGTTTGTACTTCTAATTTTCTGTACTATATAGTTATGTTTTTTTCTTTTGGAATCACTCATCCAAATTGACTCTTTTTATGTTGCTGTTACTTTCAATCACACGATGCTTTCTCTCTTAATTTTGTTTGTTCATTCATCATGAAATTAATGTTTGTACTTCTAATTTTCTGTACTATATAGTTATGTTTTTTTCTTTTTTAGCAGAAACTAGCTTATTGACTTTGAAAATGATATATGGTTGTAATTTTTAGTGTATCTCTTTTGTTTCTCATTGGGATGAGTTATCCAGATTTTTTCTCGAATAAATGGCTGTTTTGTTTCTTCAATTTGAAAAGGAACGATGCTGTGTGGATGAGTCATTGATGGATGTTCTGTGGTGTCTGTGCTTGTTTTCAGGTGCTATCTTCCCATCGTCAACAATTGCTTAAGGGTATGATCTTGACTCTTTAGATTCCTCAATGGCAGAGACAACTTCTTATAAATTATTATCCAAATTAGAGTTTGATAACTAATTAGAAATTATTATAAATCATGTCATATGCTAGTGAATGAATGAACTGAGTAAAGAAATTGATTTGAAAAAGTTTCAGTTGTGAATCCTTTCATTTTAGGGTTTATACATTCATTTTTATTTGATTTGATTGAAAATGCTTCTTGCTGTGTTCTGTTTTTCCTTTTCATTTTAGGGTTCATACATTCATTTTTATTTGATTTGATTGAAAATGCTTCTTGCTTTGTTAGTTAGTAAATGCTTCTTGGATCAATAGTGCATTTTTACATGTTGTTATAGTATCTATATATCATCATTTCTATTGTGAATAATTTAATTATTATTTTTCATATATTAGATTTAAGGTCATGGACAAAGGCTGGACTAATCTCCCAAGATATAGTAGAGAGTATAAGAAGGGCGTTAAGTCATTTTTAAATTTTGCGTATACTGAAGGAAAGCCTCAAGGACGTGAGATTTTATGTCCTTGTGCTGAGTGTAGAAATGATTCTTGGTTTAGAAGAAAAGTGGTATACGATCATTTAATAGGTAATGGTTTTCTAAAAGGCTACACCGTTTGGGTAAACCATGGAGAGAATATACCATCGCCTGTGAGAACCGACAATGTGACAGATGATCAAGAGGGCTCACATGATGACATTGATGGCTTATTGCACGACACATTCAGAAATGTCGCAGAAGCAGTAACGGGTAGTGAGGGTCCCAATGAGGATGCTAGAAAGTTCTACAACTTGATTAATGAGGCTAAACAAGAACTATACCCAGGATGCAAAGACTTCTCTACTCTATCATTCATTATTCGACTTTACTTGTTGAAGTGTTTACATGGATGGAGCAATGCATCGTTCACCGCCCTTTTAGAATTATTGAAGGAAGCGATGCCGAATTTAAACATACCAGGATCTTTTAACAAATCAAAGGCCATGATTAGTGATTTGGGCCTTGATTATAAAAAAATTCATGCATGTCCAAGTGATTGCATGCTATATTGGAAAGAGCATGAGAATGACACCTCTTGTAGTGTTTGTAAATTGTCACGATGGAAGGAATTCCCTCAGGTAGAAGGTGAGTTGGAGCAAGAAAAAAACGAACATAAAGTGCCCGCAAAGATTTTGAGACATTTTCCCTTGATTCCTCGACTTCAACGGCTATTTATGTGTTCAAAGACAGCGGAGTCAATGAGATGGCATGAAGAAGAACGCTCAAAGGATGGGAAATTGAGGCATCCTGCTGATGGCCAAGCATGGAAGGATTTTGATAAACTTCATCCAGAGTTTGCTTTAGAGCCTCGTAATGTAAGACTTGGCTTAGCGAGTGATGGCTTCAATCCATTCCGGACCATGAGCATATCACATAGTACGTGGCCTGTCATGATGGTAGTATACAACTATCCCCCTTGGTTGTCCATGAAGTCTGAAAGTACATTGTTGTCATTGTTGATTCCTGGACCAACATCACCGGGGAACAATATTGATGTGTATCTTCAACCGTTAATTGAGGAGTTGAAGGAGTTATGGGAATTAGGAGTAGAGACATATGATGCCTCAAGAAATCAAACCTTTAAAATTCGTGCAGCTCTCCTATGGACTATAAGTGACTACCCTGGGTATGCTATATTGTCAGGTTGGAGCACCAAAGGAAAGTTGGCATGTGCATGCTGTAATTATGACACTAATTCATCCTACTTGAAACACAGTCACAAGATGTGTTACATGGATCACCGTGTCTTTTTACCAACGAGTCATGCTTGGAGAGCTAACAAAAGGTCCTTTAATGGAAAAAAAGAGCTTAGGTCAGCACCACCTTTGTTAAAAGGGGCAGAAATTCTAGAATCCTTAAGATCTTTCAAGAATGAATTTGGAAAGAAGAAAAAGAGGAAAGTTGATGGTCCCTGGAAGAAGAGATCGATTTTTTTTGAGTTGCCTTATTGGGCTGGAAATACATTGCGTCATAATCTTGATGTAATGCACATTGAGAAAAACATATATGATAATATTATAGTGACTCTCTTGGATATGGCTGGGAAGTCAAAAGATCATCTTAATGCTCGTTATGATTTGCAAGATATGGGAATTAGAAAGAAACTTCATCCAAGGGAGATTGGTGGTGGCCGCACAGAGTTTGCAAAAGCTTGTTTCTCAATGAATTCCCATGAAAAGTCTATTTTCTGTAGTGTTTTTAAGGGTGCTAAATTACCAGACGGGACTGCATCAAATATATCTAGGTGTGTGCAAGTTGGTGATAAGAAAATATCAGGCTACAAGAGCCATGATGCACATTTCATGCTACATTACTTATTACAAGTAGCAGTAAGAAGCACCATGCCTGATGCGGTGGCTGAGCCTCTGATTCACCTTGGGTCCTTTTTTCGCTCTCTATGTATGAAAGCTATTCAAGTGCAGGATTTGGATGTCTTAGAAGCGGATATTGCAAAAACACTTTGTCAATTGGAGATGATTTTTCCTCCTAGTTTCTTTGACATAATGGTTCACTTGCCTATTCATTTGTCCAATGAAGTGAGATTAGGTGGTCCTGTTCAATTTCGATGGATGTATCCCATCGAAAGATACTTGTGTAAACTTAAAAGTTATGTCCGTAACAAAGCACATCCAGAAGGTTCTATTGCTGAGGGGTATTTGGCTGAAGAGGCTTTGACTCTTTGCTCAAGATATCTGCATAAAGATGTGGACACGAGGCTAAATAGAAAAAGTCGGAATCATGACAACAATGACTTATGTGAAGTAGATCTAGCCGATTACATTGCATATATTGGTCGTCCTTTAGGGGGGAAGAAAAATGGTGACCCATTTTCTCTAGATTCAACAACAAAAGCTGTAGCTCATCGATACATCTTATTCAATTGTGATGATGTTCAAATATACATCAGGTCAGCTATACCGTTAATTGTTCTTACTCATATAAAACCTATTTTAGATTTAATCTAACAAATAACAATGTTGTCTTTGTAGAGAGCATGATGATATTGTTAATAGCCACACTAAGAAAAGAAAGTGGATCAAGGCCAAAACCCAATGCCAAGATTTTAGTGAATGGTTTAAAACTCGAGCCTTGGAAGATGATGTATCAGGTCAGCTAAAGGAATTATCTAGAGGTCCAAGTGATGTTGCAAAAAGGTTTTCGGGTTATCTTATCAATGGATATAGATTCCATACTAAGAAACGAGATGCAAGACGGAAAAGCCAAAGTTCTGGTGTCACTTTGGTTTCATTGACTCCAAGTTTTGCAAGCTCTAAGGATGGAAATCCTACGACAGCAGCCATCACACATTATGGAGCAATCTGTGATATAATTGAGCTAGATTATTATGGTCACTTCAAATTTGTGTTGTTTAAGTGTGATTGGTTTGAGGTTGAACAAGACAAGTTTGGGCTTACTTGTGTAAAGTTCAATAAAAAGTGTTACCAAAATGATCCATTCGTTTTGCCTTCTCAAGTCCATCAATGTTTCTATGTGCAAGATCCTCTTGATCCAAATAGGCATTATGCTATGAAAACAGTTCCTAGAGATTTATTTAGCATGGGTGACCAATCAAATTTAACAGCCCAAGAAGCTTATCAAAATGACGATGAAATCAATTGGGCCAGGGAAGATATGCCTGCAACAATAATTGAGAATCCTTTAGATGTTATGCAAGAAGCTGAAAATGAAGATTACTCCGATGAGAACTAACATTAAGTAGACTGTTTTTGTTGTCTTTATTATTTTTGAGTTGAATTTGTAAGCTTAGATTTGTAAGCCTCATTTGAATCTATTGTTTATGCTACTGGAAATTTAGTAGACTTTTTTGGTTGTCTTTATTGTGTGATGCTAAGCTTTTGCATTTTGATTAAGCTTAAGCTTTTGCATATATTGTAAGCCTCAGTAGGTTGTCTTTATTGTGTGATGCTAAGCTTTTGCATTTTGATTAAGCTTAAGCTTTTGCATATATTGTAAGCCTCAGTAGGTTAAGCTTAAGCTTTTGCATTTTGATTTACCATACTAAGATCGTCACTGTATAATTCATAATTGAGAGAGTGTTTTTGAAACCAAAGTAGCATATCATTGACTCCATGCAGAGACTCCAGTAGCATTTTGATTAAGCTTAAGCTTTTGAATATATTGTAAGCCTCAGTAGCATTCAGTAGCATTTTGATTAATTCATTCATTCATTGTTTAATTCATTGTACAACAGTGAGTAAGATAGAGACTGAATTTCATTCACTGCTTCATTGATTAAAGAAAAAGTTTAATGAAAGAGATCCAAAGCATACTTATATTATATCACAGCCATTTTATCTTTAAATATTATTTTGACACTTCCATGTTTATTTTATAACAGCCATTTTATCTTTAAATATCACAGCCAATTCATTGTATAACAGTGAGTACCAGGGGTAATTTTTATCTGCATGTTTCATTGTATACTGTTTTACTGTTTTGCTGTGCACATTGAGAGACTGTTTTTGTTGTCTTCATTGTATAACAGTAAGTAATTTTGATTAAGCTTAAGCTTTTGAATATATTGTAAGCCTCAGTAGCATTCAGTAGCATTTTGATTAATTCATTCATTCATTGTTTAATTCATTGTATAACAGTGAGTAAGATAGAGACTGAATTTCATTCACTGCTTCATTGATTAAAGAAAAAGTTTAATGAAAGAGATCCAAAGCATACTTATATTATATCACAGCCATTTTATCTTTAAATATTATTTTGACACTTCCATGTTTATTTTATAACAGCCATTTTATCTTTAAATATCACAGCCAATTCATTGCATAACAGTGAGTACCAGGGGCAATTTTTATCTGCATGTTTCATTGTATACTGTTTTACTGTTTTGCTGTGCACATTGAGAGACTGTTTTTGTTGTCTTCATTGTATAACAGTAAGTAGACTGTTTTTGTTGTCTTCATTGTATAACATTGAGAGACTGTTTTTGTAGAGACTATTTTTGTTGTCTTTATTGTTTATGATACTGGAAATTTAGTAGACTTTATGCTACTGAAAATCTCATTTTGATTAACCAAAACTGTGTGCTTGAACTTTTCAGAACAAATGCAAAACGAAGCAACCTTCAAGAGAAATATGAACTCTCAAGAGAGGGGTCAAAGAAGTACTTCCAATATTGATCTAGGTCACTATAGATCCAGCCATGAACTGCTGAGAGTATTCAAAATCAAGCGTGAACAAGTATTAAAAAATATTGGAGGATCTAATGCATCTATGACTGAAGTTGAATCAGCTTGTAACAAACAAAAGAAGCCACCAACCACTAAAGAAGTGAGTTCCCAAGCTATCAAAGTGACTAAACAATTCAATTCTCAAGCCAAAGAAGTTGCACAATTCAAGTTGTCTGACTTTGCAGCAGCTGGCCAAAGTATTTTGGATTCAACTAGGGAGCTTGTACCTACAAAAAAATTTTCAGATAGTGCAAGTAACACTCAACCTAAGATTCCAAGTCAAAGGAGAACAACAATTGAAGCATCCATGGCTAGAGACAAAGGATCCAAACTAATCCAAGATCCAAAAAGTAAAATATTGGCTCAAGTTGAAGGACTTATACAAAGTCAAGATTCAAAAAGGCAAGCAATGAGGAAGAAAGTGGTTGAAGATGATGGATCAAGGGATAGACAACAACTTATAGAAAAGGAGAAGCCTAAGAAAAGGGTGATTGAAAATGATGGAAGTGCTGGAAATGTCCTTTCAAAACAAAAGCATCAACAACAAAAAAGGGCAATATCTGAAAATCATACTTCAAGGGAAAAGGAGCAGCCTAAGAAAAGGGTGGTTGAAAATGATGGAAGTGCTGGAAATGTCCTTTCAAAACAAAAGCATCAACAACAAAAAAGGGCAATATCTGAAAATCATACTTCAAGGGAAAAGGAGCAACCTAAGAAAAGGGTGGTTGAAGATGAGTCAAGGGCAAGGCAGGAAAATGCAGGCAAGAAGCCAAAAAGGATCCCATTGTGTCCGTCAATGACAATCGATGAGTTTCTTAAAGAAAATAGAGAAGTAAATGAAGAGTTCGAAAATGAAAGTGATGATGAAGAATATGATGTTATGGAAGAAGAAGAAGAAGAAGAAGAAAAAGAAGAAGAAGAAGAAGAAGAAGAAGAAGAAGAAGAAGAAGAAGAAGAAGAAGAAGAAGAAGAAGAAGAAGAAGAAGAAGAAGAAGAAGAAGAAGAAGAAGAAGAAGAAGAAGAAGAAGAAGAAGAAGAAGAAGGCAATGCACACAAAGGTAGCAATTGTGAAACTAATGGCAATGAAATTGAAGGTAAAGATTCCAGTTTATATAAAATGTGTAATGATTAATTAAAATTTTTTCATTTGATACATGTATGTCATAGTGAGAGTGATTATTATTATTATTATGTCACTTCACAACTTTAATGTCAAAATAGGGACAAAAAAGAAAAGAACGAGGGGACCAACAAGGTGTTTAAAAATACATGCAAGAACTAGCGAAGATCGTCAAGAAGTTACTTTAGATGAGGATGGAGAACCAATTGGACCCAATGACAAAACTGTATCAGACTTGAGCTATTTCCTTGGATCCATAGCAAGGAATGCAGAGTTTTGTCCCTTGATCTACACAAACTTCAAAGCTTTGCTCAAAGATCACGGGGATCGTTTATGGAAATATGTCAATGTATCGAGAATTAAAGTTTCATATTTGTTTGAAATGATCAAATACTTGTACATGCATCGTGTGTTGATGACACTACTGTTTTTTTGTAGGATAAGTACATTATTTCTGATAGGGGATGGAAAGCAGTGTTTTCCCGCATAAATGATGCTTGGAGACGCTACAAAAGTAAGATAAAGAGAAAGCATTTTTTGAAGTACAATAGTATGAAGGAAAGGTTAAAACACCGTCCCAAGAACATATCTGAGTCTCATTTCAAAAAACTAGTGGCATATTGGACAAATGACACCATTGAAGTAAGATAGTAGCATTGCTTATTAATTTAAATTTATATTTCATTTTCAGATTTTAATTTCTTTCTCCATGCAGAAAATTAGCCAAAGAAATGCAGAAAACAGGGCTAAGCAAAAGTACATGCATCGTGTGGGACCAGTAAATTTTGCAAGAGTTCGTGCAAAATTGGTATGGTAATCATGTGCTTTTATGTACCATTTTCTTTATGTAAATAAAGTAGTCTTTTAATTGTTTTTTTTTCAATTTTTATTAAATATAGCTTGGTGAGAAAGAGGATGGAGAAGAAGTTACCCAGGCTGAAATGTTTATCTATACGCGCAAAAGCCATAAAGGAAAAGCAGTGGATGATCAAACACGAAATGCAATTGTAAGTACCAGGGGCAAACCTGTTCCAGCAAACCAGTTTTGCTGGAAGCCAGCTTTTTTTGTATTCACTCTTGCCTTGATTTTGGTCTTAAGATGCTTAATAATAGTTAGCTTATATTATACTAGAATTCAGTTAGTATCAGTTAGTAATAGTTAGCTTATATTATGACTCTGTTTGCTTATATTATACTAGAATTCAGTTAGTATCACCAAAACTGTTTCACCAAAACTGTGTAACAAATTCAGTTAGTAATAGTTAGCATCAGTTAGCAATACTGTTAGTACTGTTAGAATCAGTTAGCAAATCTGTTAGGTAGTTGCATTTCTTGCAAACTGATGCATGTATCTTAGGTAGCATATATATGTGCACTGCTGTTTTGCTGTTTGTTTTGCTGTTTTGCTGGAAGCCTTGTTTGCTGTTTTGCTGTGTAGTTTTGCTGGACTCATATTAAATTGCTTTTTAGGACTCATACCTAATAGAGAAGAACAAAAGCATATCCCTACAGCTGTGTAAGTAGAGAAGAGGAGGAAGCATACTTCACCAAAACTGTTTCACCAAAACTGTGTAGCAAATTCAGTTAGTATCAGTTAGTAATAGTTAGCATCAGTTAGCAATACTGTTAGTACTGTTAGAATCAGTTAGCAAATCTGTTAGGTAGTTGCATCTCTTGCAAACTGATGCATGTATCTTAGGTAGCATATATATGTGCACTGCTGTTTTGCTGTTTTGCTGGAAGCCTTGTTTGCTGTTTTGCTGTGCAGTTTTGCTGTTTTGCTGTTTTGCTGGACTCATATTAAATTGCTTTTTAGGACTCATACCTAATAGAGAAGAACAAAAGCATATCCCTACAGCTGTGTAAGTAGAGAAGAGGAGGAAGCATACTTCACCAAAACTGTTTCACCAAAACTGTGTAACAAATTCAGTTAGTATCAGTTAGTAATAGTTAGCATCAGTTAGCAATACTGTTAGTACTGTTAGAATCAGTTAGCAAATCTGTTAGGTAGTTGCATTTCTTGCAAACTGATGCATGTATCTTAGGTAGCATATATATGTGCACCGCTGTTTTGCTGTTTTGTTGGAAGCCTGTTTGCTGTTTGTCTGTTTTGTTTCCTCTTGTCAATAAATGTTTTAATTCTTTTGTATTAGGATACTCTTCAAGAATCAGTTGAAAATTCAAGTGAAGATGCAAAAAAAGCATTCCAATTATTGCTTGGCAAAGAAAGGCATGGTAGAACGCGTTGTTATGGAAGAACTATGACGCCATCAATAATGAAGAAAAATGAAGAAATTGCTTCTGTAAAAAAGCAATATTCTAGTAAAATTACAGTCTTGGAAAAGAAGATGCAAACATATGATGCTCTTTTAAAATGTGTGTTGATGCAACAAAATCCAAATTTAAGTGAAGAGGATGTAAACAACTTAATGCAGCGTACTTTTGAAAATGACAGTAGTGAAGCACCACACAATTTGACACCATGTTCTTCTACATCAGCTAATGCTCCTCCTATTGAAAAGGTATATGATCTTGTAGAATGTGTTTTACAATGTTTGTAATGTCATGGATATATAGATAATTTTTGTAATGTTTTATGGTTATAGGTTGGAAATGATTTTGAAGAAGATCTTGAAGATGATCTTGAAGAGTGATGTGAAACAAGTGGAAAAGCAATGTGCTACAAATATGGTTGTAGATTATTTTGTGGATTTTATTTTAATTAATGAACATGTAGATGTGCTACAAACATGGTTGTAGACTATTTTGTTTATATTTTTTGGATTTAGTTTATGTGTCTATATTTTGCGTATTAGTGACAATTGACATGTAGATGATGAATGTTGTTTAATGCATATTACTATAAATTTAAAAAATTGATGTCTATTTTTTGTTAGTATTACTATCTTATCTTATCCTTTTTATGTCCGGTGCTTTAAATAATTAGGTTTAGTTTTAAGTCTTCTTAGTTTCTAATCACAAGTAACCCTATCAAATAATTGATAACAATTAAATAAAAGTAGTAAAAAAGTTATTTAACCAAAAGCAAGGCAATAGTTTGCTTATAAAAAAAAATAAGGCAACATTTTTTAAACCGTGGTTTAAAGTTTTAGGCCACACTTATTTATGCGTGGCAAATAGAAAACCGTGGCCGGAAACCAGACTGATAAACCGTCGCCTATTTTATAGCTCTGGCCACGGTTTCGAAAATTCGTGGCCTAATGTTAAAAAACCGTCGCCTAAACGAATAGGCAACGGCCACCTACCCCACGCCTCCAAAACCGTGGCCTCAGGTTTAGGCCACGTTTTTTTCACTTCTGGCCACGGTTTTTGGCCGTTGCGTAAACCTCTTTTTGTTGTAGTGAGATGAAGATTTGTTTAAAATAATAACTAAATATCTAATATATATTTGTTGCTGGAATTAGTTTCACAAGTATCAATGTGGCTTAGTGGTATTAATTCGTTTGCCACTAGAGGTCAAGGGTTCGAATCCAATGTGGCATGTAGTGCCACGTGTCACAGAGGCCTAATAACATGGTGACACGTGACACTGACGTTAGGGGTGTAACTGGATAAAATTACATTTTACATTTTTTTAACAGAAAAATTAACAGGAGGGGGTACCTGGATAACGTTACATTTTACAAAGATGTTTTTTTAAAACTTTTTTTTTCAGGGGTAACCGGATAAAAAAAGACTGTGGGGTGTATGGTACAGACAGTTGTCGCACATGCTATACCGGGCACGTGCGACAAGTATAGCACGTGTAACCTACCTCCCAAAGAAGAAAAGAATAATAAACCAAGAAAATATCAAAAAGAAAACATGGAACTATAACGTTAGTGAAGAACAAGAGACAGAAAAACCAGTGTTTGCCTTTCATCGCTGGTCGCCTGGTCTCACTGTATTCTCTGATGGTAATCGATACATCGTTTCCACCAACATCGAAAAGGAGAAGAGTCACAAGCGTTTATTCAATGGTATGTATTCTCAATCACCAAAATTTCCCACCCTGATTTTTTGTTCTCTAGTTTAATCATCTTATTTGATGGGTTTTTTGTGTTCTTTTAATTTTGTTGGTTTTTTCTTATTTGATGGGTTTATTTGTTTAAAAGCTGTTAATTTGTCAATTGACATTGATTATTGATATTGTGTGCTAGGGATTTTTTAATCATTAAATTAAAAAATGTGCAAAAAAGAAATATTAGAACAATTGAATTATGCAATATGAAGAGTTCAAAAAGTGCAGTTGAAAATATGAATGAGTTGGTATTAAGTTAAGAAGTTTTAATCTTCTTTGGTCTTGAGTTGTTTCTTGTATAGAAAAAACACATTCTTTGTTGATGTAGTTGAAATGCAACTATGCAAGGGGTCAAAGAAACCATGCCAATGAGATTAAGGTGTGTGAATTGGAAAATATTGGTTATGAAGAATTGCCTTTCAAATTTCATTATTGGATTTCTTTGATGAATTAATTCACCACAAGTAAACTCCTTTCTCACATCTTGAAATTCTGTTGAATAAATGGTAATATTGCTTCCTTGTGATTTGGTGGTCACTAGTTCAAATCCGTTAAATAGCCTCTTCGCTTATGGGTAAGGTTGCGTACATATATCCTTCTCAGAGCCACCTGGTCGAAATCCCGTGCACTAGGCTGCCCTTTAACATTTCGGAATAGCTATCCGTGTACTCAGCATTTTATCAATCAGGAAAGATTAAGATTCTGAAACATGGTATCAGAAGAGCTTCAAGCCTCTGATGGCGATTCCACTCGCCACTCGGAGCCGCAGCCTTCGCCTTCTGCATCAGTAATGCTGTCGCTCTCTGCCACGCCGTCTTATCACTCTTCAGCTTTTACTGTAATTTTCGAAAAACTTGACACAGAGAACATCTTCTCTGGTGTCAATAATTTAACTGATTATTGATTGATTATGCACTCAAATTTAGTAGATAAATGGTCTGTCATGCTCATGTGCGTCATATACAATTTGTTCATGGTAAAAGAAGTTGGCGATTTCTAAATTCCCTTCTGAAAGACCTTATTTTATTTATTAATTTGTTAAATTGAAATAGTGATGAGAGAGGTCACAACTCCACATGTTTTATTCTCTGAAAGAATTGTTGTCTTTTTGGCCTTCTGTGACTGTGAGAGCACCATGTCTCTGAAATAATTATCTTTGGTCATTTGTCATTTGTGAAACATCATATCATAGTACTGTTCCAATGCATATGTATTGTTTATTGTATTTATGCATCTGCATTGCTGCTAACTCAATCTGCTGTTTATCTCATCGTTTCTTTTACTCTCATGTTTTATGACAACAGGCAACAATTGCAGATATGCATGAAAGGTTTGGGCGAGAGATTCGTGTTTTTGATACATTTTCACTCTCTCCATCACCAAATGCAGCTGGAAACAATGGTACTAGCAACTTAACTTTGGCAATCCTTAAGCCTTCAGATAAATGTGCATTTAAAATTTCAAGTATTATTGTTTGTATATATAATCTTCCTCATGTATCCTGATTAAACTCATATTTCTTGTTTGGTATTTGTGTAGAAGATGTGACCGACAGCTTCTATGAGTTTACTGCTGAAGATTATCACAGAATTTTGGCTACTAAAAAAGAAGGTAAAATCGATCATTATCATTCACATGTGAGTGAAGAAGTCTATTGATCACTGGCTGTGAGCTTCTGTTTGCTGTTGACAGTTTAATATTAATGCATGAAAAGGAGATATAAAACATTATTAAATATATAGTACTTGTCAAGGGATGCTCATGCTCACTAAGATAGTAAGATATCCCTTAACGACATTGTTATTTTAATGTATTAATTTATGTACAGAAAAATTCTTGAAGACTCGAAAAATCCGAGAAGCAGAAGAGGCAGCTCGTAGGTCAAGAACAACCAAAGTATTGTCTACTTTCTTCTTTCCTTCACAAAATTATGATATCACCCTTGAAGTATTTGATTCCAATTCATATGAGATATGTTTATTTTCTTGAAGGATCATAAGATTTTATGAATATTTTAATAAGTCTAATCAATAAGGGGTGAACTGATCTTTACATTTGGTTCGATCTTGTTAGCAGGCTGTTATTAGAGTTCGCTTCCCGGATAATCATACATTGGAAGCTACCTTTCGCCCATCAGAAACCATACAGAGTTTAATTGATCTCCTCAATAAAGTGATTGCACATCCAGATCAGCCATTTTATTTATGTAAGCATATTGATATCAATAGCTTGTGTGGTGATATATGTAATTGGAACTTGCTAGCTATGAAGCACCGACACGTAGGCACCGACATAGACACATGACACGACACTGACACTGACACTGACACGTAGGCACCGATTATAATTTGAAAAATGGAAGTAATTGAAGTGTTAGTGTCAGCGTCTGACACGACACATGTCGGATACCAGACACCTGAGGTGTCGGTGCTACAGAGCTTGCTAGTAATTAATAACATGATTCGCAGTCTTTTGACTCATTTACCGTCAGATTAACATGCCCAATCATCATCTCTTGATATGAATTTTAGAAGATTTTAACCTCTTGAAAGTTAATTTGATTATGGATTGAACTTAAACAAATCTTATGTACTTCTAATGATGTAGATACTACTCCACCTAAGAAGCTGATCAAAGACATGTCCCAGGATTTCTATACTGCTGGTTTCTGTCCTGGTGCCATTGTATACTTTTCATATAATGTTCCAAAAGGTGAGTTCCCACTGTCAGGAGAATAATTTTCCAGAATACTTGTCATATATATATATATATATATATATATATATATATATATATATATAGGGGCTGTATCAAGTGAGAGGAGTTTTAATATGAGAGGGTGAGAGAATTAAATCTGGACCGTATAACAATACATGGGTGGTGGTGATCAAGGTAGTCAAAATCGCGTGCTGGTTCGTAGAATCGCACGTTTTTACGATTTTTGGTCACCTCTGCGAGTTCAAAAGTGAGCAGAGTCGTCACTGGGTGAGAACGGTGGAAGCGTCGTGCTGGTTCGTAAAAGCGGTGCAAGCGGCGTGTTTAATCGTCTTTGCTTTCGGGTCAAAATGCTATTTCGGGTATCCATTACAGGGTTGCGGCGCTGTAGGTTGAAGAAGAACAGTTTTGCACACCAAAAAACCCTAATTTTTAAAACGGCAAAACGCTGTGTTCCATTAAGGGTATTTTTGGTATTTCCAGGAACTTTTTATAAAACGACGCGTTTCATTAAAACGGCAAAACGCTATTCTTCTTCCCTTCCCTACCCTTCCTTCTCTGCGTTTTTTCAGTACGCAACTCCCTTCCTTTACGACGCCTCTGTTTGCTTCTTCTTCCTTCAGAAGCCTTCTTCATGCGTCTTCTTCCTTTACGTCACCTATTTTTCATTTCTGGTTCCAGCGTTTGTATACTGTTTTTTTATCAGAGTTTGTACTCTTCTTTCTTCTGCTTCATCTTCTACAAAATAGAACAGTGGTTTGTGCCTTATGTTCGTTTTCTTCTTTCATTTCTGCCTGCTTTAATTTTTGTCCTGTTTTTGTGCTCTGTTTTATTTCACAAGGGTCTGCCTTTTGACAATCTTATTTGTTTAAAAATTGTGTTTTGCATTTCTTATTTGAACTATATATGACTTTTCTTACAATGATCTTGAATTGAGGTTTATTTGACGTGTTTCATATGCATATATATGAATTTATATCCATATATAAAAAAATTGTAAAATACGTAGACACTTACGAATCGTGTTACGACTCTACGAGTTACGATTCTTAGATCCCCTCCCGAGTTCAGGTAGAAACTCGAATTTAACTACCTTGGTTGTGATTAAAAGGTGGGTGGTTACCACATTGACTTTTTGTTTTAATCTCAACGGCTAATCATTCAATCTATGGTTATTATTCACTCCTCTCACCCTCTCATAATAAAGGTGCTCTCACTTGATACGTTCCCTATATATATATTGAATGTTCATGCCCACATAGTACGGAAAGACTTTGTTGTGCTTTTGGTGACTTGGCAGGAAAGTTGTTTTGGAAATTAGCTGGTAAACTGCCAAAAAATTTCTGCATGCTACTATTTAGCTAACCTGTTACAACTGAATCCCCGTGATATAAATTTTTTTATTTATAAATTCCAATGATTTTTCTGTAATGTGAGGTAGTCTGTTAGTTCACTTTTTAAGGGAGTTGGAACTTGGAAGGATTTTTATGGTCGACTTAGTTAAGTAAAGCTTTGTCCAGTATTTTATCTAAAAGATTATTTTGGGAATTTGCATTTATTGCAAACTACTTAGGTATTCATTTAGGAGAAAACTTTGTTGTTAAATTTTGAGTATTAGTATCAGTAAAAGTATGTGATTGTGAGGCTTTCTAAATTAAGTTGAAAGATTAAGCAGACCTCTATAAATATAATATGGAGGGAAGCTGAGTTTATTACTAGACTCGGAAATAAGTAAGATGATTGTCTTAAGAGTATTCATTAATGAGATAAACTTGTTTGTGTCTTCCTTATCTATACACTAAACAGCACTACTGAGTGAATTTTATAAATTGAAATTAGAATCGTTCTCAAAGGAGCCTATTGAATCATTGGGATTTTCTTCTTAGGAAAATAAATCCTTGAGGACTGTGTCCCTTGAGACCTTCGGATACTCTATTTTGTGGTTCAGCATTGTGTTCATGGTCCATGCTCTATATTTGTGGTTTGTGGGGTGTTGTGTTCTATTGGATTATGGGGATTTTCGTCTTAGGTAAATAAATCCTTGAGGATGGTGTCTCTCCACACACCTTAGGCTACTCTATTTTTGTGGTTCTGCATTGTGTTCATGGTCCACTCTATATTTGCGGTTTGCTGTGTACTATACGACAATAAACGACACCGAGTTCAAATTCAATTATCATTTGTGTTATTTTGCACAGTACACCTCCATGAACTTGGACTGCTCATTAATTTGAATTATACTGCTAAAGGACTGTGGTGATTTATGCAACTCTCACTTGATTTGGAATTTAGCAATGAGCAAGCTTTGATATACTAACCTTTATTAGTTTTAATATGATACTTAGGTGATAGCAACCATGATGGACCTTACCTACTAGAAGAAGTTATGTCCTTAAAGGGTTTGGATGTTGTCAATGATCAAGGTCAGCCATCAGAGCCTGTGGACTCTGCACCAGTGCCCACTGAAGCCGCAACACAATCTCCGGCCGTTGAAGAACGAAAACCGGCTGAGAAAAAGCTTGTTAAACCAAAGTGGTTGAAA
This sequence comes from Astragalus membranaceus, assembly GCA_039519185.1. Classification (NCBI taxonomy): domain Eukaryota; kingdom Viridiplantae; phylum Streptophyta; class Magnoliopsida; order Fabales; family Fabaceae; genus Astragalus; species Astragalus membranaceus. Next base: position 22,045,378 of record CM076852.1, read on the forward strand.
ATGTGATTACACTTGTTCCAAAGTGGTGCATTGGTTTGTTGTTGCAAGGCATTTCCCTTGTTCTTTGCATATATGTATGTATAAATGATTCATTTTGGTGATTCTTCTCTTGGCTAATTTTAAGCTATGTAGCACCGGCGCCTTAGGTTGTTGAAGACGTGTCCGGTGTCCGACATGTGTCATGTCAGGCATGACACCGATACCGACAATTCAGTTGCTTTCATTTTTTACATTAAAATTGGTGTCTACGTGTCTGTGTCGTGTTTGGTGTTTGTATCTGTGTCGGTGCTTCATCGATTTTAAGTTCTATCATGTTGTCAATTGGCATATATGGATCTTAATTTAGTGAATGTGTCATGCCAAATCCAAAAGATTGCACCATAGTTTAGTTTCTCTTCTCTTCCTGCCCCCTTTACTGATTATTCCTCTTCCCAAGCTATAATAATGAATTTGCAGATAATGTTTAAGTGAGAAAGACTTTATCCTCATTCAATTTTTCATGCACACTTAATTTTTTTTTGACCAGAAAAAACCCATCTCATTTTATTATAAATAATAGTATTAATACAGGTTTGTCAAAAAAAAAGTATTAATACAAATCAAAAATTTTAGAGCTAGCATATAATCTAGACGTCTTGCTAGTGTGTGAGCGGCAAGATTCGCGCTTGTCTCCTAGTGAAGCTAACCTAAAAGCTTTGATAACGTAAAAGAAGCCGCTTACAATATAAAAAAAGTGCACCTAGCTCCGAATTTAGATGAAGGTCCTCAATGCACACTTAATTTTACCAACTATCTATTCATTGGTTTTTTTAGTATTGAAATATTAAAACAGTGAGGATATTTTGGCCAAATTTTTTTATAGAGATTATTCCTTTTTTAAATAAAAAAAGAAAAGGAAAGATGAGAGTAAAAATGGTGAATTTGATACTTTTTAATTTTTATGCGTAAGTGCATTTTTTTTAATCAAACAGGCAGTCCCGAATTTATTAATAAAATAAGGACAATAATAGAATGCCCAACAAGGCCTCTAAAATAAACAACCATAGAACTCTAATGGAAGAAATTCTAAGGCGAACAGAAAACCCGAAAGGAGGCAGCGCAACACCTGAGAGTCCCCACACAACCTCCACCCACCACCTCCTAAACTCACACTCCAAACCACAACAGCCTGCATCACCTCGCTATCCTCACATTAAGCACATCACAAAGCATAGAGGTTAGAGGTGGAGGCCCGGAGACGATTGGGAGGGGGCAAAGAGGCAGTAGGCAAAGGGGGAGGAGCCCGACGATCTACAAACTGCAATCTGGCGTCCGACAAGGTACAAACTATCGAATCAGCACCCACCGACAGCACACCCCCAGATATCCGGCACCGGGACTCCAGCCACCATCGCGAAGTCGTGCTACCGGCCAACACCGCGACAACACCTAGCTTGATCAAGGTAGCCGAGCCACCAACCACCACCGCGGCCTTGCGCCCTGGCCAACACCGTGGCACAATCAAGCAAAACCGTGAGCGACAGGGAGAAGTACCCACGACAAAAGGAGAGGAGGCGTGACTGCGGGTCCAAAGTCCGAAACGACAGCCACCATTGCGATCATCAGACAAACCACCGCGAACCACCGCGAAACACCGCAAAACACCGCATCAGAACCAACCCCTGCGCGAACATAGCCACAAACCACCGCGAACAGAAGCACTCCATAGTACCTCCAAAAGCGCCCAGATCCACCAACAGGGAGATCCGACCATCAACGCCTCGGGGGAGAGGCCTTGGACGGCACAGAGGAGATCAGATCCGAGGAAAGGGAGCCCCCAACAGCGGATCCAGCCCAAGCAGCGCCCAACCCATTTTTATTAACTTACAGCCACCGGAACAACCGAAGTCGAAGATCGAACCACGAAACGGCGACGGCGCAAGAAATCCAGATCCAGGACCAACAAGCCTTCGCGGACCAACATAGCAGAACCGCAATATCAAGATCAGCAGAACAATATCACGATGCAACAGAGCTATCCAGATCAGCAGAAGAGCACAAGGCGCAGAGATCCAGCCCTGAAAACAAAACAACAATAGATCCTGCGAAGATCCAACAGAAGAGAAGATCCAACAGAATCGTGAAACCCAGCTCCCGATCCAACAGAACAAACGCGAGCCAGGAAGAGAGACGCGAACAGATCCAACAGAAGAGAAGATCCAACAGACAGCCCAGCTCCCGATCCAATAGAACAAACGCGAGCCAAGAAGAGAGACGCGAAACAGGAATCGCGAACAACCAGATCCACAAAGAGGAGCGCGGATTCGAGCACAATCCAAACAGGCGGTGCCGCGGGACAGCCGACGTGGACTGGACAAGCAGACCCAACCCACGCGATCGGAGGAGAAGAGGTTGCGACGGAGGACCGCTGAGAGGAAAGGGGAAGAAAACCGGGGAGGGAGCCCCCCCCTTCCCAGCGGTATTTTTGACTACACTACGTAAGTGCATTTTGATTTAAAGGGTAATATATTAAATAAAGTTTGATCTTACAAAAAATATCCGGCAACGCCGTGGGTCTATGTGATGATATTTTTTTGTTATATTGTTATTGGTGCACAGTTTCCACCGACTTTGCCGATGACTAATCTATGTCGGAGAACCTGGCTGACCACGTGTATACCCAACAGAGTTTTTGTCGGTCCGTGTGGTTCTCCCATCCCAACAGAGTTTTTGCCACACTCAAGATTTGAACCCGAAACCTTGAGGTGAGATCCAAACTCAGTTACCACTTGGACCAACTCATGCTGGTCTATGTGATGATATTTAAAAGGGCAGAATTAAAACAATGTTTTTAAAACTTGAGTAAACAATAAAATAGAGGGACATTTGGTTCATAGTTCAATTGATTTAACCATTTATTTGACTCGACCATCTATTTATTTTTTAGTGATCTAATTCAAAAATGGTCGAGTCAAATAAATGGTTAAATCAATTGAACTTGTTGATGTATTTGGATTGCTATTGAAATTAGTTCGACTACACTTTTATATGTTTTTGGGCTACTCGTTGATGTTGTAGTTCAACAGAATTGAACTAATCGTTAAACTGGCCAATTTTCGGTTCAACTTATTTAAACAATAAATTCGATTCTCATAACACTGCTATAAATATAATAAAATAGTTAATCTAATGACATCTGATTTTTTCTTTCTATAAACCGGGTATTTTTGCTCGCAACTATAGAGAAAAAGAGGATTGCCAAAGAAAATTTTTGCTCATCGCATATGTAAATTAATTATTATTTTTTATATCATTAACATTAACATGCTATGTTCTTAGTTGTTGGGGGATAAGACACGGGAAAGAGAGAAGAAAAGGAAGTGGCGGCGCAAGGTACAGCAGGAATAAGTAGGGCAATATAATATTAGGTAAAAGCTGCACTGAATTTCATAAAAGTAGGTTGTAATTACATGCTACTGACATCACTATATATATACAATGAAACAGGCCCAGGCCCATAACTTCGACTGGCCCATTTCGACTAGGTTTCTAACTACACCTATCATAATTACAAGCAATAGAATTACTAGGCATATCTCAATATTCCCTCCTAATTCACATTGCTGAGCGACATCATTCCAAGCATTGTTCTCAGTTCTTCGAATCTTCCCTTTTGCAATGGCTTGGTCATTGCATCAGCTACCTGAAGTTCCGAACAGCAATATTCCAGATTCAGCTTCTCATTGTTTACTTGGTCACGCAGGAAGTGATATCTGGTCTCTATGTGCTTCGACCTACCATGTGCAACAGGATTTTTGGCGAGATCTATCGCAGACTTGTTGTCGATCAACAACTTCATTGCTTCGACCCTGTGCACTCCAATTTCGACCAGTAGCATGCTCAGCCATGATGCTTGACATGCTGCAAAGGAAGCAGCTACATACTCTGCTTCACAGGAGGACAACACAACAATACTTTGCTTCTTCGAGCACCAAGAGATGGGTGTCGAACCATACATAAAGACATACCCACTTGTGCTTTTTCGATCACTCCTGTCTCCACTCCAGTCGGAGTCAGTGTAGCCAAACACTTCATTACCACTCTTCGACACACTCTTGCTAGGGAACAGAATACCATAACTTTGTGTTCCCTTTACATACCTTAGTACTCTTTTTGCAGCTGCCATATGAGAGCTTTTCGGCTTCTCCATGAATCTGCTGATCATTCCGACACTAAACATAATGTCAGGTCGAGTGTTGCACAAGTACCTCAGGGAGCCCACAATCTGTTTGAACAAGGTGGCATCTACTTCAATCCCTTCGTCGTCTTTCGACAGCTTGCTGCTAGTGTCTGATGGTGTCGAAACTTCCTTGCAGTTGCTCATGTCGAATCTTTTCAGAATATCAGCTGCATACTTCGACTGGTGCAGGAGTATACCCTTACTTGTCTTGGTAAACTCCATCCCCAAGAAATATGATAGATGTCCTAGATCACTCATTTCAAATTCTGACATCATCACTTTCTTGAAGGCTTCGACTTCGACTTCATTGCTGCCAGTTACAAGTAGATCATCTACGTACAGGCACAACAACAACTGAGTCGAGGTTCCATTCTTCTTCACATACACTCCATGTTCATTAGTGCATCTAATAAACTTCTGAGCCAAGAGGAATCCATCAATTCTCTTGTTCCACGCTCTTGGAGCTTGCTTGAGCCCATACAGGGCCTTCTCCAGCTTATAGACTTTGTCTTCTTTACCCTTCGACTCAAAACCAGGTGGTTGACAAACATAGACTTCCTCCTCCAGAGGTCCATTCAGAAATGCTGACTTTACATCCAGTTGATGCAGGGGCCAGCCTCTATGACTTGCCAATGCTACTACCAATCTTATGGTTTCGATCCTGGCTACTGGGGCAAAGACCTCATTGAAATCCAAACCGGGTTTCTGCAGAAACCCTTTGGCTACTAGCCTGGCCTTGTACTTGGCCACTTCTCCATTTGGCTTGACCTTGGTCTTGAAGACCCACTTCACCCCTATGGCTTTCTTTTCTTTTGGAAGTTCGACTAGCTTCCAAGTATCATTCTTTTCGATTGACTTCAACTCGTCAACCATTGCTTCCTTCCACTGCTTGTGACTAAGGGCTTGCTCCAGGCTCACTGGTTCTGCTTCTGCCATTAGTGCAAAGTGTGTCAGGTCTCCCTCTGCTGTAATAGCAGAATCTGGGTAAGTGTCGAATCCTTCTAGTCTTACTGATCTCTGCCTTTCCCTTTGCGACCTCCTTAAAGGTTCGACAGCAATGGGTTCTTCTGGCTCTTCAGTTTCGACCTCTTCATTCTGATTATCTCGATCAGAGACTTCGTCGAAGTCCATCATTGTAGTTTTCTCACAGCCTTCTTCCCAGTTCCAATGTTTCGACTCATCTACTACGACATCTCTGCTTTTCACTATTTTCTTCTGCACAGGATCATACAGTTTGTATGCTCCTGTCGAATGATAGCCAACAAGGATCATCTGTTGTGCTCTATCATCCAGCTTGCTTCTTAGTTGCTCAGGGACATGTCTATAGCATACTGAGTCAATTATTCTGAGATGCTTGACACTTGGCTTTCTTCCTAGCCAAGCTTCTTCAGGTGTCTTTCCAGTCAATCTCTTTGTGGGACATTTGTTCAGAATGTACACTGCTGTGGCTACAAGTTCTCCCCATAAACTATGAGGTAACTTCTTCTCCTTCAACATACTTCTTACCATGTTGAGGATGGTCCTGTTTTTCCTCTCAGCAGTACCATTATGCTGAGGCGTGTAAGGTGCAGTGACTTCATGCACAATTCCTTCTTTCTCACAGAATTCGACAAATCCATGAGAATTGTACTCACCACCTCCATCGCTTCTAAGGGTTTTGATTTCACACTCACTCTGCTTTTCAATCATTACCTTAAACTTTTTGAATATTTCTAGTACTTCACTCTTCCTTTTGATCAAATACACCCAGGACATTCTAGTGTATTCGTCAATGAAGGTGACAAAGTACTTATTCCCTCCTAAGGAACATACTTCGAAAGGACCACAGACATCAGAAAATATCACCTCTAGCTTCTTCTCTGCTCTGCTAGGTACTTTTGATTTAAACGAGTTTCTTGGTTGCTTCGACTTGCAACAACTCTCGCAAACTTCGACAGGTACTTTTACTGCAGGCAACCCCTGAACCATCTTCTTTTCATGTAGTTGACTCAAGCTCTTGAAGTTGAGGTGGCCAAATCTTCTGTGCCACTTCCAGTGCTCCTCTTCGACAGTACTCTTGAGGCAATGTTCTTCGACTACTTGCAATTTGATCTTGAAGGTTCTGTTACTCTGCATTAACACCTTCAGGATCAACTTCTTGGTCGAATCAAACAGGCTGAGACTGTTATCACCCATTTCGACGGTGAATTTCTTCTCGATCATCTGCCCAATACTTAGCAGATTGCTCTTCATATCTGGTACATAAAATACCCCTTGGATGTAGCACCACTTACCATCTTTCGACAGGAACTTTATGGTACCTACTCCTTCAGCAGTAACTCTACTGTTATCTGCAAACCTTATCTTCTTGCTTATCTGCTCCAGTTCGACAAACCACTCCTTGTGACAACACATGTGATTTGAGCATCCTGTGTCGAGATACCATTCGACAGACTTCTCTTCAGTCGAATTTGTATCAGCCTTCAACAACAGTAATTCTGGGTCAGTAGCTGTCATGAATGACAATTCTTCATTATCATTGCTGGCAATGTTGGAGGCATTACCAGTGTTTCCACTGCCCTACCACACACACATCGCACAAGTATTTTGAGCATCACAAGTGAATCCACTTATACAAGTGTTCCCACTATTTTGCTCGCTACTTTCAGCAATTCCTACATCGAGTCGAATCTCATCTTCGACAGCCATCAACATTAACTCCTCTGAGTCAGAGTCTGAGTCATCATCATTAGCAAACTTGGCTTCTGCATCTTTATCCCTAGGAACTTTCTTGTTTTTACACTTGTTCCTATAATGCCCAAATTGCTGACAGTTATAACACTGAACTTTCGACAGGTCTCCCTTCTTCTTGTCGAAAGATCCTTGTTCTTTCTTCTTACTGCTTGATCCCTTTTGTCTACCCTTCTCCTTGTTGCCTGCCTTCCAATTTCTCTTAGAGGAGTATGAAAGCAAGGCTTGTTCAGTTTCTTTCTCTGAACTTCTCTGCCTTATTCTCAATTCATGCGCCTCTAAGGAACCCTGAAGTTCATCTAACTTCAATGTATCTAGGTCCTTGGATTCTTCAATAGCAGTAACAACGTAGTCGAATTCCAGGGTTAAGGATCTGAGTACCTTTTCGAATTTCTTTACTTCAGTCACAGTTTCACCATTACCTTTCATTTGATTAGTTAATGCTACTAACCTCGTAATGAAATCTCCAATCGATTCTCCATCTGTCATCTTCAAGCCCTCGTACTGCTTCCTGAGCGACTGTAGACGTATCTTCTTCAGCCTATCTGCTCCTCCATACGAGTTCTTTAGGATGTCCCAAGCTGCCTTTGCTGAATCACAGTCGATGATCAGGTTCAGGATGTTGGAATCAACGCATTGGTGAATCAAAAACAGCCCTTTTCCATCTTTCTTCCTCAGCGAATGGTGGTTGTTCCTCACCGCTTCAGTGGCGTTCGCTGCCAAGGGTGGAACACCATCATTCACGACATCAAGAACATCTTGATATCGAAACAGCACCTTCATCTGCGCACACCAGCGTTCATAATCCTTTCCGTCGAAGATTGGGAGGTTCCCCGGAATACCTCCACCAGAGTTGTCTCGCGCTGCCATGAATCTTGATAGATTTTGTAAGGATCTAACAAGCTCTTGATACCAGTTTGTTGGGGATAAGACACGTGAAAGAGAGAAGAAAAGGAAGTGGCGGCGCAAGGTACAGCAGGAATAAGTAGGGCAATATAATATTAGGTAAAAGCTGCACTGAATTTCATAAAAGTAGGTTGTAATTACATGCTACTGACATCACTATATATATACAATGAAACAGGCCCAGGCCCATAACTTCGACTGGCCCATTTCGACTAGGTTTCTAACTACACCTATCATAATTACAAGCAATAGAATTACTAGGCATATCTCAATATTAGTGTGTACCATAAAGGTTCGTTTTTATTGATTTTATAATGGAACTTCATAATTGAATAGACATTATACTTAAGTTTAGTCAAACTTGGCTTGCCCAGAATATATTTGTTGATGTATTTGTACTAATATTTTATTTAAACTTTTTGAAAAATATAAATAAATGAATAAAATGATGATGATGGTGACAACATCTCATTTATAAAGAAAAGTGCTAAATTTGTTTAAAAAATGAATTTAGATTTTGCAAATGCACTCCCTTGTTTTCTTCTACAATAAGGCTGACATTAACATATTCGGGTTTTTACCTCAAAAATTAAAAACATATCTGGGTTTCTTTCAACTTAATTAAATTAAAATTTTAAAGTCATTAAAAATTCACTTTTTTTTTGGTAATGTTAAAAATTTACTTCTAACTTCGCTAAAAATGAGTTTTTTGTTTTATATCTCCTCAGCTTATTTTTTTTATGAATTCTCTCCTTAAAATTTTTGTAACAAAAATGTTTCTTTATTTATTTTTGTCGCCCACATATACTTCTAATGTATGCTAAAAATTACATATTAAACACAAAAATTATTATTATTTTATTGAAAAAATACAAACAAAATAATGAATAGTTTCAGATTGTCTATTGGATTTATTGTAGAAACCATTTTCAAACAAAAAAACAAAAGCTGTATAATTAATGTTTTTTTTTAAATTATGCATAGAATCTATGAAGTCAAGTTGTATATGACCACCATTATTTCTTGTCGGATTCACATGATTACAAATACAAAATCAAAATTTCCTATTGCAATATCATACTTTACTAAATTAATACGGAGCTCCACTCATCTTTCACATTTTATGTTCGGCTCCTATGGTTATTTTTTTTGATAAGCGATGATTCATTGCAACGAGCATTAGGGGTGCTCAAAACCACATTTACAAATGGTTAATACAAAGGGAGGCATTATGCCACCAAGAAGAAAAAGAAAAACAAGAGTGACTACCCGCCCTATAGATATACCAACTCCAAGAGATACATTTGATATGCGATACAATAAGATCTACACTAGGTTCCCCCCCCCCCCCCCCTTAAAAATTAAATTGTTCCTAGCAATCCAAATACACCAACAAGTTGCAAGTCAAATAATGTATCTTGTTCTTTGCGTCTTTTTCCCGGAAAACACAGCACCGAAAGATAGAAAGTGCTCCACAATATTGTCATTGGGACTATGATGCAACCCAAGCCAAACACTCACTTTTGCCCAAACTTGTTTTGCCAAGAAACAATTACAAAATAGATGCATTAAATCTTCAGTTTGCTGATGAAAAAAGGGGCAGCCAGCTTCTTCCTCAGTATGAATAACATGACGGGCTAGCAATAACGCACGAGTAGGAATAACATTGGAGAAAATACGCCACCCAAAAATACTAATTTTCGACGGCACATCAGAATTCCAAACCTCCCGAAACACAGCTGCTGAATCGATTTCAGCAGACACAATAGTAACCGAAGGCACTGCTGCTGAATCGGTTCCAGCAAAGACAGCAGTAGCCGAAGGCACTGCTGCTGAGTCTGATATAGCTGCAGCAGAAACAACAGTCATACACAATCCCTCCACATGGCCATATGATGATTTAACTGAATGTTGTTTGTGCTGCTCCAAAAACCATTTCCAGCTTACTTTTGAGTCACAACTGGGCTTTACATTTTGCAAAATATCCATCAAATTGTTTGCTTCCTCCTGAATCAGCTGCGTGCCATCTCGTCTTCTCGGAAAATTCCACACCCACTGATCATCTCTCCAAAAACCAGCCTCAGACACCAGGATATTTTTTCGATCACAACCTGCAAACAAAAGAGGAAATACCCTGTATAGGGGCTGATGACCCAACCAATGGTGATTCTAAAAATCCACACCTTCTCCACTCCCCAAACCCCTTCTAATGCAAGCATTAAACCACCCAACATCAACCACATCATCACCATCTTTAGGAAGACAACATTGTTTTGTTTATCTTTAGGAAGACAACATTGTATTAGGAAGACAACATTGTTTTGTTGAGCTGAGAATTATAAGGAAGATAAATCTTTTCCACTATATATCACTTTTTCGTTTACACCAATTTCACTTTTATTACCTTATTTGAAATTCCTAAATCTAAATTGATTAATATTTTTCTCAATACAAACACCTAGGCCAAAATATTTCATTAGACATAAAATAAGGTGCGTTATAAGGTGATGAATCAATCAAGTCTCTTATCGGTGTACCAGTCAAATTAATCGTATGATATAACATAAAATGCTATGAGTGATTGAGATTGTATCAAGTAGCATGAAATCTCAAACGCTCATAGTGTTTTATGTTATATCATACTATCAATATGTCTGGTGTAACACCCCTTTTCTACCCGGAAATTTTTGACCAAAATCAGAGTTTCAAAAATATTTTTCACTACACCCACAAGGGATGCCACATTTACACCATTAAAACATCACACGCCAATAATAAAATTCACCATTAAAAGTAGTACGATACATAGCACGTCATAATTGGGACGAACCCCCTAAACACCTGTTCAGTCTACATGACAGTAACTCCATCACCACGCAGCGGAATAAAAATAAAGGTTTCAATGAAAAATCAAAACATCACCATAAAACTTCAGAAATTAAATAATAGAGACAACTAAATAAGACTAGCGTTCATCCCCCCGAGTGCTACGTATCAGAGCGACGACACCGACTCTACTAGCGAAGGTAGACATGCCTTCACTCGCAATCACCTGCACGTTACCAGCATAGGGGTAACATTCAAACAGAAAGGGTGAGATATCTAACATTATAATAGCATGTATGATAGGCAATATGCTAGAGTTATGACAACTATATCCACCGCTTCACAACAATATCAATTGCAGTCACCAAGAATCATCACCAATGTCATGAGTAAATGAATGAGATGCAACCCACACCAACGGGTATATGCATGTGGTACCAATCATCACCAATAAAATAGCCAATAAGGGCATCATCACCTATATTATCACCACGTCTTTAAGCATCATCATCATCACCTATAGCTCCAAGGCCGAAGCCTCCATCACCAAAATAATGCATATGAAATGTATGCGACACCATGAACAATCCGTGTGTGTTTAAAAACTCAGTTCGTGTAACATCAGATGGGGGCGCACGACCCGTGCACAGAGGCACACGATCCGTGCGTCTCCATCCGTTTTCCAGAAAACAGACTTTTCATGAGTAAATTCCATTCCGTTCCGATTCCAATTTTGTTCCGATCGATATCCCAACATAACAGTTATTATTCCAGACCAGCGAAAGCGATTAAACAGTCAAACAATATATATCATAAATCGACAATCCAATCAATCCGAGCAATTATGCGATTTACGGTTTTTCGATAAAAACGTTTTCGTTAAGTTTTCACAAAGCGGATTTTCCATAGTATCATTTGAGAAAATAACATGACTTGACAACAAAACGTCCCTAAGCGAGTATAGAACTCACCCGATTTGACGACCTCGCGAGTAATCACGTCCTCACGAACCGTAACCTCTCGAACAATCCCCGTAATCACGTACTCGCACCGAACTCGTCCGATACTCGAAACTGAACTTCGGAACAGCAACCAATCACAAATCCAGCTACTGAACTTCCTCCTTGACTACGAAATTGGCGTCTCTCGAACTTTGGCGATTCGATCCGAAATTTGAGGAACCAACACTTCCAATTTCGCATCCGTTTTCCAGAATCAGTGAGCAGTTTTGTAACACGTGTATCTTGGTCAAATCGTGGCCAAAACCCTTCAAACCAGTGCCCATTCTGTAGATAATCTTGTCTACTTTCTGATGGTCAAAGGTTCATACGCATGCATCCAGTAACTTGGGAGATACACCCGAAACAAGGTGACTGGTCCAGGACAGTGCTTGATTCTGAATCCGAAACTTAAGGACGTGATATCTCCTTCATTTCTCCATGCAATCATACGGTTCTTGTGCCCAAAATGAAGATCTTTGTGTCTAGTTTCCAGAGGGACAAGAATCACGATCATCGGAGCAGTGTACAGAGAGATATCGGTTAAACACTGAAGGTGGTGCAAACGGATTTCTCACAGATTTTCTGTGGAACTTGTAACTTCAACCTCCACCCCTCTATGACTACGAATTTGAGTTCCAAACTGGACCCAAACTCTTCCAAATCGAAACCATCACTGAATCACCTCCAACTTGATCTCTATCAACAATGTAACTTCAGTAGTTTGGTTCTACCACTCTCCATAAGCCTCTATTATCACATGCAAGCAATGCTACTCAAGTTTGGTCAAATGGAGCTTAAGGATACAACAATGGTGAAATGGGTTAGGAGAGGATTGGGGTACTAAAATGGGTATCAAAATGTAGAGGGTGAGAAGCTGGTTTGAATGGTGTGTAGATCCCTCACATGCATCCAAATTTGGCCATAACCTCTCATTCTCCTCCCTCCCTCACACTCATGACTTCTCTCCCTTTCTTAGCTTTCCTTTCTTTAAGTTTCTGGTTCCAGCATTTGGAATGTGTTTGTGTTTTGTGTTTTTGGCTTGGTTCAGCTGGAGTCTCATTTTAAATGAGTGTGCAATTACCTTATTGCCCTTATGTCCAAAATTTTGTTTAAACTTCCATAATTTCTTCCTAAGTCAATTTTAATCACACAATACTTATACAATAATCACATATTGCATATAGTTATGTTCTGTGGAGGATGGTTTAGCCGAAACTCATAAATGTGTGGAAAAGACGAAAATACCCCTGTGCTCCTATTTGCTTAAAATCCCAATTAACTCACCATATCATAATTAATCAATGATGCTAATTAATCATCTTGGCCTCTTGCTAATTTAAATAATTTAAATTAGCGAAATTGAGGATGTTACAATCACCCCAACTTTTAAAAATTTTGTCCTCAAAATTGACAAAACGTACCTCATTCGAAAAGATAGGGATATTTCACCCGCATGTTCTCCTCTACTTCCCATGTCGCTTCGTCGGGTGAAGCACCGTCCCAAAGCACCTTGACAATAGGAATTGATCTCGTCCGGAGCGTTTTCTCGCCACATTCGATGATCCTAATTGGAGTAGGCTGATAAGATAAATCCGGTCTGATGTCAATCGCTTCATAACTTAAGGGTTGATTCGGATCATGGATATACTTCATTATGTGCGATACATGAAACACATCATGTAATCTGGACAATTCTGGAGGTAATGCAATGCGATACGCTACCGGCCCAACTTGCTCGATAATCTGGAAGGGTCCGACATACCGAGGACTGAGCTTCTTCGCTCGCAAAGCAATACCGGTCCCGATGGTCGGAGAAAGTCTCAAAAATACATGGTCTCCTTCTTTGAATTCTAACGGTCTTCTTCTCTTATCCGCATAACTCTTTTGTCGACTCTGCGCGGCTTTCATCCTTTCTCTTATTTGATGGATCTTTTCCGTGGTCTCACGGACCAATTCCGGTCCTAACAATCTTTGCTCACCTACATCCCACCAACACAATGGTGTCCTACACTTCCTTCCATACAATGCTTCATATGGAGCCATTCCGATACTAGAATGGTAACTGTTGTTGTGTGAAAATTCCACCAATGGAAGATGATCCTCCCATCTGCCTCCATTATCAAGTACACAAGCTCTCAACATATCTTCCAATGTCTGAATTGTCCTCTCAGTCTGTCCGTCTGTCTGCGGATGGTAAGCGGTGCTAACACACACCGTTGTTCTCAACGCCATGTTCAATGCTCTCCAAAATCGAGATGTGAACTTGGGATCTCGATCACAGATGATGCTTGTAGGGATTCCGTGCAACTTCACAATATTCTTGAGATACTCATCTGCTAACTTAGCAACCTTGTGATTCGAACGCACCGGAATAAAATGGGTGGACTTGGTCAAGCGATCCACCACTACCCAAATAGAATCATTTCCGGCTTGGGACCGTGGCAATCCCATGACAAAATCCATAGAAATGCTTTCCCATTTCCATTCAGGTACATTTAATGGCTGTAACTGGCCACCTGGCTTCTGGTGCTCTATCTTAACCCTTTGACAAGTCAAGCATCGAGACACAAACTCTGCAATATCTACTTTCATGCCCGGCCACCAGTACAATTGCCTCAAATCTCGATACATCTTGGTAGACCCAGGATGTATTGAGAACTGACTCTTATGAGCCTCCGCTAAAACTTTCCTCTTCACATTCTCATCATTCGGTATGCAAATCCTACCATCAAAACAAATTACTCCATCACTGTCTTCGGTGTAACTCGGCAATCTCTTCCGCGCTTGCAGCTCTACATCAATTTCTTGGGCTGAGCGAATCAGATTTCTAAAGGAACTTGAAATCTGAATATGGCTCAACACTAGCCTGCTCCTTCTTGCCTTCACTCTCAACTTGAGGTCTCTAAACGATTCCACAAAGACATCTCGGGCATCATCAATTCTGCAGTATGGATAGACTTTCTGCTTAAAGCATCAGCCACAACATTAGCCTCACCAGGATGGTACTTTAATTCAAAATCATAATCTTTCAGGAACTCTACCCATCTCCTCTGTCTGTTGTTCAGCTCCTTTTGGTCAAACAAATACTTAAGGCTCTTGTGGTCACTAAAGACTTCGAAACGAGACACATACAGGTAATGTCTCCAAATCTTCAGAGCAAACACAATCGCTGCCAACTCTAAATCATGAGTTGGGTAATTCTCTTCATGCGGCTTCAACTGTCTGGAGGCATAAGCAACCACTTGTTGATTCTGCATTAGGACACATCCCAAACCCTTACCGGAGGCGTCGCAATAGATTTGGAATCCTACGGACGGATCTGGAAGAATCAGGACAGGTGCAGAAGTCAAACTGTAACATCCCCAATTTCGCTAATTTAAATTATTTAAATTAGCAAGAGGTCAAGATGATTAATTAGCATTATGGATTAATTATGATATGGTGAGTTAATTGGGATTTTAAGCAAATAGGAGCACAGGGGTATTTTCGTCTTTTCCACACATTAATGAGTTTCGGCTAAACCTTCCTCCACAGAACATAACTATATGCAATATGTGATTATTGTATAAGTATTGTTGGATTAAAATTGACTTAAGAAGAAATTAAGGAAGTTTAAGCCAAAATTGGACATAAGGGCACTATGGTCATTTCGCCCCTTTTAAGTGAATTCCAGCTGAACCAAAACAAAAACACTACACCTCCATCATTTCCAGAAACTGAATCATAGAAAGGGATTAGAGAGGAGAGGGAGAGAGAGCTAGAGGAGGAAGAAGGAAGGGGATCTTCCACACCCCTTGATGCATGCTTGATCTTTGACCACCATTCTTCACCATTTTCCTTGCTCTTCCCATTGATACCACACACACAACACACATCTTCCTCCTTCTCCAAAACACCATTTTCGAATTCTAGCAAGCTTGGACATCCATGGAGTTCTCATCTTGCATGTTGATGTCAAAACACCAAAAGTGAAGTTTTAAGTCTTGCATGTAAGTTTGAAGCAACACTAGTGTGCATTACCACCCACATTTCGAAATTGCTAGAGAGTATGTGTAGCTTGGTTCTGTGTTGAGTGTTTGGAATCCATTTTGGAGCTCAAATTCGTGGTCATGAATGGTTGAGATTGAAGATACAAGTTCAACAAAAATTTCAGCTGGAAACCCGTAGGAACCCTCTTCGGTATTTAACTAATATCTCTCTGTACACAACTCGGATGAACATGATTCTTGATGATTCAGAAATTAGACACGAAATACTTCGGATTAGGCACAAGAATGAACCGATTTCATTGAGTATGGTGGAAGAAAAAGGAATTGCAAGTTTCAGTTTTGGATTAGAGACAGTTTTGACCCAGTCACCTTGTTTCGGGTGTATCTCCCAAGTTACTGGATGCATGCGTATGATCCTTTGACCATCAGAAAGTAGATAAAATTATCTACACAATGGGCACTGGTTTGAAGGGTTTTGGCCACGACTTGACCAAGATACGCGTGTTACAAAACTGCTCACTGATTCTGGAAAACGGATGTGGAATTGGAAATGTTGGTTCCTCAAATTTCGGATCGAATCGCCAAAGTTCGAGAGACGCCAATTCCGTAGTCAAGGAGGAAGTTCAGTAGCTGTATTTGTGTTGGTTGCTGTTCCGAAGTTCAGTTTCGAGTATCGGACGAGTTCGGTGCGAGTACGTGATTACGGGGATTGTTCGAGAGGTTACGGTTCGTGAGGACGTGATTTCTCGCGAGGTCGTCAAATCGGTGAGTTCTATACTCGCTTAGGGACGTTTTGTTATCGAGTCATGTTATTTTCTGAAATGATATTATGGAAAATCCGCTTTGTGAAAACTTAACGAAAACATTTTTATCGAAAAACCGTAAATCGCATAATTGCTCGAATTGATTGGATTGTCGATTTATGATATATATTGTTTGACCGTTTAATCGCTTTCGCTGGTCTGGAATAATAACTATTATGTTGGGATATCGATCGGAACGAAATTGGAATCGGAACGGAATGGAATTTACTCATGAAAAGTCTGTTTTCTGGAAAACGGATGGAGACGCACGGATCGTGTGCCTCTGTGCACGGGTCGTGCGCCCCCATCTGATGTTACATGAACTGAGTTTTTAAACACACACGGATCGTGCGCCTAGTCGCACGGGTCGTGTGTATCCTTCTGGAACTTTTATTCAACAACGCCCGGATCGTGCGCCTAGTCGCACCGGTCGTGCGTATCTTTCTGGAAATCTTTTACATCTTTGTTCAACAGCGCACGGGTCGTGTGCCTACACGCACGGGTCGTGTGAGACCTTCTGATCTTCAAATTCAGAGTACCTTTTTATCCGTTCCAAATGATTCCAAACCCCTTCTAATCCATTCCCCAAGGTCCCCCAATAATGTAAAGATACCGATGTCATGAGATTGAACATGTTTACTAGAAAACTTGTGTATTATGAACAAAATGGAAGACCGTACTTAGAGAACGCGAGAGAACATATGTCAAGAAATAATAATAATAATACACGGTACTTGACTGATATAATACACGGTACTTGACTGATATGATACACGGTACTTGACTGATATGATACACGGTACTTGACTGATATGATACACGGTACTTGACTGAAATGACTAACAACCCATTGCGGGTACATGGATATATAATGTATAATAAATACAAGAGGAAAAAGAGTGACGACCCTTAGAGGTTAGCATACTAGGGGAGGGGAAGTCACGAGCCCCAAAACCTAGACTCAAGATTGTTTCACCCACTAGAAATAGTGGGATGGGTTCACCAAAGTCAAAGAAGTGCCTATAAAATAGGTAGACTGAGGTGTTATGCTAAAAACATGGAACAAAAGATTGTATGCTTCATGTGTCGCTTAGGAGGGCCATGAGCATAATGATACAGGAACTTAATATATTTCCACGTGGTTGCTTTTTAGGGCCACGAGTTCAAAGCAAAGCATAATGAACCGTTAGAGTTAGTAAGGGGTCTCGATAGGACTCACTGAGATAATGTTTATCTCACCCTTCATATTTGTGGTTTTTACAGAGAAACAGGGGAAAGCAAAGGCGACGAAGCACGGTTAGCCAGTGCGACTCTTGGAGTCATTGAAGACCGAGTTTCATGTTTTAGACCTTTGTCCCATTTATTGTTTCTATGTTATCGATTCTATAACTTTCATTGTTTAAGTTGTAAAATCGTTTCCGCTACTTTATGTTTTGAGTATTGAACACCGGGAATGTGTACGAGTCTTAAGTATAGAAACTTAAGCATTTACAGGAAGTGTATGAGGTTCAGAGAACCATTTGATATATACTATCGAAAGTTTTAGTTGTGTTCAATATTTCAATAACAGGAAGTTACTCTGATGTATGCCATTTAGTGCATTTCGGTGATTCTATATGTTAGAATTTATCGGGGTGTTACACAAACGATCCTTCAATTCCGTGAAACAATTATCACAGTCTGAGTCCCAAACAAACGGCTGACCCTTGCGAGTTAACCGAGTGAGTGGAAGAACCAGCTGGGAAAATCCTTGAATGAATCTTCGATAATACCCAGCCAATCCCAAGAAACTTCTTACTTCAGTAACCGTGGATGGTTTGTTCCCAGTCTACCATAACTTCAATCTTACTGGGATCCACTGCAACACCAGCCCTAGATATCACATGGCCCAGAAACTTAACTTCGGGCATCCAAAAATCACATTTGGACGGCTTAGCATACAACTTCTTCTCTCGGAGTATGTTCAGAACAATTCGGAGATGCTGCACATGCTCCTCAGTTGTCTTAGAGAACACCAAGATATCATCAATGAACACCACCACAAACTGATCCAGATAGGGATTAAAAATCCGATTCATATAATCCATGAATACGGCTGGAGCATTGGTCAAACCGAAGGGCATCACTACGAATTCATAGTGTCCATACCTCGTACGGAAAGCGGTCTTCGGGACGTCTAAAGCTCGCACTGTAACACCCCTTTTCTACCCCTTAATTTGCACGTCATTATCAGAGTACTTTCATTTTCGAAAATAATATTTAATTAGTAGAAAAGAAATGTCACATCTTCATTTATAAAAACTCA
Source organism: Astragalus membranaceus (assembly GCA_039519185.1). Classification (NCBI taxonomy): domain Eukaryota; kingdom Viridiplantae; phylum Streptophyta; class Magnoliopsida; order Fabales; family Fabaceae; genus Astragalus; species Astragalus membranaceus. The sequence continues at coordinate 22,064,157 of CM076852.1, forward strand.
TCGCCTGCGCCATTAAAATTTGTGCAACAACGCAATCGTCACAAAAGTTAAACTTCAAAATAATCTCATCACAGCGGAAATAGCAATAACTCACCAAGTTCGCTCAAACACGTCTCAAAACATCAATAAAATCATTAAACAGCTAGTTAAATAATTTATTAACTTCAACCCCGCCCCCTAGGTGTTACAATATCAGAGAGCGACTCAAAACATCCCAACAGCTATAAAGGAAGGCAGCATGTCCTTCACTCGCAGTCACCTGCAGCGTTGCCACAATAGAGCAACATTCCAAGCAGAAGGGGTGAGAATTCTCAACAAAACATAATTAAGCATACAGTAGAGTAATATGAGCAACCTATCACACAACATCATCGTTATCATCAACTTCATCGTCATTACACGCAAAACCCAAGTCATAGTCACATCACCAGTCATAAACAAAATGTATGCGCATGAAAATGCAACCCACACCTGGGCATATGCATGATGGTACCATACTCGTCATAAATAGCCACTTGGGCACATCGTCACTGATTCTCGTCAATAAGAGGCCGAGGCCTATTCGTCATAATATGCACATGCTATGAGACACTATGGACACATGTGCAATCACCAGATTCAACTCACCCGGAGTACTCGTCATTGTCATCACAAAACACTAATATAGTGTACTCGTCATAGTCACCATAATCATATCACAACTTCCTCATAAAACATCCCATTAAAAATTGGAGTAACAACGTCCTTAAATCTTAAATAACAATGCATTAAAATTTAAGTGACAAACTATATAATAAAAAAAAAATATCCGAGTACAACTTGTCTAAATTTTGTACAACCATCTCATTTTCAACATCACAACTACACTTGAGAAAAACAGTGTGAAAAAACAAAACAGCAGTATTTTTATTTGCAAAACAGCAACCAAACAGCAACTTTTTCATGCGCTAAACAACACTAACAGCAGCATTTTTTATGCGAGAAAAACAGTGCAAAACAGCAGTATTTTTATTTGCAAAACAGCAAAAACAGCATCATTTTTTAAGCGCTAAAAACAGTACCAACAGCGGCAATTTTTCGCGATAAAAACAGTAAAAACAGCATCATTTTTAAGCGCTAAAAACAACACAAACAGCAGCACTTTTCCTTGACAGAAACAGCAAACAGCAATACATTTTAATGCCAAACAGCAACAATTTAATTCTGCAACAGCAGCACTTTTCTTTGATAAAAACAGTAAACAGCCACACATTTTAATGCCAAACAGCAACAATGTAATTCTACAACAGCAGCACTTTTTTTTTGTTGATAAAAACAGCAACAGCAATGCCTTTAAATGACAAACAGCAACATAAAAAAAATTCTGCAAACAGCAACATGAATATTGGACAAACAGCAACATAAAATTCTGCAAACAGCACATGAATAATTGACAAAACAGCAGCATGTTATTATGGGGACAGCAACATAGTGAAATTTCAATTTCTTGGTATCATTCAAATATTCATACTCATATCACTCAATTTATCAAAGTTGCCTTTCAACACCAACAATTCACCAAGCATCAAATTTATCCACACCCCATTCACTAAAAAAAAATCGCAATTCATCTATTTCATCTCCTAGGGCAATTCGCATATCATTAATAATATTTCAATCCATCATTCCTCTTAACCTATCAATTTCGAATTCAACCACCACCAAAAACCCACAAACCCACCATATACCCAATTACGTTAAATTGAAACTCTCACCCTTACCTCGAATTCGTATGACCCGAAACAACGATGAAGGAGTCACGTACAAATCTCCGCAACACGACGAGCCAAGGTCACCAAAAAAAAATCGCAGCAGCCCCCCTCCTCCTCTTACGCAAACCGTGGCCTCACTAAGGTCATGGAGAAGACAACAACAATAGATAATGAGGGATTCAAACTACAACACTTGCAAGAGAAAGAAAAATTGAAGAGAAGGATCAAAAAAGCACATTACCTAAAGCCAAGATGAACAATTCTCCTTCCCTCTTTCCTTGCTAGCCGTCGCGACTTCCTTCCTCTCTCCCTCTCTGATTTCGTTTCTTTTCTTTCTTCTGTGGAATGCGCAATGAGACCCCTCCATAGGGTTTTGGGGTTTTAGGAACGGGCTTGGGTCACTAATTGACTTGGGCCCATTTTACACCACCCTTCTTAATTTTTTTCACCTCCTAAAACAAAACAATTATACTTTAATTATTCCACTTAAATAAATATTGTAATCCCTCAAATAACTTAATTAATTAATCAATTAAATTATTTTAGGGCGTTACACGCACCCTGATTTGGTGATAGCCGGACCTTAAATCAATCTTTGAAAATACAGAAGCTCCCCTCAACTGATCTAGCAAATCATCAATCCTCGGTAGAGGGTACTTGTTCTTGACAGTCACCTTATTCAACTGACGATAATCAATACACAATCTCATACTTCCGTCCTTCTTCTTGACAAGCAACACTGGAGCACCCCATGGTGAGGCACTCGGCCGGATGAACCATTTGGAAATTAGCTCCTCCAGTTGAACTTTCAATTCCCTCAACTCTAACGGTGACATTCTATACGGGGCTATCGAAATAGGTCCAGTGCCTGGGATCAACTCTATAGAAAATTCCACCTCACGATCCGGAGGAAATGAAGGAACTTCATCGGGAAGCACATCAAGAAATTCATTAACAACTTGCACAGAAGATAAATCCTGACCTGTCCCAGTGGATGCAGACAGCATCATGACATAAGCTTCCGCGCCTTGGAACAGATAGTTACTGGCTGAAGTAAAAGAAATAACAACTTCAGAATTGGTCGGTTGTAGCTCCACTGGTTCGGAGGCGAAACCTATTAGTCCGATGAAAACAATCAATATTCACATGGGTTGCAGCCATCCATCTCATACCTAGGACAATATCCACATTCTTGGTGGAGTGTCTGTAGCCTTGATTTTCTAAACATCTGTAGTGTAGACCCTCTCTCGAGCTGAAGTAGGCTTATCTGACTCTTTCTTTCTCTTGATAGGTTACCTTTTAACTTTGCATTCGGAGTTGATGGCTTAACTACCTTCTTCTTTCCAATATTCCCTAAGATGAAACGGGTTTTAAGGAACTTCGGTCTTGATCGAGGACTACATCTTGGTCATCCTTCCATAATTCCGCTTATGATACACCAAGTATTGAGTTGATCAGGCTCAATGTCTCTTAGCATCACAAGTGTAATCACAACAAGGACTAACAAGGAATCGACTCAACCCTAAACTAAGCTAAGCCCGACTAGGTCGAACTGCTCTGATACCATAATGTAACACCCCGATAAATTCTAACATATAGAATCACCGAAATGCACTAAATGGCATACATCAGAGTAACTTCCTGTTATTGAAATATTGAACACAAATAAAACTTTCGATAATACATATCAAATGGTTCTCTGAACCTCATACACTTCCTGTAAATGCTTAAGTTTCTATACTTAAGACTCGTACATAATCCTGGTGTTCAATACTCAAAACATAAATTAGCGAAAACGATTTTACAACTTAAACAATGAAAGTTATACAATCGGTGACATAACTAAATAAAAATACAAAGGGCTAAGCGGAAATCCAATTTCCAATAGTTCCATGAGTCGCACCAGCTAACCGTGCTTTGTCGCCTTTGCCTTCCCTTGCTTCTCTGTAAAAACCACAAATATGAAGGGTGAGATAAACATTATCTCAGTGAGTCCTATCGAGACCCCTTACTAACTCTAGCGGTTCATTATGCCTTGCTTTACACTCGTGGCCCTAAAAGAAACCACGTGGAAATATTTTAAGTTCATGTAACCTTTATGCTCATGGCCCTCCTAAGCGACACATGAAGCATACAATCTTTTGTTCCATGTTTTTAGCATAACACCTCAGTCTACCTATTTTATAGGCACTTCTTTGACTTTGGTGAACCCATCCTGCTATTTCTAGTGGGCGAAACAGTCTTGAGTCTAGGTTTTGGGGCTCATGACTTCCCCTCCCCTAGTATGCTAACCTCTAAGGGTCGTCACCCTTTTTCCTCTTGTATTTATTATACATTATATATCCATGTACCCGCAATGGGCTGTTAGTCATTTCAGTCAAGTACCGTTTATCATATCAGTTAAGTACCGTGTATCATATCAGTCAAGTACCGTGTATCATATCAGTCAAGTACCGTGTATCATATTATTATTTCTTAACATATGTTCTCTCGCGTTCTCTAAGTACGGTCTTCCATTTTGTTCATAATACACAAGTTTTCTAGTAAACATGTTCAATCTCATGACATCGGTATCTTTACATTGTTGGGGGACCTTGGGGAATGGATTAGAAGGGAATTGGAATCATTTGGAACGGATAAAAAGGTACTTTGAATTTGAAGATCAGAAGGTCTCACACGACTCGTGCGTGTAGGCGCACGACCCGTGCGCTGTTGAACAAAGATGTAAAAGATTTCTAGAAAGATACGCACGACCCGTGCGACTAGGCGCACGATCCGTGTGTTTTTAAAAACTCAGTTCGTGTAACATCAGATAGGGGCGCACGACCCGTGCACAGAGGCACACGATCCGTGCGTCTCCATCCGTTTTCCCGAAAACAGGCTTTTCATGAGTAAATTCCATTCCGATTCCAATTTTGTTCCGATCGATATCCCAACATAACAGTTATTATTCTAGACCAGCGAAAGCGATTAAACAGTCAAACAATATATATCATAAATCGACAATCCAATCAATCTGAGCAATTATGCGATTTACGGTTTTTCGATAAAAACGTTTTCGTTAAGTTTTCACAAAGCGGATTTTCCATAGTATCATTTCAGAAAATAACATGACTCGACAACAAAATGTCCCTAAGCGAGTATAGAACTCACCCGATTTGACGACCTCGCGAGTAATCACGTCCTCACGAACCGTAACCTCTCGAACAATCCCCGTAATCACGTACTCGCACCGAACTCGTCCGATACTCGAAACTGAACTTCGGAACAGCAACCAATCACAAATCCAGCTACTGAACTTCCTCCTTGACTACGGAATTGGCGTCTCTCGAACTTTGGCGATTCGATCCGAAATTTGAGGAACCAACACTTCCAATTTCGCATCTGTTTTCCAGAATCAGTGAGCAGTTTTGTAACACGTGTATCTTGGTCAAATCGTGGCCAAAACCCTTCAAACCAGTGCCCATTCTGTAGATAATCTTGTCTACTTTCTGATGGTCAAAGGTTCATACGCATGCATCCAGTAACTTGGGAGATACACCCGAAACAAGGTGACTGGTCCAGGACAGTGCTTGATTCTGAATCCGAAACTTAAGGACGTGATATCTCCTTCATTTATCCATGAAATCATACGGTTCTTGTACCCAAAATGAAGATCTTTGTGTCTAGTTTCCAGAGGGACAAGAATCACGATCATCGGAGCAGTGTACAGAGAGATATCGGTTAAACACTGAAGGTGGTGCAAACGGATTTCTCACAGATTTTTTGTGGAACTTGTAACTTCAACCTCCACCCCTCTTTGACTACGAATTTGAGTTCCAAACTGGACCCAAACTCTTCCAAATCGAAACCATCACTGAATCACCTCCAACTTGATCTCTATCAACAATGTAACTTCAGTAGTTTGGTTCTACCACTCTCCATAAGCCTCTATTATCACATGCAAGCAATGCTACTCAAGTTTGGTCAAATGGAGCTTAAGGATACAACAATGGTGAAATGGGTTAGGAGAGGATTGGGGTACTGAAATGGGTATCAGAATGTAGAGGGTGAGAAGCTGGTTTGAATGGTGTGTGGATCCCTCACATGCATCCAAATTTGGCCATAACCTCTCCTTCTCCTCCCTCCCTCACACTCATGACTACTCTCCCTTTCTTAGCTTTTCTTTCTTTAAGTTTCTGGTTCCGGCATTTGGAATGTGTTTGTGTTTTGTGTTTTTGGCTTGGTTCAGCTGGAGTCTCATTTTAAATGAGTGTGCAATTACCTTATTGCCCTTATGTCCAAAATTTTGTTTAAACTTCCTTAATTTCTTCCTAAGTCAATTTTAATCACACAATACTTATACAATAATCACATATTGCATATAGTTATGTTCTGTGGAGGATGGTTTAGCCGAAACTCATAAATGTGTGGAAAAGACGAAAATACCCCTGTGCTCCTATTTGCTTAAAATCCCAATTAACTCACCATATCATAATTAATCAATGATGCTAATTAATCATCTTGGCCTCTTGCTAATTTAAATAATTTAAATTAGCGAAATTGAGGATGTTACAAGTGACAATACCAATTTACAGCAAACAGCAACAATAGTTTACGGCAAACAGCAACGATAATTTACAGCAAACAGCAACAATAGCTTACAGCAACAGCAACTATAGTTTTCAGAAAAACAGCAACAATAATTCTCCGAAAACAGCACACAATTATTTCTAGAAATCAACACATTTATTTTCAACAACAGCAACATTTATTTTCAGCAACAGCAACACTTATTTTCAGAAAACAACAACATTTTGTTCTCAGCAAACAGCAATATTTACTTTCAGCAACAGCAACATTTATTTTTCAGAAAACAGCAACATTTACTTTCAGAAAACAGCAACATTTATTCTCAGCAAACAACAACATTTATTTTTCAGCAAAACAGGCACGGCAGGAACTGGCGCCCAGCAACAAGGCGCCAATAGGCAACAACAACAGACAGGAACTAGTGCCTAGCAACAGGGCGCCTAGCACAACAGCAGCAACAACAGACTTGGCGCCCAGGAGCAGGGCGCCTAGCACAACAGCAGCAACAACAGACTTGGCGCCCAGGAGCAGGGCGCCTAGCACAACACCAGCAACAACAGACTTGGCGCCCAGGAGCAGGGCGCCTACATGCAACAACCGAATTCAGGGTCAGGCGCCCAGTGGCAGGGCGCCAACATCCTGTACGCACACATCAAGCAAAAATAGCAAACGGCAGCAGCAGAACATGGGAACATCACTGGGCGCCTAGGGCGCCTTCCCCAACAACACAGGAACGCTACTGGGCGCCTAGGGCGCCTCTCCCAGCATCACAGGAAAATACTGGGCGCCTAGGCGCCCTTCTCAGCAACACAGAACCACACAACACAACACAACACTGGGCGCCTAAGGCGCCACTTTCGGCAACCCAGAAAACACACTGGACGCCTAAGGCGCCACTTCCTGCAACAAACAAAACAGAACACCATGACTGGGCGCCTAGGGCGCCACATTCAGCAACAAGAAAACAGGAAAACAGTGGCTGGGCGCCTAGGGCGCCACATTCAGCCTAGCCTACATAATTTCTTTTTTGTTACAAACACATCCATCATCAAACACCAAATTACAATCATCATGAATACATTCGAACATCACCAAATCAACACCAAAAAAGATCAAAGGGACCACATAGAGCCTATTTCCCACATAACACCCATCATACGCCCTATTATAAAGGTAGAACCCACCCTTACCTTAGATTTGCCGAATAGGAGACCCCCTTGCACGAAAACTCCAAAGAACCACAGCAACAAGAGCTCCTCTCCTCTTTCTCCTTGGTTGCGCCTCCACCCTTCCCTTCTCTCTTCGCAATCTCTCTTTCTTTTTCCTCAAAAATGCGCAAATACCCAAACCCTAGCTAATGCTCTCATTCATGCACCTATGCCATTGGGCTCTTGGATCACGGACCTCCTTCTACTACTCAGCTTAAGTACTAAACACCACTCTCTGATTTAAATAAAACATCATACTATTATTTTAATATGACTATACTAATAAACTACCTAAATAATTTAATTAAATAAATAATTAAATTATTTGGGCGTTACAACTCTCCCCCACTTAGAATATTTCGTCCTCGAAATTTACCTGATTCAAACAGCTCGGGATAGGATTCCCGCATCTTGCTCTCCAGCTCCCACGTCATGCTCTCTCCGGCAGCTCCTAGCCAGACTACTTTCACCAACGCAATCTCCTTGCCTCTTAAAATTTTCACCTCATGGTCCTCGATTCGTACAGGCATCGTCTCCACCGTGAGATTATCCCGTACCTCCACCTCATCCATGCGGATTACATGAGATGGATCTGAAATGTACTTTCGAAGTTGCGACACATGAAACACGTCATGCAAATTCGAAAGGTTAGGCGGTAAAGCCACTCTATATGCAACCTTCCCGACCCTCTCTGAAATCTGATAAGGACCAATGAAACGAGGAGTGAGCTTCTTCGACTTCAAAGCGCGTCCAACACCAGTCACTGGAGTGACTCTCAAAAATACATGCTCACCCGCTTGAAACTCTAAATCTTTCCTCCGCTTGTCGTGATAACTCTTCTGTCGACTCTGTGAAGCCTTCATCTTCTCACGAATCAACTTCACTTTCTCAGTTGTCTCTCGAACAATCTCCGGTCCAAGCACCACACTCTCTCCAGACTCATACCAACACAACGGGGTTCTACACTTCCGACCATATAATGCTTCAAAAGGTGCCATCCCAATACTAGAATGGTAACTGTTGTTATACGTGAACTCTATCAGTGGAAGGTAGGAATCCCACGAACCTCCTTGTTCCAACACACAAGCCCTCAACAAATCTTCTAATGACTGAATTGTCCTCTCTGACTGACCATCTGTCTGAGGATGATATGCCGAACTCAACCTCAACTTATACCCCAACTTCTCTTGCAAACTCTTCAAGAAATCTGAAGTGAACCTCGGATCTCTATCCGAAACAATACTCATTGGAACTCCATGAAGCTTCACAATCTCCCGGATATAAATCTCCGCCAACCTCGACACCGGATACGTGATGTTGATAGGAACAAAATGAGACGATTTCGTTAACCTGTCAACAATCACCCAAATTGCATCATACCCTCTCGCGGTATTAGGCAATCCCGTCACAAAGTCCATCGAAATGCTATCCCATTTCCACTCTGGAATTTCTAACGGTTGCATCAGTCCAGCAGGCTTCTGATGCTCAACCTTTGACTTCTGGCAGGTCAAACATGCATAAGCGAACTGCGCCACATCTCGCTTCATACCAGGCCACCAAAACAACTTCTTCAGGTCTTGATACATCTTTGTAGCTCCCGGATGAATACTTAACTTACTTCTGTGACTCTCTTCAAGAATGGCTCTCTTCATGTCTGCATCATCAGGAATACAAATCCTACCACGGAACCTCAACACACCTTGGGAATCCAACCTGAAATCCTCATTCTCAGATCGATCAATCCCGACCATCAAGTCTACCAGTTTAACATCTGATTTCTGGGCTTCTCTGATGCTGTTCAGAAAATCATTACCCATCTTCAACATTCCTAACTTAACACTCTGAGGTGTCACTTCACAAACCGGACTCATATCTCTGAACTCCTCAATCAGTTCTAACTTCTTAACCATCATTGCCGACATATGCAAAGTCTTCCGGCTCAAAGCATCAGCCACGACATTAGCCTTGCCTGGGTGATAGTTCAAACCGAAATCATAGTCCTTCAACAACTCCAACCATCGCCGCTGTCTCATATTCAACTCCTTCTGGTCAAACAAATATTTCAAGCTCTTATGGTCACTAAACACCGCAAATCTAGAACCATAGAGATAGTGCCTCCAAACCTTCAGCACAAAGACCACTGCAGCTAGCTCCAAGTCATGAGTGGGATAATTCTTCTCGTGAATCCTTAACTGTCTCGACGCATACGCAATAACCTTCCCACCTTGCATAAGCACACCACCTAGACCCATCTTCGAAGCATCACAATATACCACAAACGACTCTTCCGGATTAGGCAACGTCAAAATAGGAGACGTTGTCAATCTCTCCTTCAACTCCACAAAACTCTCATCACAACGAGCATCCCATACAAAAGCTTTACCCTTACAAGTCAACTAGTCAACGGAAGGGCCAACTTGGAAAACCCTTCGATAAACCTCCTATAATAATCAGCCAAACTACGCGACCCAGCATTCTCACCAGCATTCTGCTGACCCTCCACGGCCTGAGCCATAGCAGCCAACGCAGCAGCAATAGCAGCATCGTTCCTTCCAGCCATCTCAACTAATCACTACAATCATAAGCAACAGTTAGAACTAATTGACAATACTTGATCGTCAATGACACAATAACTTGACAACTTGGCCGGACAGACCGAAACTGCTATGATACCACTAATGTAACACCCCTTTTCTACCCGGAAATTTTTGACAAAAATCAGAGTTTCAAAAACATTTTTCACTACACCCACAAGGGATGCTACATTTACACCATTAAAACATCACACGCCAATAATAAAATTCACCATTAAAAGTAGTACGATACATAGCACGTCATAATTGGGACGAACCCCCTAAACACCTGTTCAGTCTACATGACAGTAACTCCATCACCACGCAGCGGAATAAAAATAAAGGTTTCAGTGAAAAATCAAAACATCACCATAAAACTTCAGAAATTAAATAATAGAGACAACTAAATAAGACTAGCGTTCATCCCCCCGAGTGCTACGTATCAGAGCGACGACACCGACTCTACTAGCGAAGGTAGATATGCCTTCACTCGCAATCACCTACACGTTACCGGCATAGGGGTAACATTCAAACAGAAGGGGTGAGATATCTAACATTATAATAGCATGTATGATAGGCAATATGCTAGAGTTATGACAACTATATCCACCGCTTCACAACAATATCAATTGCAGTCACCAAGAATCATCACCAATGTCATGAGTAAATGAATGAGATGCAACCCACACCAACGGGTATATGCATGTGGTACCAATCATCACCAATAAAATAGCCAATAAGGGCATCATCACCTATATTATCACCATGTCTTTAAGCATCATCATCATCACCTATAGCTCCAAGGCCGAAGCCTCCATCACCAAAATAATGCATATGAAATGTATGCGACACCATGAACAATGCACCAGAGACAATCAACCACAATAGTCATCTAAGTGACACAACAACACCAATATCAACAAATGGTCATAGACCCCTCACCTATCACCTTAGCCAATAAAATAGGCACATCACCTGTTATATCATCACCAATAACACCAATCATCACCAATAACACAAACACCAATAGGACAGTCTAACAATTTGATCAACAACCACCGACACCGAAGACACCAATAGATTTACAACGTCAATGGCAACAACAATTTTACAACACCAATGCCAACAACAATTATACGACACCAGTGACAATACCAATTTACAGCAAACAACAACAATAGTTTACGGCAAACAGCAACGATAATTTACAGCAAACAGCAACAATAGCTTACTGCAACAGCAACTATAGTTTTCAGAAAAACAGCAACAATAATTCTCCGAAAACAGCACACAATTATTTCCAGAAATCAGCACATTTATTTTCAGCAACAGCAACATTTATTTTCAGCAACAGCAACACTTATTTTCAGAAAACAACAACATTTTGTTCTCAGCAAACAACAATATTTACTTTCAGCAATAGCAACATTTATTTTCAGAAAACAACAACATTTATTTTCAGAAAACAGCAACATTTATTCTCAGCAAACAACGACATTTATTTTTCAGCAAAACAGGCACGGCAGGATCTGGCGCCCAGCAACAAGGCGCCAACAGGCAACAGCAACAGACAGGAACTGGCGCCCAGCAACAGGGCGCCTAGCACAACAGCAGCAACAACAGACTTGGCGCCCAGGAGCAGGGCGCCTAGCACAACAGCAGCAACAACAGACTTGGCGCCCAGGAGCAGGGCGCCTACATGCAACAACAGAATTCAGGGTCAGGCGCCCAGTGGCAGGGCGCCAACATCCAGTACGCACACAGCAAGCAAAAATAGCAAACGGCATCAGCAGAACATGGGAACATCACTGGGCGCCTAGGGCGCCTTCCCCAACAACACAGGAACGCTACTGGGCGCCTAGGGCGCCTCTCCCAGCAACACAGGAAAATACTGGGCGCCTAGGGCGCCCTTCTCAGCAACACAGAACCACACAACACAACACTGGGCGCCTAAGGCGCCACTTTCAGCAACCCAGAAAACACACTGGACGCCTAAGGTGCCACTTCCTGCAACAAACAAAACAGAACACCATGACTGGGCGCCTAGGGCGCCACATTCAGCAACAACAAAACAGGAAAACAGTGGCTGGGCGCCTAGGGCGCCACATTCAGCCTAGCCTACATAATTTTTTTTTTGTTACGAACACATCAATCATCAAACACCAAATTACAATCATCATGAATACATTCGAACATCACCAAATCAACACCATACAAGATCAAAGGGACAACATAGAGCCTATCTCCCACATAACACCCATCATACGCCCTATTATAAAGGTAGAACCCACCCTTACCTTAGATTTGCCGAATAGGAGATCCCCTTGCACGAAAACTCCAAAGAACCACAGCAACAAGAGCTCCTCTCCTCTTTCTCCTTGGTTGCGCCTCCACCCTTCCCTTCTCTCTTCGCAATCTCTCTTTCTTTTTCCTCAAAAATGCGTAAATACCCAAACCCTAGCTAATGCTCTCATTCATGCGCCTATGCCATTGGGCTCTTGGATCACGGGATAAATGCATATCTAACTAGTAATTAATATTTAAAGCAAATATCTCTTATTGATAATCCAATATCTAACTTTTATTATCTACTATAAACTACTAATCAACTAAAATAATCAATTTAAACTACAAGATAACTGCACTGATAAATAAAAAACACGGGATAACTGCAGTGATATATAAAAAAACACGGGATTAATATTTACAATTGATATTTATAATTTTTTTTGACAATTTATAATTAATATTTACCATTGATAATTATAATTTTGGAAAACTACTATAAAACTACTACCTAAAAAAGGACAAATAATTGTTACTGATATATAAAAAAACACAGGATAAATATTTGTTATTGATAATCTACTATCTATATTTCCCTATCTACAATAATCTACTAACCAACTAAAATAATCAATTGAAACTATGAGATAACTGCATTGATACATAAAAAAACACTAGACAACTGCACTGATATATAAAAAAATACGGGGATAATTGCAATGATATATATAAAAACACAGGATAGTTGCACTGATATCTAAAAACACACGGGATAAATGCATATATTGTTTTTAAATGATACTTTTACATTTTTTAATTTTAATATAGATTTATACAAATTCACCACATATGATTTTACCAATACCCCCATTCTATCTAAAAGAAACCTCAAATTTTTGAGGGTAAAAATGTCAATACACTCTATTTCTTCTTTTTTTTCTCTTTATTCTTACACTCTCTTTCTTACTTTTCACTTTTCTCTTACACTCTCTTTCTTCCTTTTTTCTCTTTCTTCTTACACTCTCTTTCCTCATTTTCACTTTTCTTTTACACTCTCTTTCTTCCTTTTTTTCTTTTTACATTACTTTTCCCATAAATAATTATTCTCTTTCTCTTATCACTTCACTTTAATTCTTTTAACTAAATTTTTAAATTTATACAAACACTACTTTAATTAAAATTTTTGAAGACTACTACAATAAACCTACTATCTAATCTAGTATAGATTTATACAAATTCACCACATATCTATCTACTATAGATTAATAGATTTATAAATTCACCACATATGATTTTACCAATACCCCCATTCTATCTAAAAGACACCTCAAATTTTTGAGGGTAAAAATGTCATTACACTCTATTTCTTCTTTTTTTTTTCTTTATTCTTACACTCTCTTTCTTACTTTTCACTTTTCTCTTACACTCTCTTTCTTCCTTTTTTCTCTTTCTTCTTACACTCTCTTTCCTCATTTTCACTTTTCTTTTACACTCTTTTTCTTCCTTTTTTTCTTTTTACTTTACTTTTCCTATAAATAATTATTCTTTTTCTCTTATCACTTCACTTTAATTCTTTTAACTAAACTTCTAAATTTATACAAACACTACTTTAATTAAAAAATTTGAAGACTACTACTATAAACCTACTATCTAATCTACTATAGATTTATACAAATTCACCACATATGATTTTACCAACACCCCAATTCTATCTAAAAGACACCTCAAATTTTGGATGGTAAAAATGTCATTACACTGTATTTCTTCTTTTTTTTCTCTTTATTCTTACACTCTCTTTCTTACTTTTCACTTTTCTCTTACACTCTCTTTCTTCCTTTTTTCTTTTTCTTCTTACACTCTCTTTCCTTATTTTCACTTTTCTTTTACACTCTCTTTCTTTCTTTTTTTCTTTTTTACTTTACTTTTCCCATAAATAATTATTCTCTTTCTCTTATCACTTCACTTTAATTCTTTTAACTAAATTTCTAAATTTATACAAACACTACTTTAATTAAAAATTTTGAAGACTACTACTATAAACCTACTATCTAAAAAACAAGAAGACTTAACGACTATTTAAACTAGTAATTAATATTTAAAACAAATATCTCTTATTGATAATCTAATATCTAACTTTTATTATCTACTATAATCTACCAATCAACTAAAATAATTAATTGAAACTACGAGATAACTGCACTGATAAATAAAAAACACGGGATAACTGCAGTGATATATAAAAAAACACGGGATTAATATTTACCATTGATATTTATAATTTTTTTTGACAATTTATAATTATAATTTTGGAAAAATACTATAAAACTACTATTTAAAAAAACACGTGATAATTGCAATAATCTACTATAATCTATTATAATTTACTAATCATCTCAAATAATCAATTAAAACTATGAGATAACTGCAATAATATATAAAAAAACACAGGATAACTACACAAATATATAAAAAGACAAAGGATTAATATTTGTCATTGATAATTACATTTTTGGAAGACTACTATAAACCTATTATCTAAAAAACAATAATATTTAATGACTATTTAAACTACTGATTAATATTTAAAATAAATATTTCTTATTGATAATCTACTATCTCTCTTTTACTATTTACTGTAATCTATTAATCAACTAAAATAATTAATTGAAACTACGAGATAACTGCACTGATATATAAAAAAACATGAGATTAATATTTGTCATTGATAATTAAATTTTTTGAAACCTACTACTACAAACCTACTATCTAAAAAATAAGCAGGCTTAATGACTATTTAAATTACTAGTTAATATTTAAAACAATTATTTCTTATTGATAATCTACTATCTAACAAATTTACTATCTACTATAATCTACTATCAACTAAAATAATCAATTGAAACTACCAGATAACTGCACAGATATATAAAAAACACGGGGATAACTGCATTGATATATAAAAAAACACGAGATTAATATTTGCCATTGATAATTATTGTTTTTGAAAACAACTATCTAAAAAAACAAGAAGGCTTAATGACTATTTAAACTGATTAATATTTAAAACACACGTGACAAATATTTGTCACTAATACCTAAAAAAGGACAAATAATTGTTACTGATATATAAAAAAACACGGGATAAATATTTGTTATTGATAATCTACTATCTATCTTTCCCTATCTACAATAATCTACTAACCAACTCAAATAATCAATTGAAACCATGAGATAACTGCACTGATACATAAAAAAACACTGGACAACTGCACTGATATATAAAAAAAAACGGGGATAATTGCAATGATATATAT
Organism: Astragalus membranaceus; assembly: GCA_039519185.1. Lineage (NCBI taxonomy): Eukaryota > Viridiplantae > Streptophyta > Magnoliopsida > Fabales > Fabaceae > Astragalus > Astragalus membranaceus. The sequence goes on from CM076852.1 coordinate 22,079,861, forward strand.
AAAAACACGGGATACTTGCACTGATATCTAAAAACACACGGGATAAATGCATATATTGTTTTTAAATGATACTTTTACATTTTTAATTTTAATATAGATTTATACAAATTCACCACATATGATTTTACCAATACCCCCATTCTATCTAAAAGAAACCTCAAATTTTTGAGGTTAAAATGTCATTACACTCTATTTCTTTTTTTTTTCTCTTTATTCTTACACTCTCATTCTTACTTTTCACTTTTCTCTTATACTCTCTTTCCTCCATTTTTCTCTTTCTTCTTACACTCTCTTTCTTCATTTTCACTTTTCTTTTACACTCTCTTTCTTCCTTTTTTTTTCTTTTTACATTACTTTTCCCATAAATAATTATTCTTTTTCTCTTATCACTTCACTTTGATTCTTTTAACTAAATTTCTAAATTTATACAAACACTACTTTAATTAAAAATTTTGAAGACTACTACTATAAACCTACTATCTAATCTACTATAGATTTATACAAATTCACCACATATGATTTTACCAATACACCAATTCTATCTAAAAGACATCTCAAATTTTTGAGGGTAAAAATGTCATTACACTCTATTTCTTCTTTTTTTCTCTTTATTCTTACACTCTCTTTCTTACTTTTCACTTTTCTCTTACACTCTCTTTCTTCCTTTTTTCTCTTTCTTCTTACACTCTCTTTCCTTATTTTCACTTTTCTATTACACTCTTTTTCTTCCTTTTTTTCTTTTTACTTTACTTTTCCCATAAATAATTATTCTCTTTCTCTTATCACTTCACTTTAATTCTTTTAACTAAATTTCTAAATTTATACAACCACTACTTTAATTAAATTTTTTGAAGACTACTACTATAAACCTACTATCTAATCTACTATAGATTTATACAAATTCACCACATATCTATCTACTATAGATTTATAGATTTATAAATTCACCACATATGATTTTACCAATACCCCCATTCTATCTAAAAGACACCTCAAATTTTTGAGGGTAAAAATGTCATTACACTCTATTTCTTCTTTTTTTTCTCTTTATTCTTACACTATCTTTCTTACTTTTCACTTTTCTCTTACACTCTCTTTCTTCCTTTTTTCTCTTTCTTCTTACACTCTCTTTCCTCATTTTCACTTTTCTTTTACACTTTTTTTCTTCCTTTTTTTCTTTTTACTTTACTTTTCCTATAAATAATTATTCTCTTTCTCTTATCTCTTCACTTTAATTCTTTTAACTAAACTTCTAAATTTATACAAACACTACTTTAATTAAAAAATTTGAAGACTACTACTATAAACCTACTATCTAATCTACTATAGATTTATACAAATTCACCACATATGATTTTACCAACACCCCAATTCTATCTAAAAGACACCTCAAATTTTTGATGGTAAAAATGTCATTACACTGTATTTCTTCTTTTTTTTCTCTTTATTCTTACACTCTCTTTCTTACTTTTCACTTTTCTCTTACACTCTCTTTCTTTCTTTTTTCTCTTTCTTCTTACACTCTCTTTCCTTATTTTCACTTTTCTTTTACACTCTCTTTCTTCCTTTTTTTTCTTTTTACTTTACTTTTCCCATAAATAATTATTCTCTTTCTCTTATCACTTCACTTTAATTCTTTTAACTAAATTTCTAAATTTATACAAACACTACTTTAATTAAAAATTTTGAAGACTACTACTATAAACCTACTATCTAAAAAATAAGAAGACTTAACGACTATTTAAACTAGTAATTAATAATTAAAAACAAATATCTCTTATTGATAATCTAATATCTAACTTTTATTATCTACTATAATCTACCAATCAACTAAAATAATTAATTGAAACTACGAGATAACTGCACTGATAAATAAAAAACACGGGATAACTGCAGTGATATATAAAAAAACACGGGATTAATATTTACCATTGATATTTATAATTTTTTTTGACAATTTATAATTATAATTTTGGAAAACTACTATAAAACTACTATTTAAAAAAACACGTGATAACTGCAATAATCTACTATAATCTATTATAATTTACTAATCAACTCAAATAATCAATTGGAACTATGAGATAACTGCAATAATATATAAAAACACACAGGATAACTACACAAATATATAAAAAGACAAAGAATTAATATTTGTCATTGATAATTACATTTTTGGAAGACTACTATAAACCTATTATCTAAAAAACAATAATATTTAATGACTATTTAAACTACTGATTAATATTTAAAATAAATATTTCTTATTGATAATCTACTATCACTCTTTTACTATTTACTATAATCTATTAATCAACTAAAATAATTAATTGAAACTACGAGATAACTGCACTGATATATAAAAAACATGAGATTAATATTTGTCATTGATAATTAAATTTTTTGAAACCTACTACTACAAACCTACTGTCTAAAAAATAAGCAGGCTTAATGACTATTTAAATTACTAGTTAATATTTAAAACAATTATTTCTTATTGATAATCTACTATCTAACAAATTTACTATCTACTATAATCTACTATCAACTAAAATAATCAATTGAAACTACCAGATAACTGCACAGATATATAAAAAACACGGGGATAACTGCAGTGATATATAAAAAAACACGAGATTAATATTTGCAATTGATAATTATTGTTTTTGAAAATTACTATCTAAAAAAACATGAAGGCTTAATGACTATTTAAACAGATTAATATTTAAAACACACGTGACAAATATTTGTCACTAATACCTAAAAAAGGACAAATAATTGTTACTGATATATAAAAAAACACGGGATAAATATTTGTTATTGATAATCTACTATCTATCTTTCCCTATCTACAATAATCTACTAACCAACTCAAATAATCAATTGAAACCATGAGATAACTGCACTGATACATAAAAAAACACTGGACAACTGCACTGATATATAAAAAAATACGGGGATAATTGCAATGATATATATAAAAACACGGGATAGTTGCACTGATATCTAAAAACACACGGGATAAATGCATATATTGTTTTTAAATGATACTTTTACATTTTTAATTTTAATATAGATTTATACAAATTCACCACATATGATTTTACCAATACCCCATTCTATCTAAAAGAAACCTCAAATTTTTTAGGGCAAAAATGTCATTACACTCTATTTCTTCTTTTTTTTTCTATTTATTCTTACACTCTCTTTCTTACTTTTCACTTTTCTCTTACACTCTCTTTCTTCCTTTTTTCTCTTTCTTCTTACACTCTCTTTCCTTATTTTCACTTTTCTTTTACACTCTTTTTCTTCCTTTTTTTCTTTTTACTTTACTTTTCCCATAAATAATTATTCTATTTCTCTTATCACTTCACTTTAATTCTTTTAACTAAATTTCTAAATTTATACAACCACTACTTTAATTAAAATTTTTGAAGACTACGACAATAAACCTACTATCTAATCTACTATAGAATTATACAAATTCACCACATATCTATCTACTATAGATTAATAGATTTATAAATTCACCACATATGATTTTACCAATACCCCAATTCTATCTAAAAGACACCTCAAATTTTTGAGGGTAAAAATGTCATTACACTCTATTTCTTCTTTTTTTCTCTTTATTCTTACACTCTCTTTCTTACTTTTCACTTTTCTCTTACACTCTCTTTCTTCCTTTTTTCTCTTTCTTCTTACACTCTCTTTCCTCATTTTCACTTTTCTTTTACACTCTTTTTCTTCCTTTTTTTCTTTTTACTTTACTTTTCCTATAAATAATTATTCTCTTTCTCTTATCACTTCACTTTAATTCTTTTAACTAAACTTCTAAATTTATACAAACACTACTTTAATTAAAAAATTTGAAGACTACTACTATAAACCTACTATCTAATCTACTATAGATTTATACAAATTCACCACATATGATTTTACCAACACCCCAATTCTATCTAAAAGACACCTCAAATTTTTTATGGTAAAAATGTCATTACACTGTATTTCTTCTTTTTTTTCTCTTTATTCTTACACTCTCTTTCTTACTTTTCACTTTTCTCTTACACTCTCTTTCTTCCTTTTTTCTCTTTCTTCTTACACCCTCTTTCCTTATTTTCACTTTTCTTTTACACTCTCTTTCTTCCTTTTTTTTCTTTTTACTTTACTTTTCCCATAAATAATTATTCTCTTTCTCTTATCACTTCACTTTAATTCTTTTAACTAAATTTTTAAATTTATACAAACACTACTTTAATTAAAAATTTTGAAGACTACTACTATAAACCTACTATCTAAAAAACAAGAAGACTTAACGACTATTTAAACTAGTACTTAATATTTAAAACAAATATCTCTTATTGATAATCTAATATCTAACTTTTATTATCTACTATAATCTACCAATCAACTAAAATAATTAATTGAAACTACGAGACAACTGCACTGATAAATAAAAAACACGGGATAACTGCAGTGATATATAAAAAAACACAGGATTAATATTTACCATTGATATTTATAATTTTTTTTGACAATTTATAATTATAATTTTGGAAAACTACTATAAAACTACTATTTAAAAAAACACGTGATAACTGCAATAATCTACTATAATCTACTAATTAACTCAAATAATCAATTGGAACTATGAGATAACTGCAATAATATATAAAAACACACAGGATAACTACACAAATATATAAAAAGACAAAGGATTAATATTTGTCATTGATAATTATATTTTTGGAAGACTACTATAAACCTATTATCTAAAAAACAATAATATTTAATGACTATTTAAACTACTGATTAATATTTAAAATAAATATTTCTTATTGATAATTTACTATCTCTCTTTTACTATTTACTATAATCTATTAATCAACTAAAATAATTAATTGAAACTATGAGATAACTGCACTGATATATAAAAAAACATGAGATTAATATTTGTCATTGATAATTAAATTTTTTGAAACCTACTACTACAAACCTACTGTCTAAAAAATAAGCAGGCTTAATGACTATTTAAATTACTAGTTAATATTTAAAACAATTATTTCTTATTGATAATCTACTATCTAACAAATTTACTATCTACTATAATCTACTATCAACTAAAATAATCAATTGAAACTACCAGATAACTGCACAGATATATAAAAAACACGGGGATAAATGCAGTGATAAATAAAAAAACACGGGATTAGTATTTGTCATTGATAATTATTGTTTTTGAAAACTACTATCTAAAAAAACAAGAAGGCTTAATGACTATTTAAACTGATTAATATTTAAAACACACGTGACAAATATTTGTCACTAATACCTAAAAAAGGACAAATAATTGTTACTGATATATAAAAAAACACGGGATAAATATTTGTTATTGATAATCTACTATCTATCTTTCCCTATCTACAATAATCTACTAACCAACTCAAATAATCAACTGAAACCATGAGATAACTGCATTGATACATAAAAAAACACTGGACAACTGCAGTGATATATAAAAAATACGGGGATAATTGCAATGATATATATAAAAACACGGGATAGTTGCACTGATATCTAAAAACACACGGGATAAATGCATATATTGTTTTTAAATGATACTTTTACATTTTTAATTTTAATATAGATTTATACAAATTCACCACATATGATTTTACCAATACCCCCATTCTATCTAAAAGAAACCTCAAATTTTTTAGGGCAAAAATGTCATTACACTCTATTTCTTCTTTTTTTTTTCTATTTATTCTTACACTCTCTTTCTTACTTTTCACTTTTCTCTTACACTCTCTTTCTTCCTTTTTTCTCTTTCTTCTTACACTCTCTTTCCTCATTTTCACTTTTCTTTTACACTCTCTTTCTTCCTTTTTTTCTTTTTACTTTACTTTTCCCATAAATAATTATTCTCTTTCTCTTATCACTTCACTTTAATTCTTTTAACTAAATTTCTAAATTTATACAAACACTACTTGAATTAAAATTTTTGAAGACTACTACTATAAACCTACTATCTAATCTACTATAGATTTATACAAATTCACCACATATCTATCTACTATAGATTTAAAGATTTATAAATTCACCACATATGATTTTACCAATACCTCAATTCTATTTAAAAGACACCTCAAATTTTTGAGGGTAAAAATGTCATTAAACTCTATTTCTTTTTTTTCTCTTTATTCTTACACTCTCTTTCTTACTTTTCACTTTTCTCTTACACTCTCTTTCTTCCTTTTTTCTCTTTCTTCTTACACCCTCTTTCCTCATTTTCACTTTTCTTTTACACTTTTTTTCTTCATTTTTTTCTTTTTACTTTACTTTTCCCAAAAATAATTATTCTCTTTCTCTTATCACTTCACTTTAATTCTTTTAACTAAATTTCTAAATTTATACAAACACTACTTTAATTAAAAAATTTGAAGACTACTACTATAAACCTACTATCTAATCTACTATAGATTTATACAAATTCACCACATATGATTTTACCAATACCCCAATTCTATCTAAAAGACACCTCAAATTTTTGAGGGTAAAAATGTCATTACACTCTATTTCTTCTTTTTTTTCTCTTTATTCTTACACTCTCTTTCTTACTTTTCACTTTTCTCTTACACTCTCTTTCTTCCTTTTTTCTCTTTCTTCTTACACTCTCTTTCCTTATTTTCACTTTTCTTTTATACTCTCTTTCTTCCTTTTTTTTCTTTTTACTTTAATTTTCCCATAAATAATTATTCTCTTTCTCTTATCACTTCACTTTATTTCTTTTAACTAAATTTCTAAATTTATACAAACACTACTTTAATTAAATTTTTTGAAGACTACTACTATAAACCTACTATCTAAAAAACAAGAAGACTTAACGACTATTTAAACTAGTAATTAATATTTAAAACAAATATCTCTTATTGATAATCTAATATCTAACTTTTATTATCTACTATAATCTACTAATCAACTAAAATAATCAATTGAAACTACGAGATAACTGCACTGATAAATAAAAAACACGGGATAGCTGCAGTGATATATAAAAAAACACGGGATTAATATTTACCATTGATATTTATAATTTTTTTTGACAATTTATAATTAATATTTACTATTGATAATTATAATTTTGGAAAACTACTATAAAACTATTATGTAAAAAAACACGTGATAACTACAATAATCTACTATAATTTATTATAATTTACTAATCAACTCAAATAATCAATTGGAACTATGAGATAACTGTAATAATATATAAAAACACACAGGATAACTACACAAATATATAAAAAGAAAAAAGATTAATATTTGTCATAATTACATTTTTGGAAGACTACTATAAACTACTATCTAAAAAACAATAATATTTATCCCAAAAAGGTAGTTAAATTAGCAAGAAGGTACTGCAAGAAGGAGGTCCGGTTCAAACCCTATAAAATAAATATAGTGTGGTAGTTGAATTGCCACCTGCATCAGCAACAGCAGCGTTGGTTGATTCGAAGTGTGTCTCTTTCAACTCTTGAATCAAAGTGGGAAGTTGTTGAAGTAAAAGCGAACATCTCTTCCATTTTCGAACTTTACAAAACAGAACTTCCGATTTGTTCTCAAATCATTTCTTCATTTCAACCTTACTCAGAAGCAGCGTAATTTTCATTCTCTTCTTTTTAATTTTACATTTTTATGGTCAAAATCGTTAACCCAAACAATTACAATCATGATGGTTTGAACTGCGTTCTTAATTTTTAATATTCTTTTTTTTGATAAGTAATTTTAAATATTCTGTTTCCTTTTGTTTGCAATTGAGATTTGATTTGATAAGCTGCAGCTGCTTATACATGAAAAACACCGTGATTGGTTTGGAATGCTATTATTTGATGAAATTAGGTCTCAGACTGTTTGTTAGTGGCAATCTTTCTGCTTTCTGGGCATTTTATCATTTTCTAATTTAGTTTCTGTAATTAATATTATTATTACTGGATGTTTAGTTGATTCTAACAACACTGGGTTTGGAATTTGGATGGTACGATTTGATGAAATTAGGTCTGAAATTGTTAGTGGCAATCTTACTGCTTTCTTGACACTCTAACATTTTCCAGTTTAATTCTGTTATTAATGTTATTATTGCTGGATATTTGATTGATCCTAACAGCACTGTGTTTGGATGCTATGATTTGATGAAATTAGGCCTTAAACTGTTTACTAGTGGCAGTTTTACTGCTTTCTGAGAAATTTATCATTTTCCAATTTAGTTTCAATTGTTGCTGGATATTTGGTTGATTCTAATAACACTGTTTGGATGCTATGATTTGATGAAATTAGGTCTCAAACTGTTTGTTAATGGCGATCTTACTGCTTTCTAGGCACTTTATCATTATCCAATTTTGTTTCTGTTATTAATATTATTATTGCTGGATATTTTGGTTGATTCTAGCTTATTTGTTTGTATCATATCATATCAGATAGAAGGTTCTGTGGTTCATATTAGATTACTAATATATTGGAAGGAAGTGGTAGCAATTTTGGTACTGCTAGAGGATGGGAACACATGATTGTTGGCATTGTGAGCAGAGATCCGGAACAAATGAGTCTCCTTTATCAGTAGATTCTGAAAATGCACCTGAAACTGGATCACTCTCCATTGTTGTGCTTGGTGCTTCTGGCGATCTTGCTAAGAAGAAGACATTTCCAGCACTTTATCGCCTCTACCGGCAGGTTTGGTGACACTCTATTTGTGCTAAATTAATAAGGATAACCTTTGTGGATCATGTGAATTAGTGTGTGATAACAATAGAAAAGGGAGATTTGATATAGTATAGATGATCATTGATCTATTAATGGAGCCAAATGCACTGGGACACCCTTAGTGGAATGTGTTTTAGAATGTTTTTAATTCTAATCAAGGGCTGGTTTGTTTTTCCCGTATTCATATATTCTACATGTCAGAGATTTCAGAGTTTTAGTTAGATGTTTTTGCCTAACACAGTCTCCTCTTTTATCTGGACTTGTTTCCAGCTATGTAAATATTTACAACAAAGCAGGGCATAGGTGGACTTTACATCTAAACGTGAACTCTAAGTAAAAAATCATTAAAAAAGTTTAAATCTTAGTGATTGGTTCGTGAAATTATACAATGGTGTCGTCTGATTTGCATTGTCGACCCCACCTAGTTTAAAGGCTGGGCTTGTTAGTTTTTGGCCTTTGTATTTCTACTAGATAATCCAAGTCAATATCTATTCCTAATTCATCATTTTCATTGAAGATTACCTGGTATATTTTCTAAAAGCCGTTTGTTCCTCTTAAAGGAACCAATAGTTTTGTCTAAATTTTGGTTGCTTCATTTGCAGGGATTTCTATTATCAAATGAAGTTTGTATTTTTGGCTATGCAAGAACAAAAATATCTGATGAAGAATTGAGAAGCCGCTTACGTGGGTGAGGTTTATTTCTTTTTAAAAAAGCTTCTAATCTAATATATTATTTATAAAATAAGTAGAACAATTCATGGAATCAGTTGTTTCTGCTACTACTCAATCGTTGATTTATTATACGTTAGTAGAATATATTTATAATTCCAATAATATCCTATGAATTATTCAATTAAATAACCAGACCCTTTTCCTGGATCCCTATGTTTATATTAGCTGAAAAATTTACTCTGATGTTTGTTCTATGATTGTTATGTCATGAGTTTGCTTGCTGTTTCTTTGAAAGTTGATTAATAACATACTTTATGATGGCGGACTAGCTTGTATATATTGTCCCTGTTTATTTGACCTAATTTTGACTATAATAAATGGTAGATTTTTTTTTGTGATTCGACATGCAGCTATCTTGTTGAGGACAAAGATGCTTCCCCTGAGCAGTTGGAGGATGTATCAAATTTTTTGCATCTGGTTAGCATTGGCTGCTTTGATAATTTTGTAACTTTCAGCAAGTTTTTTCACTAAAAATACTGTTTTAAATGATAAATGATCATTCTCCATTCCCTTTCTCTTCCCTGCAGATCAAATATATAAGTGGCTCTTATGATTCTGAGGATGGTTTTCGTTTGTTGGATAAAAAGATTTCAGAGCATGAATCTATAACTAACACTGCAGAGGGCTCTTCTCGACGACTTTTCTATCTTGCGCTACCCCCTTCAGTATATCCATCAGTTTGCAAGATGATCAAGACTTGTTGCATGAATAAATGTAAGATGATTTAATCACCCCTTGTTTTAATATGAACATTTTTATAGGTGGTTGCCAATGTTTTTAGAAGGACCTTAGCTGGGGGGAAAATCTTGTATACTGTAGCTCGACACCATTAGGGAATAATTCTTGGTCAGCCGAATAGTCTAGGATGGCCTTCAGATTCCAGCTCTTCTCTTCATTTAAAATAAAATCTATAATGTAGATTACTTATCTACATTCTGTGGGATTATTTACCGATGATTCTGGAGATGAGTTGAAGTCTCTACTGTTGCTGTCTCACAGCTGTTTGTAGTGCTTGGAATAAGTTTCTTAGATTTTGGATTCACTGCTTAATTACAGGTAGTTATGTTATATTACCATCATTTAAAATTAACAAAAATAAAGCTGAAGTAAATTTGAAGGTCTGTTAGATAGGTAGCATCCACATAACATATATCATGGATTCAACTTTCTCCAGCCTCATTTCTTTTAACAACATATATGTTAACATGAACATGTCAGACTTTCTTAATTGTCTTTTTATGGTTCCTGCCTACAATCCAGAGCATCTAATTTTCTTTATTGATGGTTGCATCTATTTCCATATTTTAGCTGATCTTGGTGGGTGGACACGTGTTGTTGTCGAGAAGCCTTTTGGCAAGGATCTGGAATCTGCAGAGCAACTCAGCACCCAAATTGGAGCGTTATTTGAAGAGCCCCAAATTTATCGCATAGATCACTACTTGGGAAAGGAACTAGTGCAGAATATGGTATTGATTATTAAATGATCACATATTGGGACACTTCTTGCTTGCTTCATAAATTCTACCTAATCTCTATTTGTTTGACCAATATTCCAGTTGGTACTCCGTTTTGCAAATCGCATGTTCTTGCCTCTTTGGAACCGTGACAACATTGATAATGTGCAGGTGAGAAACCCTGTTGTCAAAGTTTTGTTGGGTTGAGGGTTAAGCATAATTAGTATTATTGAAATCAGAGAAGGCACTATTAATTGGGCTTGACGGTTCATATTTCAATTTGTTTCATCATATCTGTCAAATCTTGTTTTTGTTCCAGCCATGTCAATATTGACCACATATGTCAAATTCGGGCCTTTGGGTACTGCACCAATAAGCATCGATATGCCATATTTTAAACTTAGCGATTTTGTCTGTTTTCCTTTCGCAGATAGTTTTCAGAGAAGATTTTGGAACTGATGGTCGGGGTGGATATTTTGACCAGTATGGGTATGTGTAGTAATTTTATGCTTTTAATATTTTTGTTGAATAGAGTTATCTAATGACCAGTCATGGCAATAATAGGTTTCAAAAATAAAGTGACATTGTGAAAACTAGTTTTTGCATACCCATTTTACTTTTGCTGATTTGATAGTAAAATAAAACTATTAATTTGTATTTTTTAGTTTTTTCCACTGTTAAAGCCTTTTAAAGCATATGATTGAGTACAAAAGCTTTTCAAAACATATGATAGAATACTTAGAGTGGCATGTGGAAGGCTCCAAAAAACAATGGATTTCAGATTGCTTACATTCGAGTAGTAAAATTATGTATGAGGAGGGGAGGGGGCCGCGGCTAGTGTAGAAACACAAAATATTTCTCTGTAACACTAGGTATGCCCCAGGGATCAATTTTGAGCCCTTGTCTTTTTATGTTCGTTTTAGAGTGGTTAGTGAATATATGCAAGAGATGGTGTCAAGGTGCATGTTTTTTGTGGATGATTTAGTTTCGTCTGGAGAGTAAAAGAAGAAATAAATAAAAAGTTAGAAATATGGATGCCTTAGGAATACATGGTTTCTACCTAACTAGAAGAAAAAAAAAGTACATGAAATGCAAATTTAGCAAGTGATGCACAAATCTTAGCTTAGAAATGAAAATCGGAGAACACATGCTACACAAGTCTCATGTTTTAAGTTTTTTGGATCCATCATAGTAAATGATGGGGAGATAGAGGGGGATGTTAAAATGGAAGAAAGTTTCAAGTGTGATATGCAATAGAAGAGTATTAAAGGAAAAGCTTACTGCATAAAACTAAGATCAATGATGCTGTATAGAACTCAATGTTGGGCAGTAAAAAGATAATAAGAAAGTAAACTCAGAGACTTAGAGGAGTGTTAAGATGGATGGTGGTCAAACAAGACAAGATAAGATTAGAATTAAATTATTAGATAATAAATTGTGGTAGCAACTAGCAACCATTGTAGAAAAAAAGATAGTAGAATCTCTTTGTTTGGACATGTGTGGAGAAGGCACGTAGAAACATCAGGAAGGAGAGTTGACTCGATGGAGAATAGTAGTATAGTTAGATGTAGAGGTAGACGAAGAAAAATTGTAAGGCTTGGTTAGTATGCAGACACCTCTGAGATTAGGCGTGTCCCGTGTCCGACAGGTGTCGATGTCTGACACCCATAAGACACGTGTCCGACCACTCAGACAAGTGTCCCAAAAAAATCTTTTTTTTCTTTGCTTCGACACATCTTAGACACTCTTGAAAACTTCCGAGACACTTCTATAAAGGGTTAAACATGTGTCGTAGTGATGATCATTGAAGGGGTTGAAAATATTAAATTTGATTACATCATTTTTAGCTTTTCTGTATAGTAGATAGAGTGAATGTGAAAAACTATCATATTTTGTTTAAGAACTTTTTTGTTATGAAATATATTGTTCAATTTAGACCTTTTATAGATCTAAATTGAATTATAATAAATAAGTAATTATATATGCATCGGTGTCGGTGTCCTATGCTTTATGAATTAGCAGTGTCAACGTGTCCGTGTCCGTGTCCGTGTCATGTCTGAGTCAGTGCTTCATAGGTTAAAGTTAATACATGTAGAGGTAAATGGTCTATTCTTAGACTTAATACATGTTAGAGAATGATGCTATTATCTGATCCATGTAATGTAACTAACTCCACCTATTAGTATAAAATTTGGTTGTTGTATTTTGTGATACTTTCCCATTATTATGATCAGAAAACTATAATCAGTAATGTACTTCTTTTTATTTGACAGAATCATCCGAGATATAATTCAAAACCATCTGCTTCAGGTAAGGCCATCATTTTAATCTGAAATAGATTTATATATTGTGGTCTCATTGGTATGACCATATTGCAATTTGAAATAGATACTTTTGTACAAAATGGAAACATTAATGCACAGAAACTTCACGATAAATTGTATGGAATATTTAAGAATTGTGTTTGTAGTTTGAAAAAAAAATCATTTTAAGAGCTGAAGGGGTGCTAGAGGAAAATATTGGCATTTAATAAAGTAAAGAAAGATACTTCCTGGCCACACTATAGGAAACATTTACACTCAACGATTTGAAAACAAAAGACTTGTTGGCCGTTGCTGATTACTTTTTGTGACTTTCCAATTGTAGGTTTTTACCACCTTATCACTAATTTGTATTTTAGTATGTTTTAAATAGACAACAGTCAGTCATTTTCAGTTCTGACATTTTTCATTTTAAGCATTGAATTGAATTTTAAACAGACACTAGAAATACAGATGAGTGGACTTAGGTCTACATGTAATGGTGATTAGAAAACTTAATATTTTCTTGAACTAAAACACATTATGCAGTTTTGCAATATGCACATTTTTTTCTATCTTGTTGACATTTATGAACCTAAGACGACCTATTAAATAACCCTGTAATGATTACATAATTTTACACCAAACATTTATGAGTCTAATATGTCAATACCATTGTTTCTCCACAAACTCAGGTTTTTTGCTTGGTTGCTATGGAAAAACCTGTTTCTCTCAACCCTGAGCACATTCGGGATGAGAAAGTGAAGGTATGTGTAGAAAAATATACTGAATATTATTTCAAGTGTATATCTAGAGTACAAGCACTAATGCATTTAAATAGGCTATTCTAAATGTAAGTCTAACGGGCCTGATAATTGGGCCGGATAAATAGTTACAAATTACACTATTTACAACACTCCCCCTCAAGCTTGTGAATAGATATCTATCATTCCCAACTTGGATATAAGTTCTTTGAAATGCTCTGTTGGCAAGCCTTTCGTTAACACATCTGCCAATTGGTGTTCGGAAGGAATGTAAGTTGTAGTTATTAACCCGCTGTCAAGCTTTTCCTTAATGAAGTGACGATCTATCTCTATGTGCTCTGTCCTGTCATGTTGAACGGGATTATGAGCAATACTGATAGTCGATTTATTATCGCAAAATAACTTCATAGGACCTTCACATTGTATCTTCAAGTCATTTAGTACAATCTTCATCCACAATAGTTCACAGATTCCTTGTGCCAAAGCTCTAAATTCAGCCTTAGCGCTTGATCGAGCAACTACATTTTGCTTCTTACTCTTCCAAGTAACAAGGTTCCCACATAGGAAGGTGCAATAACCTGAAGTAGATCTTCTATCACTTATTGAACTTGCATAGTCAGTATCAGTATAAGCTTCCATAGTTAAGCTCCCACCTCTTTTGAACAATAGTCCCTTTCCTGGAGAGGCTTTGAGATGTTGAAGAATACGATCAACAGCCTGCAAATGTCTCACCCTCGGGTCATGCATGAATTGGCTCACCACACTGACTGCATAAGCCAAATCAGGTCTAGTGTGTGCCAAGTAAATCAATTTTCCCACCAATCTCTGATATTGGACCTTGTCAACTTTGGTACTTTCTTCTTCAAAGCTAATTTTGTGATTCTGCTCTATGGGAACACTTGTAGGTTTGCATCCAAGTTTTCCAGTTTCCTGCAATAGGTCAAGCACATACTTTCTTTGAGAGATAAAAATTCATTCTTTTGAGTAGGCTACCTCGATTCCCAAGAAATACTTAAGTTGCCCAAGGTCCTTCATTTCAAACACTGCTGATAATTTCTCTTTGAGTAGCTGTCTCTCAGCCAAATCGTCACCTGTAATAATGATATCATCAACATAAACAAGAAGTATAGTCGGTTTTCCATCTTTTGAATGTTTGAAGAAAAGAGTGTGATCTCCTTGGCTTTGCTTATAGCCTAAGTACACCATTGCCTTTGTAAATCTCCCAAACCATGCTCGAGGAGACTGTTTTATCCCATATAAAGCTTTCCTTAATCGGCACACCTTGTTTGTTCCCTCTTTTGAACCAAATCCTGGAGGAATTTCCATATACACCTCCCCCTCTAAATCTCCATGCAAGAATGCATTTTTGACATCAAATTGGTTTAGTTCCCACCCGGAGTGGGCAGCAAGTGATAGTAAGATCCGAACAGTGTTCATCTTTGCCACATTAGCAAAAGTTTCCTCATAATCAATGCCATAGGTCTGACTGAATCCTTTAGCCACTAGTCTTGCCTTGTATCGATCAATAGTACCATCTGATCTGTGCTTGACTGTATAGATCCACCTGCAACCAACGGGCTTCTTACCTCCTGGTCTCTCAACAATTTCCCACGTTCCATTCTTCTCAAGTGCTTTCATTTCCTCATCCATGGCTTGGACCCAATATCTATCTTTGAATGCTTCTTGAACAGATGATGAGATTATCACAGAGTCAACAGTTGAAATAAAACTCTGATGCTGCACAGAAAGATTTTTAGTGGAGACAAATTGAGAAATAGGGTATTTGGCACAAGACCTTTTCCCTTTCCTCAAAGCAATAGGCAAATCATCTGTATCGGTGTCACTAGTTTCAGAACTGTGGGAATCACTAATAGGAGGGTTAATTTCAGTACTTACCTCCGGTTCAGGCAATTGAGGCTGTGTCTGTGCAGGTCAGGCTTACTTCTTCTCTGATACACCATAATTGGCTCACCAGCCTTAGTGTTTGCTGGTGTCGAAGATGATGGTTCCAGCAAAACAGAAGACAAATGAGGAACCAAAATAGAAGTAGGAGACTCAATAGGAGACTCAATAGTTGGACTTGTGGAAGTAGGACTTAAGACAGGAGCCACAGGCAACTCAGGTAGGAATAGAAACTCAGACTCAGATTCCAAATCATCATGAATGCTCTCCCCCTGAAGCTGAGGACGAGTGAAGTAGGATACATTCTCATGAAACGTTATATCTTTAGAGATAAAGTACTTACGACTAAGAGGATGATAACATTTATATCCTTTCTTGTCAGGAGGATAACCCACAAAAATGCATCTGACTGCACGGGGTCCAACTTACTTCGGTGTTGTTTGTGAACATGAACAAAAACAACACAACCAAACACTCGAGATTCAAGACTCTGCAAAACAGGAACAGAAGGAAATCGTGAAGTCATAAACTGAACAGGACTGACATTACCTAACATTCGATATGGGACCCGATTAATCAAGTAGGCAGCAGTCAATACTGCTTCTTCCCAGTATGAGTTAGGAACTGCCATTTGGAAGAGAATGGCTCGAGCAACTTCAAGTAAATGACGATTCTTTCTTTCTGCGACACCATTTTGTTGTGGGGTGTCGACACATGTAAACTCATGAAGAATTCCTTGTTGGCTGATAAAATTTGAAAGACTCTGATTGGCATATTCTTTGCCATTATCAGAGCGAATTCTTTTAATGCCTTTGCCAAATTGTGTTTGCACCATGTGATAAAATCTGATAAATAATTCTGGTACTTCTGATTTATCCTTCATCAAAAAAATCCAAGTTGCTCGAGTACAATCATCAATAAATGACAAACCGTTTAGCACCTGAAACATTAGAAATAGGTGCAGGTCCTCAAACATCAGAATGTATAAGATCAAAAGGTTCAGCACTTTTAGTGGAACTAGGAGTAAAAGAGACACGATGGTGCTTAGCTAACTCACAAACTTCACATTTAAAAAACTCAACTGAATGATGTAAAACAAAGAAGGAAACATAGACTTAACTAAAGAGAATGGAGGATGACCAAGACGCTTGTGCTGAAGCCAAATTTGTACGGCAGAATGAGAAGACTCAGAAGACTCGGTCTGCAAGCAGGAAGCCAACACCTTCGAACAATCTGGTTCATCAGATAAGTAGTATAACTCTCCCTTTTCCTTAGCAACTCCAATTGTCTTCCCCGTGGTAAGATCCTGTAAAACACAATAAGAAGTGAAAAATGTTACTTTACAATTCCGATCACGGGTTTACGAACAGATATTAGATTGTGAGACAGTGTGGGAACATGTAGCACAATCTGTAATTGAAGTGAAGGTTGCAAGTTAACACTTCCAGAGCCATCAATACGGGCATAAGAACCATTAGCAACTGTAACATAACAATTCTTCTCAGAAGAGGTATAGTAAGAAAATAAACTTGAATTGAATGTCATGTGGTCAGTGGCACCAGAGTCCAAAATCCAAGCATCTTTAGGGATTTTACCGCAAACATTAAAGGATCGGGAGCATTCACTCAAGCCGGTTGTTGGTAGAGAACAACTTCCACAAGACTTACTGAGAGAGTCAAGTATAGCCTTTAAACGATTCACCTCATCTCCGGTGAATGATAAAGAGTAATCAATAGTGATATTATCAGCCATATTGAACAACGAACAAGAAAACAAGTGATCAAAACTAGTAACAATAACCGCAGAGAAGACAACGGGCAGCGGCGCCGATGATGGTGACCAAAAAATACCCAAGGTGTATACCACAAATAATCCACAAACAAACGTCAAAGAAAAACGAACTGAGTGGCCCAAAAAAGGAGTAAACAGTATGCCAACCGTGAATAATAGTGGCTGCACACTATAAATGGTATTCTCGTAATGGACAGTAACGCTGCCAAGAAACTGCAATAAAGGCAGCAAAAAAGTTGGAGAGATGAGTTGATGGCTAAGGTTTTTGTGCGGAAGCGAGACTCCAAAAAACGAGAGCTCTGATACCACTTGTTGGGGAGTCCGGGGGAGCACCGGGAGCAACAAGGAGCTAGCCAATGAACCGGACCACCAAGAGACTGGACGCCACATCTCCACCCAAAACCTTAAGGCGTTAGGTATATGGGTCCCCTCTCTTATATATCCTTCATATAGCTCATTCATAGCCGATGTGGGACTAACCACTCACACTTGAATTTCCAACATCTCCCCCCAAGTGTGAGTCACCCACATCACTATACTTGATCCAAACCAGGATCCCTCCCGCTCCCCCATCAGCTGAACCATGGCTCTGATACCATGTAGAAAAATATACTGAATATTATTTCAAGTGTATCTAGAGTACAAGCACTAATGCATTTAAATAGGCTATTCTAAATATAAGTCTAACGAGCCGGATAATTGGGCCTGATAAATAATTACAAATTACACTATTTACAACCGTATGTCTTTTTCCATTCAATTTATCAGGGCCGGATAAATAATTACAAATTACATTATTTACAACCGTATGTCTTTTTCCATTCAATTTATGTGAATACTATCACTCTGCTGTGATTTAATTCAAGCACCTCTAGTCCTGATATTGAACTAATCAATGTCAGTCTCGAGAGCACAACCTAGTGGTAAAACACAAGTTCTATGTGGGTGCTAAGAGTGCGGGTTCGAACCCGCAATACTCCATTTCCCCCCTCCCCGTTCCCCACCCCTGACCGTTTGTACTAAGGAAAAAAAACAATCAATGTCAATACCAAGATCATGTTGTCCTTTTCCTTTTTCTTTGGTTTATAACGCATACTACTGCAGCAAAGAGAGATATTTTTATAACTAATTACTTGAAACTTCCATTTTCCCTTTCCATGTTTACCTAGAATTTTAGCCTTGAGTTCCAACATGCCTCCATATTTCTTCATGGTTGACGTACAAAATGCAGGTTCTTCAATCTGTACTTCCTATTATAGATGATGATGTTGTTTTGGGACAATATGAGGGCTATAGAGATGATCCAACCGTTCCTGATCATTCAAACACTCCAACTTTTGCAACTGTTATTCTGCGAGTACACAACGAAAGATGGGAAGGTATGAAGAAAGCTTCAACATTCTTTTTTGTAAAAAACAAATTTGCATTGTAGGATTAGGGAAAATTTTTGGACGTTTGTTTGATTTATTTGTAATGAACGTTTGGAAAATAATATTATAGTTCATATAGATTCTGGTTTCTGTGAACACATTTGTGCGTGTATTTTCTATTTTCACACCAACCTTCTGTTTTGATGTTAGGTGTTCCTTTCATAATAAAAGCTGGGAAGGCCCTGAATTCAAGGAAAGCAGAGATACGGGTTCAGTTCAAGGATGTTCCTGGTGATATTTTCAAGTGTATGGCACCATACCCTTTTTTTATATATGTCTTAATTCTCTTCAACACGTGTTTTTACCGCACATTTTGTTGTCTATAAATCAATCTTGAGCATGAAATTGGATTCTAATATAAGTTTTTTGGATGATGAATCAGTTGTAGTATACTATTCATTGCTTGAAAGACAATGCATTTGCTTAATAAGACATTGGATGTCTTTTGTATTTTGATGTCTATTGTAATGAGTTCACAAATAATATCTTCTATTTGAAAGAATGAATAATTTGGGCATGTACATAAAACTATATTATCATCGTGGGGGAAAAAATGTCTTTGAGAGGCCATATCTTTAACCCGTAATCATGGCAAACAAAGGTAGCAAGGAGGAGGAATCTGTTCTTTATTGCTTAAAATGAAAAGGGACATAAATATTAGCTAGCATGTATTTTTGCATACCTTGATGACAAATACCTTCCGTTTAAAGCATCAACTTATGTTTAACCCTTATTGAAATATTTAGGTAAGAAGCAGGGTAGAAATGAGTTTGTTATACGCCTGCAACCTTCAGAAGCTATGTACATGAAGCTTACGGTATGTCTATCATCCTGATAATGCTCAATGAGGGTTATTCTGCCATTTGTATGACCTGATTACCTCTAATGGTTCCCAATTTGTGTGATTGAGTAAAGTGTTTTTCGGTTTACGAATTAGGACTTTCAGTGTGATTTCCATGGCACTATTGGAATCAATTATCTTGAAATGTGATTGGCAACTTTACTAGTTAATATGTGGTTGTCTTTTGCAAACATTTTACCTGATTTAAATATGTTTTTGGTCCTTGTAGTATACATTTTTCATTATTTTATTCCCATTTTTTATTTTGTTCGCAACCGTTTCATTCCCAATAGGCTAGTCCCTATGATATAATTTTGTTCTCTTTTTAGTCTCTTTAATATTTGGTTCATGTTCAATTTATCCCTGTATGATAGTGACTCAAACTAAAAAATATATTACAGGGACTAATACCCAAAAAAAGTTATATTATTAATTAAATGACTAAAACAAAATAATGAGTATCAAAATGCTAAAAAATATATCAGAGACCATTCCGAACAATTTTTTAGGGCCTAAAACAAAAGAGATATATTATGAGGACCAAAAACATATTTAAGTTTTCATCTTACACACCTGTTATCTTGTGATAATAAATGAAATCTGCACAAGTATATATTAAATTCATTAAGATCTAGCCATAAAATGCTGAATTGAATCGATTTTCTTAGACTGGACTGACTTGTTCAATATATCATGCAGGTCAAGCAACCTGGACTGGAGATGTCAACAGCTCAAAGTGAACTTGATTTGTCATACATGCAACGTTACCAGGGGGTAACGATTCCAGGGGCTTATGAGCGTCTAATTCTTGACACGTATGTTACTTTTCCTAGTTCATGTTTGTGGCAGGTTCTTTGTTTCAAAACGAGTCTCATCATGGTGCTAAATGGTTTATAGAAGAATTTGAATTACATGAATTACGTAGCAGTCAGCTAAGTTATTTGAAAGAAATACTAATTGGAATTGGAATATGTTTTACAGGATTAGAGGTGATCAACAACACTTTGTTCGTAGAGATGAGTTGAAGGTAAGATCATTATATCCTTCATAGCTATGTAGCACCAACACTATTGAAGACACGTATGGTGTCCGACATGTGTCAGTGTCGGATATCAACACGATACCGATACATGACACCGACACGATACCGATACATGTGGTTGGTTACATTCAACCACTTCCATTTTCTCAAATTATTATCAATGTCTATGTGTCAGCGTCAGTGTCATGTTCGGTGTTTGGGGTTGTGTCGGTGCATCATATAGCTTCATAGAGGATTGCAACCGTCTCTTGCTGATTCACAAGTTTAATGATTGTATTTTGTCTCCTATGCAGGCATCTTGGGAGATCTTCACCCCACTTTTGCACAAAATTGATAAGGGGGAATTCAAGCCACTTCCTTACCAACCTGGAAGCAGAGGTCCTGCAAAAGCAGATGAATTGCTGGAAAAAGCTGGCTATGTTCAAACACACGGTTATATATGGATTCCTCCTACCTTGTAAGAAGATCAATGACATACTAGCATACACTGCACGAAGTTTTTTAGTTGCTTTCACTCAAATAAACTTGAGAAGATTACCTTGGAACATTTGACTTTCTCCTACAAGGTTATAGCATCAAGCTTTCAAAATAAATAAGAGTGGTTCCCTCGGTTTATGTAACATTACTTTTCTCTGAATGCAAAATAAATGGAAAATAAGGTTCATTTAGTAGTATGTTGTATTTGTATTTCATATTTCAACAACATGATATTGTAATTTGTAATGTATCTCCAAGATATTTTGACTAATGCCACCCCTATGTAATATTCCTTGTTGTGCTTATGATTGTGACAGAGAGATTGTAAAAAGTCTCCACCCTTTCAAATGGATGGATCATGGATGTACGAGCGAGTTTTTTTGGGTTGAATTTTTTTTTTTACCTAGCCTCCACGTCGCAAACCACTCTTTTTCGGTAACCAGCACTGTTGACCCAATGGCTTGATCTACCATGGGACACGGGGGGTCGATCCGGTGTTCCCGGGTTCGATTCCCGCAGTGGACAAATTCGGTGTTGGCCAGTGTGAAATTTGATTCTAAGCACGAGCGGAGATTAGTCTTTTGTTGAAAGCGTTGAGACACTCTGTAGGTAGTCAGCAATGGTCCGAACAAAAAAAACCACTCTTTTTCGGTGAGTCTATGCAGTCGGCCTATCGAACTTCCACAAATTAGGAATTCAAAATCCTATTTGTTCGATTTTTATCATTGGTCGAGATCATTGTTAAGTTAGTTGCATGAAATTCATTTCTGAAAAAAGATACTGCATTTATTCTTTTTTACTTGTCTTTTAATGATTCTTTACATAAACCAAGAAAATCAATAGATTATTGTTTTTACAAAAATTATAAATATTTTTCTTATGATACACTTAGTTGTTTATTACTCACATTTATTTCTCTCACTTCAACCAATAATTAATGGTGTAATCAGGGGCGGAATTAGACGTGGCAAAAGTTTAACACGTCATAAAATAAAATATGAGTCGGTCATACTTTAAAATTTAAATACAAATTCTTTTTCTAACTATAAGCACAAAATAAATAAGAAAATGGTGTACTATTCTTAAGAAAAGGAGAATAAAGTGGTATTATTTTATATTCTTTTGTTTTATTAGAAAGAATATTTTGATTATGGACTGACTTGGGTGTCGGAGTGCTTGCAGGTGGCGGCCTCCCCACGCTTCATCTCGAAGTTGATACCATCTCGGACCTCGGCCATCAGTATCAACCCCGCGAGGTACGATTTTCTCTCCGTGAGTTCCGTTCGGTACAAAAATTATAATATTAAAAAATCATAGACTATAATGTAAGTACTCTCATAATTATGTTTACTGTACATATTTATTTCTTTTATTTTTTTATTTATTTCATGAATTTAATTATAAAAAAGTATAAAAAATATCACATACCAAAAATCAATATCATTTATCAATTTTTTTTTTCTAAAAATCAACATGATATAATATACCATTTTTTAAGAAAAATCAATGAAATTCGGTTTTATGTACAATTCCCAGTTTTTTGGTCGGTTTCCTGTCTGGTTCTTGGTTTTTGACCGGTTATCCAGTTCAATTTCCGGTTTTTATGCAAGGCGGTCCTCAGGTTCAATCGAACCGGATAGGGGTCCGGTCCCGGTTCAACCGGTCGAACCGCCCGGTCCGGTTTTGACAACTTTGTTAATAGTGTACTGAAGTGCTACTATATTCGGGTGGGGCAAATCAATATAATAAAAACATATCAATATAATAATAATAATATAATAATATAAAAACAATAAAAACATATACCAGGAAAATGACATTTATAGACATCTTATAATTTTGCCATTTATCCAAAATTAAGGGCAAAATAGTAAATTCGCGGTAAAAAGACAAAATAAAATAGCTTTTTGAGGCTTTTTAAAAAAAAAACATTCTGAAGCGTCTGATGCACGCAGACCGACGCACCGACTCGCGTAGAATGACGCGTGCTGACATGCGCAGACTGACGCGTGCCGACACGGGTCGGTTTTTTTATTTTCCAATTTTTTTTATTATAAAAAAAAGAAAATTCCAATTTTTTTTTTTCAGTTTTTTATTTCAAAAAAATAATTTTTACTGTCAATTTTTTTTCCTTTTTTTTCAGTTTTTTTTCAAAAAAATTAATTTTTTTCTGTCAATTTTTTTCCAATTTTTGTTTTAAAATTCTGTTTTTTTGTCTATTTTTTTAGTAAAAAAATTTATTTATTTTTATAATATACTCAAACTAAAAAAATCAATCAATTTAACCACTCCTAATTGTTAAAAAAACCCATACCTCTAACAAATGTTTCAAAATCTTTTTTTCCAAAAAAATAATTATTAATTTAATATTATACTCAATAATTAAATAATCTAAAATTTATTATTTACTATAATCTCTCTATTAAAACTACTAAAAAATAAAGTCAATCACTTTAATCACTAACAATTGTCAAACAATTTAACCACTACAAAAAATTACAAAATAACTATGAATACACAAGTGGCAATGGGAGCGGAAACGAGAGATTGACAAAAGATCGGCAACGGGAGCGGCAACTGGAGTGCCAACGAGGGTGCATATTTTACCTTAAATCTCAATTTCCTTTTTCTAGCAAAAGTTTCAAAATTTTTTTTCCCAAAATTAAATTATTAATTTAATATTATACTCAATAACTAAATAATCTAAAATTTACTATTTATTATAATATAAAACTATTAAAATCAATCAATATAACCACCAAGAATTGTAAAAAAAATTTAACCATTACCAAAATTTACAAAGTAATTTTTTTATAATTAAATGAATATGATCAAAATAACGGGAGTGACAACGAGAGCACCAACGGGAGTGCCAACGGGGGCGCATATTTTACCTAAAATCTCATTTTCCTTTTTCTTCATTTTTACTCAATTATTAATATTAAAAGTAGATACCGACTTTTTTTTTTAAACTTTTTCAAACACAACTATTTTAAAAAATATGAAAATATAGTCATTTATCAAGTTTTTCCTTTTTCTTTTATTACATTATGCAACTTTCAACGTATTTATAATTTCATAGCAAATTATAACAAATACAGTATGTAACACCCTAGTATCTCTACCATAAAGAAATACTAAAGTGCACAACATATAGCATACATCAGAGATAAATTCCTTTCAGATATTGAACACAACTAAAAATTCCTTGGTGAACAATCATCAAATCTTAACTCATGTCTCATAACTTCATAATAGAAGTACTTAATTAACTTAAAACAAGTTTTAACATCACTTCAATGTCCTAGTGTTCAACATCCAAAAACAGAAATAGCGAAAACAATATACAACTTTTAGTACGAGTACTTATAACAAGGGAAACTACATAAGCAATTAACTAAGTCTTCAAACTCCTCATGATACTCCGTCTAGCCATGCTTCTTAGCTTTTGCTTTTCCCCGTGTCTCTGTAAAAAAACCACAACATATAAAGGGTGAGATAAACATCTCAGTGAGTTCTATCGAGACCCCTTTACTAAACACTCGCGGTTCATTAAATGTCTTTCTTTCAATCGTAGTTCAATTAGATAACTACGTGCATATAGCTTTTCCTGACATAGTACATCAACGACAATAACCACGCCATTACCGGTGAACCTCTCCACTAACTTACGCTAGCTTCAAACAGTCATGAGGTCTAGGTTCTAGGGCTCATGACTTCCCCTCCCCTGGTATACTAATTCTCTAGGGTCGTCACCCTATCCTTGATATATTTTAATATCATCTTGGACATTAAGTCCATTACTCGACACGAGGTCGCATTCTTTCCTTTTATTACTTGAACTTAGACACTTAGGTCTATTACTTGACACTTGGTCATATTCTCTCTCGATACAAAACTATTCGGTTTGTACCCTATCATAACATGAATTCTTTTCTTATTTTGTACCATGAAACATAAGCGATTCGAGGCATAAAAACATTCAACCATCAATGGGAAGGGTTAAGGAGGGTGTTAGGGAAGGATTGGACCATTTACCTTGAAAAACATGTAAAAAGACAGATTGGGACACAGGCACCCGCGTCATTTGGACACGGGCCGTGTCCAAGTTTTCAAAATTTTTGGTCAGGGACAGCTTTGGACACGGGTGCCCGTGTCATTTGGACACGGGTCGTGTCCTGGTGACAGTGGCCGTTTCACAGTTTTTAAAACTCAGTTTTTCATCGTTTTTGCGATCCGAATGGTTCCAATACCGAATCCCTAACATTCCTAACTTAACAACAGTTCATAACCACACCAAAACATGTCCAATCAAAAAGGCAAACAACCAATCATATCAAACAAAGAAACTTTGACAACAAAACAATTTTAACGGAATTTACACGAAAACATTTCTCGACAACCGAAACAACAACTCAACATATCATTCAAGCCTAAGCGGAGTTAGAACTCACTTTCAACAGCGAGAACAACGATTGAATCGAAATGAGAAACTTTCCCAAAAGCCACAAAACGAAACCCTAAAGTCACTAATTCGCTTCCAACACCAAATCGAGCTACAATCCGTGCTCAATCTACCTTGGGCTGGCTTCTACTCATCTAGTAACCATCAAAATCAACACACGGCTCAAAATCAAAACTCACCTCACTCTTAAACTCTTAAATTCGAAATCCCAAAAGGAGGAGGAAAGAGGAGATAAGCTTACCTAGCTTATGGGAAACAAAATGGAAGGGTAGATGATGATGATTTTTCAAGATTAGGGCAAGCACTACATTCTGCTCCTCGTTCTTCTTTTGGGGAAATTACATTTAAAAACCCTACACCAATCATAAATTAATTTAGCACTCAATTAACAAAATTTATCAATCAAGCACTAAAATAATTTAATTGGGTTAAACATCAAAATAATTAAGGCTAAAGTGCTCCCGAGGTCCCTTATCTTTATTTAAAGTAACGATTTGGTCCTTTATCTTTTTTTTGTCCCAAATCAGTCCTTTATGTTTTAAATTTTTTACACATAAATCCATTTCTGTCCCAAATCAGTCCTTTATGTTTCAAATTTTTAACACATAAATCCTTTTTTTTGACACATAAATCAGCACTGTTAACGGAAAAGGATTTATGTGTCAAAAATTTGAATGATAAAGGATTTATTTGGGACAAAAAAAACATAAAGGACTAATTCGTTAATTTAAATAAAGATAAGGGACCCCGGGAGCACTTTAGCCAATAATTAAATTAATTATTTGGGGGAAGTTACATTACACCCCTACTTGAAAAAAATTTGTCCTCAAAATTCGTCAAGTCTTACCTCATTGAAATAGATACGGATAGCGAGTCCGCATATCATCCTCGAGTTCCCATGTTGCTTCTTCGTGTGAAAACCCATTCCAAACAACCTTGACAATCAGAATCGTTTTTGTTCGGAGTGTCTTTTCACCACGTTCTATGATTTGAATTGGATTCGGTTGGAAAGTGAGATCGAGTTGCAGACGAACCTCTTCAAAACTTAGCGGTTGATTAGGATCCGGTACATACTTTCTCAGCTGAGACACATGAAATACATCATGAAGGCTTGACAATGCTGGAGGCAAGGCAATACGATAAGCAACTAGCCCAATTCTCTCAATGATTTGAAATGGTCCAATGTATCGAGGATTAAGTTTCTTGGTTCGCAGTGCCCGGCCAATACCCATAGTAGGAGTAACCTTGAGAAAAACACGATCTCCTTCATCAAATTCTAACGGCCTTCTTCGTTTGTCAGCGTAACTCTTTTGGCGACTCTGAGCTGCCTTCATGATCTCTGTGATTCGATGAATCTCTTCTATAGTTTCCTGGAACAAATCCGGCCCCAATAACCTTTCTTCACCTATATCCCACCAACAAAGTGGGGTCCGACACTTCCTTCCATACAATGCCTCATACGGAGCCATTCCAATACTGGAATGATAACTGCTGTTGTAGGCGAATTCCACTAACGGGAGATGATCTTCCCATTTGCCTTTATCAAGCACACAGGCTCGGAGCATGTCCTCCAAAGTCTGGATAGTTCTTTCAGTCTGGCCATCTGACTGTGGATGATAAGATGTACTCATATAAACATTAGTTCCCAAGTCTATGTTCAAAGCTTTTCAAAATTTTGAAGGAAACTTTGGATCGCGGTCGGAAACAATACTAACTGGAATTCCATGAAGTTTCACTATACTCTTGAGATATTCCTCTGCTAGCCCGGAGACTGAAAAGTTGGAACGGACTGGAACAAAGTGAGCTGACTTCGTCAATCGATCCACAACTACCCATATTGAATCATTGCCTGCTCGAGACCGGGGTAGTTCCATCATGAAATCCATTGAAATACTTTCCCACTTCCATTCTGGAATGTTCAAAGGCCGCATTAAACTGGGGGGCTTTTGGTGTTCGATCTTAACCTTCTGACAAATTAAGCATCGAGACACAAACTCCGCGATATCCACCTTCATTCCAGGCCACCAATACATCTGCCTATCATCTCGATACATCTTGGTAGATCCAGGATGTATGGAATATTGACTCTGGTGAGCTTCTTCTAAAACTTGACTTTTGATCTCATTATCATTTGGCACACAAATTCTTCCGTGGAAACAAATCACACCATCACTGTCTTCGGTAAAATCAGGCAATCCTTTCCGAGCTTGAAGCTCCACATCAACTTCTTGAGCTAAGAGAATGGAATCCCTTAATGAACTAGAAATCTGAACATGACTCAACACCAATCTATTCCTCTTGGTTCTTACATTCAAATTGAGATCACTGAAAGACTCAAGAAGAGCCATTTCATGAATCATCAATGCGGTGGTGTGCAATGATTTTCTACTCAAAGCATCTGCTAGCACATTAGCCTTTCATGGATGATATTTCAATTCAAAGTCATAGTCCTTCAGAAATTCCACCCATCTCCGTTGCCGATTATTCAACTCTTTCTGGTCAAACAGATACTTCAAACTTTTGTGATCACTCAAGACTTCAAAATGAGAACCATATAGGTAATGTCTCCAAAGCTTCAGTGCGTACACAATCGCCGCTAACTCTAAGTCATGAGTTGGGTAATTTTCTTCACGAGGCTTTAACTGTTTGGAGGCATATGCTACAACTTGTTGATTTTGCATAAGAACACATCCTAAACCCTTTCCAGAGGCGTAACTGTAAATTTTGCATAAGGACACATCCTAAACCCTTTCCTCCATGATCACTTCTAATTTCCTTGATGGCTAAGCTTTTCTCATTCTGTAACTTTCTGCACAACTTAGCAAACTCATTAAAAGCATCACTTTTATTTGCAAGTAGAATGACCCAAGTATACCTAGAATAATCATCTACAATCACGAAGACATACTTGGACCCTCCTAGACTTACAACATCAATTTCGCCAAATAAATCAAGATGGAGCAATTCAAGCACATTGTTAGTGGAAATAACCGGTTTTGGATTGAAAGAAGATCTATGCAACTTACCTAGCTGACATGCATCACACAATTGACCCTTTTCATATTTCAACTTGGGTAGACCTCTAACATGCTCATTCTTACTCAACTTAGATAAAAGTTCTATACTAGCATGTCCTAGACGTCTATGCCACAGATTCACATCATCAAGCAAGGAAGGCATGCATACAATATCATTACTCACATTGTCAAAATCAACAGAATACACATTATTTTCTCGAAAGCCAGTAATATAAAGTTTAGAAGATCTATGAGTAATAACACAAATATTTATCAACAGAAAAATGCACATCAAAATCACTATCACATAATTGGCTAACACTTAGCAAGTTAAATTTCACACCATCAACTAGTAAAGCATTTTTAATTTTGATTGTGTTTTCCTTACCCACACATCCTTTACCTATTACTTGAGCAGATTCATTGTTGGCAAACTTTACAGATCCACTAGCTTTGTTGCTCAACTTCAAGAATAGTGAAGCATCACCAATCATATGCCTTGAGCATCCACTATCAACCATCCACACATTTTTCTTCTTGGATGACTGACCAACCTGCAAAAGGAACTTTAACAACTAGTACGAGGTACCCGAATTTTGTTGGGTCCTTGGGGGTTAGTCATCAAGGGGTTTGTTTTCACAATCCACCCTGGTTTCTTACAAGAAGGTATAAGGGTACCAAACTCACACAATCTACGAATAGGGCATCTATGAGAGCTATGGTTCCCTTTTTGACAATAAGTGCAAGAGAAAACAGTAGGTGTCTTACTTGAAGTGGCAGCTACAAAAATCACTTTCTTTTTCAAAACAGAGGAGGTGGAATTACCTTCATACCCAATACCTCTCCTATCAACATATTCATGTTGGGAGTGAAGTATCTTGGTTAAGGTCTTTTAACCTACCTCAAACCTTTTTAAGGATTCTTTCAAAATATCATTTTCAACCTTGATTTTTTCA
The DNA here is from genome assembly GCA_039519185.1 of Astragalus membranaceus. Classification (NCBI taxonomy): domain Eukaryota; kingdom Viridiplantae; phylum Streptophyta; class Magnoliopsida; order Fabales; family Fabaceae; genus Astragalus; species Astragalus membranaceus. Next base: position 22,109,792 of record CM076852.1, read on the forward strand.
AAATTTTGTTTATGCTCAAGAAGCTCAAGGTTGAAAGGTTTAGTTTTATGTAGCTCATTCTTCAACTTAGCTACCCCATTCTCAATAGTCTCAATTTGAGTGAGCATGCTTTTGTTGCTCTTTGTCAAATTCTTAGATTTAACCAAAAGGATGTTCATTATAAAGAGCTTCAAAAGCCTCACTCAAATCTTGACTACTACACACATCATTAAATAAGTCATCATGCTCGGGTGAATCAGAAAGACTCTGGTTAGAAAGGATTACCTTAGAGGTGTTATTTGCCATGAGACAAACAACATTGGCAGCCTTCTCTTCTTCATCCGTTTCACTCTCAGTGTCAAGATTGTCCCATGTAGCCTCAGGTGTGTCATTTTCCATAAGAGAAACAACATTTGCAACCTCCTCTTCTTCATCTGTATCACCATCAGTATCTGTGTTGTCCCATGTAGCCTTCATGGCTTTCTTTTGTTTGTGCTTGGATTTTAGCTTTGAACAATTCACTTTGAGATGACCCGGTTTGTTGCATTCAAAACATTTTGGTTGATCACCTCTTCTCTCATAACTGTCTTTTGTTGTACCCAGATTTCTTTGAATAGTCACCCTTCCCAAGCTTGTTGAATCTCATGAATTTTTTAAATTTCTTGGCAAACATAGCCATGTCTTCATCAGACTCAACCTCTTTCTTTTCCATCTTAGGAGTCTTGGCAGCAGCAAGAGCAAGAGACGTCCTTTCTCTGACGCTTCTTTTTCTTGAGCCTTCTTAGTGGCCAACACCACCTCAAATGCAAGAAGTGACCCAATCAAGTCTTCTTGAGGTAAAGTGCCAATATCTTTGTCTTCAGTGATAGCACAAGTCTTGGGAAAGAACTCACTAGTCAAGGATGCAAGAATCTTCCAATTCAAATCTTTCGTTGAATACTTCTTCCCAGGTGCTCACAAGTTATTTACTATCAGGTTTAATCTTTGGTGTATAGCTGCAACTGATTCACCTTCCTTCATCTTGAAAGCTTCATACTCAGAAGTAAGAACTCTAATCTTTGTATCCTTCACTTGACTCGTACCAACATGTGTCGCTTCCAGACAGTCCCAAATTTCTTTGGCTGTCTGACATCCTTTCACCCTTCCATACTCTTCTTCACATAGTGATAGGTGAAGAATATTCATTGCTTTGGCATTGAGAGATATTTTTTCTAGCTCAGACTTTCTCAGCTCACTCAAGTCAATTGCATAAATATCTTCAATAGGTACTTCCTCAACTTTACCAGTAGCTTGAGATTTAGTAGTATCTCCGTCAATAGCAACACCAGGTTTAGTAATTTTGATTCTCATAGGAATAAGTGGTCCATCAACAATGATCCTCCATAAAGTGAAATCTATAGCCTGCACATGACATTTCATTCGACTACTCCAATAGTCATAGTTAGTCCAATCGAACAGGGGTGGCCTATTGAAGGACATCCCCTTTTTCATAAATGAACCTATGATCAAAAATAAATAAAATTGCGAGATGTTAAGCTCAATATGCAATTTCTAGCTCTGATACCAATTGTTGGACTATATGATAACCTTAGAGGGGGGGGGGTGAATAAGGTTATACGCTAAAAATGAAATCTTTTTAATTTTCAAAAAATTAACGATGCACGTTTAAATCGAATGCGGAAAATAGGATTTAAACTATATGCAATACCTAAGCAAGCTATAACTATGACAGAACCAGTTACAGTGATATTTTACGCTAACCACACTATTATCAAATTTAACGATAAACAGATTGTGATATTGAACGCAGCGCAATAAAATCAAATATAACGATAAACAAATATAAACAAAAGACAAAGTAAAGAGAAGGGAAAGAGATACACCGTAGCTTTTACGAGATTCTGGATAAAAGCCCTACGTCCTCGGCCTCCGGCTTTGCAACCTTTGGACTTGATAACAACCACTATATGAGAAGAACTTCTGCAACGTCTTACAAGCAAGCAACTTCCCTATAGCTACCACACCACTCTCAATTTTCCCCAAATTGAGAACCCAAGCTCCCCGCTAAGGATTTTGCTAACAACTCAATCTCCCCGATTGAATTACCCAAGAACACTTCCCAGGATTTCCCAACAACCAAGTAATAGATGAATACAATTGAAAAGCTATGATCCAATCACTCAAGCAGTATAACAGTATAGTAGTTGAGAGAGATGAGTGATTTGGATTTAACGATGAAGAACTTGAAGAAATAATATGACAGTGAGAGTTCTTTTCTTCTTTTTTGATTTTTGAGTTGTGCGTTGTGTTCTCTCTTTTTTCGTGAAAAAACCCTAAGTGCCTATTTATAGGGTTTGTAGAAATATGACCGTTGAGGCAATTTTTCACGTAAAATAGATGAGTAGTAAATTGATTGATTGCTTAAAACAATGTGTATGTGAATCGATTTATTTACTCAAAATATGACCGTTGAAAGCTTCTAAAAAGAGATGAATCGATTATATGCTTAAATACATAAGGTGTAAAATCGATTTTGAGCTTTAAAAACATAAGAGGGAAATCGATTTGTTGCCTTAAACAAATAGGCCAAGCATCGATTTTTTGCTTTCCAAAGTGAAGCTCTTTTAAAGACATAAGTGCATAATCGATTCTTTGCTTCCAAAAGACAAGTCATAAACCGATTTCTAGCTTTAAAACTAACAGGCTCAAAATCGATTTTCTTCTTTAAAAGGACAAGCTCAAAATCGATTTTCTTCTTTAAAAGAAGAAGCCATGAATCGATTTTAATCTTTAACACAACAAGGCATCAATCGATTGTTTTCTTTCCAAAACAAGTTCTTTTAAAAACAATCAAGACATAAATCAATTGTTGGCTTTTAACCAAGAAGAATTGAATCGATTTCTTTCTTTTAAAAACAACTAGTCATTATTTGTGCCTACCCTATTAGCTTTTATATAAAAGATTTTTCTAAGCTTTTAACACAACAGTTATATTTTAAAAAATCATCTCTCAACTACTAAAAGTTATAGAAGTGAAGTGATAGGATCTTACATGGTGTCCTATCAAAAACAGATTAACAAATAGTTCTTGAACTCTAGAGTAGCTTCTCCTCCAAGCCGCTACACTTTAAGATATCCCGCTCTTTGATTCATGTCCTGTACTTTTGTTCAACTGTAACCATTAGTAGACAAATTGTAATTTGTTATCATACAAAACAAAGAGTGTTTGTCCTTGGTTCAACAATGCGCTGCAAACAAATCCCTGGATTTGATCATGCTTGTAGAGATAGAGGACAATCTTTAGATACTCCACCCCCCCCACCAAGGCCTCAAAATGAGGGCTATCCACTCCGAAAAAGGCATACCGCCCTTCCATGACAAACACTTCACCTCTTTCAAAATGCAAGGACGTTCGAAATGCCCAAAAGAAGGAAGACAAGGAAAAGTAAAAGAAAGCATGTAGGAAGTTAGAAACCACCGAGCATGAAGAAAGGAAATTTCAACATAAAACCCGGAGGAAGGTAGGGGAGAAGAACACATTCAGAGTAAAAAGGTAGAAATGCACTAAAGATGTCATTAAAGCATCTGGGAAAACGAAGAGCCATTAAATGCTTCGATAGAAAACCAAGAGGCAGGTATGAGAACAATAAATAAAAGGGGTGTTAGGCCAAACAACCACAAATACACAATCAAAACATTGGGAACATGCAACCCGCAAAGGCCGGCCACCTAGAAGGGATTGAGGCATCTTCTCCCTGAAGGGATCCAAGCTCGAAGGGCTGTGTGCCAGGGGTGTCCGAATCACCAACCACGGAAGCTCAAAGATCCATGGGAGCTTTTAGCAATCGAGGAGGATTACCCGAGGAGCGCAATGGACACCCGAGCAGCGTGGATAGTACTGAGGGAACATCCGTAGCGTCTGCATTAGTGTATGAACCATGCATAGTCCAAGACACGTTTGAATAGAAGACAAGCAAGAAGGACGTGGCAGGCATTCATTGGCTCGTACATGTAGTAGTGGCCACCCCACTACCTTGGTGGCAATAGACGGAGAATGCTACCCTATAGTATAGAACACCATATGAACACTTAGTTAGTATAAATAGTGAACACTACTGTTGTATTAATGATCTCTCTTTTTTCATAAATTTGAAGGTATTCCTTAGCAAGGTTATCTCCTTAAGGGCAATACTGATAGGATCTCAAATAGATCTAGAAGGATAGGATCTAGAAAATTGACAAATTCAATAATTCTCACTCAAGATCAAGAACAAGTGTTCTTGACAAATCAAGGAAGATGAATAACATACAACACAAAACACAAGGAGCTTACATGAAAAGTAGAAGAAAGATCAAATGTGGATGAGACTAGAGATGGATATGACATGAATGATCGCCACACCTTCTTGGAAGGTGATAAGATCAACTAGCCTTGGGCTCTCCTAGCCCCCCAAAGTTGTGAGCAAGGTCCTCTCCTTCAAGAACCATGGAAAATCCTCAAGATGAATCTCATCCTCTCATATGCATGTACTCGCCACTTCTCACCTCTCACTAGGTTTCTCTCTAGGCTTTGAACTTTACAAAAATGGAGAAATGAATTTATTCATCAAGAGTTCTAAGAATTATACATGAAGGTAGGGTACTTATATTGTGGACTATATGGATCCTAATTCCACAACATAAGCACAATTTGCACACAACCAAAGGCCCATGGCTAAAGTCTCCCTAAACAAAGCCCAAAGTGGCCCAAAATTAAAATGTCTTACAATATACAATTATTAAAAGAAAACAAAGTATAGGAAACACTAGGGTTTGGTTATCCTAGAAATTTCCTATTATTTACATGGTCATCTTTAATGTGCTTTTGTCTTAATGACTAGATTAAGCACATTAAAGTATGTCACAAAAAAAAGTACATTAAAGTATTTTTCCTTGGCTTGTTGTTGAAGTTCCTTCCATGAAAATTGAATTCTAACTTGTTGCTCCCTTGCCTTGAGCCTTGCCCTTGTGATGGTTCCTATGGTCACATCAAATACCACTTCTATTTTGTATACGAGTACAGTTTTAAAGCACGAAAGTTGTGTTTTCCATCAATAGTGGATATCAAAACATGTAACTAAGTAATAAGGATCAACCATATCAAAGCATGCAAATGTTTTTCATCAACATTGGAGACTAAGAGAAACATGCTTTTGGAGAGAAGTCGAGATGAAAAGCACAAATATTGTGTTGTTCATCAATGATGGAGATGAAGAGCACAAAGATTGTACTTTTCATAAGTAATAAGAACTAATTGTATTAAAGCACACACAAAAGTGCATTTCAACACCGGTGAAGATGAAGAGCCCACATATTTTACTTTTCATCAAAAGTTGAGATCAAAACACATGAACAAGTAATGAGGAATGATAATACTAAAGCACACAAATTATGCTTTTCATCAGCAAGAAGATGAAGAGCACAAAGATTGTACTTTTTATCAATGGCAGAGGTTAAAAAATGCGAATAAGTAACATGTCAACTATCTATTAATAGAAATCATGTCCTCATTTCCCTTACCATTTCATACCTAAAAGTTTCATACACATTTCTGATCATAGTAGAAATTATCTCCATCTTTCATCTCAATTTCCAGTCGTAGTAAAAACCATCTCCATCTTCAAATTTTTTAATCATGTCTTCATAATTCCTCACTCTCGCATTTCAACTCAGTTCTATAAATTATCAAATTAATATTATAGAGTTATACATTCTCAATCCCTCATTCATCACATGTCAATCAAAGCACACAATTTAATATAAAAAGTTGGTCCTAGACAAACCCCACTCACCAAAATATTAAAGTACATTGTATGTGAAATCAACAAACATAAACCATGGTATCTTTAATTTTATATTTTAGTTTAGTTTAAGCTTCGTACCTATGTATGTTTTAGATTAGGCTTTGTAAGTTTTTGATTGACACCCATTTGATATTTTTTCTCTCTTTTTTCTTTTCTAGTTTTCAACTAAAATCATTTGTATTCAAAGCGAGCTAGTAATTGTTTTTTTTTGTCATATTAGTCTTGTGAATCCTCCTTCACTTAGATAGACTATAGAGCTACTCCATTCGACTCTAAACTTAAGCCAGGGTGAGATTAGCATATATCATTCACTATGCTATATTTTGTGCTAGTTTATCACTACCCATACTTTCTCGGGAAAAAAATTGGAAGAAATAATTTGAGTTTAATTTTATTATTAATACTCCTCTTCTCTCCTCCTTTTATTATGTTGTGAACACTAGACATATTCTATTTCTTGTTTGATAGACGGTGATGATGATCTAACTGAACTCTCGTGGGATATGATAGGAGAGAATCCATTTACATCCATACATAGCCTTCTTGTTTTGCCTACCCACTGTTTGGCGGTAACAACTTTTTGTTGATAATAAAGAATACTTGTTGTGAAATAGGATTAGAATAGAGCTTAGAAAGCTAAGAGAAATCCTCTTTGGTTCGATACTAATATTAAGTATGAGTGGCTAATTATTTTAAGGTTTTTTATTGCTTCTATAACAGTGTGTTTTATTAAATTACTTGTGTATATTACCTTTCGTCGGAACTCTTTCGTACTAAATATCACCCTCTCGAAAGATAAATATGTTAGTTTATTTGCCTTTGTCATCGAAAATGTTGTATATTCCAAGGCTACTAATTTAGAAAAGTTCAACATGTGTCCTAGAAATTGATCCTTTCATAAGTGACTCAGCTGCAGAGTTCGACATGTTAGCTAGATATTAAGAGTAACCTTGTTTTACTTGTTCAACACAATGTATTTCAAGGTTTCTTCCATTTCAATGTTCCTTCCTTGTCGGTATCTATATATCGTTAATTGACTCACGAAATTTCTTTCTGGCCATTAAATGAAGTGAAAGTGCTGGAAACACAATAAAGAGCATTTTGAATTGTACCGACCGTTTTTATTAGATTTTTACTTAAGTTAAAACTATGTTTACCACCAAAAATATTTAACTTCGTATTAAAACAAGTTATTGGAAAATGAAGTTAAATCGCACTGAACATAATAATATAAAAAGAGAAGGGAGAAGAGAAATATGCATAGTTGGTTTATCCCAGTTCACCATACATGTTTCTACATTTAGTTTACCCGTTACAGGTAACTTCGTCTTCTTCACTCGAAGGTCTTAATCCACTAAAAACCGAGTATTGTTTACTATGTCTTTCCTTGCACCCTGAGAATTCTTTACCTGTCTCTCCAGGTTAATTACAAGAGACCTCCCAAGTCTTCTCAACATATTAGGAATTTCCAATGAGGAAAAGTATTGATTTCTTTCCTCTCCAGGAGACCAAGTATTATTTGTGGATATCTTGTGTTGCAGGTTAAGTTTTGATGATGAAGTGGTTAAGACCTAATGATGATGAAGTGATCAAAGTCAAAGTGACAAATGGACCGAAGTCAAAATGACAAGCAGGTTAGGTTTTGATGATGTGCTCAAAGCGGAAATCCAAGGCAAGCAAGACTCAAGAATTAAGGGTAGTCTCTAGGTCTTTGGGGATTGTCTTAGGAAATATTGTAAGTCGCTTCTGAGGGTCAGCTCATCTCACAGTCTCATGCCTTCACTATTTTCAAAATGCATGCATGCACACGTAAACACAAAAACTATTTTGAGTAAGAAAGAAATCGATTCATACTATTTTATCTCAACATCAAAATCGATTTTCAACTGACAATGAAAGAGAGTAATCGATTCATCAACTATTTTCTAAAGCACAGAATCGATTACCAAGTTGTTTCAAAAAGAAAGAAATCAACTCCAACTATTTTTAACTTAATACATAATCGATTTCCCTCCTGAACTAAAGCCATAAATCGATTCTCATCTCCTTTCAAACAAGCAAAGAATCGATTACCATCTTAGGATATTTTAGGCACATAATCGATTGTCTCCTTAGTTTATTCAGGCACATAATCGATCATCATCCTGCTAGATCTATTCAAGCATAAAATCGATTATCATCTTTAGGCAATTCAGACATACAATCGATTTCATCATTTCTATATTTTACTCAATGGCTATATTTTTCTAAGCCTATAAATAGAAGGCTTTGCAAATCATTTTTTACACAACCCATTTTCACGATAAACGCATCAAACGAAAACAACCCTTTTACATTTTCACTTCTGCTCTTCACGAACTGTTCGTCCGTCAGAGCTGATCTCTTTCAAGGGTTAGTCGGGTTGGGGAAATTTCAAGTTGTAATATCTGCCTACACAAGAGGTATTTTGGTCTTTAGATTTGTAATTGTTTTATTGTTGTATTTTGTACTAGGGAGTGGGGTATATTTCTAGGGTAGCTGTTTGTACTAGGAAGTGGGGTATCTTTCTGGGGCAGCTAGTTGTAACAGGGGTGGGGTATCTCTTGTTATTGTTGTAATAGATTTGAGGGCTCTTCATAGGTGGGGTATCCTAAGAGAAGGGTGCCTGGGTCTGTAAAGGTTTCCAAGGCACCCGTAAGCCTTGTTGTGTTAGTGGAAAATCTCACAAGGGTGTGAGGACTGGACGTAGGTCACTGGGAGGTGACCGAACCAGTATAAATCTACTGTGTTCTTTATTGCTTTATTTTCTTTTTCCTTCGCTTTCATTAACCTGCGCGAAAATTAATCTAAGTCGTTAAAAGGGGGAGAAGTTTTTAAAATCTCAATTCACCCCCCCTCTTGAGACTGAAGCCACTTGGTAACAAGTGGTATCAGAGCTAGACTCTTGTATAAAGGGCCTAGCAGCTTCAAGAGAAATGGCTTCAGGTTGGTCTACGCAAGAGGGTGCATCTCTTACCCGTCCTCCGGGATTCAACGGGGAAGACTATGCATAATGGAAAGAAAGAATGAGAATATTTATAGAAGGGGTAGATATAGATATATGGGATACTGTGGAAAATGGACATTTTGTTCCCACGCACATGGTAAATGGCGCACTCACAGTGAAAGAAAGAAATGAATGGACGGATAATGAGAAAAGGAAAGTTCAACACAATTTTCGTGCCAAGAACATTATCACTTCTGCACTTAGTCCCAATGAATTTTTTAGAGTATCAAATTGTAAATCTGCTCAAGAAATGTGGGACAACCTTCAAGTCACTCATGAAGGTACTAGTGAGGTAAAAAGCGCAAGAACCAATACTCTCATCCGGGAATATGAATTGTTCAGAATGAATCAAGGAGAATCGATACAAGAAATGCAAAAGAGGTTCACTCACATAGTGAACAAATTGGGCTCATTAGGAAAATCGTTCCCTCCCGAAGACTTGATCAACAAAGTGTTAAGATGTCTAAATAGAGAATGGCAACCAAAAGTAACTGCGATAACGGAATCAAAAAATTTAGCTACGATGACTCTGGCCACCCTGTTTGGAAAACTACTAGAGCACGAGTTAGAACTCACTCGTCTAGCAGAGTATGAAGAAAACGGCAAGAAAAAGAAAAGTTTAGCTCTCAAGGCTTCTAGTTCAAATCTGTAACACCCCGGTATTTCTTTAACAAAGAAATACCTAAATATACAATTTGGTATAAATCAGAGTATAAAATTTCCTGTTCAGATACACATCTTTACAAGAAACAGCGGAAACTAATAAATAAAATAATACAAGCTCGAGTCATACGACCGAATACAGATACAACTACAGAAGAACAAGGACAACTATAAATGAATCAATCTTCAATCTTCTCCTCGAACCCGACAACCAACTGTGCCGCCTTCTGTCCTTATAACCTGTTCTCTGTAAAAACAACAAATATGGATTGGGTGAGACAACTTGTCTCAGTGAGTCCTACCGTGCCCCCTCACCGACACTCGGTTCAATTATCAAACCGTTTTCAAAAATTATTAGCTACCATGAGCTTATAATCGAAATGCCAAGCAAATCGTGTTCAGTAAGAAGTCTTATTTTTATAAGCATAAACCGACTGCAATCCGTGCTAATCCCGGCAGCTTTTAAGAAGTCTTTTAACACCATAGCTTAACCGACTGCAATCCTTGCTAATCCCGGTAGCTATAGCTTAACATAAACCGACTGCAATCCTTGCTAATCCCGGCAATGTTAACTTACAATTTTAACTTAGCATAAGCCGACTGCAATCCTTGCTAATCCCGGCAACCCGTGAGTTGACCACGCCAAAACACATTCAGGGCCTAGGTAAGGGGTCATGACTACCCTCCCTAGTATGCTACTTGTCGGATCGTCACCCAACGCGATATATGTATTACAATACATATCGATTCTCGAGAGTTAGATAATATATATCTATTTGATCACCAAAGGATCTATCACATATGTTTATTTGATAATTTATATATTTTTGATCACCAAAGGATCGTTCACATAATTCTTTAGATAATTTATATCTTTCGATCTATAACCCGTTTTGAGGAATTCTTAAGTTAGACCTCCGGCATTATAATCTTGTTATAACATATTATTGACTTATAACCTGTTTGATGAATAATATAAAACATCCGGCATTATAATCATAATCAGTTGACATATATAACATATACATATTCAGTAGTCATCAACCGATGTTCTCACACGCGCACTATGGTTTTCGTTCTCGATCAAATAGGTTTTCGAAACTCTTTTCCAAAAATATAGTTTGAACGGTTTGAAAGTATGTTTTCAATAGGTTAGTAGCTTTAAAATTGTTTGGGAAAGGGATTAGGAAAGGTTCGGGATTGAACGGAGCGTTGAAACGAGAAAAACGGAATTACGCATCAAAAGGGTCACAGTGGCGCGCGGCGCGCAACCCAAGCGTGACTGGCGCGCGACTTGACAGAAGCGCAGCCCAGAATCACGCGCGGCGCGCGACTCCCGCGTGAACGGCGCGCAAGTGGACAGAACCCAGTACTGATGCTCAACTCACACCTTTTCTCACTATCGCTCTCCGTTCGTTCTCGATTCGATTCCTAATTTCCGTTCCACCTGAAACTCAGAAAATTCCAATATTCCAGATAGTTTACAAATCATTTTATTTCAACAATTTAATCACAACTTCATAAATTGTTCCACAATTCCATAAAAACCGTAAAACGTAATATTTCTCAAAAACGGTTTTCGGTTCAAAAATCTTTCGAAAACGGATAATGCCTTATGACTCAAAACCGATATATTTTCAAGACATGTAAAAATATCCCTATCCGTGAGTAGAACTCACCCGGTTGACGATCGTTCTAGGTGCTCCAACCGAGACACGCGATGACCGAAATACAATCCACACGAACGAACATCGATAGGCACCAACAAGAGCAAGACAGCAACCCTCCTCGCTGAACTACTGAAACAGAAGCTTCACTTGCTTGAACATTCTGAAGTGGCAAATCCACTGGTACATCCTCTTCCAAATTCGAGTGAAAGCACAACCTTCTTGACTTGAAGATGCATTCAGAATTACAGTTTTTTCCAGAATCAAGGAGCAGTTTTGCAACAAGCATAAGTTGGTCAATCCGTGACCAAATCTACTCAAATCAGTGCCCATTGTGAAGATAATTTCGTCTACTTTCAGATGGTCAAACATTCACACACATGCATCCAGTGGTTTGAGAGATATTGCCTAGACAAGGTGACTGGTTCAGAACAGTGTTTTATTCTGAAACCGAAACTTGTGAACCGGATATGTCTCTCATTTCTCCATGAAATCATACGGTTCTTGTGCCCAAAATGAAGAGATTTTTGTCTAGTTTCCAGAGGGACAAGAATTGCGATCATCGGGGTAGTGTACTGTGAGATACGATGAAAACAATGAAGGTATGTAAAACGGATTTTTACCCAGAAATTCTAATGAACAAGGATCATCAACCTCAATGCTTGCAACCACGAATTTAATGTTTCCATCCTCTTCACCAGCAGCTACTGAAACCCTAAAACACCCTCCACTTCAGAAATACAAGAACAAGGCCTCTTTATTGCCAGCAAACAGAATATGCAAGAAGATAGGAGCTCCAAAACTCCATTGGCTTCCCCATTGAAGCTTCACAACCGAAAATGGGATTGAGAGGAATAGAGAGAATCTGGTTCTGAATTTGGGTTCAATGGAAAGCAAATTGAAAATGGAGTGGAAGGAAGGTCTGAACACCTACATGCAAGAACAATTGTGGTTTCTCCATCTCCTTCTTCCTCCTTCTCTCTCTCGCCCCTCCTTCTCTTCTTTTCTTCAGTTTTCTGTTTCTCTCTTTTCTGAATATGAAATGGTTAAGTGTGGAATTGAGGCTGAATAGGTTCAGGTACTTAAAGGGGGGTGATACACTAAAGGGTGCGAAATTACGAATTTGCCCTTTAGCCCAAAACATTAATTAAACCATGGCTATGTCATAATTAACCAACAAATAGAATTTCTTCGGACTTTTCCTCGACTACTAATCCCCGAGACACGACGAATTATTCCCACAAATAATTAGTCGGTCTTAGGCATCATAATACGAGTCTTTAAAAATTAGGGATGTTACAATCACCCCAACTTTTAAAAATTTTGTCCTCAAAATTGTCGAGACATACCTTAAGCGAAAAGATATGGATAGCGAGTCCGCATGTCCTCTTCCAACTCCCAGGTAGCCTCTTCGGCTGAAAAGCCCTCCAGACTACCTTGACAATCGGAATAGTCCTTGACCGCAATGTCTTCACGCCACGCACTAGGCTATGACTAGGAAAAGATTTGAATGGTAAATCCGATCGAAGATTAATCGTATCAACGCTCAACGGCTGAAGTGGATCTAGAATACATTTTCTCAACTGAGACGCGTGAATGACATCATGAAGATACAGACTTCCTTCGGAAACTAACTATTCCGACCTCTTGAAAGCTGACGCTAATTGTTATGGACAATGGAACGCTTAAAATCTGCTGAGGACACGAACTCATAGTTATGGTACCAACACATCCTGCACTATCGAAGTCAGAAACTCGGAAGGTTTCGGTTTAGCCGTAGCTTGAATTAGAAGGAGACGACGCCTATGAGGCGAGTACTTGGAAATCACACTACGCGGTAGACGGAAAAAGTTTCCTTCCCTTCCTAAGTTATGCCCACAAAAGCGCTTGCCTCAATTTACTAAAATCTTGACCGAAGCAAGCAGAGTTATTTTTATAAAACAATTTGACTCACAGTCCAATTGAAAGTAGAAAGATACTTTTCTCGTAACATGACCAAGAAGACTATAAAATAGTGGCGACACATTCTTTTGTTAATCCTTTTCCAAAACTTGAAAGCACAATCGTTTTACTTTGATGAAAATTCTTTTCAGTGGGGTTTTAGAATAATGATACCTCGATAATTAAGAGTATCAAAAAAACGTTATTTCACCCCAACTTATAAATGGCCTTACTCGATGCACGACGTTTCAACAAAGCAGAATCTTATTCTCAAATTTTTAAAATTTGCAAGTTCGAAAGTGAGAATAAAGGTGTTATTTTGTTGGAGTCAACCATTTGTGCGATCAAAATCTCGCAAACTTTTATCGTGCTTGAGTTCGGTTCCGTTAAAAATAATAATAATTAGGTTCGTTCGAGGAAGGGATCGGGAAGGACATTAAGCCGAAAAGAAAGCGGGTATTTGCTTTAAAAATTCTTCTCAAGCCGCTATTCCACTCGATTCAATTCATTTCCGTTCAATTCCTTTCTCGAATCGGTCCATGACAAAACTTCGAGATTAGAACAAAGGTTCGTATTTCATGATGAAAAATGGACACGACTTGATTGTCTCAAGAGACTACACAAAGGTTATAGAGTTCACTATCAAGGACTCATGTGTCATACAGTCACTGTCCAATCATTTAGTCTCAGACCGACCTACGGTTCATACTCAGATATTCTTCCATCATACAGGTGTAGTAGGTAAAAGGAAGATGAGCTACACGCACCCAACTCATCGGATTTCTTAGAGAAACATCGTGTGCTAGACCACAATCGGACAATTCTGAATTCAACACATACTTGATTTATCGACGTCCAACCATAGGTTAATAGAATAGAGAATTAGCCTTGACCCATTCGACGGATCAAAGTCACAACAACTTACTGTTGATCTTAACGAATTCAAGATTAACGATTGGAGTTTCACCTCAGTAGCGGAAGCTTGAACATTAAAACAGTCAAATGATGATTTCCCAAACATGGCTTGGTACCTCTCCAACTAGCAATTATATCCACGTGTTACCCAGTCTTCCATTACTTCTGAGTAAACATTTGAGTAATCCACATCTTCGGTTATCTTGGAACATTTCTAGTATTTTAGGCAGTCATCGGTACCAACGATGTTGTTAACTGACCCAAAATACTAATAAGAGTGTGTCTTTCGACCCTTATGACTCGGTCCTCGGAACTCAAACCGACAGCTTGGTATCCACACACAGGTTATGGCCCTTTCAGAATTTTCTAAGTCCACGACTTATCCAGTTTCAACTGTCCTCCTAGGTCAACCAGGCATTGAACTTCGATATCTATCGTTCATAGATCGTTGATCACTCAGATTCAAAGGAGATGCGAATTCCGATATTAGGAATCTTATTAGAATGACATAAGGTTTTCTTCAGAAGTTACGATTTAGTGCCATCCTATGCAATCCTTGGTTTCTCGATTAACTTCAGCACAACAATTATTCTCGGATTAGTTACGAATTTGGAATTGCGGTGGCACCAGGGGACTTCGAAAACAAAAGCTATTTTGGGAATCAAACGAGCACACCATAAGTGTCTTCGTATTGATTCGTTGAAATTGGAGTATTTATCATTTAGAATTTTCCCCGGTCCCGCTTCTTTCCGAACTTCCGCGTCTATCCAGACATAATTATTACATTACATTAATCGATCTAGTTTCAGAACGGTTTCTACTCCACGACAACATTACGTTTGCCACGCAGGTGACTTAACGCTCCTCGATCTTCCAACTGGTTAGCTGAGGTATCATAGATTAAGATTTCGGAATCATTTATAACGGTTGAATGGCCATCAGTACTACTGACAATTGCCGGAAGTAGGTTTCTTGGAAAAACATACAGTAAACGTGATTCAGAACTGATGTTCAAAAGTCTAATCCGAGTGATTGGAATCCTTTTTCCAATTACCAGTACAACAGGGAGGTTCACATTCCACGAATGCTTAGAGTTTATGGTTCGGATTTAAAACAGAGGTATGTTTCACAATATAATTGGAGGTACGGTTCACAATCCATCCATCAGTGTAGATATTTTCGTTAACTTTCCAACGCCTCTCAGAACATAAAAATCGGAGTTCCAGAGCAGAAGTTACGAACAAAATGAGTCGGAAGACCAACGAGAATTTCTCACAGACCGTGGTCGGAATGCTTCCAGCAGCGGATTGAAATAAGGTCACTTCTACTGATTACACATATTGATTTGATTTGAAGGATTTGCTTCACAATTCCTGATCGGAACTTAGCCTGATCGGTACCTTGTGATTCTGCTAGACAATATTGATGAGGGAATATCTTTACTCGGTTGGCTTTATCACCTAGCACAGGGTGACTTCGAAGAAGAATAAACGGGATCTGCATTTGGAACTGTCCGAAGGGACTTTCTCCACTGCTACCTAGACTGGGATTGACTGACACCAGAAGGTAAGATTTACGGTGAAAATAATATAAATAATATTTCGATAACTAATAGGCTGACTAATCAATGGTCAGGGTTTTGGGTGTTAACTAATCTGATAGCTTTCAGTACTCTGACATTGCTATTGCCCAAAGGCTTCTCTTGATTTGTACTTCTCGATAAGATCTACGACGTTTCATGCCACGACTCGCAGCCGCATGCGATCCGTTTACTGAACAGCCGCCCACAGTTTCCTCGAATAATCGCGGATGCCCATCACTATTTCTGATTGTCGTATGCAGCCCTCTGCTCCTGTCGTGCGCTCTGATGAGACGAGAAGGCTGAGAATCCTATGGTGTGAGGTTTTGAACATTTTCGGGGCTGAGGCAACTATCTGTCATAATTTTCAGTACTTTACATGAAACATTGAGTGGATCCTGACTCAATACGTCACATAATATACTAAAAAGGTCTGACATATAATTGTCTAAGTCCCTAGCTGACTCGATCCTATGTTTCCGACCCGAAGGTCACTACGTCCGACAAGGCCGAACGGCTCTGATACCAAATGTAACACCCCGGTATTTCTTTAACAAAGAAATACCTAAATATACAATTTGGTATAAATCAGAGTATAAAATTTCCTGTTCAGATACACATCTTTACAAGAAACAGCGGAAACTAATAAATAAAATAATACAAGCTCGAGTCATACGACCGAATACAGATACAACTACAGAAGAACAAGGACAACTATAAATGAATCAATCTTCAATCTTCTCCTCGAACCCGACAACCAACTGTGCCGCCTTCTGTCCTTATAACCTGTTCTCTGTAAAAACAACAAATATGGATTGGGTGAGACAACTTGTCTCAGTGAGTCCTACCGTGCCCCCTCACCGACACTCGGTTCAATTATCAAACCGTTTTCAAAAATTATTAGCTACCATGAGCTTATAATCGAAATGCCAAGCAAATCGTGTTCAGTAAGAAGTCTTATTTTTATAAGCATAAACCGACTGCAATCCGTGCTAATCCCGGCAGCTTTTAAGAAGTCTTTTAACACCATAGCTTAACCGACTGCAATCCTTGCTAATCCCGGTAGCTATAGCTTAACATAAACCGACTGCAATCCTTGCTAATCCCGGCAATGTTAACTTACAATTTTAACTTAGCATAAGCCGACTGCAATCCTTGCTAATCCCGGCAACCCGTGAGTTGACCACGCCAAAACACATTCAGGGCCTAGGTAAGGGGTCATGACTACCCTCCCTAGTATGCTACTTGTCGGATCGTCACCCAACGCGATATATGTATTACAATACATATCGATTCTCGAGAGTTAGATAATATATATCTATTTGATCACCAAAGGATCTATCACATATGTTTATTTGATAATTTATATATTTTTGATCATCAAAGGATCGTTCACATAATTCTTTAGATAATTTATATCTTTCGATCTATAACCCGTTTTGAGGAATTCTTAAGTTAGACCTCCGGCATTATAATCTTGTTATAACATATTATTGACTTATAACCTGTTTGATGAATAATATAAAACATCCGGCATTATAATCATAATCAGTTGACATATATAACATATACATATTCAGTAGTCATCAACCGATGTTCTCACACGCGCACTATGGTTTTCGTTCTCGATCAAATAGGTTTTCGAAACTCTTTTCCAAAAATATAGTTTGAACGGTTTGAAAGTATGTTTTCAATAGGTTAGTAGCTTTAAAATTGTTTGGGAAAGGGATTAGGAAAGGTTCGGGATTGAACGGAGCGTTGAAACGAGAAAAACGGAATTACGCATCAAAAGGGTCACAGTGGCGCGCGGCGCGCAACCCAAGCGTGACTGGCGCGCGACTTGACAGAAGCGCAGCCCAGAATCACGCGCGGCGCGCGACTCCCGCGTGAACGGCGCGCAAGTGGACAGAACCCAGTACTGATGCTCAACTCACACCTTTTCTCACTATCGCTCTCCGTTCGTTCTCGATTCGATTCCTAATTTCCGTTCCACCTGAAACTCAGAAAATTCCAATATTCCAGATAGTTTACAAATCATTTTATTTCAACAATTTAATCACAACTTCATAAATTGTTCCACAATTCCATAAAAACCGTAAAACGTAATATTTCTCAAAAACGGTTTTCGGTTCAAAAATCTTTCGAAAACGGATAATGCCTTATGACTCAAAACCGATATATTTTCAAGACATGTAAAAATATCCCTATCCGTGAGTAGAACTCACCCGGTTGACGATCGTTCTAGGTGCTCCAACCGAGACACGCGATGACCGAAATACAATCCACACGAACGAACATCGATAGGCACCAACAAGAGCAAGACAGCAACCCTCCTCGCTGAACTACTGAAACAGAAGCTTCACTTGCTTGAACATTCTGAAGTGGCAAATCCACTGGTACATCCTCTTCCAAATTCGAGTGAAAGCACAACCTTCTTGACTTGAAGATGCATTCAGAATTACAGTTTTTTCCAGAATCAAGGAGCAGTTTTGCAACAAGCATAAGTTGGTCAATCCGTGACCAAATCTACTCAAATCAGTGCCCATTGTGAAGATAATTTCGTCTACTTTCAGATGGTCAAACATTCACACACATGCATCCAGTGGTTTGAGAGATATTGCCTAGACAAGGTGACTGGTTCAGAACAGTGTTTTATTCTGAAACCGAAACTTGTGAACCGGATATGTCTCTCATTTCTCCATGAAATCATACGGTTCTTGTGCCCAAAATGAAGAGATTTTTGTCTAGTTTCCAGAGGGACAAGAATTGCGATCATCGGGGTAGTGTACTGTGAGATACGATGAAAACAATGAAGGTATGTAAAACGGATTTTTACCCAGAAATTCTAATGAACAAGGATCATCAACCTCAATGCTTGCAACCACGAATTTAATGTTTCCATCCTCTTCACCAGCAGCTACTGAAACCCTAAAACACCCTCCACTTCAGAAATACAAGAACAAGGCCTCTTTATTGCCAGCAAACAGAATATGCAAGAAGATAGGAGCTCCAAAACTCCATTGGCTTCCCCATTGAAGCTTCACAACCGAAAATGGGATTGAGAGGAATAGAGAGAATCTGGTTCTGAATTTGGGTTCAATGGAAAGCAAATTGAAAATGGAGTGGAAGGAAGGTCTGAACACCTACATGCAAGAACAATTGTGGTTTCTCCATCTCCTTCTTCCTCCTTCTCTCTCTCGCCCCTCCTTCTCTTCTTTTCTTCAGTTTTCTGTTTCTCTCTTTTCTGAATATGAAATGGTTAAGTGTGGAATTGAGGCTGAATAGGTTCAGGTACTTAAAGGGGGGTGATACACTAAAGGGTGCGAAATTACGAATTTGCCCTTTAGCCCAAAACATTAATTAAACCATGGCTATGTCATAATTAACCAACAAATAGAATTTCTTCGGACTTTTCCTCGACTACTAATCCCCGAGACACGACGAATTATTCCCACAAATAATTAGTCGGTCTTAGGCATCATAATACGAGTCTTTAAAAATTAGGGATGTTACAAAATCCATCCGATGATAGTGATGATTCAGAAAATAAGGATGATGAAGACGACGAGAATATGGATCAAATGGTTAGAAAATTCAAAAAGCTCATGAAAAGGAAAAGGTCACCCAAAAAGAATTCTTCATCCAAGGAAGTCTCAAGCAAGGAAAACTTGTCAAGTCCACCAACTTGCTACGAATGCGGTAAATCCGGACACCTGACGATGAAGTGCCCGAACTTAGAAAGAAAATTGTCAAAGTTTAAGAAAAAGGGGTCTAAAGGAAACAATGGTAGAAAAACCTACATAGTATGGGAAGACAATGATATGAACTCATCAGATAATTCAGGAAGTGAAAAAGCTCAAGTTGCTCTCATGGCCAACCACGACAGTGAAAGTGAAACTGAGGTATATTCTAACTCTGAAACTTTACAAAATGCATATGATGAATTACATGAAGCATTTGTTGAATTGCATGATAATTCATTGAAATTAGCTAAAGCATTAAGTAAATCTAAAAAAACTATTGCTAACCTTCAAAACGAAGTTAATGCTTTAACTAAGGAAAAATTAGAGCTTAGAAAAGAAAATGATGATCTTGTTTATTTTAAGGAAAATTAGTATGTGATAAGTGTACAGAACATGAAAAGAAAATCCATGAGCGTGAATGGACATTAGGAAAAATGTGCGTACAAAACAAACAACATGTGCATCCTAGGCCACAAAGAAACACTTCCATAAAAAGAAATTTGCATTATAGGCCTAAGTTCACTACTAGTCCATATATTAGATGTTATTAATGTGCCAAACTAGGACATACTGCATCTGTTTGCATGGCTAGAGGAAGACAAGTTGTGAAAAAGGTATGGGTTCCCAAAGGGACTGTACCAAGTACTAACCCACAAGGACCCAAAGAAATTTGGGTACCAAAATTTGCAACTTGATCTTATTGCAGGTATGCTTCAAGGTATTGGGGACAAATTGGTACCTTGATAGCAAAGACTCAAAGCGCATGACTGGAGACGCAACAAAGTTCTTAACACTCACCCCCAGAAAAAGCGGTGATGTGACTTGTGACGACAACAATAGAGGAAGAATCACTGGTAAATGTTAGATTGGTAAAGATTTATCCACCTCTAGTGAAAATGTGCTTTATGTAGAAATCCTTAGAATAGTTTATTCAGTATTAGTCAAATATGTGACTATTAAAATAGAGTAATCCTTGATCTCATTTCATGCATCATTGAGAACATCATTTAGAGTAAACAACAACATCTCAAATATGATGGATTACACTCCGATTAAATGTGACAACTCAAGCGCAAATTAGCCTATCAAAGAACCCCGTTCAACATTCTAGAACTTAAGCATATATAGACTAGGCAGCATGTTCAAAAATGTGATTATGTGGTTAATTTAGTTGACTATTCAAAACAGCTAACTGAGAGTTTTTTAAAACCATTGCAAAAAGAAGTCAATCTTTTTCTTTTAAAAAGAACCGTGAATAATTGATTTATCATGTCTCATGTTTGATTATCTTGTGTTGCAACCCGACTCACAACATTTTGTGGTTTATGCAATTTTCTAAAAATGCAATGGACTCATTTTTTATTAGTTGCGTTTCTGACTCACCAACTAAGTTTCGCATTAACCCTTTTGATCATGACAAAAATGGGGAGAAATATAGGATTGTCACTTTGCATTTAGACAGGGGGAGCATCAAGTAAGGGGGAGTCTAGTAACATATCATGAATAATGCATTATTTATCTTGATGAACTAACCTCCCACCTGAGATGAATCAAAAGTTTTGTCATCATCAAAAAGGGGGAGAATGTGGATATCTTGTGTTGCAGGTTAAGTTTTGATGATGAAGTGGTTAAGACCTAATGATGATGAAGTGATCAAAGTCAAAGTGACAAATGGACCGAAGTCAAAATGATAAGCAGGTTAGGTTTTCATGATGTGCTCAAAGCGAAAATCCAAGGCAAGGAATACTCAAGAATTAAGGGTAGTCTCTAGGTCTTTGGGGATTGTCTTAGGAAATATTGTAAGCCGCTTCTGAGGGTCAGCTCATCTCACAGTCTCATGCCTTCACTATTTTCAAAATGCATGCATGCACACGTAAACACAAAAACTATTTTGAGAAAGAAAGAAATCGATTCATACTATTTTATCTCAACATCAAAATCGATTTTCAACTGACAAAGAAAGAGAGTAATCGATTCATCAACTATTTTCTAAAGCACAGAATCGATTACCAAGTTGTTTCAAAAAGAAAGAAATCGACTCCAACTATTTTTAACTTAATACACAATCGATTTTCCTCCTGCACTAAAGCCATAAATCGATTCTCATCTCCTTTCAAACAAGCAAAGAATCGATTACCATCTTAGGATATTTTAGGCACATAATCGATTGTCTCCTTAGTTTATTCAGGCACATAATCGATCATCATCCTAGATCTATTTAAGCGTAAAATCGATTATCATCTTTAGGCAATTCAGGCATACAATCGATTTCATCATTTCTATATTTTACTCAACAGCTATATTTTTCTAAGCCTATAAATAGAAGGCGTTGCAAATCATTTTTTACACAACCCATTTTCACGATAAACGCATCAAACGAAAACAATCCTTTTACATTTTCACTTCTGCTCTTCACGCACTGTTCGTCCGTCAGAGCTGATCTCTCACAATGGTTAGTCGGGTTGGGGAAATTTCAAGTTGTAATATCTGCCTACACAAGAGGTATTTTGGTCTTTACATTTGTAATTGTTTTATCGTTGTATTTTGTACTAGGGAGTGGGGTATCTCTCTAGGGTAGCTGTTTGTACTAGGAAGTGGGTTATCTTTTTGGGGCAGTTGGTTGTAACAGGGGTGGGGTATCTCTTGTTATTATTGTAATAGATTTGAGGGCTCTTCATAGGTGGGGTATCCTAGGAGAAGAGTGCCTGAGTCTGTAAAGGTTTCCAAGGCACCCGTAAGCCTTGTTGTGTTAGTGGAAAATCTCACAAGGGTGTGAGGACTGGACGTAGGTCACTGGGAGGTGATCGAACCAGTATAAATCTGCTGTGTTCTTTATTGCTTTATTTTTCGTTTTCCTTCGCTTCCATTAACTTGCGTGAAAATTAATCTAAGTCGTTACAAAGGGGAGAAGTTTTTAAAAACTCAATTCACCTCCTCTCTTGAGACTGAAGCCACTTGGTAACATTATTTACCTGCCTCTCTAGGCTACAACAGTATTCTAGCTTCTCCAAGCAGGCAGCCCACTAAACATCTCTCTAGTCTTCTCAATATATTGGGCAGGTTACAAAAAGGAAATGCCAAAAGGAAATGGCAAAAAGGAACAGAGTATTTACTTGTATCTCTAGACGATTTTCTATAAGAAAATGCCGTTATTGAGTAGGTTAAAAAAACAACGAGTTTGTAAATGAGTGATTCAAAGTCTTACATAGGATTTATTCTCAGTGAGGGTACTTTACAAATTTAATTCCTATATGTTCTAGGATTTTTCAGCATATTTCTTTTATTTGAACATGCCTTTTTCTTTTCTCTTTTTCAAGGATGTTTAGTGTGAACAATCTCATGGTGACCGTTTGATTTGAAACCAGGTAAGTAATGGACCGGACACTACATTATTAGACAGGATAGTACTTGACAACTTTTTGTCCCGTAAACTGTTGAAAAATGGATAAGTCAAGCAAAAAAATGTACTACATATGTATGATAATTAATATTAATATTAATGTTAATTACATATGTGTGATAATATTAATGTTAATTAATCTTAATATAATTAGTAGTATGATGAAAATATACTAGTTAATTAGTTCACGTCTAACCCCAGTTTAGTCTCGATCAAACTCTTAAACCTTTAATTAGTGTGTCCTTACGTTCAATGATCAGACCAATTTTGTAGAAATACCAAAATGCACACCGTCTAGTCGTGCTTCTTCGCCTTTCCCTTTCCCTGTTTCTCTGTAAAAACCACAATTATAAACATTATCTCAGTGAGTCCTATCGAGACCCCTTACTAACACTAGCGGTTCATTATGCTTGACCTTTGAACTCGTAGCCCTAATAAGCGACTACGTAGGAATCTTATTCTTTCGTAGCCCGATTCTGGATAGCTACGTGCTTAATCTTTTACTTAGCATAAAATTATGCTCTATTGTTCGTAGCCCAATTCTGGATGACTCGTACAATCTTTTTCTTTAACTTAGCACAACACCTCAAGCCACTTTCTTTATTTTTCTATGGCCTTTGGTGAACCCAATCAACTAACCACTAATTAGCGGGAAAACCTCATGGGGCCTAGGTTTTGGGGCTCATGACTTCCCCTCCCCTAGTATGCTAATCCTTGGGGTCGTCACCCTTGATATACATATATAATTATATGTATGCCATCTTTCTTTCCTTTAAGGAGTTAACTTGACTTGTGTGACATAATGTTCCATTAATAATGACCTTAAACTTAGCTTTGATGAACTTGTAGTCCATCTTATTATCGTGACTTAGGGTTTTCCTCTCACGTCGTTGCTAAAACAATGTTTTAACCAATTCATATTACCTTACTTATAACTTGGGGATTTCTCCCCAATTCAACCCAAACATAGGCAATTCCAATGAACTACGTTTATTTTATCCTTTAATAGGGTTGGGGAAAGGATTAGAACACAATTGGAACCATTCGGATTGGCCTAAGATGTACTTTGAAGTTGGGTAACAGAAACCTACGCACGATTGGTGCTTAAGAGGCGCACAACCCCTGCATGTTTTTAAAATATTTTAAACACGAATACGAAGAGTACGCACGGTTCGTGCCCTAGGGGCGCACGGTCCGTGCTATGTCTTTAAATTTTACAGGCATCCTGCGAACAGGACGCACAGGACGCACGGTCCGCGCCACTGGGGCGCACGACCCGTGCGTGTTCATCAGTAGCCCAAAACTGTGCTTTTTCCCGAAAACTTGGCCATTCCGATCGTTCCAATACCCGTTCTGATAAATTCCCAAACATCAAGACACATAATTTCAGTACAGAACAACAATCAATTCAAACAATGACATCATCATTCAATCAATCGTATGAGTTATCGTAAAAATGCAATTTCGTAAAACGGTTTGGATTCCGAGACATGCAAACTCAGTATCAAATAAACATCCCTAAGCGAGTATAGAACTCACCTCTTGCGATGAAAATCGCACACAACAACTAGTTAACGAATCTTGAATCGGAAACGTCACTCACGAACCGCTCCTACCTCCCAACGCTTCTAGAGCTCGAACCACAGCATCCAAAACAGTACCAACACTGTCTCAGCTTTTACAATTTCTCCCTAAGGTCTTCAACTAACCAAGGTGGGTGCTGGAACACTTCAATCTAGTTATCTTCTGAACATGCAAGTTCCCACACTAGTGCAAAAAAGGGATTTAAAGTCAGGTGAAAAGGGGATTTAACGTCAGGCGCCAGGTTGACTTCTATTAAGTCAACTTCGTATGTCAGAAATTTTAAAGTCAAGAGGTAGCTTGACTTCGTAAGTCTGTTTTAAAGTCAAGCATTTATTTCGCCTGACTTCGTAAGTCTGTTTAAAAGTCAAGCATTTATTTCGCCTCACTTCGTAAGTCTGGTTTAAAGTCAGGCTTTAGTTTCGCACGACTTTAAAAGTCCATTTTTTTTAAAAAAAAATTTATTTGGTAGCCTTAATGTATCCCCATGCTGCACCTAATCATTGCTGCCTAAAGTATTTGTTTCCTCAATCACCATCTAATGAACTTCATTTACCCAACACTTTGTTATATATATCATAGTTAAGTCACACATCTAATGAACATGAAAATCATAAAATAAGTCATGTAATCATTCATTCATTCATTCAAACTCACGGTTTTCAATATAACCAGTCCATTATAACAATAAAATGGATACAACAACAGAAAAAAAATATCTGCAAGAACAAAAATATCTGAGAGGAGCTGCTGCTATAGTTCAACCACTCCATCATGTTTGCCACCCCAGTCCTACTGTTTCACTACACCCTGACATCCATGAAACTGCCTGGACAGCCATGTTAAGAACACCAAGCCCTGCACTGCAAACCAGAAAGAAAACAAATACCATGTAAAGCAGGACTGGACAGTCTTTTGACAACTGTTTAATGGCAGAAAGCAGCAATGACAAGGAAGATTATAGAACAATAAAACAAACTGGACACTCAAAAAGGATTACTAGTACATCACAAATTCACAACTAGTTTTACAAGTACCTCCCAGCTCCAACCATAACTATCTTTTGTTTCACAGCATGCAGCATAAGAAATAAAAAAGTCTGTTAAGTTGGTGGGGTTGAGATTGTTAAAAGAAATAAAGCATGTTTCCTATAAATAAAAGGATCGGTTGATATTTCCTATAAATAAAAGGATCAATTGATAAGGACTGATTTCTTGTTTGATTACAGAAAGACACATGAATATGTTTTATAGTACTAAGTGTTGATTTGTGTGAGAGAAATAAGTAAGAGATAGAGAAGAAAGATCAATTAATAAAATCCACATATTTGCCTACAACATTGTTATTAATGTTGAAGCATACCTCTTCTCAAGAAATGTCTTCGCATTCGAAACATTTTTCCCCATAGCAGAGGCTTTCCAAGAAAAATATGAACCTGATGGATCCACCTACAGCAAGAACAAATTGCACCAGACAACAACCTTCAATTTTTCCTCTAATTTTAAACATTCCAAGTGCAAGAACAAAGAAATCTCAGTACAAACTAATCAAACGAAATAGAAAGAACACTCTTACATTCACTAATTCACTAATGAGTAATGAGTGAATACTGTCTAGAAGAAATGATAGTTTTTACAGTCAAACAAGCACAACCTAATTGAGTAAAACAATGAATTAGAAATGATCCTTTGCTTCAATATTTTTACAATCAAACAAGCACAGCCTACATAACCTAAATGGACCAATTAATACAGTAGCAGCTAAATAAAAGGATGGAAGAACTTTTGATGATAATATTTACCATTTAAAGAGATTCACAACCAACTAAATTGGAACAGCTTATAACCAAAACATTGCATCCCAATTCCCAAGTTTATAATATCCACAAAAGATAAAGCTGTTTATTTGGCTCATAATGCATGGACTACATCATACAATGTACTACAAAAGCTGCTAAACAAGTGTACTATTTAACAAGCATAACAAGAATAGCAAATGAAGTGATAAGTTACCTCATGATATGCACTAGTCTTATCCTGTACTACAAAAGCTCACGAAAGAATTCCCTCTCGCCTAACTGCAAGAATAGAGCTTAATCCCAGACCCAATTCCCTTGCAAAAACAAAAGTATCAGTGACCAATTACTTGATTACAAATGCTCACTCACTTATCATCAAACATCAAACATGAATTACAAATATGCCAGTGGTACGTACTAGTAAAGAATAACAATGAAGCAAGCAAGAACAATGATGCCAGTGGTACATCAAACATGTTTTTCTCTTCACTCTTGGATCCTCAAGAATTTCAATATGCAAATTTGTAGTGTAGGAGATTCTCACCTCTAAGAAGGAAACTTGAGTTCCAATCCCCATAGGCAAAACAAGGAAAAGGAAAACATTAGGCACTATATTTTCATCTCCTTTAATGATAGATGGGTTTTTAATTTTCACAATCTGAAAGAGTAAATAAAGACTACAAAACCATAATTAAGACTAAAACAGTTAATAACAGCACTGCTAAAAATCTATGAATCAGCAATTTTACATCATCAACACGTCGAAGCACATGGCCACTTTTAGATTGAATTGTAATATGATCAATGTTGTGCCGATGAAGGTCAGACACTTGTGGAAATCATTACAATGGGATTAGTGAAATTAATAGTTTGGCCAAAAAGTAATAATGAGAACTATTAAAATAAGTAAGATATTCATTTTAGAAACAGAACCTATGATTCTTGAAACGAACTTGAATACGAAGAGCCATTTTGGCAAAGAAATATACTATGTCCATGAAATAAATATAGCGAGATTATGTCGGTGAAATTGACATAGTATGTATACTGCCCCTATGTCAAAATATTGTACTCCTTTTTTGCTGGTATTTCTACAAACTCCTGACCCGTTCTTTCTTATTTTGCAGATCAAATGGCAGGACCACTTGGGGTTGCCGGACTTAAAGCTTTGGCGAAGCAAGGGGCGGCGCAGGAAAAAAAGAGGATAAACATCCCTAAGTTAAATAAAAGAGGCTAAATATCAGATTAACAAATAAAAGATAGAGATGCATGAGCAATATCTAAGCATACCGACAATAACAAAAAACGTAAAGTTAAATTACATCCCTAAGTTCCTACCAGGTAAACACGAGCATAATTTGTCCCCAGTCATCAAGGTTAACACCAAGATCTTGAGAGCATATTTCTGCACAATGAAAATTATTTCATCCATAAAACGACAATATGAACCTGCAGGGTAGAACACAGAAGGAAGTATAAAACAGCACACAGTTATCTAGCCTTTATCCACCATCAACTAGGAAACATTGAACAAAAAAGAGTAAAGAAAAACTGCAGGGCAGAACACAAAATCATTTCATCTTCAATTAAGAAATGCATTCTCTACAATCAAATAGTAGTAACTGTAGGAAAATAACAGCTACACAATTTCAAAATGAGCTGACTGCAGGGGAAATCAGAATCCCATCAATTCATCATACACAAACATCACCCAAAAAAATCAATAAATCAGAAAAAAAATAAAACTAGTACTCTCGCACTATCCAGATTTGACTTAAAGAAAACCTAAATCAATGAAAATGAAGAACAGAGAAGATTATTCAAAAATTGAAATTAACAGAAAACTGGGAGAGAGAGAGAGAGAGAGAAGCAAACTGTGATATGGAGTACATTTGAGCATGCTTTGAATCACAAACTGTGATATGATGTAGAAATGCTTCAAATATCTATTTGAGCATGACTGAGGTCGCGATTTGAGAAGTGAGGAGCGGAGAAGTCACGATTTTGAAAGCTCGCGATTTGGGGTTTTAGGGTTCTTGCTCACGGTGTGTTCGATTCTTGCTACATCTAGAACGGAAATGAAAACCCTTGAGAAGAAAACGAAAACGAAAGCTAGAATGAAGAAAACGAAAACGAAAGCTAGAATGAAGAAAATGAAAACGAAAGCTTACCTGAATGTGGTCGATTCTGCCATTGCAATCTTCGGTTAGGGTTCTGCCATTGAACTTCTCTTCGATCTTTTGAAGTTCAGCGATTTCAGAACAAGATGAAGATGAGCGAGATTAGAGCGAGATTAGAGGCGAGAGCGAGAGCGAGGCGAGAGAGAGCGACGCGAGACGATGAGATTCTGAGAGATGAGGGAATGGTTCAGCGCTTAACTTTTTTATTATCAAATTATTATTAAATTACTTTTGAAGTCACGCAATATACCGGTCTGTCTTAGAGTGTTAAAATCTTTCACTTTTGAAGTCAGGCGTGTTTACGTCTGACTTAAAAACACTAGCGTCAGATTAAGTTTTTCATTTTAATTACAAGTTTGCCTCCGCATCTACTTATCAAGTCACGCATCTGAGCGCTTGACTTTAAATGTATAAAAATTTTCATCTTAATTACAAGTTTGCCACCACCTCTAAATATAAAGTCAGGCATCTGAGCGCTTGACTTTAAATGTCTAATTCTTTTCCTATTTTCCACTAGTGCCAACAACTCAAAAACTCCATTTCTAGCCTATTGAGCTTGGTGGGTGTGACAATGGCGATTTGTGAAGGGGAGAATGTGGCTGATAATTTAGTATCAGTGGGTAAAGGAAAGGAAATGGAGGAGAATGGTGGTGTTATCTATCACATGCATCAAGGGATAATGGAGATCCATTCTCTTCTTCCCCCTTCTCACTCTCGCGACCTGTAACAGCCCAGGTCCACCGCAGCGGCCACCCCGGTCCCACTGTTACCTCACGGTCTTCTCTACCCCTCTTGTAGAGTTTTTGCCTTCCGTGGGAATCGAACCTTGCACCTGAGGCATAAGTGCAAGTTAAACCCCCTTCCCACTACCAATTGAGCGCACAAGAGGGGTAGAGAAGACCATGAGGTAACAGTGGGACCGGGGTGGCCGCTGCGGTGGACCTGGGCTGTTACATTAAAAAGGCGCCTTTTTATTGTAACAGCCCAGGTCCACCGCAGCGGCCACCCCGGTCCCACTGTTACCTCACGGTCTTCTCTACCCCTCTTGTAGAGTTTTTGCCTTCCGTGGGAATCGAACCTTGCACCTGAGGCATAAGTGCAAGTTAAACCCCCTTCCCACTACCAATTGAGCGCGCGCTCAATTGGTAGTGGGAAGGGGGTTTAACTTGCACTTATGCCTCAGGTGCAAGGTTCGATTCCCACGGAAGGCAAAAACTCTACAAGAGGGGTAGAGAAGACCGTGAGGTAACAGTGGGACCGGGGTGGCCGCTGCGGTGGACCTGGGCTGTTACACGACCACTCTCTCTCCCTCTCAATCTATTTTCTGTTTTTTCCTCACTTCTGAATATGGGGTGTGTGTGTTAGTGTATGTTCTATGCGAGTGAGGGTTGAATTAAATGACTTAGTTGTGGTGTTATGAAAAAGACCATGGAAATGACTGTTTTACCCTCACTTCCCGTTACCCATTTAATTCATTCCTAATCACACAATTATCCAGCAATTCTCATAACTATTTTAAATTAGCAAACAAGCACACAATAAACCATTTAACCCATGGCAATCACCACCTAGTAATTAAATTATGCTATTATTCGCAATTTAGCTAATTAATTATCTTGACCTCTTGCTTATTTCAATAAATGAAATTAGCTAAATTGGGGATGTTACATCCAAAGCCTTAGTTAATGAATTCCAAGTGGGCGATCATCATGTATTCCCAAACAAGAAAAGGTGGTTGTTCTTGACATATAAAGAATTGAACACTGATACCCATAATTTTTGGGGACTATTCAACATGTCCCAAACAAGTTTTCCTAAAAGAGAGGTGTTTTGCAAGCGGGATGTTCCTACTCCCAAACCCCCTAACTTCTTCGCTTGCGTCACTATGCTCCAATTGACCATATCCATACCTATATCAGTAGTGTCTCTCTAAAGAAAATCACGAGCTAGTCTATCCAACTTATTACAGACTCCTTGAGGGAACCATTGAATTTGCACGCCATAAAAGGGAATTGAATTTACATATGTATGATAACATTAATTGTTAACAATTCAGCAAATGTACCGAAACGTTGCAAGTAATAGTAAAAACGGTAAGAACCGGTCGATTCCACAGGGATTGCGTGTTGTAACAGTAGCAAATTTGATTAATTCTAGATTGTGACAATTGATTCGAGTTGTAATTGCGTAACGTGAAAAATAAAACAGTTGTTGAAATAGCGAGACAAAGCGATTAGGTGTCGAATCCTCTCCCTTCACCTATGTTACGAACCTTCAGCTAATTACAGATTAATTGTTTGAATTACCAGATTCAATTCACGATAATAGATTAAGGAAAATCCCTTGCCTCAGAACCCCTTTTACCTAGTTGTGTTACCCTAATTCCTTAGGTGAATCATGCCAACTGGTAAAGCAATAAACCTAAGAAATAAAGAATTCATGCATCCAACCCCATATTCCTATGGTGGTCACAAATTCTACACAAACCAGTAACTACACAGTATATCAAAAGTCGTCATCAACCTAATGCAGTAGCAAGACAACTGAATCGGTAAGACACAAGATCATAAGCGGGCAAGCATTCTCAAGTTATCTCTTTTTCACACATCTCACCGGTGTTTCTCTCTTTGAGGTATTTAGGGTATTCACTCAATTCACAGTACCTGTATCATCATTTCATAGGCTTGAACAAGTACTATACAAATCAATACACAAGAAATACATACACACTTTTTGAGGGCTTTCGAAGGTTGTGATGGGGCTTAGGTAAGGGTGGATACATTTGGATAAGTAGGTTACAACTTGGAGTTAGGCCTACTTCTCTCTATGTCAATTTTAACAATCTCACTCACTTCCCCATTTTCCCAAAGCATTCCACAAGAGAAGGAATTATTTACTTATTTATTTATATATAACTTTTTTTGAAATATATATATATATATATATATATATATATATATATATATTTCTTTTTCTTTCTTTTCTTGTATGTTCCTTTCTCTTGTATACCACCCCAAACTTAGAATGTTGCTATTCCATGAGCAACCCCAAACTTAGAATGTTTCCCCACTCTCATGCTTTAATCTACCAAACTCCAAGTTAAGAAAATTTAGGCTATGATGTGCAGGAAAGTTACAAAAAATAAACAATTAGGCTCAGAGGGGCTAACAAGGGATAGCAATTAAAGGGTTGGCTTGAAAGGCTCAGGTTTGCAAAAATTGCCTCAGTGTGTATATAAATCACATGCAAGATAGTTAAGTACAAGCTCAAGTTCTGCAGACTAATGCAAGCAAGGAATAATCACACAATGAATAGAATAAGTGTTTGGGGCAAACCTCACAGCTGGGAATTTAAAGAGATGTTACTTGAGAGAATGCCCACAGATGAGCTCAGTCTGCCTCAATTTTTGGCATGACAACTAGCAATACCTGATGACAAAATTTGACACACTAGCAATCACAAGGTAAAATATAAAACATATGCAACTAAATACCACAATACCATAATTGAAGCTGCTTGCAAAAAGCCTAGGGTAATGGTGCCTCAATATCACAGAATAAGTTGTAATAATAATGTACAGACCAAAGTGCAAAATAAAGTCAAAGGGGAAAAATAGGAATAAAAATGCAGGACAAAAGTGTCTGAAAATAACAGTGAAACATCAATGAGCCTCCTGCTCAGGGAAAAGAAATGTGATCATCAATGTACTCATCCCCTGAAAGTAGGGGGTCTTGAGAGTCTGGCTGCTGCTTTGCTGGTGGTGCTGATGAAGATGCACCTGCTCCCCTGTTTTCTGCCATATACTCCTGGGCGGCCAGGTGGACTCTAGCTGATGCAAGGTAAGAGGTGTCTATGCCCTGCTGCTGTAGTAGCATCGACGTCCCGCACCAGTTGGCCATATGGAGGTCATACTGGAAGGCAGGGTCGCTGCCATACTGCTGACGGTAGGATGGGCCTGCTGACTGCTGTTGTGCTGGAGATGCTGGCTGAGGCGGTGGAACTGCTCCATCCATAGGCCCCTCGGGCTGCTTCATAATCCAGGCTGCAGTGATGGGCTCCCTGGGATCAACTAGTAGGTCATCAGGGTACTCAGGACAGCCCTGCTGTATACATAAGGCATGGATCACAGAAGCATGTCCCAATCTAGCCTTGGGGCATCTGACTATCTCAGCAATACTCTCAGAAATGGCTCTCCCCAGGTTCACCCTCCGGCCTCTCATAATAGCCAATAATCCCAAGGCCACCTTGACCTTCACATCAGTGTTGTTGGAACAGGAGATGATTGACTGGTTGAAGAATGCGTTCCAGGCCTTCGGAATTGGCTTGAGTCCCATATTACAAAAGCGGCGTGGAAGGTTCTGGGATCCTGCCCATTGTGCCCCTGGACGGCACAGCTCTCTCAAGGTCCCCTCATAATCAATCTTTTTGGGGTTGACTGCAGCGTAGCACATAGCACAGTAGGCATCTGTGGGTAGGCCAAGTAGGCTGTTGATGCTGTCCGGAGAGTAGGACACGGTCTTGCCTCTTACATAAACTGATGTGGACTTGTCCTGCTCCTCCTCCCAATAGGCGTTGGAGTAAAACTCCCTGACCAGGCTCTGGTTCGCCTGCTTAATCATTCTATTCAGTGGAAGCAACCCCAACTCCCGCAGTGTGGAAGTAATAATCGGGAACTCATCTGTGGAGAGGTCAAAAGCCCTCTCAGGATTTATTTTCTTGCCCTTGAACACCTGCTGGTATCGCTCTTCGTGCGTGGGGGACTTGAATCTTTCAACCTCAACTGGTGGTCCCCCTCGCCTTTTCTTGGAGGTGCCTGCTTTTCCTTGCCTCAACATTCTGCTTACCTGTAATGTCCTGTAATGAAATAAAACAGAATCCAGCACAATTTGTTAGTTCACGGTGGGTCCCTGATGTGGCCCCCACTCACAGCAGAGAATCCAACAAAAACAGGCAATAAAATTTCTCAGCACTAGTCCACTACCCTAAGGTTCAATGAGCATCTGGCAAAATTAAAGCACAAGCTAGCAACCAAAAACAACATTCACTTAGGCATTTTCACAAACAGTTTGGTTGCTTAGCCGAAACTCACTGAGGCATTTTCACAAACACCTTGGCTTCACAAAAAGTTTTCATTCAAGCATTTCATCAGACACCTCACCTACACTCTCACAAACAACAATTTTCTATCCGAATTCAACTATAATCGTCACAAACCCAGAATTAAGAAGCAATGGTTGTTTCCAAGTGGCTTCAGTCTCAAGAGGGGGGGTGAATTGAGATTTAAAACTTTTCAGATCTTTCGAAAATGTTTTTCCCCTTTTCAATGACATAGATCAATTTTTCGCGCAGGTTAAGTGGAAGCGAAGGAATTAGAATATAAAGCAGTAAAGCGGTATAACAGTAAAGCAGGAAAGCAGTAAAGCACGCAGAGATTTATCCTGGTTCGGTCACCTCCTAGTGACCTACGTCCAGTCCTCACACCCTTGTGAGATTTTCCACTAACCAAAACAACAAGGCTTACAGGTGCCTTGGAAAACCTTTACAGACTCAGGCACTCTCCTCCTAGGATACCCCACCTATGGAGAGCCCTCAAATCTATTACAACAATAACAAGAGATACCCCACCCCTGTTACAATCAGCTGCCCCAGAAAGATACCCCACTTCCTAGTACAAACAGCTACCCTAGAGAGATACCCCACTCCCTAGTATAAATCACAAACAATGAAATAATAAACATTTGTAAAGACAGAAATACCTCTAATGAAGGCAGATATTACAACTTGAAGAATGCAACCCCAACTAACTCTTAGCAACAGATCAGCTCAGACGGGCCAACGGTGCGTGACGTGCAAAAGTAAAAGCGTGAAGAGTTTTCTCAAAAGTTTTCTGATTCGTGAAATGGGTTGTTGTTAAGATGAACGTAATCCAGTGCCTATTTATAGGCTATGAGAAAATCAAGTTTACGTTAAAAATAGTGTAGGAATCGATTCTTTGTTGAAAGCATTTGATCTAGAAATCGATTCATTTAAGTGAGGAATCGATTTTGATTTCTTTGAAAAATAGGGGCAATCGATTCTTGAGAACCATGGAGGGCTAGGAATCGATTCTATACTTAGTGAAAATTTGTATGAATCGATTCTCAGCTTGCCTGAGACATGTAGGAATCGATTCTCAGTTAAGTGCAAAAAGAGTGGGAATCGATTCTTCCTTTAAAAATGTTTGGCTCAGAAATCGATTTATGTACTGAAAATACATGAAGTGAAAATCGATTCTTTCTTTTCTGATTGGCCTGAAAATCGATTTTGATGAATGTATATGCAAGGTGAAATCGATTTTTATGTTTTAAAGATGATAGGTATGTTTACGTAAGTATGCATGCATATTTGAAAAACTTGTGAGTGTGTGAGACTTTGAGATACGAGCTGACCTTAGAAAGAGCTTACACTTTTTCCTAAGACACACCCAAACCCTAAGGACTACCCTTATATTTAAGGACTACCCTTAAACTTGAATCTTCAATTCTTGAGCTTGATTGTCTTGGATTGCTACTTTGATGTTTAGTCACTTTTCTTTACTTTTGGCCATCAACTTTACCTTTGTCTTTTTCATCATCAAAACACATCCTGCAATATTAGTTTACCTGCAATACAAGGTATCCACATTCTCCCCCTTTTTGATGATGACAAAACATTAACTCATCTCAAGGTGGGAGGTTAGTTCAAACAGATAATGTATATATGATACTCCCCCTATCATGATGCTCCCCCTGTTTTATTGACTCTATGCAAAGTGGTATAAGTGAATGCAAATGCATGCTGAATATTAAAACTCTATTCTTCTCCCCCTTTTTGTCATGATCAAAGAGGACAACATGTAATAAGAATTGTGAATCTAACAGCACAGTCGTTTAATTTAGAAATAATCATTGCATTAAAAACATTTGGTAACCAACAAAAAGAGCTAATAGTCATAGGCTATAAGAAAAGGGTTATGCAATGTGAAAAGGAATTGTTTCGAGCCTCAAATTCTGTTAGTCGATTGTTTAAGGCAGCAATTTCGCGACTGTGGGTCTCTAGAGACGATGATTTCTTGTTTCAATTCTTTATGCATTTCGCGCTGTTCCTCTTGAAAGATGTTGAGTGCGGTCAAGAAGTGATTGAGGCCTGTGGATGGGGCTGCAGCATCAGCAGTTTGGTTTGGTTCTGTTTGACCATCCTCATGTATGGTGGGGTTTGTGTTTGGACTAGGTGGTCTGTTTGGATCATATTCTTGGGAGGATGCTATGCCTATGGAGGAGTGATGCCACGTATCTCCAGATTGGATGAATTGCATCTGGTTTAAGGTGGAGGTGTTTATCATGTGGTAGGCTGCTTTTCCTTTTATGATTTTCTCCCCTAAGAATGGAATGTTGAAGTGTTGGAGGATTTTTGTAATGAGAACGCAATATGGAAGAGGTTTGTCACTTGACTTTGTATGTTTGACCATGTGGCTTACAATCAGATGTGCCCAGTTTATGTTCTTCTGGTGTTTGATTCCCCAAAGTAAGATAATTTCATCCTGGGTTACTTGAGCGATGTTTAAGGTTTTGGGAACGATTGTTCGGGCGATGGTGTAGTGGAGAAGCCGGTTTTGGGTAGTGAGGGATTTTGCTAGGATAGGCCGCTTTCCAACTTTAGCTAGAGCGTGACATATGGATACACAAGTATCTCCAGGGTCGAATTCGGGCCAAGATTCCGGAGGGTTCATATGGACCAATTTCTCACCATCACAGGGTAAGTTGGTGAGATTACTGAACTGAGCTAGGGTGAGATGGATTTTGGTTCCTTTTAGTTCAGCTGATAGTGTTTCAGTTGTGTCGTTGTAGCTAAGTGTGGTGTAGAAGGCTCTAACCATGTCTGGAGCGACTGGACCTGTTTTAGTTGCAAAGTATAGCAGTTTATGGTACTCTAGCCAGTCAATAAATTCAAATCCCTTTTGACTTTGAAACCAGGGTAAGTCCAGAGCAAAGGTGGTTCCTAATCCTCTAAGAGAGAAGTTTTTGCAGTAGAGGTCAGCTTGTTCAGAACAGGTGAAATAACTGGAGTGGAAGGAGCTTTCATCATCATGTACCCTTTTCCTTTTG
This sequence comes from Astragalus membranaceus, assembly GCA_039519185.1. Classification (NCBI taxonomy): domain Eukaryota; kingdom Viridiplantae; phylum Streptophyta; class Magnoliopsida; order Fabales; family Fabaceae; genus Astragalus; species Astragalus membranaceus. The sequence goes on from CM076852.1 coordinate 22,146,229, forward strand.
ACACAGAGGTTCTTGGTTCTTGGAGGCATTGGGAATTTTTGGAGAGTTGTGAATTTTACTATGAGTTGTTCTAAGGGAACGCGTGGAGGTTTGTGATTTATTTTTAGATGGATTATGCGCCCTAAAAGAATTGGTTTGGATATGATAAGATAACATAGGAGGATTATGCGCTTTTCTTGTTGGAGAGGTTAAGAGATTAGCGCTAGTTTTCCTAAGTTTTAGGAAGGGATTGATTTGTTTGAAGATTTTTGCAAGATCATGATCGATTTGAGAGGTTTTAGAGAGAGATCCTTTATAATCGATTTTAATCTAAGTGATAGACCTTGGAGGTGACTTGGAAATCGATTCATGCCATGGAATAATGCCCAAAAAGAAAGCTCTATGAAACTTATAAAAAGAGAGTAAATTGTTTCTTTTGCAATGGTTCAAAAAATAATTTTGACTGGCCGTTTAAAAGACTCGACTGACTTTAATCATGTATGCACATATTTGAGTCATGAGTTCTAAGATAATGGTTCCTTTAATTTTTAAGAAAATGGAAACACAATTTTGCACAGTATAGACCACTTTTTAAATTGATAGTTTTATAGATGCGGACTAACCTTTACTGAGGATTCTTTTCTCAGTTTTATTTTTGATGTAAGTCACATGACTGCTTAACCTGGGGTGGAGTGTTTAAGGATCTGTTTCTTCCCAGTCATGAGCTTTTGTGATTCTATTTTCAAGGCACCAATCTGTCCCCCATACCTTGAAGCATACCTGCAATGATTTAAACAAGGGTTCTAGGTACCCAAATTTCTTTGGGTCCTTGTGGGTTAGTACTTAGTATGGTCCTTTTGGGAACCCATACTTTCTTCACATTTTGTCTTCCTCTTGTCCTGCAAACAGAAGCTGTATGTCCATTTTTACCACAATAGTAGCATTTAATATAGGGTTTAGTGGAAAACTTAGGTCTATGATGCATATTACTTTTCACAAAATTATTTCTTGGAATCCTAGAATGTACAGGTTGTAATTTGGACATTTTGCCTATTGTACATTCAAGCTCATTGATTTTCTTTTCATGTTCTATACACTTATCACATGCATAATTTTCTTTGAAATAGACAAGATCATCGTTTTCTTTCCTAAGCTCTAATTTTTCTTTAGTTAAAGCATTAACTTCTATTTGAAGATTAGCAATGGTTTTCTTTGATTTACTTAATGCCTTAGCTAATTTCATAGAATCATCATGCATTTCAGTGAAAGCTTCATATAAATCATCATATGCATTTTGTAAAGAATCAGAGTTAGATATTACCTCGTTTTCATTTTCGCTTTCATGGCCAGCCATTAATGCAACTTGGGCTTCTTCATCTTCTGATTCATCTGATGAATCCATGTAGTTGTCTTCCCATGCGATGTAGGCTTTTCTTCCTTTGTTATCCCTGAATACCTTCTTTTCAAATTTGGAGTCCTTTTTCTGTAGATTAGGACATTCCATTTTCATGTGCCCGAGTTTCCCGCATTCATAGCAAGTAGGAGGACCGGATGAGCTTTCTTTGCTAGAGAACCTTTTTGATTTGAAGTTCTTTCTTGGATAGTTGTTGCTTTTCATGAACCTTTTGAACTTCCGAACCATCAGAGCCATATTCTCTTCATTTTCATCAACCTCATCATCTGAGTCGTCGCTTTCATCAATTCGACTGGAGCTAGATGCTTTTAGAGCCAAGCTTTTCTTTTTCTTATCTGTATTTTCGTACTCAGCTAGACGGGTGAGTTCTAGTTCATGCTCTTGAAGTTTACCGAACAGAGTAGCCAGAGTCATAGTAGCTAAATTTCTTGATTCAGCTATAGCAGTAACCTTGGGTTGCCATTCTCTATTCAGACATCTCAGAACTTTGTTGATTAGATCCTCTGCAGGAAATGACTTTCCCAACAAGCTTAACTGATTCACTATGTGAGTGAACCTTTTCTGCATTTCTGGTATTGTTTCACCTGTATTCATTCTAAATAGTTCGTACTCTCTGATAAGAGTATTTGTTCTTGCCCTTTTCACTTCACTTGTACCCTCATGAGTAACTTGGAGATTATCCCACATTTCTTGGGAAGATTTACAGTTTGAAACTCGAAAAAATTCATCAGGACTTAAAGCAGAAGTAATAATATTTTTGGCACGTAAATTATGTTGCACTTTTCTTTTCTCATCATCAGACCATTCATTTCTACTTTTAATTGTAAGAATACCGTCTACCATGTGTGTGGGGACATAGGGTCCTTTTTCCACAGCATCCCAAACATCTAAGTCTACCCCTTCAATAAAAATTCTCATTCTTTCTTTCCAATATGCATAATCTTTCCCGTTGAATCCCAGAGGACGGGTAAGAGAAGCACCCTCTTGCGTAGACCAACCTGAAGCCATTTCTCTTGAAGCTGCTAGGCCCTTTATACAAGAGTCTAGCTCTGATACCACTTGTTACCAAGTGGCTTCAGTCTCAAGAGGGGGGGGGGGGTGAATTGAGATTTAAAACTTTTCAGATCTTTCGAAAATGTTTTTCCCCTTTTCAATGACTTAGATCAATTTTTCGCGCAGGTTAAGTGGAAGCGAAGGAATTAGAATATAAAGCAGTAAAGCGATATAACAGTAAAGCAGGAAAGCAGTAAAGCACGCAGAGATTTATCCTGGTTCGGTCACCTCCTAGTGACCTACGTCCAGTCCTCACACCCTTGTGAGATTTTCCACTAACCAAAACAAAAAGGCTTACAGGTGCGTTGGAAAACCTTTACATACTCAGGCACTCTCCTCCTAGGATACCCCACCTATGGAGAGCCCTCAAATCTATTACAACAATAACAAGAGATACCCCACCCCTGTTACAATCAGCTGCCCCAGAAAGATACCCCACTTCCTAGTACAAACAGCTACCCTAGAGAGATACCCCACTCCCTAGTATAAATCACAAACAATGAAATAATAAACATTTGTAAAGACAGAAATACCTCTAATGAAGGCAGATATTACAACTTGAAGAATGCAACCCCAACTAACTCTTAGCAACAGATCAACTCAGACGGGCCAACGGTGCGTGACGTGCAAAAGTAAAAGCGTGAAGAGTTTTCTCAAAAGTTTTCTGATTCGTGAAATGGGTTGTTGTTAAGATGAACGTAATCCAGTGCCTATTTATAGGCTATGAGAAAATCAAGTTTACGTTAAAAATAGTGTAGGAATCGATTCTTTGTTGAAAGCATTTGATCTAGAAATCGATTCATTTAAGTGAGGAATCGATTTTGATTTCTTTGAAAAATAGGGACAATCGATTCTTGAGAACCATGGAGGGCTAGGAATCGATTCTATACTTAGTGAAAATTTGTATGAATCGATTCTCAGCTTGCCTGAGACATGTAGGAATCGATTCTCAGTTAAGTGCAAAAAGAGTGGGAATCGATTCTTCCTTTAAAAATGTTTGGCTCAGAAATCGATTTATGTACTGAAAATACATGAAGTGAAAATCGATTCTTTCTTTTCTGATTGGCCTGAAAATCGATTTTGATGAATGTATATGCAAGGTGAAATCGATTTTTATGTTTTAAAGATGATAGGTATGTTTACGTAAGTATGCATGCATCTTTGAAAAGCTTGTGAGTGTGTGAGACTTTGAGATACGAGGTGACCTTAGAAAGAGCTTACACTTTTTCCTAAGACACACCCAATCCCTAAGGACTACCCTTATATTTAAGGACTACCCTTAAACTTGAATCTTCAATTCTTGAGCTTGATTGTCTTGGATTGCTACTTTGATGTTTAGTCACTTTTCTTTACTTTTGGCCATCAACTTTACCTTTGTCTTTTTCATCATCAAAACATATCCTGCAATATTAGTTTACCTGCAATACAAGGTATCCACAATGGTGAGAATTATCATACCTGGAGAGTGTTGGGGATGCAAAATTATGTGCTCTTTCACACGATGAGTGCCAAAATTGGATTAGAGGGGGAGAGTGCTTCCAATTCGCGCAAAAGGGGAAAAATTTGGTTTGGTTGTTGCTGTGTTCGGTCTGCCTAGTTTTTAGGCGAATTGGCGTCGCATCGCGACGCGACGTCTCTTTATCGCGTTGCGTGATCAAACAGAAAAGATTTTTCTTTGAATTCTCCTTTTTCGCGAAGCAAATTTTGACCGAACACAGTTTTTCCTAAGACTAACAACAATTTAAAACTACGTTGCAAACTTGAAATTAAACGAACTAAATACTTGTTACCTCATAGTGGGTTGCCTCCCACTCAGCGCTTCTTTAACGTCACTAGCTTGACGGTTGTCAGAGGCTGACTCAGTTTGGCTCTGGTGGAGCATTCAGCTTTTCCAGCACTCCCTTGGCATACTCCACTTTTATCTTACAGTTCTTACCAAAAGTATTTGTAGCTTCCTTCAGGTCCTTCCAGACAGTATGGGGCTTCTCACGGTGTGGGTAGTAGATTTTTTTCCAAACCATCTTGGAATCAGTGGTCTCAATGCATTGACATTCTTCTTTTTCCCTTATTGGGGCTGTGTACTCAAGCACATTGAAGGTCTCAGATTCATCTTGGACCCTCACAGTCCCTTCAGCCACATCAATCACTGCCCTGCTGGTAGCCAGGAAGGGTCTTCCCAGAATAAACGGAATGTCATTGTCTCCATTCATGGAGCTTTTGACATCCGTATCCCCATCCAGTTGCAAAATTACAAAGTATACTGGGAAGAGGAATGTGCCAACCTTGACCAGGACATCCTCCACAACCCCATAAGGGTTCCTGATAGACCTGTCAGCAAGATGCAAGGTCATGGTGGTTGGTTTCACTTCTCCTCCGCCCAGTTTCTTCCACATAGCTAGGGGCATTAAGTTTATGCTCGCCCCCAAATCACACATTGCCTTATCAACTTTTTCTTCACCAATTTTGCACGGGAGGGTGAAGCTCCCCAGATCCTTCAACTTCTGAGGCAGGTTGTTCTGGATTATGGCGCTACAGTCTTCAGATAGAGCCACAATTTCATCATCCTTAAACCTCCTCTTTTTAGTCAACAATTCCTTCATGAACTTTGCATACATGGGCATTTGCTCTAATGCCTCTACGAAAGGAATGTTGATCTGGAGACGTGAGAATATTTCCTTAAACTTGGAGAATTGCTCCTCCTTCTCTTTCTTCCTAGGTAATGGGGGATAGGGTAATTTCATGTATGATGGGATCTCCTGGACCTGCTCTCTTGCTTCCCCCTCAATTTTCTCACTTCCTGTTTCTTTTTCTTTTTCTACCACCTCATTCTTTTTTGTTGCTTCCTCACTAGGCTTGTGCTTGGTTACCTCAACGGGTCTCAACTCTTTACCACTTCTCAGCGATATAACATTGCAGTTCTCATTCTTGGGGTTATCCACGGTGTTTGAAGGGAAATTACCATTGGACTTCTCAGCTAATTGCTTTGACAGCTGGCCAGTTTGGGTCTCCAAGTTCTTCATGGATGCTTCATGGTTCTTTCCCATGTTTATCATGGTTCTGTTTAAAAGTCAAGCATTTATTTCGCCTCACTTCGTAAGTCTGGTTTAAAGTCAGGCTTTAGTTTCGCACGACTTTAAAAGTCCATTTTTTTAAAAAAAAAAATTATTTGGTAGCCTTAATGTATCCCCATGCTGCACCTAATCATTGCTGCCTAAAGTATTTGTTTCCTCAATCACCATCTAATGAACTTCATTTACCCAACACTTTGTTATATATATCATAGTTAAGTCACACATCTAATGAACATGAAAATCATAAAATAAGTCATGTAATCATTCATTCATTCATTCAAACTCACGGTTTTCAATATAACCAGTCCATTATAACAATAAAATGGATACAACAACAGAAAAAAATATCTGCAAGAACATAAATACAAATAAATTAATAGCTGCAAGAACAAAAATATCTGAGAGGAGCTGCTGCTATAGTTCAACCACTCCATCATGTTTGCCACCCCAGTCCTACTGTTTCACTACACCCTGACATCCATGAAACTGCCTGGACAGCCATGTTAAGAACACCAAGCCCTGCACTGCAAACCAGAAAGAAAACAAATACCATGTAAAGCAGGACTGGACAGTCTTTTGACAACTGTTTAATGGCAGAAAGCAGCAATGACAAGGAAGATTATAGAACAATAAAACAAACTGGACACTCAAAAAGGATTACTAGTACATCACAAATTCACAACTAGTTTTACAAGTACCTCCCAGCTCCAACCATAACTATCTTTTGTTTCACAGCATGCAGCATAAGAAATAAAAAAGTCTGTTAAGTTGGTGGGGTTGAGATTGTTAAAAGAAATAAAGCATGTTTCCTATAAATAAAAGGATCGGTTGATATTTCCTATAAATAAAAGGATCAATTGATAAGGACTGATTTCTTGTTTGATTACAGAAAGACACATGAATATGTTTTATAGTACTAAGTGTTGATTTGTGTGAGAGAAATAAGTAAGAGATAGAGAAGAAATATCAATTAATAAAATCCACATATTTGCCTACAACATTGTTATTAATGTTGAAGCATACCTCTTCTCAAGAAATGTCTTCGCATTCGAAACATTTTTCCCCATAGCAGAGGCTTTCCAAGAAAAATATGAACCTGATGGATCCACCTACAGCAAGAACAAATTGCACCAGACAACAACCTTCAATTTTTCCTCTAATTTTAAACATTCCAAGTGCAAGAACAAAGAAATCTCAGTACAAACTAATCAAACGAAATAGAAAGAACACTCTTACATTCACTAATTCACTAATGAGTAATGAGTGAATACTGTCTAGAAGAAATGATAGTTTTTACAGTCAAACAAGCACAGCCTAATTGAGTAAAACAATGAATTAGAAATGATCCTTTGCTTCAATATTTTTACAATCAAACAAGCACAGCCTACATAACCTAAATGGACCAATTAATACAGTAGCAGCTAAATAAAAGGATGGAAGAACTTTTGATGATAATATTTACCATTTAAAGAGATTCACAACCAACTAAATTGGAACAGCTTATAACCAAAACATTGCATCCCAATTCCCAAGTTTATAATATCCACAAAAGATAAAGCTGTTTATTTGGCTCATAATGCATGGACTACATCATACAATGTACTACAAAAGCTGCTAAACAAGTGTACTATTTAACAAGCATAACAAGAATAGCAAATGAAGTGATAAGTTACCTCATGATATGCACTAGTCTTATCCTGTACTACAAAAGCTCACGAAAGAATTCCCTCTCGCCTAACTGCAAGAATAGAGCTTAATCCCAGACCCAATTCCCTTGTAAAAACAAAAGTATCAGTGACCAATTACTTGATTACAAATGCTCACTCACTTATCATCAAACATCAAACATGAATTACAAATATGCCAGTGGTACGTACTAGTAAAGAATAACAATGAAGCAAGCAAGAACAATGATGCCAGTGGTACATCAAACATGTTTTTCTCTTCACTCTTGGATCCTCAAGAATTTCAATATGCAAATTTGTAGTGTAGGAGATTCTCACCTCTAAGAAGGAAACTTGAGTTCCAATCCCCATAGGCAAAACAAGGAAAAGGAAAACATTAGGCACTATATTTTCATCTCCTTTAATGATAGATGGGTTTTTAATTTTCACAATCTGAAAGAGTAAATAAAGACTACAAAACCATAATTAAGACTAAAACAGTTAATAACAGCACTGCTAAAAATCTATGAATCAGCAATTTTACATCATCAACACGTCGAAGCACATGGCCACTTTCAGATTGAATTGTAATATGATCAATGTTGTGCCGATGAAGGTCAGACACTTGTGGAAATCATTACAATGGGATTAGTGAAATTAATAGTTTGGCCAAAAAGTAATAATGAGAACTATTAAAATAAGTAAGATATTCATTTTAGAAACAGAACCTATGATTCTTGAAACGAACTTGAATACGAAGAGCCATTTTGGCAAAGAAATATACTATGTCCATGAAATAAATATAGCGAGATTATGTCGGTGAAATTGACATAGTATGTATACTGCCCCTATGTCAAAATATTGTACTCCTTTTTTGCTGGTATTTCTACAAACTCCTGACCCGTTCTTTCTTATTTTGCAGATCAAATGGCAGGACCACTTGGGGTTGCCGGACTTAAAGCTTTGGCGAAGCAAGGGGCGGCGCAGGAAAAAAAGAGGATAAACATCCCTAAGTTAAATAAAAGAGGCTAAATATCAGATTAACAAATAAAAGATAGAGATGCATGAGCAATATCTAAGCATACCGACAATAACAAAAAACGTAAAGTTAAATTACATCCCTAAGTTCCTACCAGGTAAACACGAGCATAATTTGTCCCCAGTCATCAAGGTTAACACCAAGATCTTGAGAGCATATTTCTGCACAATGAAAATTATTTCATCCATAAAACGACAATATGAACCTGCAGGGTAGAACACAGAAGGAAGTATAAAACAGCACACAGTTATCTAGCCTTTATCCACCATCAACTAGGAAACATTGAACAAAAAAGAGTAAAGAAAAACTGCAGGGCAGAACACAAAATCATTTCATCTTCAATTAAGAAATGCATTCTCTACAATCAAATAGTAGTAACTGTAGGAAAATAACAGCTACACAATTTCAAAATGAGCTGACTGCAGGGGAAATCAGAATCCCATCAATTCATCATACACAAACATCACCCAAAAAAATCAATAAATCAGAAAAAAAATAAAACTAGTACTCTCGCACTATCCAGATTTGACTTAAAGAAAACCTAAATCAATGAAAATGAAGAACAGAGAAGATTATTCAAAAATTGAAATTAACAGAAAACTGGGAGAGAGAGAGAGAGAAAAGCAAACTGTGATATGGAGTACCTTTGAGCATGCTTTGAATCACAAACTGTGATATGATGTAGAAATGCTTCAAATATCTATTTGAGCATGACTGAGGTCGCGATTTGAGAAGTGAGGAGCGGAGAAGTCACGATTTTGAAAGCTCGCGATTTGGGGTTTTAGGGTTCTTGCTCACGGTGTGTTCGATTCTTGCTACATCTAGAACGGAAATGAAAACCCTTGAGAAGAAAACGAAAACGAAAGCTAGAATGAAGAAAACGAAAACGAAAGCTAGAATGAAGAAAATGAAAACGAAAGCTTACCTGAATGTGGTCGATTCTGCCATTGCAATCTTCGGTTAGGGTTCTGCCATTGAACTTCTCTTCGATCTTTTGAAGTTCAGCGATTTCAGAACAAGATGAAGATGAGCGAGATTAGAGCGAGATTAGAGGCGAGAGCGAGAGCGAGGCGAGAGAGAGCGACGCGAGACGATGAGGTTCTGAGAGATGAGGGAATGGTTCAACGCTTAACTTTTTTATTATCAAATTATTATTAAATTACTTTTGAAGTCACGCAATATACCGGTCTGTCTTAGAGTGTTAAAATCTTTCACTTTTGAAGTCAGGCGTGTTTACGTCTGACTTAAAAACACTAGCGTCAGATTAAGTTTTTCATTTTAATTACAAGTTTGCCTCCGCATCTACTTATCAAGTCACGCATCTGAGCGCTTGACTTTAAATGTATAAAAATTTTCATCTTAATTACAAGTTTGCCACCACCTCTAAATATAAAGTCAGGCATCTGAGCGCTTGACTTTAAATGTCTAATTCTTTTCCTATTTTCCACTAGTGCCAACAACTCAAAAACTCCATTTCTAGCCTATTGAGCTTGGTGGGTGTGACAATGGCGATTTGTGAAGGGGAGAATGTGGCTGATAATTTAGTATCAGTGGGTAAAGGAAAGGAAATGGAGGAGAATGGTGGTGTTATCTATCACATGCATCAAGGGATAATGGAGATCCATTCTCTTCTTCCCACTTCTCACTCTCGCGACCTGTAACAGCCCAGGTCCACCGCAGCGGCCACCCCGGTCCCACTGTTACCTCACGGTCTTCTCTACCCCTCTTGTAGAGTTTTTGCCTTCCGTGGGAATCGAACCTTGCACCTGAGGCATAAGTGCAAGTTAAACCCCCTTCCCACTACCAATTGAGCGCACAAGAGGGGTAGAGAAGACCATGAGGTAACAGTGGGACCGGGGTGGCCGCTGCGGTGGACCTGGGCTGTTACATTAAAAAGGCGCCTTTTTATTGTAACAGCCCAGGTCCACCGCAGCGGCCACCCCGGTCCCACTGTTACCTCACGGTCTTCTCTACCCCTCTTGTAGAGTTTTTGCCTTCCGTGGGAATCGAACCTTGCACCTGAGGCATAAGTGCAAGTTAAACCCCCTTCCCACTACCAATTGAGCGCGCGCTCAATTGGTAGTGGGAAGGGGGTTTAACTTGCACTTATGCCTCAGGTGCAAGGTTCGATTCCCACGGAAGGCAAAAAAAAAGAAGGGGTAGAGAAGACCGTGAGGTAACAGTGGGACCGGGGTGGCCGCTGCGGTGGACCTGGGCTGTTACACGACCACTCTCTCTCCCTCTCAATCTATTTTCTGTTTTTTCCTCACTTCTGAATATGGGGTGTGTGTGTTAGTGTATGTTCTATGCGAGTGAGGGTTGAATTAAATGACTTAGTTGTGGTGTTATGAAAAAGACCATGGAAATGACTGTTTTACCCTCACTTCCCGTTACCCATTTAATTCATTCCTAATCACACAATTATCCAGCAATTCTCATAACTATTTTAAATTAGCAAACAAGCACACAATAAACCATTTAACCCATGGCAATCACCACCTAGTAATTAAATTATGCTATTATTCGCAATTTAGCTAATTAATTATCTTGACCTCTTGCTTATTTCAATAAATGAAATTAGCTAAATTGGGGATGTTACATCCAAAGCCTTAGTTAATGAATTCCAAGTGGGCGATCATCATGTATTCCCAAACAAGAAAAGGTGGTTGTTCTTGACATATAAAGAATTGAACACTGATACCCATAATTTTTGGGGACTATTCAACATGTCCCAAACAAGTTTTCCTAAAAGAGAGGTGTTTTGCAAGCGGGATGTTCCTACTCCCAAACCCCCTAACTTCTTCGCTTGCGTCACTATGCTCCAATTGACCATATCCATACCTATATCAGTAGTGTCTCTCTAAAGAAAATCACGAGCTAGTCTATCCAACTTATTACAGACTCCTTGAGGGAACCATTGAATTTGCACGCCATAAAAGGGAATTGAATTTACATATGTATGATAACATTAATTGTTAACAATTCAGCAAATGTACCGAAACGTTGCAAGTAATAGTAAAAACGGTAAGAACCGGTCGATTCCACAGGGATTGCGTGTTGTAACAGTAGCAAATTTGATTAATTCTAGATTGTGACAATTGATTCGAGTTGTAATTGCGTAACGTGAAAAATAAAACAGTTGTTGAAATAGCGAGACAAAGCGATTAGGTGTCGAATCCTCTCCCTTCACCTATGTTACGAACCTTCAGCTAATTACAGATTAATTGTTTGAATTACCAGATTCAATTCACGATAATAGATTAAGGAAAATCCCTTGCCTCAGAACCCCTTTTACCTAGTTGTGTTACCCTAATTCCTTAGGTGAATCATGCCAACTGGTAAAGCAATAAACCTAAGAAATAAAGAATTCATGCATCCAACCCCATATTCCTATGGTGGTCACAAATTCTACACAAACCAGTAACTACACAGTATATCAAAAGTCGTCATCAACCTAATGCAGTAGCAAGACAACTGAATCGGTAAGACACAAGATCATAAGCGGGCAAGCATTCTCAAGTTATCTCTTTTTCACACATCTCACCGGTGTTTCTCTCTTTGAGGTATTTAGGGTATTCACTCAATTCACAGTACCTGTATCATCATTTCATAGGCTTGAACAAGTACTATACAAATCAATACACAAGAAATACATACACACTTTTTGAGGGCTTTCGAAGGTTGTGATGGGGCTTAGGTAAGGGTGGATACATTTGGATAAGTAGGTTACAACTTGGAGTTAGGCCTACTTCTCTCTATGTCAATTTTAACAATCTCACTCACTTCCCCATTTTCCCAAAGCATTCCACAAGAGAAGGAATTATTTACTTATTTATTTATATATAACTTTTTTTGAAATATATATATATATATATATATATATATATATATTTTCTTTTTCTTTCTTTTCTTGTATGTTCCTTTCTCTTGTATACCACCCCAAACTTAGAATGTTGCTATTCCATGAGCAACCCCAAACTTAGAATGTTTCCCCACTCTCATGCTTTAATCTACCAAACTCCAAGTTAAGAAAATTTAGGCTATGATGTGCAGGAAAGTTACAAAAAATAAACAATTAGGCTCAGAGGGGCTAACAAGGGATAGCAATTAAAGGGTTGGCTTGAAAGGCTCAGGTTTGCAAAAATTGCCTCAGTGTGTATATAAATCACATGCAAGATAGTTAAGTACAAGCTCAAGTTCTGCAGACTAATGCAAGCAAGGAATAATCACACAATGAATAGAATAAGTGTTTGGGGCAAACCTCACAGCTGGGAATTTAAAGAGATGTTACTTGAGAGAATGCCCACAGATGAGCTCAGTCTGCCTCAATTTTTGGCATGACAACTAGCAATACCTGATGACAAAATTTGACACACTAGCAATCACAAGGTAAAATATAAAACATATGCAACTAAATACCACAATACCATAATTGAAGCTGCTTGCAAAAAGCCTAGGGTAATGGTGCCTCAATATCACAGAATAAGTTGTAATAATAATGTACAGACCAAAGTGCAAAATAAAGTCAAAGGGGAAAAATAGGAATAAAAATGCAGGACAAAAGTGTCTGAAAATAACAGTGAAACATCAATGAGCCTCCTGCTCAGGGAAAAGAAATGTGATCATCAATGTACTCATCCCCTGAAAGTAGGGGGTCTTGAGAGTCTGGCTGCTGCTTTGCTGGTGGTGCTGATGAAGATGCACCTGCTCCCCTGTTTTCTGCCATATACTCCTGGGCGGCCAGGTGGACTCTAGCTGATGCAAGGTAAGAGGTGTCTATGCCCTGCTGCTGTAGTAGCATCGACGTCCCGCACCAGTTGGCCATATGGAGGTCATACTGGAAGGCAGGGTCGCTGCCATACTGCTGACGGTAGGATGGGCCTGCTGACTGCTGTTGTGCTGGAGATGCTGGCTGAGGCGGTGGAACTGCTCCATCCATAGGCCCCTCGGGCTGCTTCATAATCCAGGCTGCAGTGATGGGCTCCCTGGGATCAACTAGTAGGTCATCAGGGTACTCAGGACAGCCCTGCTGTATACATAAGGCATGGATCACAGAAGCATGTCCCAATCTAGCCTTGGGGCATCTGACTATCTCAGCAATACTCTCAGAAATGGCTCTCCCCAGGTTCACCCTCCGGCCTCTCATAATAGCCAATAATCCCAAGGCCACCTTGACCTTCACATCAGTGTTGTTGGAACAGGAGATGATTGACTGGTTGAAGAATGCGTTCCAGGCCTTCGGAATTGGCTTGAGTCCCATATTACAAAAGCGGCGTGGAAGGTTCTGGGATCCTGCCCATTGTGCCCCTGGACGGCACAGCTCTCTCAAGGTCCCCTCATAATCAATCTTTTTGGGGTTGACTGCAGCGTAGCACATAGCACAGTAGGCATCTGTGGGTAGGCCAAGTAGGCTGTTGATGCTGTCCGGAGAGTAGGACACGGTCTTGCCTCTTACATAAACTGATGTGGACTTGTCCTGCTCCTCCTCCCAATAGGCGTTGGAGTAAAACTCCCTGACCAGGCTCTGGTTCGCCTGCTTAATCATTCTATTCAGTGGAAGCAACCCCAACTCCCGCAGTGTGGAAGTAATAATCGGGAACTCATCTGTGGAGAGGTCAAAAGCCCTCTCAGGATTTATTTTCTTGCCCTTGAACACCTGCTGGTATCGCTCTTCGTGCGTGGGGGACTTGAATCTTTCAACCTCAACTGGTGGTCCCCCTCGCCTTTTCTTGGAGGTGCCTGCTTTTCCTTGCCTCAACATTCTGCTTACCTGTAATGTCCTGTAATGAAATAAAACAGAATCCAGCACAATTTGTTAGTTCACGGTGGGTCCCTGATGTGGCCCCCACTCACAGCAGAGAATCCAACAAAAACAGGCAATAAAATTTCTCAGCACTAGTCCACTACCCTAAGGTTCAATGAGCATCTGGCAAAATTAAAGCACAAGCTAGCAACCAAAAACAACATTCACTTAGGCATTTTCACAAACAGTTTGGTTGCTTAGCCGAAACTCACTGAGGCATTTTCACAAACACCTTGGCTTCACAAAAAGTTTTCATTCAAGCATTTCATCAGACACCTCACCTACACTCTCACAAACAACAATTTTCTATCCGAATTCAACTATAATCGTCACAAACCCAGAATTAAGAAGCAATGGTTGTTTCCAAGTGGCTTCAGTCTCAAGAGGGGGGGTGAATTGAGATTTAAAACTTTTCAGATCTTTCGAAAATGTTTTTCCCCTTTTCAATGACATAGATCAATTTTTCGCGCAGGTTAAGTGGAAGCGAAGGAATTAGAATATAAAGCAGTAAAGCGGTATAACAGTAAAGCAGGAAAGCAGTAAAGCACGCAGAGATTTATCCTGGTTCGGTCACCTCCTAGTGACCTACGTCCAGTCCTCACACCCTTGTGAGATTTTCCACTAACCAAAACAACAAGGCTTACAGGTGCCTTGGAAAACCTTTACAGACTCAGGCACTCTCCTCCTAGGATACCCCACCTATGGAGAGCCCTCAAATCTATTACAACAATAACAAGAGATACCCCACCCCTGTTACAATCAGCTGCCCCAGAAAGATACCCCACTTCCTAGTACAAACAGCTACCCTAGAGAGATACCCCACTCCCTAGTATAAATCACAAACAATGAAATAATAAACATTTGTAAAGACAGAAATACCTCTAATGAAGGCAGATATTACAACTTGAAGAATGCAACCCCAACTAACTCTTAGCAACAGATCAGCTCAGACGGGCCAACGGTGCGTGACGTGCAAAAGTAAAAGCGTGAAGAGTTTTCTCAAAAGTTTTCTGATTCGTGAAATGGGTTGTTGTTAAGATGAACGTAATCCAGTGCCTATTTATAGGCTATGAGAAAATCAAGTTTACGTTAAAAATAGTGTAGGAATCGATTCTTTGTTGAAAGCATTTGATCTAGAAATCGATTCATTTAAGTGAGGAATCGATTTTGATTTTGAAAAATAGGGGCAATCGATTCTTGAGAACCATGGAGGGCTAGGAATCGATTCTATACTTAGTGAAAATTTGTATGAATCGATTCTCAGCTTGCCTGAGACATGTAGGAATCGATTCTCAGTTAAGTGCAAAAAGAGTGGGAATCGATTCTTCCTTTAAAAATGTTTGGCTCAGAAATCGATTTATGTACTGAAAATACATGAAGTGAAAATCGATTCTTTCTTTTCTGATTGGCCTGAAAATCGATTTTGATGAATGTATATGCAAGGTGAAATCGATTTTTATGTTTTAAAGATGATAGGTATGTTTACGTAAGTATGCATGCATATTTGAAAAATTGTGAGTGTGTGAGACTTGAGATACGAGCTGACCTTAGAAAGAGCTTACACTTTTTCCTAAGACACACCCAAACCCTAAGGACTACCCTTATATTTAAGGACTACCCTTAAACTTGAATCTTCAATTCTTGAGCTTGATTGTCTTGGATTGCTACTTTGATGTTTAGTCACTTTTCTTTACTTTTGGCCATCAACTTTACCTTTGTCTTTTTCATCATCAAAACATATCCTGCAATATTAGTTTACCTGCAATACAAGGTATCCACATTCTCCCCCTTTTTGATGATGACAAAACATTAACTCATCTCAAGGTGGGAGGTTAGTTCAAACAGATAATGTATATATGATACTCCCCCTATCATGATGCTCCCCCTGTTTTATTGACTCTATGCAAAGTGGTATAAGTGAATGCAAATGCATGCTGAATATTAAAACTCTATTCTTCTCCCCCTTTTTGTCATGATCAAAGAGGACAACATGTAATAAGAATTGTGAATCTAACAGCACAGTCGTTTAATTTAGAAATAATCATTGCATTAAAAACATTTGGTAACCAACAAAAAGAGCTAATAGTCATAGGCTATAAGAAAAGGGTTATGCAATGTGAAAAGGAATTGTTTCGAGCCTCAAATTCTGTTAGTCGATTGTTTAAGGCAGCAATTTCGCGACTGTGGGTCTCTAGAGACGATGATTTCTTGTTTCAATTCTTTATGCATTTCGCGCTGTTCCTCTTGAAAGATGTTGAGTGCGGTCAAGAAGTGATTGAGGCCTGTGGATGGGGCTGCAGCATCAGCAGTTTGGTTTGGTTCTGTTTGACCATCCTCATGTATGGTGGGGTTTGTGTTTGGACTAGGTGGTCTGTTTGGATCATATTCTTGGGAGGATGCTATGCCTATGGAGGAGTGATGCCACGTATCTCCAGATTGGATGAATTGCATCTGGTTTAAGGTGGAGGTGTTTATCATGTGGTAGGCTGCTTTTCCTTTTATGATTTTCTCCCCTAAGAATGGAATGTTGAAGTGTTGGAGGATTTTTGTAATGAGAACGCAATATGGAAGAGGTTTGTCACTTGACTTTGTATGTTTGACCATGTGGCTTACAATCAGATGTGCCCAGTTTATGTTCTTCTGGTGTTTGATTCCCCAAAGTAAGATAATTTCATCCTGGGTTACTTGAGCGATGTTTAAGGTTTTGGGAACGATTGTTCGGGCGATGGTGTAGTGGAGAAGCCGGTTTTGGGTAGTGAGGGATTTTGCTAGGATAGGCCGCTTTCCAACTTTAGCTAGAGCGTGACATATGGATACACAAGTATCTCCAAGGTCGAATTCGGGCCAAGATTCCGGAGGGTTCATATGGACCAATTTCTCACCATCACAGGGTAAGTTGGTGAGATTACTGAACTGAGCTAGGGTGAGATGGATTTTGGTTCCTTTTAGTTCAGCTGATAGTGTTTCAGTTGTGTCGTTGTAGCTAAGTGTGGTGTAGAAGGCTCTAACCATGTCTGGAGCGACTGGACCTGTTTTAGTTGCAAAGTATAGCAGTTTATGGTACTCTAGCCAGTCAATAAATTCAAATCCCTTTTGACTTTGAAACCAGGGTAAGTCCAGAGCAAAGGTGGTTCCTAATCCTCTAAGAGAGAAGTTTTTGCAGTAGAGGTCAGCTTGTTCAGAACAGGTGAAATAACTGGAGTGGAAGGAGCTTTCATCATCATGTACCCTTTTCCTTTTGACACAGAGGTTCTTGGTTCTTGGAGGCATTGGGAATTTTTGGAGAGTTGTGAATTTTACTATGAGTTGTTCTAAGGGAACGCGTGGAGGTTTGTGATTTATTTTTAGATGGATTATGCGCCCTAAAAGAATTGGTTTGGATATGATAAGATAACATAGGAGGATTATGCGCTTTTCTTGTTGGAGAGGTTAAGAGATTAGCGCTAGTTTTCCTAAGTTTTAGGAAGGGATTGATTTGTTTGAAGATTTTTGCAAGATCATGATCGATTTGAGAGGTTTTAGAGAGAGATCCTTTATAATCGATTTTAATCTAAGTGATAGACCTTGGAGGTGACTTGGAAATCGATTCATGCCATGGATTAATGCCCAAAAAGAAAGCTCTATGAAACTTATAAAAAGAGAGTAAATTGTTTCTTTTGCAATGGTTCAAAAAATAATTTTGACTGGCCGTTTAAAAGACTCGACTGACTTTAATCATGTATGCACATATTTGAGTCATGAGTTCTAAGATAATGGTTCCTTTAATTTTTAAAAAAATGGAAACACAATTTTGCACAGTATAGACCACTTTTTAAATTGATAGTTTTATAGATGCGGACTAACCTTTACTGAGGATTCTTTTCTCAGTTTTATTTTTGATGTAAGTCACATGACTGCTTAACCTGGGGTGGAGTGTTTAAGGATCTGTTTCTTCCCAGTCATGAGCTTTTGTGATTCTATTTTCAAGGCACCAATCTGTCCCCCATACCTTGAAGCATACCTGCAATGATTTAAACAAGGGTTCTAGGTACCCAAATTTCTTTGGGTCCTTGTGGGTTAGTACTTAGTATGGTCCTTTTGGGAACCCATACTTTCTTCACATTTTGTCTTCCTCTTGTCCTGCAAACAGAAGCTGTATGTCCATTTTTACCACAATAGTAGCATTTAATATAGGGTTTAGTGGAAAACTTAGGTCTATGATGCATATTACTTTTCACAAAATTATTTCTTGGAATCCTAGAATGTACAGGTTGTAATTTGGACATTTTGCCTATTGTACATTCAAGCTCATTGATTTTCTTTTCATGTTCTATACACTTATCACATGCATAATTTTCTTTGAAATAGACAAGATCATCGTTTTCTTTCCTAAGCTCTAATTTTTCTTTAGTTAAAGCATTAACTTCTATTTGAAGATTAGCAATGGTTTTCTTTGATTTACTTAATGCCTTAGCTAATTTCATAGAATCATCATGCATTTCAGTGAAAGCTTCATATAAATCATCATATGCATTTTGTAAAGAATCAGAAGTTAGATTACATTACCTCGTTTTCATTTTCGCTTTCATGGCCAGCCATTAATGCAACTTGGGCTTCTTCATTCTGATTCATCTGATGAATCCATGTAGTTGTCTTCCCATGCGATGTAGGCTTTTCTTCCTTTGTTATCCTGAATACCTTCTTTTCAAATTTGGAGTCCTTTTTCTGTAGATTAGGACATTCCATTTTCATGTGCCCGGTTTCCCGCATTCATAGCAAGTAGGAGGACCGGATGAGCTTTCTTTGCTAGAGAACCTTTTTGATTTGAAGTTCTTTCTTGGATAGTTGTTGCTTTCATGAACCTTTTGAACTTCCGAACCATCAGAGCCATATTCTCTTCATTTCATCAACCTCATCATCTGAGTCGTCGCTTTCATCAATTCGACTGGAGCTAGATGCTTTTAGAGCCAAGCTTTTCTTTTTCTTATCTGTATTTTCGTACTCAGCTAGACGGGTGAGTTCTAGTTCATGCTCTTGAAGTTTACCGAACAGAGTAGCCAGAGTCATAGTAGCTAAATTTCTTGATTCAGCTATAGCAGTAACCTTGGGTTGCCATTCTCTATTCAGACATCTCAGAACTTTGTTGATTAGATCCTCTGCAGGAAATGACTTTCCCAACAAGCTTAACTGATTCACTATGTGAGTGAACCTTTTCTGCATTTCTGGTATTGTTTCACCTGTATTCATTCTAAATAGTTCGTACTCTCTGATAAGAGTATTTGTTCTTGCCCTTTTCACTTCACTTGTACCCTCATGAGTAACTTGGAGATTATCCCACATTTCTTGGGAAGATTTACAGTTTGAAACTCGAAAAAATTCATCAGGACTTAAAGCAGAAGTAATAATATTTTTGGCACGTAAATTATGTTGCACTTTTCTTTTCTCATCATCAGACCATTCATTTCTACTTTTAATTGTAAGAATACCGTCTACCATGTTGTGGGGACATAGGGTCCTTTTTCCACAGCATCCCAAACATCTAAGTCTACCCCTTCAATAAAAATTCTCATTCTTTCTTTCCAATATGCATAATCTTTCCCGTTGAATCCCAGAGGACGGGTAAGAGAAGCACCCTCTTGCGTAGACCAACCTGAAGCCATTTCTCTTGAAGCTGCTAGGCCCTTTATACAAGAGTCTAGCTCTGATACCACTTGTTACCAAGTGGCTTCAGTCTCAAGAGGGGGGGGGGGTGAATTGAGATTTAAAAACTTTTCAGATCTTTCGAAAATGTTTTTCCCCTTTTCAATGACTTAGATCAATTTTTCGCGCAGGTTAAGTGGAAGCGAAGGAATTAGAATATAAAGCAGTAAAGCGATATAACAGTAAAGCAGGAAAGCAGTAAAGCACGCAGAGATTTATCCTGGTTCGGTCACCTCCTAGTGACCTACGTCCAGTCCTCACACCCTTGTGAGATTTTCCACTAACCAAAACAAAAAGGCTTACAGGTGCGTTGGAAAACCTTTACATACTCAGGCACTCTCCTCCTAGGATACCCCACCTATGGAGAGCCCTCAAATCTATTACAACAATAACAAGAGATACCCCACCCCTGTTACAATCAGCTGCCCTAGAAAGATACCCCACTTCCTAGTACAAACAGCTACCCTAGAGAGATACCCCACTCCCTAGTACAAATCACAAACAATGAAATAATAAACAATTGTAAAGACAGAAATACCTCTAATGAAGGCAGATATTACAACTTGAAGAATGCAACCCCAACTAACTCTTAGCAACAGATCAGCTCAGACGGGCCAACGGTGCGTGACGTGCAAAAGTAAAAGCGTGAAGAGTTTTCTCAAAAGTTTTCTGATTCGTGAAATGGGTTGTGTTAAGATGAACGTAATGCAGTGCCTATTTATAGGCTATGAGAAAATCAAGTTTACGTTAAAATAGTGTAGGAATCGATTCTTTGTTGAAAGCATTGATCTAGAAATCGATTCATTTAAGTGAGGAATCGATTTTGATTTCTTTGAAAAATAGGGACAATCGATTCTTGAGAACCATGGAGGGCTAGGAATCGATTCTATACTTAGTGAAAATTTGTATGAATCGATTCTCAGCTTGCCTGAGACATGTAGGAATCGATTCTCAGTTAAGTGGCAAAAGAGTGGGAATCGATTCTTCCTTTAAAAATGTTTGGCTCAGAAATCGATTTATGTACTGAAAATACATGAAGTGAAAATCGATTCTTTCTTTTCTGATTGGCCTGAAAATCGATTTTGATGAATGTATATGCAAGGATGAAATCGATTTTTATGTTTTAAAGATGATAGGTATGTTTACGTAAGTATGCATGCATCTTTGAAAAACTTGTGAGTGTGTGAGACTTTGAGATACGAGCTGACCTTGAAAGAGCTTACACTTTTTCCTAAGACACACCCAAACCCTAAGGACTACCCTTATATTTAAGGACTACCCTTAAACTTGAATCTTCAATTCTTGAGCTTGTTTGTCTTGGATTGTACTTTGATGTTTAGTCACTTTTCTTTACTTTTGGCCATCAACTTTACCTTTGTCTTTTTCATCATCAAAACATATCCTGCAATATTAGTTTACCTGCAATACAAGGTATCCACAATGGTGAGAATTATCATACCTGGAGAGTGTTGGGGATGCAAAATTATGTGCTCTTTCACACGATGAGTGCCAAAATTGGATTAGAGGGGGAGAGTGCTTCCAATTCGCGCAAAAGGGGAAAAATTTGGTTTGGTTGTTGCTGTGTTCGGTCTGCCTAGTTTTTAGGCGAATTGGCGTCGCATCGCGACGCGACGTCCTTATCGCGTTGCGTGATCAAACAGAAAAGATTTTTCTTTGAATTCTCCTTTTTCGCGAAGCAAATTTTGACCGAACACAGTTTTTCCTAAGACTAACAACAATTTAAAACTACGTTGCAAACTTGAAATTAAACGAACTAAATACTTGTTACCTCATAGTGGGTTGCCTCCCACTCAGCGCTTCTTTAACGTCACTAGCTTGACGGTTGTCAGAGGCTGACTCAGTTTGGCTCTGGTGGAGCATTCAGCTTTTCCAGCACTCCCTTGGCATACTCCACTTTTATCTTACAGTTCTTACCAAAAGTATTTGTAGCTTCCTTCAGGTCCTTCCAGACAGTATGGGGCTTCTCACGGTGTGGGTAGTAGATTTTTTTCCAAACCATCTTGGAATCAGTGGTCTCAATGCATTGACATTCTTCTTTTCCCTTATTGGGGCTGTGTACTAGCACATCATTGAAGGTCTCAGATTCATCTTGGACTCACAGTCCCTCTGCCACATCAATCACTGCCCTGCTGGTAGCCAGGAAGGGTTTCCCAGAATAAACGGAATGTCATTGTCTCCATTCATGGAGCTTTTGACATCCGTATCCCCATCCAGTTGCAAAATTACAAAGTATACTGGGAAGAGGAATGTGCCAACCTTGACCAGGACATCCTCCACAACCCCATAAGGGTTCCTGATAGACCTGTCAGCAAGATGCAAGGTCATGGTGGTTGGTTTCACTTCTCCTCCGCCCAGTTTCTTCCACATAGCTAGGGGCATTAAGTTTATGCTCGCCCCAAATCACACATTGCCTTATCAACTTTTTCTTCACCAATTTTGCACGGGAGGGTGAAGCTCCCCAGATCCTTCAACTTCTGAGGCAGGTTGTTCTGGATTATGGCGCTACAGTCTTCAGATAGAGCCACAATTTCATCATCCTTAAACCTCCTCTTTTTAGTCAACAATTCCTTCATGAACTTTGCATACATGGGCATTTGCTCTAATGCCTCTACGAAAGGAATGTTGATCTGGAGACGTGAGAATATTTCCTTAAACTTGGAGAATTGCTCCTCCTTCTCTTTCTTCCTAGGTAATGGGGGATAGGGTAATTTCATGTATGATGGGATCTCCTGGACCTGCTCTCTTGCTTCCCCCTCAATTTTCTCACTTCCTGTTTCTTTTTCTTTTTCTACCACCTCATTCTTTTTTGTTGCTTCCTCACTAGGCTTGTGCTTGGTTACCTCAACGGGTCTCAACTCTTTACCACTTCTCAGCGATATAACATTGCAGTTCTCATTCTTGGGGTTATCCACGGTGTTTGAAGGGAAATTACCATTGGACTTCTCAGCTAATTGCTTTGACAGCTGGCCAGTTTGGGTCTCCAAGTTCTTCATGGATGCTTCATGGTTCTTTCCATGTTTATCATGGTTCTGTTTAAAAGTCAAGCATTTATTTCGCCTCACTTCGTAAGTCTGGTTTAAAGTCAGGCTTTAGTTTCGCACGACTTTAAAAGTCCATTTTTTTAAAAAAAAATTTATTTGGTAGCCTTAATGTATCCCCATGCTGCACCTAATCATTGCTGCCTAAAGTATTTGTTTCCTCAATCACCATCTAATGAACTTCATTTACCCAACACTTTGTTATATATATCATAGTTAAGTCACACATCTAATGAACATGAAAATCATAAAATAAGTCATGTAATCATTCATTCATTCATTCAAACTCACGGTTTTCAATATAACCAGTCCATTATAACAATAAAATGGATACAACAACAGAAAAAAATATCTGCAAGAACATAAATACAAATAAATTAATAGCTGCAAGAACAAAAATATCTGAGAGGAGCTGCTGCTATAGTTCAACCACTCCATCATGTTTGCCACCCCAGTCCTACTGTTTCACTACACCCTGACATCCATGAAACTGCCTGGACAGCCATGTTAAGAACACCAAGCCCTGCACTGCAAACCAGAAAGAAAACAAATACCATGTAAAGCAGGACTGGACAGTCTTTTGACAACTGTTTAATGGCAGAAAGCAGCAATGACAAGGAAGATTATAGAACAATAAAACAAACTGGACACTCAAAAAGGATTACTAGTACATCACAAATTCACAACTAGTTTTACAAGTACCTCCCAGCTCCAACCATAACTATCTTTTGTTTCACAGCATGCAGCATAAGAAATAAAAAAGTCTGTTAAGTTGGTGGGGTTGAGATTGTTAAAAGAAATAAAGCATGTTTCCTATAAATAAAAGGATCGGTTGATATTTCCTATAAATAAAAGGATCAATTGATAAGGACTGATTTCTTGTTTGATTACAGAAAGACACATGAATATGTTTTATAGTACTAAGTGTTGATTTGTGTGAGAGAAATAAGTAAGAGATAGAGAAAAAGATCAATTAATAAAATCCACATATTTGCCTACAACATTGTTATTAATGTTGAAGCATACCTCTTCTCAAGAAATGTCTTCGCATTCGAAACATTTTTCCCCATAGCAGAGGCTTTCCAAGAAAAATATGAACCTGATGGATCCACCTACAGCAAGAACAAATTGCACCAGACAACAACCTTCAATTTTTCCTCTAATTTTAAACATTCCAAGTGCAAGAACAAAGAAATCTCAGTACAAACTAATCAAACGAAATAGAAAGAACACTCTTACATTCACTAATTCACTAATGAGTAATGAGTGAATACTGTCTAGAAGAAATGATAGTTTTTACAGTCAAACAAGCACCTAATTGAGTAAAACAATGAATTAGAAATGATCCTTTGCTTCAATATTTTTACAATCAAACAAGCACAGCCTACATAACCTAAATGGACCAATTAATACAGTAGCAGCTAAATAAAAGGATGGAAGAACTTTTGATGATAATATTTACCATTTAAAGAGATTCACAACCAACTAAATTGGAACAGCTTATAACCAAAACATTGCATCCCAATTCCCAAGTTTATAATATCCACAAAAGATAAAGCTGTTTATTTGGCTCATAATGCATGGACTACATCATACAATGTACTACAAAAGCTGCTAAACAAGTGTACTATTTAACAAGCATAACAAGAATAGCAAATGAAGTGATAAGTTACCTCATGATATGCACTAGTCTTATCCTGTACTACAAAAGCTCACGAAAGAATTCCCTCTCGCCTAACTGCAAGAATAGAGCTTAATCCCAGACCCAATTCCCTTGCAAAAACAAAAGTATCAGTGACCAATTACTTGATTACAAATGCTCACTCACTTATCATCAAACATCAAACATGAATTACAAATATGCCAGTGGTACGTACTAGTAAAGAATAACAATGAAGCAAGCAAGAACAATGATGCCAGTGGTACATCAAACATGTTTTTCTCTTCACTCTTGGATCCTCAAGAATTTCAATATGCAAATTTGTAGTGTAGGAGATTCTCACCTCTAAGAAGGAAACTTGAGTTCCAATCCCCATAGGCAAAACAAGGAAAAGGAAAACATTAGGCACTATATTTTCATCTCCTTTAATGATAGATGGGTTTTTAATTTTCACAATCTGAAAGAGTAAATAAAGACTACAAAACCATAATTAAGACTAAAACAGTTAATAACAGCACTGCTAAAAATCTATGAATCAGCAATTTTACATCATCAACACGTCGAAGCACATGGCCACTTTTAGATTGAATTGTAATATGATCAATGTTGTGCCGATGAAGGTCAGACACTTGTGGAAATCATTACAATGGGATTAGTGAAATTAATAGTTTGGCCAAAAAGTAATAATGAGAACTATTAAAATAAGTAAGATATTCATTTTAGAAACAGAACCTATGATTCTTGAAACGAACTTGAATACGAAGAGCCATTTTGGCAAAGAAATATACTATGTCCATGAAATAAATATAGCGAGATTATGTCGGTGAAATTGACATAGTATGTATACTGCCCCTATGTCAAAATATTGTACTCCTTTTTTGCTGGTATTTCTACAAACTCCTGACCCGTTCTTTCTTATTTTGCAGATCAAATGGCAGGACCACTTGGGGTTGCCGGACTTAAAGCTTTGGCGAAGCAAGGGGCGGCGCAGGAAAAAAAGAGGATAAACATCCCTAAGTTAAATAAAAGAGGCTAAATATCAGATTAACAAATAAAAGATAGAGATGCATGAGCAATATCTAAGCATACCGACAATAACAAAAAACGTAAAGTTAAATTACATCCCTAAGTTCCTACCAGGTAAACACGAGCATAATTTGTCCCCAGTCATCAAGGTTAACACCAAGATCTTGAGAGCATATTTCTGCACAATGAAAATTATTTCATCCATAAAACGACAATATGAACCTGCAGGGTAGAACACAGAAGGAAGTATAAAACAGCACACAGTTATCTAGCCTTTATCCACCATCAACTAGGAAACATTGAACAAAAAAGAGTAAAGAAAAACTGCAGGGCAGAACACAAAATCATTTCATCTTCAATTAAGAAATGCATTCTCTACAATCAAATAGTAGTAACTGTAGGAAAATAACAGCTACACAATTTCAAAATGAGCTGACTGCAGGGGAAATCAGAATCCCATCAATTCATCATACACAAACATCACCCAAAAAAATCAATAAATCAGAAAAAAAATAAAACTAGTACTCTCGCACTATCCAGATTTGACTTAAAGAAAACCTAAATCAATGAAAATGAAGAACAGAGAAGATTATTCAAAAATTGAAATTAACAGAAAACTGGGAGAGAGAGAGAGAGAGAGAAGCAAACTGTGATATGGAGTACATTTGAGCATGCTTTGAATCACAAACTGTGATATGATGTAGAAATGCTTCAAATATCTATTTGAGCATGACTGAGGTCGCGATTTGAGAAGTGAGGAGCGGAGAAGTCACGATTTTGAAAGCTCGCGATTTGGGGTTTTAGGGTTCTTGCTCACGGTGTGTTCGATTCTTGCTACATCTAGAACGGAAATGAAAACCCTTGAGAAGAAAACGAAAACGAAAGCTAGAATGAAGAAAACGAAAACGAAAGCTAGAATGAAGAAAATGAAAACGAAAGCTTACCTGAATGTGGTCGATTCTGCCATTGCAATCTTCGGTTAGGGTTCTGCCATTGAACTTCTCTTCGATCTTTTGAAGTTCAGCGATTTCAGAACAAGATGAAGATGAGCGAGATTAGAGCGAGATTAGAGGCGAGAGCGAGAGCGAGGCGAGAGAGAGAGCGACGCGAGACGATGAGGTTCTGAGAGATGAGGGAATGGTTCAACGCTTAACTTTTTTATTATCAAATTATTATTAAATTACTTTTGAAGTCACGCAATATACCGGTCTGTCTTAGAGTGTTAAAATCTTTCACTTTTGAAGTCAGGCGTGTTTACGTCTGACTTAAAAACACTAGCGTCAGATTAAGTTTTTCATTTTAATTACAAGTTTGCCTCCGCATCTACTTATCAAGTCACGCATCTGAGCGCTTGACTTTAAATGTATAAAAATTTTCATCTTAATTACAAGTTTGCCACCACCTCTAAATATAAAGTCAGGCATCTGAGCGCTTGACTTTAAATGTCTAATTCTTTTCCTATTTTCCACTAGTGCCAACAACTCAAAAACTCCATTTCTAGCCTATTGAGCTTGGTGGGTGTGACAATGGCGATTTGTGAAGGGGAGAATGTGGCTGATAATTTAGTATCAGTGGGTAAAGGAAAGGAAATGGAGGAGAATGGTGGTGTTATCTATCACATGCATCAAGGGATAATGGAGATCCATTCTCTTCTTCCCACTTCTCACTCTCGCGACCTGTAACAGCCCAGGTCCACCGCAGCGGCCACCCCGGTCCCACTGTTACCCTCACGGTCTTCTCTACCCCTCTTGTAGAGTTTTTGCCTTCCGTGGGAATCGAACCTTGCACCTGAGGCATAAGTGCAAGTTAAACCCCCTTCCCACTACCAATTGAGCGCACAAGAGGGGTAGAGAAGACCATGAGGTAACAGTGGGACCGGGGTGGCCGCTGCGGTGGACCTGGGCTGTTACATTAAAAAGGCGCCTTTTTATTGTAACAGCCCAGGTCCACCGCAGCGGGCCACCCCGGTCCCACTGTTACCTCACGGTCTTCTCTACCCCTCTTGTAGAGTTTTTGCCTTCCGTGGGAATCGAACCTTGCACCTGAGGCATAAGTGCAAGTTAAACCCCCTTCCCACTACCAATTGAGCGCGCGCTCAATTGGTAGTGGGAAGGGGGTTTAACTTGCACTTATGCCTCAGGTGCAAGGTTCGATTCCCACGGAAGGCAAAAACTCTACAAGAGGGGTAGAGAAGACCGTGAGGGTAACAGTGGGACCGGGGTGGCCGCTGCGGTGGACCTGGGCTGTTACACGACCACTCTCTCTCCCTCTCAATCTATTTTCTGTTTTTTCCTCACTTCTGAATATGGGGTGTGTGTGTTAGTGTATGTTCTATGCGAGTGAGGGTTGAATTAAATGACTTAGTTGTGGTGTTATGAAAAAGACCATGGAAATGACTGTTTTACCCTCACTTCCCGTTACCCATTTAATTCATTCCTAATCACACAATTATCCAGCAATTCTCATAACTATTTTAAATTAGCAAACAAGCACACAATAAACCATTTAACCCATGGCAATCACCACCTAGTAATTAAATTATGCTATTATTCGCAATTTAGCTAATTAATTATCTTGACCTCTTGCTTATTTCAATAAATGAAATTAGCTAAATTGGGGATGTTACATCCAAAGCCGTAGTTAATGAATTCCAAGTGGGCGATCATCATGTATTCCCAAACAAGAAAAGGTG